>CM039675.1:114220764-114820764 GCA_022496015.1 Hordeum marinum | reverse complement strand
GCCCACATGGGGGAGTCCCGGCGCTCGCAAGGAAGGATGCGGTGTCAAAGAATGGTCTAGACCATGTTAACCAGCTCGATCTTGGCCTTGATCATTGAGGTGATGCACTTCTGCCACTTGTCCACCTCTGCATCCGACCCCGAGTCAAGGCCCTTTCGAAGCCATGAGGTCAATCTTGTTGGGGGTCCGGATCTGAACTCGGCTGGAGCAACCTGACCTTCTTCCCTTGACTCGGTGATATAAACCCACTCCTTTTTCCAGATCTTGATGGTGTTGATGAATGTGCCGATCATCCATCTGACGCAGGGGAGCTTGCTGATAACCGCCCCTTCGCAGTCCACATGCTCCCTCACGATGGTCTTCAGCTTGACATTGAAGACCTTGAGCCATAGGCCAAAGTATGGTTCGATCCAAAGAAAGGCCTCGCAGACGATGATAAATGCTGATATGTGCATATAGGAGTCTTGGGGGAGGTCATGGAAGTCTAGTCCATAGAAGAACATGAGACCCCTGACGAAGGGATGGAGCGGAAAGCTTAGTCCCTAGATGAAGTGGGGGACGAATACCACCCTCTCGCCTAGCTTGGGGGGTGGGAACCACCTAGTTATTCTCTGGAGCACGGTGGAAGACGTTGGCGGGGAGGTAGCCAGCTTCCTTTAGGTCCTGTATGTCTTGGTCAGTGGCTGTGGATGCCTTCCACTGGCCATTGGAGCCTAAACCCACAATGTCTACAGCTCAGAGGAGAAGTCGAGGAAGAACTAGATCTGGGCTCTCAAGGCTCACGGAAATTGAGGAAGCGGAGGATGCGAATGAGGAGCGTGAATAGGCCTTGAGGTTTTTTTTCCTTTTATGAGGCGTGATGATGATTAGCCTCCCTTTACTAAGCCACAAATCCCTCTGCTTCCCAAGACGTGTGTGTCGTTATACACGCATAAAGATACTTGATATGATAAATCATATCCCATGTGAAACAGAGCACGATTTATGCATTGATGAATCGTGTTAAGGTGAAAATAGTCTCAAACCGTGAATCGAGTTTTCATAACTGGTTCAGTGGTCGTGGTGGGCCGCGACCCTTCATCAGAAAGGTTTTTAGTATACATTGTTTGTACTTTGACGTTTGGCCTTCGGGAATAAGTGATTCACGGTGTTCGGTCGATCATATGATCGGAAACATTACGCGTCATTAGAGGCCGAACTAATCTCGACCGATCAATAAATGGGAAGAAGAACTCACCCCGCATGTCGAAGACTCTAGTCACGTGGAGAAGCCGAAGCTAAGACCCTTGTCATTGGGGAATAATTCTTGGGCTACTGAGGGAGTCCTAGACTAAGGGTTCCTCCGACCGTCGGCCTATCTCTTAATAGGCCGGCTTGGTGGGCCATTCTCTGATTGTCATAGGTAGGGTCGGATACATTGATAGCCCACATTCCAGAAGGAAGTCCCGAAGGCGCGTTGTGCACTCCAAGTAAAGATGAGGAAATTGGCATCTCCATCCTTAGCAGGAGACCTACCATGCATAAACCCTAGTACCCCCAGTGTCTATATAAACCAGGTTTTTTTAAATCATAGGGAAAGGGAACTCATCTAGGGTTTTAGCTATCCGATCTGGAGGTATATCAACTCTATAACCTTCATACCATCAATATAATCAAGTAGGATGTAGGGTTTTACCTCCATAGGAGGGCTCGAACCTGGGTGAACATCGCATCCTTCGTCCCCTGTTACCATGGATCCAAGTCTCATAGCTCGGGACCCCCTACCCGAGATCCACCGGTTTAGACACCGACAACCACCATCATTGAAGATGATATGCCAAACCCACCTAAGCATGAGGGAAACATTCATCCAATGTGATGCGATGATACCAAGCCCACCCATCTCCTTGGGTAAGGATATGTCCGCCCACTTCACCATGTGGTATTCTGGTGACTGCTCGACGCTTCTCAGAAGAAGCAGTACATGTCCTTATCAAACGAGCCATGTACCCCCTCCGGCATAAATACATCTCCGTCCTATACATGGGGAGACTATAGAGATTAAAGTCAATGATGATAGTTGTAATGACCTTTAAAGTAAAGCATCCACACGAAAGTTTGTTTGAGCAACAACCTTCCCCAAGTGGGGTCTAATGCACTCGAAAGAAACTTCGAGTCCGAGAGTGTCATTCCTAGATAATCGATGGGGAAGGTGTACAATCCGCAATTCAGGTTGTATGTGATGCGCTACTGCTCGGCCTCGAAATATCCCAAGACTATCACCTCAATTTTGTCGAAATTAATCTTAGGCCCCGACATATCTTCGAAGCAAAAGAGCAGAAACTTTAAGTTAATGAGGTCCAAATCAGCACCTTCCACCATAATCATGGTCTCATCTTCATACTAGAGGTGGGTGACCCCACGCCCATCCATGAGGTGTGGCACCACCCGCCGGAGGTGACCAGCCGGCCTCGCCTTGTCCCGGAAGGTCCCTAGGGCATCCATTGCCAGGTTGAAAAGGATCAAGGAAATCGGGTCCCCCTGTCATACCCCACTCAAGGAATGGAAAGACAAGCCTACCTTCCCATTGATGTTGATGGTTGTGCTCCCAGTATGCACTAGTTGCATGATCCAAGAGCACCAGCAATCATCAAACCCCCTATGCTCGAGCACCAGGCGAAGGAATGACCAATCGAGGCGGTCACAGGCCTTCTGACAGTCTAGCTTAACAAAGACACCCTTTGACCTTTGCTTGAAAATCTCATAGAAAATCTCTTGCAGGGCCAGGATCCCATCATAGATGCACCGGCCCTTAACGGATGAGGACTGGAAAGGGTGTGAGATACATGCCGCAATAGGTGCAAGGCGTATAGCACACAACTTGGCAAACATCTGCTCATGCATTTTAATAACCATGACAGGCCTAAACTGATGAATATTCGTCACCCTAACTACTTTGGGGATCAATGTGATGACCCCCGGAGTTAATCCGAGCCAAGCCTAATGTCTTGAAACATGTCCATGATCCCAGGGCGAAGGATGAGCTAGAAGTGCTGGAAGAAGGCTACCGGAAGACCATACAATCCTGGAGCCGATCCCGACTTCATGGCTTTATTCGTGCCGTGTACCTGCTCGGGCGATATTGGATGTTTCATCCCTCCATTCTCGTCATCCGAGATGCGCTCCTCGGGCGTCCAAAAGCTGGGGTCAATGATGCCCCGCCTCTCGGTGTAGCTGTAAAGAGCGCTCTATAGAAGGCATAGATGTGAGCCTTGATCTCCTCCAGGTGCTCTAGGAGCTCCTCCCCCTCCCAAAGACAAGGGATGGAGCATTTACGCCGACGGCCGTTAGCTATGGCCTGGAAGTAGGCCGTATTGGTGCCGCCTTCGAGGAGCCATTTCTTCCGCCCTCGACATTGCCAAAAGAGCTCCTCCCCTTTGTAGATCTCCATCAATGACGCGTCTAGGGAGTAGCAGTGCAACCACTCATCGGATAGTGATGGAACAGAGACTTGCGGTGGCGGAAAAGGTGTTTCGGGATGCTCTCTATGGTTTGGGGGATTTATTGGAGTTTATAGGCCATAGAGGGGTTTCGGGAGGTAGACAAGGGGATCACCACCTAACAGGGCATGACCCCCCTGGGTGCGCCTTGTTGTTTGCTCGCTCCCTCATGTGGCCTCCGGTTGTCTCCCAAACCTTCCAGGTCTTCATTTCTTCTAGCAAAAATCATATAAAATTTTAGGGTAATTGGACTTCGTTTGCTACTGTAAACCTGCAAAGCTAAAAAGACACAGAAAACAACAACTAGCACTTGGCACTGGATTAATAGTTTAGTGCTAAAAAATAATGTTAATTGACATATAATTACCCAGAGAGTATCCTATAATCATAATATTATAGCATGGATCAACCAAAACGTATAGATACGTTGGATACATATCATTTACCTTCAGCTTGCGTTGTAGTTCCTCTTCCCGAGCCAAGTCAGCATCTCACTGCAATCGGAAGTCATGCGGTGAGCCCGACAGGGGGACAGGTTTCCCAAGCCAGGTCCTAGGGGCATGTAGGTATACGGGCATCCCAGCCCACTGGCCACATGTCCCACTAATGCCAAGAGCCATTGGGGGCTGGCCTGCCATCTCGACCTTGGCGTTCCACAGCCACAGGGGGAGAAGGCGTGCGACATGGAGGGCGGTAGGGATTACTAATTCCTACTCGTCCTCGAGTAGGTAAATATAAAACAAATAATTTATGAATTCTGAATGCTAGCATAGTGCATAAATTTGATCAATGAAAATTCCAAACACTTTTTCTAGCATCATTATATATCATAAATAGTAGATCATCTCATAAACGTTTCCTGATTAAATAACAAGCTATCCACATGTCAAAGTATAGACTAACAAACTATGCTTTTAGTCACCAAACAATTTCAATTCATCTTATTTTCAGGAAGGGTCTATGTAATAGCTTTGATTTAGCAAATTCCTCATACTCAACTATCATATAGTCTTCCATGATTGCTAACACTCAAACCATATTTTTAGAGCAAATGGCATTCATCAAACACAAAGAAAGATAGGGGCTTAAAGTTTTGCCTCCCAACTTATTTTTCATATAGATAACTATCAACAATAATAATTAATGATCAAATATATTTGAATGGCCATATATACCTAGATCATTCCCCAATACATGACACTGGCCAAGAGAAAAAGGCAAAATATAGGAAGTGGTGAAGATCACGATGACTCTTGCATAAACGTAAGTACTAGAAAGTAAAATATAGGCCCTTCGTAGAGGGCAGCAGACATTGTCATGCGCTCTTTATCATTGCTCACATGACAACAATAGGTTTTCAACATCTTCCATGCTAGAAACATTATAGGTGGCTCCCAAACGGAATGGTAAAGTTTTTACTCCCCCTCCACCAATCAATCACACACCAGGGCAAGAAGAATCCACCGGTACCGTCCAAACCAACAACATTTCCGAGGGAGTTTTGTTTAATTATTTGCATTTTTTCTCTTTTGATTTCAGGACTGGGAATCCCTATTACCAGCCACTTTCTCGTGAATGATAGTGAATGAACACATATCGTGAGAATAACCCACCTAGAATGGAAGAGACTGACAGCCCCTAGCTACTATATGAGCAATTCGGGCATACAAAACAGAATATTATTTGAAGGTTTAGACTTTGGCACATGCAAATTTACTTCGAACGGTAGATAAATACCGCATATAGGAAGGTATGGTGGACTCATATGGAACAACTTTGGGTTTAAGGGTGTTTGGATGCACAAGTAGTATTTCTACTTGGTGCGGAAGTTTTGGCTAGTATGAGGTGGAAGCAAGCACCACATGTTTGAGGATCCATAACAATATAACAAATATACAAATATACCCAGGCATAACTCATTATGTTGTCTTCCTTGTCCAACTTCAACTAATTTGCTCCAGTTTGAAAATAATTAATGGGTATTCACAATCATATAAGATGTCCAAGATAGTATATTTATATGTGAAATATCTCTTCCTTCAATATTCTTTGATGAATTGTTCAAATAACCAATGCGGTGTTTGCTAACTTTTAATAAATTTTACCACCTATAATTCTTATATGTGAAGTCATTACTCCCCATGGGATAAGCATATAAAACATATATAATTTGAGGTTTATGATATTCAATTCATTCAACCATTTACTCATAGGATATATGTGAACCACGAGAGTAAATGACAAAACTACTCCAATACATATAAGTGAAGATCAATGAGTAGTCAAAAAATTAAGTAGCTATGAGAGGACTTTCTCTCTCTCTCTCAATAAAGATTTTCATATCTGAATATTTTATTTAAACAGCAAGAAAAAGAAAAATAGCACTCCAAGAATAGCACACATCATGTGAACGAATTAAAATTTTGGCTCAACATAGACTAACCGATAATTGTTGATGAAGAGAGATGGGATGCGTAGCATCCCCAAGCTTAGATGCTTGAGTCTTCATGAAATATTTACTTGGGGTGCCTTGGGAATCCCCAAGCTTATGCTTTTGTATCTCGTTCAGTCCTCTCATATCATGGTTTCACCTATTCTCAAAAACTTCATCCATAAAACACTCGAAAAGAACTCATGAGATAGGTTAGTACACATAATAATAAATCAACTCTTTATGTACTACCTAGACAAGTTTGCACGATAATTTTCAAACATTATTATCTAATGTTTACTATCATTCCCACAATTTATATCTACCAATATAGGCCATGGAAACCATAGGATAAGTAGATAACAAAACTATGACAACAATTTATCCAAACAGAACAGTCTGTAGCAATATATGAAAATAGTGTACTTCTGTAACTCACAAAATTATGAAAATTTAGGACATGGTATAAATTTATATGAAAACACTGTGTAAAAATTTCAGAAACTTTCCACGTTCCATTAAAATATTAAAATTCAAACACTATGGCAAAAGTTTCTGTTTTTACACAGCACACATCAAAACATGCAATGCAAGCATCCTAAAGCAATTCTTGGAACTTTTTATCGAAAAACAAGATTATAAATAACAACTAGCAGAGAACAAAAAACAAAATGAACCTCCAATCAAAACTCATATTATGTGACGAATAAAAATATAGCTCCAAGTAAGATACACCGATAGTGTTGAAGACGAAAGAGGGGTGCCTTCTGGGGCACCCCCAAGCTTAGACAATTGAGTCTTCCTTGAATATTACCTTGGGCATGCCTTGGGAATCCCCAAGCTTGTTGGAAATATGCCCTAGAGGCAATAATAAAATGGTTACTATTGTATTTCCTTCTTCATGATAATTGTCTATTGTTCATGCTATAATTGTGTTAACCGGAAACCGTATTGCATGTGTGAAGACATAGACCACAACATGTCCCTAGTGAGCCTCTAGTTAGCTAGCTCAGTGATCAATAGATGGTCATGGTTTCATGACCATGGACATTGGATGTCACTGATAATGGGATCACATCATTAGGAGAATGATGTGATGGACAAGACCCAATCCTAAGCATAGCACAAGATCGTGTAGTTTGTCTGCTAAAGCTTTTCCAATGTCAAGTATCATTTCCTTAGACCATGAGATTGTGCAACTCCCGGATACCGTAGAAATGCTTTGGGTGTGCCAAACGTCACAACGTAGCTGGGTGGCTATAAAGGTGCACTACGGGTATCTTCGAAAGTGTTTGCTAGGTTGGCACGAATCGAGACTGGGATTTGTCACTCCGTGTGACGGAGAGGTATCTCTAGGCCCACTCGGTAAGACATCATCATAATGAGCTCAATGTGACTAAGGAGTTAGCCACGGGATGATGTGTTACGGAATGAGTAAAGAGACTTGCCGGTAATGAGATTGAACAAGGTATAGGGATACCGACGATCGCATCTCGGGCAAGTATCATACCGGTAGACAAAGGGAATTGTATACGGGATTGATTGAATCCCCGACATCGTGGTTCATCCAATGAGATCATCATGGAGCATGTGGGAGCCAACATGGGTATTCAGATCCCACTGTTGGTTATTGACCGGAGAGGTGTCTCAGTCATGTCTACGTGTCTCCCGAACCCATAGGGTCTACACACTTAAGGTTTGTTGACTCTGGGGTTATAGGGAAATAGTGGACGTGGTTACCAAAGGTTGTTCGGAGTCCCAAATGAAATCCCAGACGTCACGGGGAGTTCTGGAATGGTCCGTAGACAAATATTGATAAATAGGAAGTGAGGTTTTGGTTACCGGAAATGTTTCGGGCATCATCGGTAATGTACCGGGACCACCGAAAGGGTTCTGAGGGTCCACCAGGAGGGGCCACGTGCACCGGAGGGCTGCATGGGCCGAAGGTGGAGCGAACCAGCCCCTAGGTGGCCTGGTGCGCCCCTCCCACCTATCCCAAGCTGCAGCAAGGAGAGAAAGGGGGCAAACCCTAGGCCTAGATGGGCCCTGGGCCCACCCCAGGGCAGCTAGGGCTGCCGCACCACCTCGCCCTCCCTCTTGGCCACCAGCCAAGATCCGATCTAGGGTTGCCGCACCACCTAGGGTGGGAACCCTAGGGGTGGGCACCCTCCTCCCTCTCCTCCTATATATAGTTGAGCCTTTGGGGTTGTTTGAGACACGACTCTCTCTCCCTCTCGGCGCAGCCCTACTCCTCCTACTCCTCGTTCTCCGTAGTGCTTGGCGAAGCCTTGCAGGAGACCACGCAGCTCCACCATCACCACGCCATCGTGCTATCGGAGCCCTCACTCAGCCTCTCCTTCCTCCTTGCTGGATCAAGGTGTAGGAGACGTCACCGGGCTGCACGTGTGTTGAACGCGGAGGCGCCGTTGTTCGGTGCTAAGATCGAAGTCCACCACGATCTGAATCGCTATGAGTACGACTCCACCTACCGTGTTCTTGTAACGCTTCTGCTTAGTGATCTTCAAAGGTATGAAGATGCACTCTCCCCTTACTCGTTGCTGGTTTTCCATGGATAGATCTTGGTGAACACGTAGGAAATTTTTTGATTTACTAGTACATTTTCCAACAGTGGTATCAGAGCTAGGTCTATGCATAGAATCTATGCACGAGTAGAACACAAGTTGTTGTGGGTGTCAATCTTGTTAATATGCTTGACGTTACTAGTCTTATCTTGATTCGACGGTATTGTGGGATGAACCGTCCCAGACCAACTTTACACGTACGCTTACGTGAGACCGGTTCCACCGCCTGACATGCACTTGTTGCATAAGGTGGCTAGCTGGTGTCTGTCTCTCCAACCTTAGTCGGATCGGATTCAATGAAAAGGGTCCTTATGAAGGGTAAATAGCAATTGGCATATCACGTTGTGGTTTTGGCATAGGTAAGAAACGTTCTTGCTAGAAACCTATAGCAGCCACGCAAAAACTTGCAACTACAAATTAGAGGACGTCTAACTTGTTTTTGTAGCATATGCCTTGTGATGTGATATGGCCAAAGGATATGATGTGATGCATTGTGATGTATGAGATTGATCATGTTCTTGTAATAGGATTCACGACTTGCATGTCGTTGAGTATGACAACCGGCAGGATCCATAGGAGTTGTCTTATTTTATTGTATGACCTGCGTGTCAATCATAAATGCCATGTAATTACTTTACTTTATTGCTAAACGTTAGCCATAGTAGTAGAAGTAATAGCTGGCGAGACAACTTCATGAAGACACGATGATGGAGATCATGGTGTCGTGCCGGTGACAGTGATGATCATGGTGCCCCGAAGATGGAGATCAAAGGAGCAAGATGATATTAACCATATAATGTCACTATATTGATTGCATGTGATGTTTATAATGTTTACATCTTATTTTCTTAAAACGACGGTAGTAAATAAGATGATCTCTCAATAAAATTTCAAGAAAGGTGTTCACCCTAACTATGCACCGTTGCTAAGGATCGTTGTTCTGAAGCACCACGTGATGATCGGGTGTGATAGGTTCTAACGTTCGCATACAACGGGTGTAAGCCAGATTTACACACGCGAAACACTTAGGTTGACTTGACGAGCCTAGCATGTATAGACATGGCCTCGGAACATGGAAGACCGAAAGGTCGAACATGAGTCGTATAGAAGATACGATCAACATCGAGATGTTAACCATGGATGACTAATCCGTCTCACGTGATGATCAGACACGGGCTAGTTGACATGGATCATGTGTCACTTGGATGACTAGAGAGATGTCTATCTAAGTGGGAGTTCATTAAATAATTTGATTATGTGAACTTAATTATCATGAACTTAGTCTAAAATTGTCTTTACAATCTATATTGTAGATCAAATGGCCAACACTAATGTCACCCTCAACTTCAACGCGTTCCTAGAGAAAACCAAGCTGAAAGATGATGGAAGCAACTATGCGGACTGGGTCTGTGGCTTGAGGATCATCCTCATAGCTTCCAAAAGATTGTATGTCCTTGATGCACCGCTAGGTGATGCACCCATTTTCCCAACAGATCAAGATGTTATGAACGCTTGGCAGTCATGCTGCGATGATTACTCCCTTGTTCAGTGCGGCATGCTTTACAGTTTAGAACCGGGACTCCAAAAGCATTTTGTGCAACATGGAGCATATGAGATGTTCCAAGAGCTGAAACTGGTTTTCCAAGCTCATGCCCAGGTCGAGAGATATGATGTCTCCAACAAGTTCTTCGGTTGTAATATGGAGGGAAACAGTTCTATTAGTGAGCACATACCCAAAATGTCTGGGTTGCACAACCGCTTGACTCAACTGGGAGTTAATCTCCCGGATGACTCGGTCATTGACAGAATCCTCCAGTCGCTTCCACCTAGCTACAAGAGCTTTGTGGTGAACTACAACATGCAGGGTATGGAGAAGTCCATTCCTGAGTTGTACTCGATGCTGAAATTAGTGGAGGTCGAGATCAAAAAGGAGCATCAAGTGTTGATGGTGAATAAGACCACTAGTTTCAAGAAAGGCAAGGGTAAGAACAACTTCAAGAAGGATGCCAAAGTTGTTGCCGTGCCCGGTAAGCAAGTTGCCGGGAAGAAGAACAAGCATGGACCCAAGCGTGAGACTGAGTGCTTTTATTGAAGGGTTCCTATCATTGGCAGCGGAACTGCCCCAAGTACTTAGCGGATAAGAAGTCCGGCAACGTTAAAGGTATATGTGATATACTTTTTAGTGATGTGTACCTAACCAGTGATCGTAGTAGGTCCTGTATTTGATACCGATGCAGTTGCTCACATTTGTAACTCCAAGCAGGAGCTGCGGAATAAGCGGAGACTGGCAAAGGACAAGGTGACGATGCGCGTCGGGAATGGTTCCAAGGTCAATGTGATCGCCGTCGGCACGCTACCTCTACATCTACCTTCGAGATTAGTTTTAAACCTCAATAATTGTTGTTTAGTACCAGCTTGGAGCATGAACATTGTATTTGGATCTCGTTTGATGCGAGATGGATACTCATTTAAATCTGAGAATAATGGTTGTTCTATTTATATGAGAGAAATGTTTTATGGTCATGCCCCACTGGTCAATGGTTTATTTTTAATGAATCTCAAACGTGATGTTACACATGTCCATAGTGTGAATACCAAAAGATGTAAGGTTGATAACGATAGTCCCACTTACATGTGGCACTTCCGCCTTGGTCATATTGGTGTCAAACGCATCAAGAAGCTCCATGCTGATGGACTTTTGGAGTCTCTTGATTTTGAATCATTTGACACATGCGAAACATGCCTCATGGACAAGATGACCAAGACTCCGTTCTTCGGAACAATGAAGCAAGCAACTGACTTGTTGGAGATAATACATACCGATGTATGCTGTCCAATGAGCATCGAGGCTTCCGGTGGCTACCGTTATGTTCTCACCCTCACTGATGACTTGAGCAGATATGGGTATGTCTACATAATGAAACACAAGTCTGAAACCTTTGAAAGGTTCAAGGAATTTTAGAGTGAGGTAGAGAATCAACATGACAGGAAAATAAAGTGCCTACAATCTGATTGTGGCGGAGAATATTTAAGTCACGAGTTTGGCACGCACCTAACAAAATGTGGAATTGTTTCACAACTCACGCCGCCTGACACACCTCAGCGAAATGGTGTGTCTGAATGTTGTAATCGCACTCTATTGGATATGGTGCGATCTATGATGTCTCTTACTGACTTACCGCTATCATTTTTGGAGATATGCATTAGAGACTACCACATTCACTTTAAATAGGGCACCATCAAAGTCCGTTGAGATGACACTGTATGAATTATGGTTTGGAAAGAAACCAAAGCTGTCATTTCTAAAAATTTGGGGATGCAATGCTTATGTGAAGAAACTTCAACCTGACAAGCTCGAACCCAAAGCGGAAAAGTGCGTCTTCATAGGATATCCCAAAGAGACTATTGGGTATACCTTCTACCTCATATCCGAAGGAAAAATCTTTGTTACCAAGAATGTATCCTTTCCCGAGAAAGAGTTTCTCTCGAAAGAATTAAGTGGGAGGAAAATATAACTTGATGAGGTAATTGTACCTCCACTCGAACCGGAGAGTAGCGTAGCACAGGAAGTTGTTTCTATGGAGCCTGCACCGGTTGGAGAGGAAGTTAATGATAATGATCATGAAACTTCAGATCAAGTTACTATTGAACGTCAAAGGTCCACTAGGACACGTTCCGCACCAGAGTGGTACGGCAAGCCTGTCCTGGAGATCATGTTGTTGGACAATGGTGAACCTTCGAACTATGAAGAAGCGATGGCAGGACCGGATTCCAACAAATGGCTTGAAGCCATGAAATCCGAGATTGGATCCATGTATGAGAACAAAGTGTGGACTTTGGTGGACTTGCCTGATGATAAGCGAGCCATTTAAGAAGAAGACTGACGCGGATGGTAATGTGACCGTCTATAAGGATCGGCTTGTCGCTAAGGGTTATCGACAAGTTCAAGGAGTTGACTACGATGAGACTTTCTCACCCATAGCAATGCTGAAGTCTGTCTGAATCATGTTAGCAATTGCCGCATTTTATGATTATGAGACCTAGCAAATGGACGTCAAAATGGCATTCCTTAATGTCTTCCTTAAGGAAGAACTATATATGATGCAGCCGAAAGGTTTTGTCAATCCTAAAGATGCTAACAAAGTATGCAAGATCCAGCGCTCCATCTATGGGCTGGTGCAAGCATCTCGAAGTTGGAACATTCGCTTTAATGAGGTGATTAAAATGTTTGGGTTTATACAGGTTTATGGAGAACCTTGTATTTACAAGAAAGTGAGTGGGAGCTTTGTAGCATTTCTCATATTATATGTGGATGACATATTGTTGATGGGAAATGATATAGAACTTTTGGAAAGTGTAAAGGCCTACTTGAATAAATGTTTTTCAATGAAGGACCTTGGAGAAGCTGCTTACATATTAGGTATTAAGATCTATAGAGATAGATCGAAACGCCTCATAGGTCTTTCACAAAGCACATACCTTGAAAAGATATTGAAGAAGTTCAATATGGATCAGTCCAAGAAGGGGTTCTTGCCTGTGTTACAGGGTGTGAGATTGAGTACGACTCAATGCCTGACCACGACAAAGGATAAAGAAGAGATGAGTGTCATCCCCTATGCTTCAGCCCTAGGCTCTATTATGTATGCCATGCTGTGTACCAGACCTGATGTGAACCTTGCCATAAGTTTGGTAGGGAGGTACCAAAGTGATCCCGGAGGAGAACACTGGACAGCAGTCAAGAATATCCTGAAGTACCTGAAAAGGACAAAGGACATGTTTCTCGTATATGGAGGCGCCGAAGAGCTCGTCGTAAAGGGTTACATCGATGCTAGCTTCGACACAGATCCGGACAACTCCAAGTCACAAACCGGATACGTGTATATTTTGAACGGAGGGGCAGTCAGCTGGTCCAGTGGCAAGCAAAGCATCGTGGCGGCATCTACATGTGAAGCGGAGTACATAGCTGCTTCGGAAGCAGCAAAGGAAGGAGTCTAGATGAAGCAGTTCATCACCAACCTAGGAGTGATTCCAAATGCATCAGGCCCGATGACTCTATTCTGTGACAACACTGGAGCTATTGCCCTTGCCAAGGAGCCCAGGTTTCACAAGAAGACAAGACACATCAAGCGCCACTTCAACTCCATCCGTGATTACATTCAGGAGGGAGATATAGATATTTGTAAAGTGCATATGGATCTGAATGTCGCAGATCCGTTGACTAAACCTCTCTCACGAGCAAAACATGATCAACACCAGAATGCCATGGGTGTTCGATTCATCACAATGTAACTAGATTATTCACTCTAGTGCAAGTGGGAGATTATTTGAAATATGCCCTAGAGGCAATAATAAAATGGTTATTATTGTATTTCCTTGTTCATGATAATTGTCTATTGTTCATGCTATAATTGTGTTAAACGGAAACCATAATGCACGTGTGAAGACATAGACCACAACATGTCCCTAGTGAGCCTCTAGTTGTCTAGCCCGTTGATCAATAGATGGTCACGGTTTCATGACCATGGACATTGGATATCATTGATAACAGGATCACATCATTAGGATAATGATGTGATGGACCACACCCAATTCTAAGCATAGCAGAAGATTCTGTAGTTCGTCTGCTAAAGCTTTTCCAATGTCAAGTATCATTTCCTTAGACCATGAGATTATGCAACTCCTGGATACCGTAGGAATGCTTTGGGTGTGCCAAACTTCACAACGTAACTAGGTGGCTAAAAGGTGCACCACAGGTATCTCTGAAAGTGTCTGTTAGGTTGGCACGAATCGAGACTGGGATTTGTCACTCCGTGTGACGGAGAGGTATTTCTGGGCCCACTCGGTAAGACATCATCATAATGAGCTCAATGTGACTAAGGAGTTAGCCACGGGATGATGTGTTATGGAAGGAGTAAAGAGACTTGTTGGTAACGAGATTGAACAAGGCATAGGGATACCGACGATCGAATCTAGGGCAAGTATCATACTGGTAGACAAAGGGAATTTTATACGGGATTGATTAAATCCCCGACATCATGGTTCATCCGATGAGATCGTCGTCGAGCATGTGGGAGCCAACATGGGTATCCACATCCTGCTGTTGGTTTTTGACCGGAGAGGTGTCTCGGTCATGTCTACGTGTCTCCCAAACCCGTAGGGTCTACACACTTAAGGTTCGATGATGCTAGGGTTATAGGGAAATAGTGGACATGGTTACCGAAGGTTGTTCGGAGTCCCGGATGAGATACCGGACGTCATGAGGAGTTCCGGAATGGTCTAGAGACAAAGATTGATATATAGGAAGTGAGGTTTTGGTTACCGGAAATGTTTCACGCGTCACCGGTAACGTACCGGGACCACCGGAAGGGTTCCGGGAGGGGCCACGGGCCCCGGAGGGCTGCATGGGCCAAAGGTGGAGGGAACCAGCCCATAGGTGAGGTGGTGCGCCCCTCCCACCTGGGCCAAGGCGCAGCAAGGAGAGAGAGGGGGAAAACCCTAGGCCTAGCTAGATGGGCTCTAGGCCCACCCTAGGGCAGCTAGGGCTACCGCACAACCTCTCCCTCCCTCTTGGGCGCCAGCCAAGATCCCATCTAGGGCTGCCGCACCACCTAGGGTGGGAACCCTAGGGGTGGGCACCCTCCTCCCTCTCCTCCTATATATAGTTGAGCCTTTGGAGTTGTTTGAGACACAACTCTCTCTCCCTATCGGTGCAGCCCTACTGCTCCTACTCCTCGTTCTCCATAGTGCTTGGCGAAGCCCTGCCGGAGACCACATAGCTCCACCATCACCACGCCGTCGTGCTGCCGGAGCCCTCCCTCAACCTCTCCTTCCTCCTTGCTGGATCAAGGCGTAGGAGACGTCACTTGGTTGCACGTGTGTTGAACAAGGAGGCGCCGTTGTTCGGCGCTAAGATCGGAGACCACCACGATCTGAATCGCTACGAGTATGACTCCACCAACCGCGTTCTTGTAACTCTTCCGCTTAGCGATCTTCAAAGGTATGAAGATGCACTCTCCCCTTACTCGTTGCTGGTTTCTCCATAGATAGAACTGGGTGAACACATAGGAATTTTTTTGATTTACTACTACGTATCCCAACAATTTTCTTGTCACTCCTTATTCTCCTTATATCGGTGTCTCACCCAAAACTTGAAAACTTCAATCACACAAAACTTAACGGAACTTTGTGAGATGGGTTAGTGTAGTAAAGATAAATCATTCACTTAGGTATTGTAAAGACAAGATTCATAATTATTCCCACATGATACCTATTGTATTCCATCATTCCCACAATTTATATTACTCGATATAAGCTATAGGAACACTTGAAACAAGCAAACTATGCATCCAAAACAGAATGTGTCAAAAACAGAACAGTCTGTCAAGATCTAAATGATAATCATACTTACATGACTCTAACAATTCTGAAAAATGAGTAATACTCAAGTAATTTGCATTTAAATGTTGTGTAAAAATTTCAGAATTTTTTGACGCTCCAGTAAAATAAGATAATTCATATACAGGACACAAAACTTTCTTTATTTGCACAGAATCAAACAAGAAAGTATCCTCACTATCCCAAAGGCTTTACTTGGCACTTTATTGAAATAAAAGACACAAAACATGATTACTACAGTAGCTTAATAATTTGAACACATAAAAACATAAAGTAAAAGTGTTGGGTTGTCTTCTAACAAGCGCTTTTCTTTAATGCCTTTTAGCTAGGCATGATGATTGCAATGATGCCCATATAGGAATAGTAGTTGAAACATGCAAGAGAGCATCATGATTCACATGACAAGCATATTTAAGTCTAACCCACTTCCTATGCATAGGGATTTTGTGAGCAAACAAATCATGGGAACAAGAATCAACTTGCATAGGAAGGCAAAACAAGCATAACATCAAAACCTTGAACCAATGTTGAGGATATCGCTTATCGTTAGCGTCTTGGTCACCTAGGTATTAGAGATTAATCAAAAATCTGCCAATTAATCGATTTTATTGGTCGACTATTAATCGGCCATTTTTGCAAATCTAAGGTTCCTAATACGAAAATATGCTATATTCAACACCTAAACAATATTTGATAAAAGTGTTACCTTGATTTCTAGCCTATAATTCCGGATATAATGACAAATAAAATAGGACAATAGTACATATTGCATAACAAGGTCCACAAAACAAAAATAAACATAGTTTTTGCAAACATATTGCTAGGAATATGCCCGATTTATCAGTAAGTTCCCGATAAATCGCTTGTTAGAGCGATAAATCGGCCCAAACGATAAACGGTGAAGATAAGGCAAAATCTTATCGGTCACCCCACGAGTAGTGATAAATCGGATGATAAATCGCTGAATCGAATGATTTTTTGAATAGTGCCTTGAACACATAGAGAGGAAACTTGATATTATAGCAATTCCTACAAGCATATATTCCTCCCTCATAATAATTTTCACTAGCATCATGAAGGAATTCCAAATTATAACCAACACATAAAGCATTCTTTTCATGATCCACAAGCATAGAAAATTTGTCACTCTCCACATAAGCAATTTTCTTCTCATCCATAATAGTGGGAGCAAACTCAAGAAAATAACTATCATGAGATACTTGATTCACATAACCACATTCAATACTAAAATCATGATGACCAGTTTCATGGTTAGTATCACTCTTTATAGCATACATGTCATCATCATAATCATCATATATAGGAGACATTCCATAATCATATAGTTTTGCTCATCAAAACTTGGGGGACTAAAATAGCATATTCATAAAACATAGCATCCCCAAGCTTATTGCTTTGAATATCATTAGCATCATGAATATTCATAGAATTCATACCAACAATATTGAAATCATGCTCATCACTCAAAGATTTAGTGCCAAACATTTTAATAACTTCTTCTCACACATGAGCACAATTTTCCTTTCCATCATTTTCACGAAAGACATTAAAAAGGTGAAGCATATGAGGCAACCTCAATTCCCATTTTTTATTTTTATTTTATAAAACCAAACTAGTGAAAAAGAAGAAACTAAAAGATTCAATTGCATGATCTAAATAGATACCTTCAAGCACTCACCTCTCCGGCAAGGGCGCCAGAAAAGAGCTTGATGTCTACTACACAACCTTCTTCTTGTAGACTCGTGTTGGGCCTCCAAGCACAAAGTTTTGTAGGTCAGCAGCAATTTTCCCTCAAGTGGATGACCTAAGGTTTATCAATCCGTTGGAGGTGTAGGATGAATATGGTCTCTGTCAAACAACCCTGCAACCAAATAACAAAGAGTCTATTGTGTCCCCAACACACCCAATACAATGGTAAATTGTATAGGTGCACTAGTTCGGCGCAGACATGGTGATACAAGTGCGATATGGATGGTAGATATAGGTTTTTGTAATATGAAAATATAAAAACCGCAAGGTAACAAATAGTAAACAACGAGCAAAATGTTGTATAAATGCTTGGAAACAAGGCCTAGGGTCCATACTTTCACTAGTGCAATTTCTCTCAACAATATTGACATACTTGAATCATATGTAAGTCCCTCTCGTGCGACAAAGAGTTCACTCCAAAGTCACAAATAAAGGAGAACTAACGAAGATTTTATTGTAAGGTATGAAACCACCTAAAAGTTATCTTTTCTGATCAATCTTATGATCTATCCCTATAAGTGTCACGGACAGCCCTAGATTTCGTACTACAATAACACCTTAAGATACACATCATCCAAAACCCTAATGTCACCTAGATACTCCAATGTCACCACAAGTACCCATGGGCTTGTTTATATGATATGAATAACATAATTTCAGATTCATCATGTTCAATCCAACACAATGAACTTCAAACAGTGCCCCAAAGTTTCTACCGGAAAGTCAAGACAAAAACGTGTGCCAACCCCTATGCATAGATTCCCAAGGTCACAGAACCCAAAAGTTGATCACCAAAACATAAATCAAGTGGATCAATGTGACATCACATTGTCACCATGGATATCCCATCGCAACACATACATCAAGTGTTCTCAAATCCTTAAAGACTCAATCCAATAAGAAAACTTCAAAGGGAAAACTCAATTCATCACAAGAAGATAGAAAGGGGAAAACTCAATATGATTCATCTATATCAATAAAGCTCACGATACATCAAGATGGTACCATCTCAAGAACACGAGAGAGAGAGAGAGAGATCAAACACAGAGCTACTGGTACATACCCTCAGCCCCGAGCGTGAACTACTCCCTCCTCGTCATGGAGAGCATCAGGATGATGAAGATGGCCTCCGGTGATGGTTTCCCCCTTCGGTGGGGTGCCGTAACGGGCTCCTGATTGGTTTTTCATGGCTCTGGAGGCTTGCGGTGGCGGAACTTCCGATCTAGCTTTCTTTTTGGAGGTTTCTATATTTATAGGAATTTTTGCTATCAATCTCACGTCAAGGGGGGCCACAAGGAGGTGACAAGCCTGCTAGGCGCGGCCATGGGGGTGACCGCACCCGGTGGGCTTGTGACCTCCTCGTGGCTCTTCTTGCCCAACTCCAATGCTTCGGGGGTCTCTTTTGGTCCAAAAGAATCATACTAAATTTTCAGGCCATTCCGAGAACTTTTATTTCTGCACAAAAACGACACCATGGTAGTTCTGTTGAAAACAGCATCAGTCCGGGTTAGTTCTAATAAAATCATACCAAAATCATATAGAATTATTGTAAACATGGCATGAATACTTCATAAATTATAGATACGTTGGACATGTATCAATCACCCTGGTCGACGGCTGGTGAGGGAGCCATCGAGGAGGAGGCCGACGGAGGAACCCCATGTCCACCTGTAGCCAGAGAAGCTGGCGGGGGCGCTTAGGGAGGAGGGGAGGAGGCCGTCACAGAGGGGGAGGACTGATGGTAGTGGGAGGCGCCGGGACGAGCCGGTGTCCGGGTGGGCGCACATGCGGTCCGAGTAGGCTAGGCCGTTGACTTCACCTCGTGTGGCTAGACAACCATCACTGAGAGCAAAGGGTCCCTGTCAGATCCAAAGCCAATGCTCGGGACCGTCCTGGCCAACACGCCAGGCCCGATTAGCCCTAGCCACCACTTCACGGGTCGCCCGATGTGGAACCAGCCAATCTGCCGTCGGCACCCTAGGCAGACCCCGCTAATGATCTTTAAGATCCGTACCCCTCCTATCACCCATGCCATTCCTTCTACTGCACCCCCACCATAATCTTCTTCTTATTTAACTTTCTAATCATGTGGGCTTGCATGTTCCTGTGGCCCCGGTTGTCTGTCTATACACCGTCCGGCCTGTTTTGCATTTGAACTATACTTTTTTGAGTTGATTATAGTGGTGGTGTCACGAGTTGGTATGAATGGTCACTTTCGTTCTACAAGTTGTGGGGTACATAAAAGTGGTGAAAAACATGGCTTGATCATGCACGTAACGTGCTTTTATCGGTTCGATACTTACTAGTGCTAACTAAGCAAGCCAGTGTGACACGGGTCCCACGATCAACAACCAGAGGACACGAGTTCGAGCGTGTGGCATGAGTTTTTATGAAAATCCTCTTGGATTTTATTTTTTAAAATAAGACCCGACCCCTTTGACCGTATAGGGGTGGTCTTTTGTTTGTGCATTTATGATATGCCTCTTCGACTTCCTCGCCTCGGGCTCTTCTCTTGCCTATCTCCTCTGGATCGTGTGAAGGCAGAGGCAGAGGTGATTTGGAGGACAAAGTGATTGACGGAGGCGACAACAATGGAGCCCCGTCGGCAAGCTGTTGGTTAGGTAGCCCCTATATACGGTGAGCACGAACTCAACTTTCCCCCTCCGCAACCCCTGTTTTTCGTAGGGTTTTCATCACTTGCTTTGACAACGAGAAATGTTGAGTTGCATGATCATTTCCTCTGCAAATACTTTTTATATGGCGTGATGTTAAAATCCCCCTTCCCATCCATCTGTAGTGTTGTTGTCTTTAGGGTTTGGCATGGTTTAGAAGGGCCCTTCTTTCTTGAAAGACCAAATCAGTTATATGTTTAAATCTAATGTTTTTGTGAGAGCATGTTTCATTATGTCAAAAAAATGTATGTGACCACAATCTAAATGATTTCACTTGTCTAAATTTTTAGTCAGTTTTTAACTGAAGATTTGTACAAGTTAACTGCAAATGAAATGTTCATTGTTAGTTGGATGTTGGAATATTGTTGTAAGTACTTTATGTTTTCATGAAGTGTGCAATCATTTAGTTAGCCAATGTGATTTTAAATAAACTTAATTTGTATGATATGCTCTATTAAGCTTTAACATGACTGAAAACTATCTCTTTACATTGTGTTCTTGAACTGAATATTAATTGTAATGGAGTGCTCATTGTTAACTGAATATGTGTGTGCATTGTTAACTTAATACGTTTGCTGACAATGGGACCCACGCAACACTGACTTGCTAGTCAAAGTCTGGTTCATGTCAAACTAAGAAAAGCACCATACGTGCATGATCGAGCCATGTTTTTTCACCAATTTGATGTACCCCCAAGTTGTAGCACCAAAGTGACCATTCATGACAACTTGTGACACCACCGGCGAAATTGATTCCCTTGTTTAAGGATCCTTTGAACAACCTGAATGATAACGCCCACATGTTCATGGACTGTAAAATATGAGTTTTGCCAAACATCCTGCTTGCAATGCTTGTGTCAAAGAGAAGCTATATGAGACGGCTCATTGACCCATGACTACCATCTACACAAAGAGGCCCTTGGAGCTCCTTCACATGGATCTCTTCGGTCCTCCATCCTTCCATAGTCTTGGGGTAGAAAATATTGCTTGGTGATTGTGGATGATTAGTTAAGATATACTTGGGTCTACTTCTTCAAGAACAAGAGTGAGGCCGAACAAACCGTCATTGACTTTGCAAATGAATCTCAACATCAACATGAGGCAAAGATAATTATGATTAGAAGTGACAATAGCGCAAAGTTCAAGAACTACACATTGGATGAGTTTCATAGTCATGAAAGTATCAAGCATCAATACTCCGCACCATATACCCCTCAACAATTGCGAATAGGAAGTACCGGATGTTGATGGATGCCGAGTCATGAGTGCATCTTAGTTGCTTGCTTTTCTTTGCTCGTGCACTCTTTTATCATTTTCTTTTGTTTGGTTTGTGTTAATGTTTGTGAGACTTAAAGACTGAGTCGTATGGTGTGAGACATATGTTATCCTCTAATTATCTTTGTATGTCCTAGTTCTCTATTAGTATGTGAGTTTATGCTTATCTTGTGCCCTATGTTTATGCTCCAATGTCATATCTTGCATTTATGCTTATCTCTCTTCATATTAATGCAAGTATTGCATGTATACAAAATATACAGGGAGTATTGATCCTAGTGTGTGTGCTTTGCATTCCAAAATCATATCTAAAATAGTGCACTCATCTACGGGGAGCCCATCTATATTTTCTAGGTGTTGGGGTTTGCTTTCTATCTTATGATATTCCTTGTGCAAATCTCACATTATAATCAATCCACCAACAAGGGGGAGATTGTTAGGCCATATTTCTCCCTTAGTGGTTTTGGTGATTGATGAGAATGCATTTGTGGACAAATCATGTGCATTAAGCCTTTTAGATAATTCATCATATGGCACAAGACGATGATGGCCCCTCGATGGATAATAATGAATACATATATTTTTCATGTGTTTCGTTCTTGGTGGAATTCAGTCGTAGGGGAACCATACTATTAAGAGTAGGGTAGCACTCTGGCAACCCGTAGTACCGCCTACAAGAGGTAGTACCACTATCTAGTGCCACACACTATATTGCAGGCTCTGGAGTATTGACTTTTTGTGTCGAACTGGGTGGATGTTGGGACTGTAGTAAGACATTGTAGTACCTCCTATAAGCGGTAGTACCACCTATTACTACCGCTCAACTGCCATAGTACCTTCGGGACTCTAAACTCTCAGCGAACTCTAGGCAGCAATAGGGCGAGGCACTACAACCTATAAGCAGTAGTGATACGTCTCCAACGTATCTATAATTTTTTATTGCTACATGCTATTATATTATCATTCTAGGATACTTTTGTGGTGTTTATTTACCAATTAATATTATTTTTGAGCATGTAACTATTAACCCAGTGCCAGGTGTCAGTTGTTATTTTTTACATGTTTTTGCTTTTCAGGTTTACAGTACCAAATGAAGTCCAATTTCTCCGAAACTTTAATATGATTTTTTTCTAGACCAAAAGAAGACATGGAAGCTTCGAGAGGAGACCGGAGGCCTCATGAGGGAGGCACAAGCCAACAGGGCACGCCTATGGGGTTAGGTCGCACCCTGTTACCACGTGCACCCCTCGGGCGCCTCCCGATGCCCCTCTCTCTCCTAAAAATTATCATTAATCACAAAATCCCTAGAGAGATTCCCTAAACATTTCCCCCGCCACAAGTCTCTGGTCCGTCATGTGCCCATCTGAAGCCCTCTTCCGGTGCCCTGCCGAAGTGGGAATCGATTACGGAGGGCCTCTACATCAACCTTGTTGCTCCCATGTTGATGTGTGAGTAGTTCCCCATAGTCCTACGGTTCCATAGTTAATACCTAGATGTCTATCTCTCTCTTTATATTCAATACAATGATCATCGCATCTTTTCTTTAATCTATCCGATGAAATCCTTTTGTGCGGTGCGTTTGTTGGGATCCGATGAATTGTGGGTTTGTGTTTAGATTATTCATGAATAATATTTAAGTCTTCTCTGAAATATTTTATGATTCTTATGTGCTTTATCATTATAGCTTCATAAATATCTCTGGTCTATTGATTTGATTTGGCTAAGTAGATTGATCTATCTTTAGTGAGAGGGGTGTGTGGTAGTGGGTTCAATCTGACAGGTTTCTATATCCTAGTGATAGAAGGGGACAAAATGCATCTTTGTATTGTTTCCAATAATGATACAACGATGGGGTTATTTGATATTAATTGAATTCTCTTTCTCTACATCATGCCCATGTTCTCCAATCATGACTCTATTTTACTTAATACTCTAGATGCATGCTGGATAGCGATTGATGGGTGGAGTAATAGTAATAAGTGCAGGTAGGAGTCGACATATTGCTTATCGACGTGATGCCTATATACACATGATCATTGCCCTGAATATCACATAACTATGTGCTTTTCTATCAGTTGCCCAACAATAATTTGTTTACCCACCGTATGCTTACTTTCATGAGAGATATCACTAGGGAAAACTATGGCCCCTGGGTCTATTCACTTATAAGTTTACAAACGCTACAATACCTGGCTGCCATCTATTTATTTTCTACTTATTTTGCAATTTATAAATATCTACTACCAACCACACTACTTACAAGCTTGCAAATAATGAGTCCAAGGGGATTGACAACCCTCTTGCTCGCGTTGGGTGCTAGTGTTTGCTCTTTTATGTGTAGTCGCCGAAGACAGTGGTTGGTTGTTACTCCTATTGGTTAGATAAACCTTGGTTCTCTATAGAGGTAAATACTTACCTATATTGTGCTGCATCACCCATTCCTCTTCACGACAAACCCAATGCAAATCACAAGTATCAGGTAGTATCGCTCATGCGAGCGGTAGTACCACTTCAGCAATACTGCCTCTCCTTCTGCCATTGCCCTATGTTCGAGGGCCTATGCACTGTAACCCCAATGGTAGTACTACTAGGGACAGTTTAGTACCGATCGGGAGGCACAACTAGCTCGTGGCCCTATGCCATTACCTTTGTAGCTAGCACAGCCGCCCAAGTAGTAGTACCACTCCCATGAGCGGTAGTACCGCTTGTATGGGCTGAGAGGGGGTAACGATTGGATTTGTTCCGCCACTATATAAATGGGGGTCGAGAAGTTCACCTCTTTCCCCCCTAGAGATCCATTGTTGCTCCGAAGATCATTTTAGCCCAATCTCCCTCCCTAGCCATATAATATTGTTGATGCTCTAAGGTTTGTAGGAGGAGTCCTCGATCTATACTACCACTAAGAGGAATTTGATTCCCCCACTAATCCCTTGAGGATCTTGTTACTCTTGGGTGTTTGAGCACCCTAGATGGAAGAGGTCACCTTGAAGCCACATTCCATCGTGGTGAAACTACATGGTGTTGTTGCAAACCTCCAATTAAGTTGTGGAGATTTCCCCAACCTTGTTTGTAAAGGTTCGGTCGCCACCTTCAAGGGCACCACTAGTGGAATCACCACATCTCGCACTGTGTGAGTGTGTGAGGAGAATACGGTGGCCCTAGTGGCTTCCTGGAGAGCATTGTGCCTTCGCACGGCTCCAATGGAGATGTACTTCCCCTCAAATGTAAGGAACTTTGGTAACACATCTTCGTCTCCACCGTCTCCACTTGTGGTTATTTCTTACCTTTACTTCGTTCATGCTTTACTTGTGTGTTATCCTTTGCTTCCTTGAATTGCTGTTATTGTTAGCATCATATAGGTTGTTCACCTAGTTGCATATCTAGATAACCTATTTGGTGCTAAACTTAATTTGTTAAGAAAAGCTAAAAAATTGTAGTTGCCTATTCTCCCCCCTCTAGTCAACCATAACCATCCTTTCAATTAGTATTAGGTCCTGATCTCTTTATTAAGGGCTTTACCACCCAAAGAGTATGGTTGACAATGGGGATAGGTTTGATGACTTACCCGAGGTCGCGGGAGTGAATGCTACTGTTGTGAGTATTTCAATGAGGCAACTACCTCTCTTAAATCTTCTATGACGATCGAGGTCAAATCCTTGTTTAAAGAATTCCTTGATGGTCTCAAACTTTCTACCGATCCGTTGCAAGTGGTTAATCCCACTAACTCGGAGTCGGATGCCAATTTTGGTAAGGAGGGGACTAGTAGTGATCAGGCTAAGTTGCCTCAATGAAAGAATGGAATGGGAACCCATGCCTCGGTTCCCCCTCCCCCGGTCTATAGAGCATCGGTCCACATACCTCATATGGGTCCTCCTCCTAAACTTGTGAAAAATGATTTCACTAATTGGATTTTTCCTATCAAGTCTCATTTGAATCTCAGCTCAATTAATCTTTGGAGAATCATTGATCAAGGTTACTACCCACGTGATCCAAAAAATCTCACCCTAAGAGAAGAGGCGAACAATCAATACAATCACTCTGCCTTGTTCATCCTTCAAACTGTAGTGCATCCTGAAGATCTAGCTCACTTGCTTCCCTTCACTCATGAAAAGGATTGTTGGGGACATATTGTCTCATTATATAAGGGAAGGTTGAGTATTCAACAGTCTAACTTTGAGGTGGTTATTAATGAGACCGATGAGTTTGTGATGAATGAAGATGAGGATCCTTGTGAGCTCTACCAGAGATTGTCAACTCTTGTGGTCTATCTTCAAGATCATGGTAATAAAGATACGGATGCCAACTGGATCAATAGTAACTTTCTCAAGGCCATCATGCCTTTCAACAAGGTCATGTCCTCCGTGATCCGTCAAAGACTGAACTTCCACACCTTCTCCTCAAGTGATGAGTTGGATGAATTTATTGCTATGAACATCTTGAACAAGACAACCAACAATGCTCTAGCTCGTGTCCGATGGTGAAACAAAGCTTCACCCAACCTTGCCTTCAAGGACAAGGTAATTCCGAAAGAAGAAGAAGAAGAAGAAGAAGAAGAAGAGAGTAAGAAGAGGAGGGTTGCCCTGAAGACACTAAATATGATTACCACTAGCACATGACTCTTGCGTCAAGTCAATTTTTGGGCAACAAGAGAAACTCAAGGCCGAGATTCTCCAAGAACAACTCAACTGGCTCAAAAGGCAAGCAACATGTCAGGACTTGCTATAATTGTAGCAATATGAGTCACTTTGTGGTGGATTTCCCATATGATAAGAGGGAAGGCAATTGTGGCACGCTTATCCACAAAGACAAGGTTAGGTCCTTCCCCAACAAGAACAACTTCACCAAGAAGTTGCCTCAAAAGGTGTTGGTGGCACATGAAGAGTATATCTCCGATGATGATGATGACGATGATGATGATGATGATGATGATGATGATGATGACAAAGAAAAGCAAGAAACTAAGATGCCCTCATGACTCGGCAAATCCCTAAACTCTCCCCCCGCCCCCTTTGGCATCGAGATACCAAAAGGACAAAGAGTAATAAAATGATCCAAGGTGGTAACAATGCATGGGATCATCATCAATATTCCCCAAACTCGTTGGATCTAGAATCTGTTGTGCGAGGATGATCAACATTAGAGTCCCACTTGTAATACCTGGAAGTCAAAGTCTCCTCATTAGTGACCCTGTCCTCAGACCCTCTACGGATATCCATTCCAGGATGCATTCACATAGCCTTGCGATGGCTCCTAGCCTACTTCTGTGCCACATGAGTTGTGTACTGACCATGAGCATGCATGCACAATAGCTTCTTGATATTCTCCTTTAGCTTCTGGGCCCAAGATAGATGCCAGCTGGATGGTGCATAACTGGGATCAGTGCCACCCTCAACCTCACCCTCATCCTCCTCCTGATCATCATCCTCTATAACATCCACCTCCGGAGCAGCACGAGTGCTCCACTTGTCCTTCTGCCTCAGTTGCACAACCTCATGGGTAACCATCTCACCACATTCAACAAGACGCCTCAAAAGGTGAGTTCCTAGGTCCTCTGAATAAGATGAATGAAATATAGAGCACATATGGGACATTTGTGCTCCATAACCACGTTGAGGAGCTCCGACCACATGACGTGGGAGACATCCAGAACCTCTAACTCAGTTAGGCCCTTCATATTCTGACAGTAGAGCAGCATATCCACCAGATAAGAGTGTACCTGATCCAAGTTCCCAACATGGGGAAAGAGAGTGTGCCTGAAGATGCAGTGCATGATGTCAAGAAATAGATAAACTACATAGGTTGGCTTGCCAGTGGTGGTGGAGACCCCCTTAGTGGAGTAGGGCCAAAGATGACTCTTGTGTTTGTAAGTAACCTCTATGTGAGGACGAAATCCAATTGGGGTATAGAGCCCCTGATCATTATAGCCCAGCAAACCCATGAAATCCCTCCATTTAGTAGCCAGTCTCTTACAATTAGTCATTGATACGTCTCCAATGTATATATAAGTTTTGATTGTTCCATACTATTAGGCATTTAATTGCGGATTTATATTATTTTTGAGCATTAACCTATTAACCCAGTGCCTAGTGCCATTTGTTGTTTCCTGCAAGTTTTTAGCTTTTCAGGAATATTGTACCAAACAAAGTCAAAATACCCCGAAACTGTTTGTCAATTTTTTCTGGACAAAATAAGGACCTAGAAGCTTCCAACAAAGACCGGAGGGCACACAAGGTGCCCCCAAGCCAACAGGGCGTGCCCTGACGTCTTGGGCCCACCTCCTCGGCCCTCTAGCATTGTCCTCTAGCTAAAAAATTATATTTAATCCCAAAACCCCTAGGGAGCCTCCCAAAAGACTTTTTCCACCGCCGCAAGTTTCTGTTCTGCAGTGTGCCCATCTGGAGCCCTGTTCCGGTGCCCTGTCAGAGGGTGGATCGATCACGGAGGGCCTCTACATCAACCTTACTGCTCCCATACTGATGTCTGAGTAGTTCACCATAGACCTACAAGTCCACAATAGTACCTAGATGGATATCTCTCTCTATGTCCTTCAATGCAAAGTTCATCCCATCTTCCCGGTGATATATTCGATGCAATCACTTTGTGTGGTGCGTTTGTTGGGATCCGATGAATTGTGGGTTGATATTCAGATTAGTCATGAGATTATATTGAGTTCCTTGATAGTCTTTTTATATATATGCATGACTAAATGATAGCTTTGTAATTCTCTTTGATCTATTGTCGTAGTCTGGCCAACTCGATTGATTTATCTTCAGTGGGAAAGGTGCGTTGTAGTGGGTCCAATCTTGCGGAGCTCAATCCCAGTGATAGGAAGGGACATGACACGTATTGTATTACTGCCACTGAGGGTAAAACGATGGGGTCTATTCGTATTAATTGTATTTACTTTGTCTAAATCATGTCATTGTTCTCCAAGCATTACTATGTTTCACTTAATACTCTAGATGCATGATGGATAGCGGTCGATGGGTGGAGTAATTGTACTAGATGCACGCAGGAGCCGGTCTACTTGCTTACGAATGTGATGCCTATATGTAATGATAATTTCCATGAATAAATATTGGATAACTATGTGATTTTCTATCAATTGCCCAACAGTAATTTGTTTACCCACCATATGCCTTCTACAAGAGAGATGCCCCCTAGGGAACACCATGGATCCCGGGTCTATTCACCAATATGTTTACAAAGGCTTTTATTTCCTTGCTGCCTTATTTACCTTTAATTTATTTTATATTTTTTATTTATCAAACTATCATCTACACAACTTATTGTTTGCAAGTAACGAGTTCAAGAGGATTGGCAACCCTCTTTCTCGCGTTGGGTGCAAGTGTGTGCTCTTTTATTTGTAGGCACTGAGTACGGGAAATTGTCTGGTTCTCCTATTGGTTCGATGACCTTGGTTCTGACTGAGGGAAATACTTATCTATACTCTGCTGCATCATCCCCTCCTCTTCGGGGAAAAACCCAACATAGATCACAAGTATTAGGAAGCACTACTAGAATCAAAGCATTTGCCGTCTGCCAGATCTTTGCCCTCCGCTGGCAGACGACAAAGATGTTCTTTGCCGTCAGCTTCCAAAAAACTGACGACAAAGAATAGGCTGATGGCAAACATGCGCCAGGCAGACGGCAAAGAGACTTTGCCATCAGCCTGTTCTTTGTTGTGTGTTATACGACGACAAAGATGCGCCAGGCATACGGCAGAGAGACCAGGTAGTCCCCACTACACCATGGGTTAAGTGGATGGCATGGTTGCAGTCGGGTACGTCGTTGCCATCTGCCTCCCCAAGAGGATGCCCACAATATGGCCATGGCGCCCCCACCCCACCCCTTCTCTCTGTCCCCATATCCTCACCTCTCTCTCCCTATCGTCAACATGTCGTCGCCCTCCCCTCGCAGGCTCCCCATGCCGCCCCCTCCCTACGCTATCTACCCCCTCTCCTCACCTCTCTCTCTCCCCGCCACCACATTGCCGCCCCACCACCACCGCGACGCCCTCCTCCCCGCCTCCCACCACCACACCGACCCCTCCCAATGCCGCCCCTGCCCTCGCCGGCTCCACGTGCCTCCCCTTCACCGAGCTGACAACCACCATGGCACCGCCCCTCCTCTCGTCGGCTCCCCACGCCGCCCCCTCCCCACGGATCCCCCTCCCCCGCCACCTCAGCCACCTCCGCTGACCCAGCAGCCCCCACCCAACTTTGGTGAGTGCCCGGCCGCCACCCCACCTTTTTTGTTTTTTCCTGTTTTTTCTATTAAGTTAGTTTATTAGGTTAGGTTAGGTTATTAAGTTCGGTTAAGTTATTTTATTAGGTTATTAGGTTAGTTAGTTTATTATGTTACAAAAAACTTAGAAGAAAAGAAAAAAAAGAAGAAAAAACAAGAAGAAAAGAAGAAAGAAAAAAAGGAAAATGGAGAAGAAGAAGAAAATAATAAGAAGCATAATGAAAAGAAGAAGAAGAAAAAGAAGAAGAGGAAGAAGAAGAAGAAGAAGAAGAAGAAGTGGAAGAAGAAGAAGAAGAAGAAGAAGAAGAAGACAAAGAAAAAGAGGAGAGGAGGAGGAGGAGGAGATGAGGAAAAAAGGAAAAGAAGAAGAAGATGAAGAAAATGACACCCCGACACCCCGACACGACGCCCTGACACCCTGACACGACCCCCCAACACAACACCCCGACACCCTCACACAACACCCCAACACCCCGACACGACACCCCGACACCCAAACGCGACACCCCGACAAGACACCCAGTTAACGCCCCTCTGGTGAGCGCCCTACATGACAGCCCCGACACGAAACCCCCGGCGATGCCCCTTCATTGAGCCCCATGCACGACACCACGACACGTCACCCCGTGCAGCTATTAATACGCTGCCCTCGGTGCCACTGACCCCCAACCCCTACCCTCGACACCTCTTCGGCCTCATGTTGACCGAAAAGGTGTTCTTTGGCCTTCCAGAGGCCGACGGGATCATATTTTTGTAAATTATGAGTTAGGTCATATATTTTCCAATTTTTTATAAAAACATCATATTTGTGTTGATCGGAAGGATTTCAATGTGTAGTTGTTTCATCATTGGACGAGCTCTGCCCTTGTGTTCGTGGGTGAGCACAAATGACATCTCCTCCCCCTCCTAATTTGCTCTATTCCGGTCTTCATGCCAATGAAACTTGCTAGCTATAGGTGTCTTCAATCATCAGTATGTGTGACCAGTATGCGTCTCCCATTCGAAAGGGCGACATCTATAAATATGCATGTCTTTGCATATTTATAACTGTCATCCTTTCGAATTGTCCAACGTTATCCATGGACAGCATGAGTATGTGTAGATTGGGTTTGTTTTCCCATATGCTTTCCTCCAGATCTAATGCAGAATTTCGTCGGTACCTCCCTGTTGTTCTCTAGGTATACATCCTCTCTATTTATTGTCGAGATGTGTATCAAGAGAATAGCGGGGAGGTGCTGCCGAAATTTTGTGTCGGGTCCGGAGCAGAGCATGGGAAGCGAACCAAATCTACACATACTCGAGTGGGATTAGGACCTATCTTTACCTATTATCGTGTAAGTTGCATGGACGTAATGAAACTGACAAACTTGATTAACTGATGAATATATATGCTGGATTATATATATTTCTTGTCTGTCTAGTAGCTAGGCAAGATGAGTGATCGTGCGTGGATGTACACCGATCACACTAGTCAGAAAGACATGACGAATGAATGGTTTACAAAAACCAAGGGGTTTGTAAGAGCCGTATAAATGGCCAGGAATGAACCTGGTGCCCCTGTGTCCTATGCGACAACTTTAGAAATAGGACAAAGGGTGAAATGGGTAAAACCCCGCAAAAGTGGGGTTTTACGCCTAATTATACGGTGTGGACTTTTCATGGTAAGTCTGCCCAATGTGTTGGAGCTGAGGTGGTTCATCATCGCATCGACGAGCATGGTATCGGATGGAAGACATGGTGCAAGACTTTGATGATGCTCGGGATTCAGACGATGAGATGGAGGAATCTGCAAAGGCGTTTTGCAAAATGTTGGAGTCTTCAAAACGTCCTCTCCACGAGCACACTGATCTTTGTCAGCTGGATGCCATCGCGCAAGTAATGGCTCTAAAGGCTCAATTCAACCCGGAAAGAGAATGCTACAACGCGATGATGACAATATTTGGATGCTTTCTACCCAAAGGCCATGTAATGCCTGCAAACCTGTACTAGTCGGACAAAATCCTCTGTGTACATAAGATGCCCTATGAGAAGAAAGATGCATGTGAGAATGTATGTGCCTTATTTAGGCTTGAGTATGCGGACTTGAACTATTGTCCCAGTTGTAAGTCTTCCAGGTATATTGTGGTAGACAACAGTATGGGTGAGAAGATTCAAACCAAAATCCCCATTAATGTCCTTTGGTATATGCCAATCGTACCAAGACTTCAACGTCTTTTCATGGTCGAAGAGACGGCCAGACAGATGACATGAGACAAATTGGACAAAAGAACCAAACAAGATGCAGATGGGAATCAGATGTTGGTACACACTTCAAACGCTTTTGCATGGAAACACTTTGATGCATTACTTAAGGATAAAGCGGCAAATCCAAGGTCTCGACTCGCCATCTGGACGGATGGGTTCAATGTGTTTGGTATGACAGCACCGGATACAGTTGTTGGCATGTATTTGTCATTCCACTCAATCTCCCCCCAGACAGATTATGCAAATAAAGAACATTTTCCTGACGTTAATAATTCCAAGGCCCAAGAATCCGGGGAAGAATATGAATGTGTACATGCAGCCGGTTAAGGATGAATTGCAGGAAGCTTGGGATAATGGGATCAAGACATACTACGCAGCTACAAAACAAAACTTCATGATGCATGTGTGGTACATGTACTCGATGCATGACTTGCCGACATATGCGCTATTCATTGGCTGGTGTGTTCATGGAAGGTTCTTGTGCCCCATATGCAAGGCAGCTCTTGAGTTCTATTGGCTGCAGGCGGGTCGCAAGTTTTCTTTCTTCGACTTGCATAGACAGTTCCTGGATCCTTGCCATAAATTCAGAAAAGACAAGAAGAATTTCATCAAAGGTAGAGTTGTCAAAAACTCTGCACCACTTGCGTTGATGGGAGAACAGACCCTAGATCAGTTAAATGCTCTAGAGCTTGATCCAGAGAGTCCAAGGTATTCCAAAGGGTATAATTCACAACACGCCTGGACTCACAAGACATGATTATGGGGTCTGCCTTACTTCAAAGGCCTCCTTTGCCCACACAACATCGACATCATGCACACTGCAAAGAATATCGCTGAGGCCCTTTTTGGTACATTGTTCGGCATAGAGGGGAAGTCAAAGGGTAATCCTAAGGCTAGAGTCGATCAAGAGGCTCTATGTGATAGACTGTTACAAAACATGTGGCAACCGAAAGGAAAGCAGAACTGGACAAAGCCAAAGGCATGGTTCAATCGTGGAAGGCCAGCTATGAGGGAAATGATCTTGTGGCTAAAAATGCAGTTGATGTTCCCCGATGGGTATGCAGCAAATCTAAAGAGGGGAGCGAGTCTTGAAAAACTGAAAATATTTGGTCTCAAGAGTCATGAATGGCACATATGGCTTGAGCTGGTAATGTCGGTGATGTTGCGTGGCTTTATCCCTGAGGATGTATGGCTAGTACTGGCAGAGCTGAGCTATTTCGTCTGTTCTCTTTATGCAAAAGAACTATCGCATGGCGTGCGAGATGAAGCCGAAGCATTGGTGCCAAAGTTGATCTGTAAGGTAGGCAAGATCTTTCCACCGGGATTCTTTAATCCAGTCGAGCATTTGATTTTGCATCTCCTGACCGAGGCAATATTGGGGGGCATGCAAAATCATTGGTGCGTCACAACTGAGAGGATGCAGAAGACACTTCGAGAAAAATGTAAAAATAAACGTCGAATTGAATCATCGATGGTCGAGGCATTCATTACTAAGGAGGCGACAAACTTCATGACAACACACTACAAAGGCAAAAATTGTCATTTGCATAAGTCGAAGCCTCGGTACAATGATGGTGACCCTAAAAAAGGTCGATCCAACCTCAGCCTATTCAAAGGGAAGCTTGCACCAGCCGGTGCTTCAAAAGGAATAGCATTGGATGTCGAACAATGGCGGACCATTTCGTTGTATATCTTCAACAACCTAACAGAAGTGCGGCCGTCCATCAAGTAAGTTCTCGGTACATTGTTTCGCAACTTCTAATTCCATTGAACTGCTCTCATTCGTGGATATTTGATATAATCGATACGTCACCAAATTCTCGAATGGAGCAGTGATCCAAAAGGATTCCATCAAAGAGGATGAGCTTCTGGCAAAGCATGGAGGCGGATATCCCGGTTTCATCTCTTGGTTCAGACAAATGGTAATTTACATTAGACCATTTCAATTCTTCGTCTAATTTGTGACTAATGCAACAAGCCATTCGTATTAAACTTGTAGGCTAATTCACAGTCTATGGACGCCAAATTAAGACAAGTCGCTAATGGTTTTGACAATAATGTCCATTCATTTGACAAACACGACATCAACGGGTATCGCTTTCGTACCTTTGACAAAGAGCTATCTATGGCCAACTGAAAGTCTACAAATTGTTGTGTCTCTGCTATCGACGAAGGAGGTACCGAGCATTATGGAAGAGTTGAAGCAATTTATGAACTTCTATTCTATGGTGAAAACCCACTGAACGTCGTAGTCTTCAAATGCTATTGGTTCCAACCGAAGGAGACTAGAAGGACTCATGAATATACAGGGCTAGTCGAAAACAAATATAGCACCCATTTATATGTTCCCGATGTTTGTATTATGGATCAAATGGTGACCCAAGTTTTCTATCTACCGTGGGCCTGCCAAACCGATCCAAATCTGAATAGTTGGGATGTCATTTATGAAGTGCCACCACATTTTAGACCACCTCCCCTCAATGAAGAGGATTATGAACCTCACAATAACTCGGACACATATGAAGGATAATTCTTCCAAGAAACATGGCTTTCAAAAAAACGTTTCAAGAACCGATCTACTTCACCCCATAACATTGAAGAAGTAGACAACGGTTGTGAATCCGACTTTACCCCTGAGTCGGAACAAGAAGAGCCAGAACAATAAGAGGGTACTGTTGTGGATGACCTGTCCATTCTTGACTGATTACATAAAGGAGGCCTTCCACATGTTGTTCTCGATAGTGATGATGATGATGCATTTATTGATGATAGTGATGATGATGCATTTATTGATCCTGGAGCATATATAGATGATCAACATTATTACTAGTTCATGTTAGGTATTCAATTTTTTATTATGTACATGATGATGATACACTTAAATTATACATATGTAGGTATTCAATTTTTATTATTCATGTCGGTATTCAAATTTTTTATGTTGTACTAACTTTTTTTACTCTTTGTCATCGTAGGTGTTGAAAGATGGTGGGCATGGGTCTAGAGCGTTCCACGGCGCCTCCTTCGTCAGCTCGTGGTGGGAGGGGTACTTCCATTCCACCCCAGCATATCTGGAGAGTGTTGATCGACTATATGCAGACACAGACGGACGCTTCTTCATCGGCGTCGTTGCCCTACTGGCGAGTCCTGCCTCTTTTCCATCTACGGTAGATGGCAAAGGAGTTGCACCCTTTGCCATGTGCGGGCAGACGGCAAATGCTGTCGTTAGCCACCTAACGGGCTAAACCGTTTGATATGTCATCCACCCCCTTTGTCGTCTGCAAGTTGTAGATGGCTAACGGCAAACTCCTTTGCCGTCCATTGCCGAAAAGCAGACGACAAAGAGCCCCTTTATCGTAGCTTTCTATGCCGGATATGGGGCCGTCTGTTGGCAGACGGAAAAGGAGTTTGTCGTCCGTTGGTGTATCCTTTGTCGTCTGCCATGGCAGACGGCAAAGTGCGTGATTCCTGTAGTGAAGGATTTCTCACACCATTGACGGGGAGTATCATCAATAAAAATACAGAAATACAAAAAAAAATTCTTTGCTAGTTTGCTTGTTTGCTTGCAATAATCACGCCATCGCACAAAAATGGAAAATAAGGACTTATGGATCCACATAAAGTTTTCTACTTGGATAATCTTCGATCCGTTTGTGCTCGTGCTGAAACCCCAACTAAATTAATTGAGGGAAAATCACTAAATGAGCAGGCTCATTTCATGCGTCACCGGTGGATTGAAAAGGGGAAATCCTATGGAATCAAATAAATTTCTTGTTATGCTAATCTTGGAATCTGTGTGAAATTTATGGTTTTACTTGTTGCTCTGAGAACCCTTAAAACAACTTCCCTCCCTATGTGAGTTTAATGATAATCAAATCCTATCTTCTTATGCAAGGATGTTTATAGTTACTATGATATCAAACAAAATGAAGAATTTATTGCTTTTAAAGGTGCCTATGAAGTTGCTTCTTTGATTGAAAAGTATAATGCTACTCTCTACAAATCTGAATTTTTTTCCATACTTAAATATTGCTATGAAAAATATGCACATAATACCTATGTTAATGAATTTATTGGGAGAATGTGTGCTGCTTTGGAAGAGAATGATACTATGCAGGAATTCTATAGATTATGATCTTGTTGATTTGCTTGAAATATTCCTTTTTGATGAATGTGATGCTTCTTATGCTTATGGCCATGATGTCAATATTAATGATGCTTATGAGGATGAGCATGCTATAGTTCCCTATGTTGAAAATGAAATTATTGTTGTTGCACCCACTCTTGATAGTGCTATTATTTTTTGAATTATCCCAAACAACACTGTATCAGAGAAGCTTGCACTTATTAGGGATTATACTAATGGGTTGCGTTTTACCATTTTACATGATGATTTTCCATGACTAGTATTAATTATAATGATCATTATTGGGGTGATTATAATGCTATGAGTATTAAAAGTGGATTTGGAAGAGTGGAGCCTTTAAATAATTCCACTACCTTGGAGAAAAAATGATCTTATGAATTTTTACATAAAAATGGGTTTGCAGAGGTCATGGATTTAGTTAATGTTGCTCCCACTATCTTGGAAGATAGCAAAACTTGTGTGCATCTGGATAATGGAGAAAATATTTTATATGAGAGCTATATTGTTGAGTTTGAATACGATTCTACATGTAATTATGATGAGAGAGGCAAATATGGTTATAGAAATTTTCATGTTACTCATTTATCTCTCTTTGTGTTGAAATTATTAATGCTTCATTCCTATTACTTGCATATACTAGATACTTCTTGTCTTGATAATTTGATTTCTTATAGAATGCCTATGCATAGTAAGTAAGTTAGATTTAAATGTGTTAATTACATGGTATATGCCCTGTTCAAGAATTCATCCGATTAACCAGTTAACTTGCCAGTTAATCCCTCCTCATAGGGTCACCGAGTAGCCGATTAACTCATAAATTGCCCGATTAATTGATTAAATGGCCGATTAACTTTCCGATTAGCCTATTAATTTCCTATTCGCCAATCGACCGAGCATCTACGAGCTAACGATTTCCTCAACAATGATTATATGATGCTTTCTTTGTGCTTCATTCTTTTCCTTTCAGAAATAATTTGCTACCCATGGTGGTAGCTACACACTGTCCCAATTTGTATCTCTAATTATTTTGGTAAATTATTTTGAAACATCAAAATAACTCTATAATGAAATTATCATGACTTTGGACCAGCCAGGCAAGCAAACATGCAAATATGCCAAAAGGGCAAACACAAAGACTAAGAGAAGAGAGAAAACGCATTTGTACACAACAAAAAAGCACGTGTGTCAAAAAGGTAATAAAAGCAGAAGAGAAGTGATGAAAAGTCATTTTTATACAACAAAAAATTCACTTGTCTCAATTCCATAAGAAACCTCACACCGTGTATACAAAAAAGGAACTTAGTGTAGATACCATCATGCGTGCGTAAATACCACCATGCATAGGAAATCACCTCTCCTTGTGCTTTATGTGAGCATCATTATTATTCCAAGCCTATCTTAATGGCTATAAAGAAAGAGCTACTTGGGAGACAACCCTATACTTTCTATTATTTTGAGTCAATATGATTATTGCTACTATAATGATTGTGTTTTTATGTTTAAATTAGTGTTCGTGCCAAGTAAAGCCTTTGGGATGACTTGAATGATAAGTAGAATTGATACGGTGCAAAAACAGAAACTTTTGTATCCAATGTAGAATTCATCTAATTTTACTGGAACATCCTTTTGATCTGCATTGTTTACACAGTAATTCTCTGCAAATTCCAAAGGGTGTCCTAACTTGTCAGAGTTTTTCGAGTTACAGAAGTATGGTGTCTTTGTTGATCACTGCAGGTTGTTCTATTTTAGACAGATTATGTTTTTGCTTGCATAGTTTGCTTGTTTTGATGATGCTATGGATTACATAGGGGGCATAAACCATGGAGAAGTTAGAATACAGTACCTTATGCAATAGTAAAATATGAATCAATTTATAACAATACCTAATGTTTATGCTTCACCTATCCTACTAATGGATGTCACGAGTTAACTGTTGAGTTTTCTATGCTGAAGCTTTCAAGTTTTGGGTGTTATCACGATGGATGAAGGAATAAGGAGCGGCAAAGAGCCTAAGCTTGCAGATGCCCAAGGCACCCAGTAAAATTCTAGGAAGACTCAAGTGTCTAAGCTTGGGTATGCCCCGGAAGGCCTCCCCTCTTTCGTCTCAATCCATCGGTATGTCACTTGGAGCTACATTTTTATTCATCACATGATATGAGTTTTTCTTGGAGCGTTGTTTGCTTTTGTTTAAGTTTTCCATAATCATTTATTGCTAGACACACCCACTTGAGAGAGAGATATGTTCACCATGATTTATTAGAATACTCCTTGTGGTTCACTTATATCTACTGTAATGATTTATTATTGCTACTGTAATGATTGTGTTTTTATGTTTAAATTAGTGTTCGTGCCAAGTAAAGCCTTTGGGATGACTTGAATGATAAGTAGAATTGATACGGTGCAAAAACAGAAACTTTTGCGTCCAATGTAGAATTCATCTAATTTTACTGGAACATCCTTTTGATCTGCATTGTTTACACAGTAATTCTCTGCAAATTCCAAAGGGTGTCCTAACTTGTCAGAGTTTTTCGAGTTACAGAAGTATGGTGTCTTTGTTGATCACTGCAGATTGTTCTATTTTAGACAGATTATGTTTTTGCTTGCATAGTTTGCTTGTTTTGATGATGCTATGGATTACATAGGGGGCATAAACCATGGAGAAGTTACAGTACAGTACCTTATGCAATAGTAAAATATGAATCAATTTATAACAATACCTAATGTTTATGCTTCGCCTATCCTACTAATGGATGTCACGAGTTTACTGTTGAGTTTTCTGTGCTGAAGCTTTCAAGTTTTGGGTGTTATCATGATGGATGAAGGAATAAGGACCGGCAAAGAGCCTAAGCTTGCAGATGCCCAAGGCACCGAGTAAAATTCTAGGAAGACTCAAGTGTCTAAGCTTGGGTATGCCCCGGAAGGCCTCCCCTCTTTCGTCTCAATCCATCGGTATGTCACTTGGAGCTAGATTTTTATTCATCACATGATATGAGTTTTGCTTGGAGCGTTGTTTTCTTTTGTTTAAGTTTTCCATAATCATTTATTGCTAGACACACCCAATTGAGAGAGAGATATGTTCACCATGATTTATTAGAATACTCCTTGTGCTTCACTTATATCTTTTGAGCTAAGCAGTTGCTCTAGTACTTCAGTTATATCGTTTATAGTACGGTGGCTTATAGATTTTATAGAAATAATTGCACTCTCATTCTTCACTTAATTTTTCTGAGAGTTAATAAGTAGTGACGGTACTTGGCATGTGTTATAAGACTAGCCCAAAAATAATAGGTATTGAAGGAGTGCATAGTCAAAAACCTTCATGTAGCACATAAAAAAGGAATTATGAGTTAATGCTATTGATGTGGTAATATGAGAGGGTGTGAGTGCATGGTTGTTAGTTAGTAAAAATATCGATAGTTAAAGGATGTTAATTTGATTTTCATCTAAATGTTGGTTATGGTATGGTCATGATGTGTGAGCATTCTTATTCCTCATTGAAATCCTAGTGTTGTTTCGGTCGGGGGCACACAATGGTTAACTCCTATCAACCTCCTCCCTAGGGGCATGCGAGTAATACTTTGCTTCTATAGAGATAATAAAAACTTGTAATAAGTTTGTGAGTTCTTTATGAATAATGTGCATCCATGGATGTACACACACTCACCACCTCATATTTTCTAGCCTCTTCGGTACCGTGCATTGCCATTCTCAGCTCGAGGACCGGTGCATCCAAACCCCATGATATGATACGCTCGGTTTCACATCTGCCAACTTAGATCTTCGTCAAAACAGCCACCACATCCACATATCATGGCATTTCCATAGTCATTTCCATAGCTTATATGGATCAGGATGCGCTATCACTTCTAGCTTCAATGCATCAACCAAAGTTTGACTCATAAAATTTATGTGTGAACAACGATCAATCATCATGGCACAAGATAAATTTCCCACCTTCACCCTTGTGTACATATCAAACCAAGAAAAGGGTTGTGACGGATCCTTCTCGCTTGGAGACATCTCACCATCAAAGAAGTATTCCATCCTCATCGTAGTTTTTCAAATCTGTACGAACAATAATAGGGAAAAAGCGCACCGTAATGAACCAAGAAATCTGATACCAACTGATGAAGGCATGACCTCGAACGTGTCGATGACTTGTCCCAATCTTTTATGATGCAACGAACTCCTTCAGCATCCACGATAAAATCTCCCAATTACGTGAATAGTACACGTAACCTAAAGATGGGGTGACGATGACTAACTGGCAATCCCTCCACACACGAGGAACCTTCCTCCGTAGTAGACAAAACCAGCGCACAACCCATAGATTCCGATGGACATCAAGCCAAGTGCAACTTTCACGCAAAAAATTCACATTAAATAAATAACGACGACACACGAAGAGGGCCGGTTAATTGTCGATATACATGTTGTCTAAGCCATAGAAAATAACCTGCCCTTTTGCATGTCCGTCTTCGCCTTTTATTGTGCACGCAGGCACAAGCGACGTGAGTTGATATTCTAACGGATTTTGACTTTCCTTGCTAGAAAATAATAATGAAAACATGCATATCATGTAAGGCAATAGATAACTACCTATTTGTTATCATAAACTGATTCTAATCGTGAAAAAGAAGGTTAGCGGGGCGGCGTGCGGAAATTCGGTTCGACCCTAACCGGTGCCTCCATATCTTTTATCTCTCGCTCTTTCTTCCTTCTATAACAAAGCTGATTTTGTGTCCTATAATGTAGCTAACCAGTTTGACTTGTTTTCCTCCAACGTGAATATCCATTATTCCTTTTATACATGGCATGAACGAGATCCCTTCTGCATAACAATCCTTGTGAATTCATGTATGTCAACTGGCTTATAATTGGCTTCTCTCTTGTTTGTACCGGTACATCATATTTAATATGGCTTCTTCCATTAATTAGGAGCGGTGCAATACCTGGTCCAGATAATGCTCGAAGATGACCATCAAGACCTCTATTGAACCGAACCAAAATGTTATGTCTTCTATTTTGCCCGTCGTCCTGTTTCTCATTCCATATCCCATTGCTAATGACAACATCTATTTGAACAACGACTGGCATAGTCGATGCACTAGGTGTATCAAGTGTGATAGGTATTGGGCATTCCACATCATCCTCCCCTACTGCAAGAGAAATTGTCCTCGGTTTCATGTTGTTCTTAGCAGCCCTCTCCTTTTTCATTGTCAACACCACATCTGAGTGATCAATTTCTCATTCATCGATTGAAGTGTTCTCTGCTTGCCATTATGAATAAAAGTGTGTGTGTCGGTCCTTCCATGATGCATCACACTGCAGACATACTGCCAAGGTCGGCCTAGTAAGAAACCACAAAGTTCCAATGGTATAACGTCGCATTCCACCTCATCAACATACTGCCCAACTACAAATGACACACGCGCCTTATGTGTACTTTTGAGCTATAAACAATTGTTCAACTACTCCAAATGATATGGTTTGTCATATGTCCATGTGGACAAACCAAGATTCTCCACCAAAATCTTGCTGATGCCATTAGTGCAGCTACCTTCATCAATTATTAACTTGCATGATGTACCCTTAACGTCACATTGTGTTCTAAATAAACTTGTGTGTTTACCTCTGTCCACTATCATGCTATCGCCATCATGTACCCTTTTAAGTTGCACATTCAGCCCACTCCTTGGTATTGTTTCTTCATGTTTATTCTCCTCCTGATTAGAAATATTTTATGTACAACCACATCATCCACCACCTTTTTCATGTCCAGCGACAACCTCTCTTCATGTTTATTTTCATCAATTGTTTTTCTTCCAGAATGCACATGGTCTCGCCTCTTGCGATCCTCCAAATATTGTTTAGGAGAGTATGCTTCAAAAGAAGTCCACCGTCTGCTATAAATAAACTGGAGTTTCCTCCAAGAAATAGTGGTTGATTTATCGATACGCATATCTCTCTTTTTTATCCATGGTCAACCCAAAATCATAGAACACACATGCATATGGTAAGGAAGAATATCGCAAACAACAACGTCAATGTGCCCACAAAATTGGAAAATAACCTCCACTTGATGTTTGATAATTACTAACTTTCCTTGGCACGCGAGCTTATATGGATATGGATGCTCTATCACTGCTAGCTTCAATACATCAACCAAAGTTTGAATCACCAAATTTATGTGTGAAGAACGATCAATCATCATGGTGCAAGATAACTTTCCCACTGTCACCCTTGTGTACATCTGAAACAAAGAAAGGAGCTATTACAGATCATTCTCACTTTGATACATCTCACCATAAAAGTAGTATTCCCTCCTCATCGCAGTTTGTCAAATCTGTACGAACAATAATAGGGAAAAATTTGCACCGTAATGAACTCAATAATCTAATACCAACAGATGAGGGGACGACCTTGGACATGCGGATGATTTGTCCCAATCTTTTACGATGCAACAAACTCCTTCAACATCCACGATAAAATCTCCCAATAACACGAATTGGTACATGTACCCTAAAGATGGGGTGACTATGACTGATGGGCAATCCCTCGACACATGAGGAACCTTCCTTAGTAGTAGACGTAGCCAGTGCGCAACCCGTCAATGTCGATGGACCTCGAGCCAAGAGGAACTTTCACGCAGAAAATTCACATAAAATAAATAATGAAGACACACGAAGAGGGCCGATTAATTGTCGATATACATGTTGTCTAAGCCGTAGAAAATAACCTGCCCTTTTGCATGTCCGGCTTCGCCTTTTATTGTGCACGTAGGCACAAGCGACGTGAGTTGAGATCCTAACGGATTTTGACTTTCCTTGCTAGAAAATAATAATGAAAACATGCATATCACGTAAGGCAATAGATAACTACTGATTTATTATCTTAAACTAATCTAATCATGCCAACGAAGGTTAGCGAGGCGGCGTGCGGAAATTCGGATCGACCCTAACCGGTGCCTCCATCTCTTTTATCTCTCTCCCTTGCTTCCTTCTATAACAAAACTGATTTTGTGTCCAATTATGTAGCAAACCAGTTTTACTTGTTTACCTCCAACCTGAATATCCATTAGTTCTTTTATACATGGAATGAACGAGCTCCATTCTGCCCAACAATCCGTGTGAACTCATGTTTGTCAACTGGCTTATACATGGCTTCTCTCTTGTTTGTACCGGTACATCATATTTAATATGACTTCTTCCATTAATTAGGAGCAATGCAATACTTGGTCCAGATAATGCTCGAAGATCATCATCAAGACCTTTATTGAACCGAACCAAAATATTACATCTTTTATTTATTTTTCCGTTGTCCTCTTTCTTGTTCCATATCCCGTTGCCAACGACAACATATGTTTGCACAGCGACTAGCATAGTTGATGCACTAGGTGTATCAAGTGTGATAAGTATTGGGCATGCCACATCAGAGTGGGATCAATTTTTCCAATTACAAACCCATGGTCTTGCAACAACCCCGTAAGGTGCTCATAGCACGCACACGGGGCTTGTTTAAATCCATAGAGTGCCTTATTGAGCTTGTATACATAATTGGGGAACTTGGGATCCTTGAACCCTGGGGGTTAATTTACATACACCAACTCCTTAAAAGGATCTATTAAAGAATGGGTACCTAAATCCAAGCATTGATCTTTTGTAGTAGTTTGCTTCCGGAGGAGGTTCTTGGTTGCTTGATAGTGGAGCAACAAATCGTATGACCGGAAGCATGGACTTGGTGGTGGACGTTCAAACTAACTCATCTTTGGTCACTCCAGTCCAATTTGGTGATGATACAATTTCAAAGGTATTGGTTCTTGTCATGGTGGTGATCTCTCCATATTTAACCATTGAGTTAGCCATGCTTGTTGAGACCTTTCATACAATTTACTTTCCATTCTTCAACTTGCACTCATGGGTTTTTCTAACTTATTTGATGTTGATATCGTGGCCCTTTTGTGGAGCAAGATTCTTAAAGTAGCCTTTGTTGGGCATGTTGAAAATGGTCTCTATGTGTTTAACGTTTCGGAGCGACCCACTAAGATGCAACTTCCCTAATGGCTATAGTTGATGTGGGATGGATTTGGCATCGCCGACTAGCTCATGTTAATATGAGATTTTGCAAAGTCTCCTCAAGGAGGATCATGCTCATGGACTAACAAATGTGAGTGTTGCCAAAGATCGTGCTTGTATTGCTTGCATCAAAGGGAAGCTACATGAGATGGCGCACCAACCCACGACTACCATCTATTATAAGAGGCCCTTGGAGGTCCTTCACATGGATCTCTTCGGTCCTCCATCATTTGATAGTCTTGTGGAAAGAGAATTGCTTGGTGATTTTGGATGATTACTCAAGATATACTTGGGTATACTTCTTCTAGAAGAAGAGTGAGACCCAACAAACCGTCATTAAATTTGCAAATGAAGCTCAATGTCAACATGAGGCAAAGATAACGATGATTAGAAGTGACAATGACACGGATTTCAAGAACTACACCTTGGATGAGTTTCTTAGTGATGAGGGGATCAAGAATTAATACTCCTCACCATATACCCCTCAACGAAAGAGTGTTGCAGAGAGGAAGAACCGGACGTATATCGATGATGAGTCACAAGTGCGTCTTAGTTTCTTGCTTTTCATCGCTCGTGAACTCTTTTATCATTTTATTTGGTTTGGTATGTGAGGGATCGATAGAAGAGATGTCTAGAGGGGGGTGAATAGACTACTAGCAAGAATTAAAACCTAACATTTTCCTAAGTTAATTGGTTGGCAGATTTTAGAAATTATAAAAAGTCTAATGCACCTTACACATGCTAGTCAACAAATATGGCAGCGGAAAGTAAGATAAGCATATGTAAGAGAGTAGAGATAGGAATATCGAACACAATTGCATACATGAAGATTTTTCCCGTCGTTCCGAAAGGTGGCGCTATCGTACATCCACGTTTATGGAATTTTCAACCCACGGAGGATAGCGGTCACGAGAGTCCATGGAGGGCTCCACCCATAAGGGTCCACGAAGTAGCAACCTTGACTATTCCATAACGGCTTCCGTCCATGAGGGACTATGGGTAGATCTTCACAAAGTAGGCGATCCCCTTGCCCGTACAAACTTCTTGGTTCAACTCCACAACACAAAGAAGGAGGCTCCCAAGAGACACCTAACGAATCTAGGAGGCACCACCCTCCAAAAGGTAATAGGCTTGATAGTGATGATGAACTCCTTGGTCTTGTGCTTCAAGATGATAGACTCCTCAACACTCAATCACTCTCCCACAGATTTGGCTTGGTAGAAGGGATATATTGGGTGGAAAGCAACTTGGAGAGAGGCTAGAAATCAAGATCCATATGGTTGGAGTGGATGATCTTGACCTTAACACAAGGGTAGGTGGTTCTCTCTTAGAAATTTGGATATGGGAAGTGTGAAACTGTTCTGAGTGCTTCTCTTGTGAGTGGGATGTGATGAAGGGGTATATAGGAATCTCCAAAAGTCCAACCGTTACACCATTATTAACCAACTCCGTGAAACCGAAGCCAGACTCGGTTGTACCGATCTACACAAAATGTGGCAACTTTAGGAATCTCGGTGAGGCCGATATGACATTCTCGGTAGTACCGATATGAGTGGCCAATGATAGTTTCCAAACTCCATGAGACTGGTCCATATAACACAGAAATTACGATTCTATAAATCGGGTCATCTGAGTGTTGGCAACTCGGTTGCACCGATGTAGTACTTGGTTGTACCAAGAAGTTAGGGTTTGGCTAGGGTTCTGTTTGAGGAGAAAATCGGTAGGGCCGAGTGGGAAACTTGGTGGCACCGATTTTGCATGATAGGGTTTAAAAAGAGTATTTTATGGGAGAGCTTGTGGGTGTTCTTGGTGGCTATCACTTGTGCACATGGAGCAATTTGTTCACCAATGTCACCTTACCCCCTTTTAATAGTATCGGCTTTCCTATGGACTCAAAGTGATTTCTCACAAGGTAAAATGTAGAGTCTCCTTGCTTGAAGCTTTTCCGATCCTATTCCTTCCTCTTATTCTTCTTGTTGGGGAATCTCCTCACACCCTTTTACCAACACTCTCTATGGACCAAACCTAAAATAAACTACGTAGAGATATTAGTCCAAGAGATAATGTATGTTGTCATGAATTGTCAAAACCACCAAGGGAGAATATGTGCTTTCAATCTCCCCATTTTTGGTAATTAATGACAACATACAATCAAAGCTTCAAATAAATATATGCAAGTATATAATGGAGACTTTTAGAGACACATGACTAAGACTTGCTCCCCCTAAATATGTGCAATCCCTTTAAAGAATAGTTTCTTTGGAATGCATCGATACACATATAGTAGAAGGGATATGGTGAGTCATGTGTATCTTGGATATATGCATCAAATATATATGAATGAGTTGTATCCTTGTTCAAGGCTTCACTCTTGCAAACAATATGTGCAAGAAGAAATATATTTTCTTGATCAAAGATATGATGCATATACTTACCTTGAATTCTTGAGCGTTCTACTAGCACAAACACACTTCAGAATACAGTGTTAGGAAACACAAGAGAATTCTACAAACCCAAAAGCAATAGAACTCAGTACCAAGATATGGAGAATGTATAGGAGATTGATATGTCTCCAAGATCATTTAGAGCTTTATCCCCTAAATATGAAATTTTAGGTCTTCCTCTCCCCCTGAATCTTATCATGTAGATATTGGGAGTAGGTAGGGTGAGACAAGTCTAACATGAGTAGTCAATATCGAATAAAACATATACATATTTTCTCTCTCCTCAAATGATAAAACAAGATTAGGCATGCTCTCTCACCCTTAAGTAGTGTTTCTCCCCGTGGATAGACACAGGCTTGGTATTCTCCCCTGTATTGGTATTCTCCCCTGTCTATATAAGCATAAGCTTTGATATTCTCCCCCTTAATTTTATTTCCCCCCCCTTTCTTGTATCCCCCCGTTTGCATTGAAGCTTTGGTATTTTGCTGCCTTTGGCATTAATTACCAAAATGGTTCACACACATGGTCAGACACATGGATCATTGAGTTAGAAGGGATCCTAGAGCACAAGGGTCATAGAATGTAGGGATCATGGAAATATAGGACTCATAAAGAGCATTGGAGACTAAGGGATCATAGAGTACAATTTCTCCCCCTTTCACTTATCTGAAAGCTTGTAAGATATCTCCCCCTTTGACATAGGGATCCTTGAATAAAGTTTCTATCCCTTCAAGGTTTTTTTTAACAAAGGGATCATTCAAGCGATAAGGATTTGCTAATTTTAACACAGAACATAGAAGATAACAAAATCGGTGGCTCTAAACCAAATACATCGGTAACCGAATTGTGGATTTGTAGCCTATCTACATAATCGGTGTAACCGAGTAGTTCGAGCCGGAGGCTCCGAGGTATAAACAGAAACTTGGCAATTTTTTAGAAAATCTCAAGTGTTTTTAGAAAACTTGCAATAATATTTTAAAAGGATTTGAAAATTAAATTCAAATGAATTTACAAAGAAATATCAACTAGATGAGGGTTGAGTCGTTCCTAGAAACTTCATCTAGATGATGGTCGGTGACTGGGTCACCTATATTAGAGTATACTGACTTAGGAGTCAAGCAAGAATACTTGATCATAGGTCATACTCATCATTAATCTCAAAATTGGGTTACCATTTTTTGATTGATCATTTTAATGTTTTCATATCACTTGAGTTGCTTTATCTCATGACTTGGAGTAAAGCTTTTTCACGGATATGAGCACCTACCCTTGAGTGATGTTGATGACGTAGCATGTAGGAGAACTTGTTGTGGATGATCGATGTTGATGAAAATAATCTTGAGTTGGGAGCAATCCTTGGTCATTTTGGTTCTCTTCTCACCTACATGGGTTAGTCATGCAAGAAAGAACAAGATATATACAAAGGACATGATACCAATTGAATTAGCAATTGTGATGTCAGCAAATATGTGTCAATCATATGGTTTGAGTTATGTTCTTCCTTCCATCATCAAAGAGAGGGGTTGTGGGTACTTGGTTATGACAAGATTGCCTATGATTCGATTTGTTGGCAATCTTGTGGAATGAGGTTCTTCCAAGTACCTACAAAAGATTAGTTACAATATAAGGGAGCATGTATTTCCAAGGTATATGATATCATTATATCAAGAGTATCATGGAAGTATCATGTAAGCTCATACCCTTGCATGCAACCGAGTGAGTCTAGCTAAAGTTTGAAGCATGAAGGATGTTCAACTCACTCCTCAAGTGACAAAACGCTTTATCATCAAGTGGCTTAGTAAAGATATCGGACAATTGTTTGTCGGTACGAACATGCTTGAGATTGATATCTCCTTTGGCAACATGATCACGAATGAAATTATGTCGAACTTGAATATGCTTAGTTCACGAATGTTGCACGGGATTATAAGCAATTTTGATTGCACTCTCATTGTTACATAACAATGGTACATGTATTACATGTATGCCATAATCCTCAAGAGTTTGAGTCATCCATAGCAACTGAGCACAACATGATCCAGCAGCAATGTATTCCGCTTCGGCGGTAGATAGAGATACCAAGTTTTTTTCATGGAGGACCAAGACATAAGAGATCTACCAAGAAATTGACAAGTACGCGAGGTGGATTTTTTATCAACCTTATATCCGGCGTAGTCCGAGTCGTAATAGACAACAAGGTTAAAGGAAGATCCCTTGAGATACCAAATGCCAAAGTTTGGTGTATGCATCAAGTATCTCACAATTCTTTTCATGGCCTTAAGATGACACACTTTAGAAGCAGCTTGGTATCTAGCACACATGCACACACTAAGCATGATATCGGGACGGGAGGCACATAGATATAGCAATGAACCAATCATTGATCGATAAACCTTTTGAGCAGCCACTTTGTCCTCCTTGGTAAGATCAACATGTCCACTAGTAGGCATAGTAGTTTTCATACCATTACACTCTTGCAGGTTGAACTTCTTGACGAAGTCATTGGTGTACTTGGTTTGAGAGATGAAAGTTCCTTCTCTTGTTTGCTTGATTTGCAAACCAAGGGAACAATCAGCTCACACATCATGGACATCTCATACTTCTCAGATACCAAACTTCCAAATTTTTCACTAAATTAGATCCAAAGATAATATCATCCACATAAATTTGGCACACAAATAATTCACCATTAACTCTCTTAGTGAATAAGGTTGCGTCAATTTTACCAATCTCAAAACCCTTTTCAAGAAGAAACTTCATTTGGCACTTATAACAAGCACGAGGGGCTTGCTTAAGTCCATGAAGAGCTTTACGAAGCTTGTAAACATGGTTGGGTTTCTTAGGATTTAAAAAACTAGGGGGTTGCTTAAGATAGACTTCTTCCTCAGTCACCCCATTTAGAAATGCACTTTTAATATCCATTTGGTAAAGAGTGATGTCATGATGATTCACATAAAAGCAATATATGGATATCTTCAAGTCTAGCAACGACGGCATAGGTCTCACCGTAGTGAATACCTTTGACTTGCGTGTAGCATTGCGCCACAAGATGTGCCTTGTTGCAAAAGACTTGGCCATCTTCGTCTTGCTTGTTTCGAAATACCCATTTGGTTATGATGATGTTTCTCTCATCCTTGGGCTTCTCCACCAGTGTCCACTCTTCATTCCTCTCGAAGTTTTGAAGCTCTTCATGCATAGCATTCACTCAATCCGGATCTTCGAGCGCTTCTTCCACCTTCATAGGCTCAATACTAGAGATGAATGAGTAGTGTTCACAAAAGTTATCTAAGCAGGTTTTAGAGTGAGTGTGTCACATCCCTAGATAGATTTCATAGGACAGCATCAGTGTTGCATCATGTTTCAATTTTGCATCAACATGAAATGGGAACTAAAAGAAACCCCAAGCTCACATTGAATCAAAATAATTCAAAGTTGGTGAAAATTCAACAAATCAAAAATGCCCTTTAAAAATGTTCCCTATGTCTGATAAATATGGACATGGTTATAACAGGGATCATTTTAAATATTTGAACAACTGAAGAAATTTAAAAATAAATGATAAAGCTACTAAAAACATCAAATAAAGCATTATCATTACTTTAGTTTTCAAAATATCCTGAAACTTTTTGGATAAGTTTGATATATTCAAACTTTAATATATAAAATATTTGGGATATTTTAAAATAGCATATGTGCTTGAAATTAAAATAAAAAAATGTCAAAAGTTAGAAAATAATTGAAATAAAAAAAGGGGAAGAAAGCCCACCTAGGCTTACCTGAAGAAGAGGCCCAGCCCATAGGGGCAGCAGCGTCTTCTTCCTCCTGCCAGCGGTGGCCACGCGCTGGCCACCTCCTCCTTGCATGCCTGGCCGCCTCCTCGTCACGCTGGCGAGAGGATACGCTCAGCTGCCGCCGAGCCATTTCCCCCTCTCCCTCTCCTCTGCTCCCCCCTCGCTGGATTGAAGACGTCGGCGATTTGCCGCCCTCCCTGTGTCCCCGACCATGCTATGGTACTAGAAGCCCCTCCGGTGAGGCCTCGGACCGTTTCCCCTAGTCCCGACGTCGTTCCCCTTCTCTAGCCCCGTCGGTAGCCAGAGCCGAGCGGAGCTCGCCGCCGGCCATGGCGTAGCCGTGGCCACAGCGGCCAAAGCTAGCTCCTGGCCACGGGCTCGTGCTCGTAGCGCCTCCAGGAGCTCGTAGCCGCCCTCATCTCCTCCTCCCATGGCCTGTAGCGCAGTAGCCGTTCCTGCCAAGCCGTCACCGCCGCCAAGCTCAACGTGGTCGTCATCTCCGGCGACCCCGAGCCCCCTCTGTAGCCCGGCTAGACGTGCGCGTGCACAGGCTACCTCCCGGTGCCCTCCGCGCACCAAATGATCACCGGAGGCGCAACTCTGGCTGATCGCCGCCATGCGGATGATCGCCGCCGGCCCCGCTCTGGTGGGCGCCGACATGGCCATCATCAGGGGCTAATCCCCCCTGATTAGTTAGCCTCCTGCCACTAACCAGTGGGCCCTAGGGTGGGTCAAACCGCTGGTCAGCACGGATTTTAGGCCCTTATCATGGACGTGCGGCCCCGCACGTCAGGTTTGACCTGGCCTGGTTAGCCGACCAGCTGATGTCGTAGTGACGTCAGGCTGACGCCATTAATCCCTTTTCCAGTTTAAAAATAATTCCAGAAATTATTTAAAACTTTAAAATTCATATAAATTAATCTGTAAATTAGATGAAAATAATTTATATATGAAAATTTATCAGAAAAATCCAATGAATCCAATGGTGCTATTATCATGCATGTTAGAGCAACCTATGTAGAAGAACATTGACATTTTCTAATAGGTTATTATATGGAATTTGAAATGAAGAAAAAATTTGAACCTATATTCAAACTCCCTCCAAATTAACTTGGACACTAGTTGCACTAGCTCGTCCATACATGCTACCATGTCATGATCATGCATCATATTGTTGCACTTGTGTGTATTGAATGATATTTAGCTGCATTGCGATAGGCCCTGCTTCTGAGGATACCACCGAGTATTCAAACGAAGGAGAGAAACTTCCTGCTACCCAGCAAGGCAAGAAACCCCCCTTGATCATTCCGATAACATCCCACTCTCTCACTCCTGCTCTTGTGTATTGCATTAGGACCAACATTCACTTGCCTGTCATACACGATAGATGAACCTATTCTTAAGCATGACCTGTCATTGTCACAGTAAATAGGTAAGCCTTGCAACCTAGCATACCTGGTAGATGCTTGTGCCTTGATGTTCTTACCTTACTTTGCCTGCTATGCTTAGAGTTGTGTCAGGTCTGATTCATCTGGCTAATGAACTAGAGTGAAACATTGTTGTTCCGATGTGATAAGCTTATGATGACCCCGATTTGGTAAAGGTAGCGATGAGAGGCTGTGTAGGAGTACATAGTGGGTTGTCTCATTGGGACCATTCTTAGGAACTGAGTTCCGTGTTTGTGATCCAAGACTAGTTACTACCACACGTTGGGATACTTAATAGACCCTCTCGACTTATCAATCGCTTAGTCCTTGGTCCAGGAGTTGCAAGTAATTTCTGGTGTTATAGCATGCTGGAGGCCGTGCGTAGCGCTGACCCTAGGGGTGGGTTACGACGCGGTAGGCAGTGCACAATGTACCAAGGGTCACCCGAATGGTGGGCTTGGGAACCCTGCGCACATCATTTGGGGTCATAACGGAAACTTCGGTCGGACTTCCGTGCGGGTTCAGTCTCAAATAGGCGATAGCCTGGACTAGAGGTCTTCTGTCATTGATGGTCGTGGCCGACTCCCTCGCTGGGCTTCCGCTTGAAGGTTGCCAAGGTGCCTGGTTTTATGAGCACATAGTGATAAGTGGTGATAATGTGTGTGAATAAGTACACCCCTGCAGGGTATGAAACTATTCGAATAGCCGCGTCCTCGGATATGGACTACTTGGAAAACTTATGTTGTTCATAGATAATCAAATGGATACTCATAAAAATATCAAGACAAGTGTGAGTATCGTGGATGGCACTCTCCCAGGAGAGGGAAGTGAATCCATGGTGGTGTATTGTCATGGAGTTAGTGGACTCGTGTGCGATATCTAAAATTTAAACAAAGAGCTCAAATTGTGTAGTGTAGGTTAGCCATGAGTCAAAGCTGGCATTACTGCATAACTCCACCACCCCCTTGTTGATACATGAGCATGAATAGACTAGGTTTGCTTTAAAGACTTGGTGAGTACGTTTGTACTCATGTTTGCTTAATAAATGTTGCAGATGAGACCCAGGACCCATCGGGTGGGTTCTTTCTAGATGTCGACGATGCCGAATAGCTGGTGTCCTAGCTACGACCTTATGCCCTGTGGCGGGCTATAGATAGTCAGGCCATGTGCCTTTTTATCCTTTCATCTTCCTGTACTCAGATAGCTTATGCTTCTGCTTGGTTTGTATGAACTTGTTTGTATGACTTGACTGTCGGGTCATGTGACCCATATCTGTAAGAAGATATTATGCAAGGCTCGTCTAAGCCTCTTAAATAAAAGTTGTTGAATGGTTATGTTGTGATGCCATGGTTGTATCTATGCATATCGGGCATGTCGTGCGTACGTGTGACGTGCAACGTTATGTATGGGATCCGACACCTAGTTGTGTGCCTTTAGTAGTACTCTTTACGGGAAACTGCCTCTTTGTGCTTCCACTGAGCCATGGTAGCTTGCTACTGCTCCGGACACATTGATTGACCCGCATGTATCCTTCTTTGTTGTTGTGTCTGTCCCTTCAGGGAAATGTCTTGCAGTGTAATGGAGTCCCTGTAGCCTGCTAGGACTCGTCTACGTGCAGTGATGGCATTTATGTCTCACGGCGTAATGGAGTTCTTGTAGCTTGCTATGACTTGTCTACACACGCTTGAGGCCGACACCTACATTGTTGGGGTACGTATGTCTGTTTCCGTATGGATGTGCCACTTGGGTTCTATGACTAGTCATGTCGGCCCGGGTTCTCTGTCATTTGATTGCCAGCGACATGTTCACATACGTGAGCCAAAAGACGCAAATGGTCCCGGCTAAGGTAAGGCTGTAGCCGTGGAGCTTACCATGTGTGAGGCCACAAAGTGATGTGATATGTTACAGTATGGATTCATATGACTTAGGATCGGGGTCCCGACAGCGTTGGTATCAGAGCCTGACTGACTGTAGGACTACCAAGCCAAACCGGTCGAAGTTGAGTCTAGAAACACTATAGAAAAGTAGGGGAATTGATTGTGGAGGGGAACGTAAGGCTCTTTTTAGTCCTCTTCCCAAGTTATTCTATTCTGAGTCTTTCTCATCTTTCCTACGGGGACAAGAACTAGGCTTCTCATCTATTGCTTAGGATGACGAGTTACCAACCATGGACTAATAGCTACCTTGTTTGCAGGAGAATATCGGTACTCAAGTATTGTTGTTGTGACAAACAGATGGAAAAGAGATTTGAGTCTAGAAAGTCGAGTGGTTATGCTTTTCCAATGTTTTGCAGTTGTCTCAAAATCCTTTTCGAGCAATTACAGCTGTTATGTTGTCCAATTTCTACTGGAGTCTCTAATGTCTTTGTATCATTCTCTGTTTCAGATGCCCCCTCGTCCTTCCCGTTAGGTGGTCCGTCTGACCAGGTGCATCGATGTACCGGGTCACACGGCCATGTTGGTTAGAGTTATGATGGAGGATGGCTACCATTGGTACCCAGAGTACGCAGTGGAGGAACAGTATTGAGATTTCAACCAGAGTCAGTATCTGTGTACTGTTAAGATATATCCTTCATATCCTGGAGCTACAGAGCCGCTTCACTGGACTTATGGACAAGGTTTCACCATGGATATGGCAGTTCAGGAGGCTGCCTACACCATGTTGACTATCATGAGGTTTCACCATGGTCTGCTTCAGAACACAGAGTTCTGTTATGTTCTTGCTTCCATGGGAGGAGAGGATGGTTATCTTAGCGCAGCCTACTGTGATCATTCCCATGAGGATCCCAGGCTGCAGGTGACCGCTCAGATGTTGGAGAACAGGGATCGTGATGCACGTGCCCTTCGCATGGAGCTTTATGCTACCCATGCACGTCTTTGGACAACCTTGACGCAGTTGGCACCTGTCGTGCAGACAGGCTATGGAGATTTGGAGATCCTAAACCCATCGCGGACTCATCTGCCAGCATGCGTAGACCGGCCCGAAGTTGGAGGCATCACCCCTCTTCGAGGACCGCTGTTGCCACCAGCAAGGGGACCAAGGCCACATCCGTGTCCTTACGGTTCCCAGGGATCACTGGCTAGAGTGTATCCAGATCCTCGGGTTTAGCTTCCGGGTCACGGAGGTAACCTGTATGAGGCATTCTACGGCAATGCTTGAGTATGTGGATGTTAGTACTAGTATGTTAGTAGTCGTATCGCCACGGTCCTGCGTGTCTTGTGGGATATGACCAAGGTTGGGAGTTGAGTTCCGGAGGTGTAGATAGATAATGTATAGGAAGCTTGTAATGCCTCCGATGAGTTGTGTCATCTCTCTATAGTTTGTTTTCAGCTTGGGCTTGTACTGAACTATGTCATGGTGTGTATGAATCATGGTGTTCATAGGGCAGTTGATGTTTCCATGTTGTTGGATGTTTACCCTGCATGCCATGTTGTCCAGTACATTCCTTATCTCATGTCTTAGAGTTGATGTCCTCTATGTTTAAGCTATGGGTTTGATTTCCCAGGATGTTGGCAACTAGGAATAACCCCGTGCCTGCCCCCGAGCAGGGCGAGGGAAGCCAGCCAAGGCAAGAGGATCTGCCACATGCTCCTTCGTTGGCAGAAGTGATGCTTGAAGCTGAAAGGAACAAGAGAGAGACCAATAGGCTGCTGGAAGGAATTGAGTAGAACACAGCGCGTGCGCCCCATAATGATCTCAACGATGGCGTGTCACTCGGTGATTTCGTGAGGTTGTGCCCACCTAAGTATCATCATTCGGTCGACCCACTCGATGCGGATGACTGGCTGACCAGCATGTTCCGTAAGATCCGGGCTGCCAATGTGTCTGAGGCCAACAAGGTGACCTTTGCAACCTACTTCCTGGAAGTACCTGCCAATCTGTGGTGGGAAAATTATGAAGCCATGCGTCCCGCAGGCCCCACACCAACTTGGGTAGAATTTAGTGCAGCATTTCGTACCCATCACATCCCAGAAGGGCTGATGGATCGCAAGAGAGAGGAATTATGTGCTTTCACCTAGGGCAGAGTGTCAGTGGATGCCTATAGCCGTGAGTTCAGCAATCTTGCTCACTATGCTCCGGAGGAAGTTTCAACAGAAGCCAAGAAACAGGCTAGGTTCCGCAAGGGACTCAATCCTGAGACCCGTCGAGACCTGCGCCTACATGAGTGCATAGCCTTCCAGGCTCTCGTCAACAAGGCTATCAATGCCGAGACTGGACAGACTGACTATGAGGCCACGAGAAAGCACAATCATGACTTCAGCCCCGCATCTGGCTCGGGCTCCAACAAACGCCGGGTCTGGGTGCCCAACGCAGCTCTGCCGCCAAGATACACTGCGAGGCCATCCTTCTAGGCGCATCGCCCAGCTCAGCCCGACCCTCCAGCCAGGCCCTTTGGAGGTCCGCCTGCAATTGTTGCTCCCCGTGCCACCGTGATCTGCTACAAATGTGGAGAACTAGGACACTACTCTAGTGGTTGTCCTCAGGCTAATGCTAAGCCGGCTAGACGTGGGAAGCCGGGAAAAGCCTTCTATGTGAAGCCAGCTCCTACTCGTGGACGAGTGAATTATGTCTCTACTGAGGAAGCCATTGAGAATCCTGATGTTATCCTAGGTACACTGCTTGTCAATAGTCATCCAGCATCTGTTCTATTTGATACTGTGGCATCTCATTCTTTCATCTCAGAAAGTTATGCATAGTTGCATAACATGTCTTTTTGTGATATGCCTACTCCTTTAGTAGTTCAGACTCCTGGTTCAAAGTGGCAAACTTCTAGAGTGAGCCATGGTAATGAGATTTTGGTGGATAGGTTAATTTTCCTAGCATCTTTGATAGCCCTCAAGTCTTCGGACATCAATATCATCTTAGACATGGATTGGATGAAAGCCCACTATGCTAAGATTGATACTCATACTAGGAATGTTCAACTTACACATCCATCGGGTGAGATAGTTAATGTCTCCACTCGAGCAGCCAAGCGCCAACTCTATTCCCTCAATGCTAGCCCTCTTCCAGAGTTAGAAGATATTTCGATAGTCCGTGACTTTCCGGATGTCTTTCCAGAAGAACTACCAGGAATTCCTCCTGTCAGAGATGTTGAGTTTGTGATAGAGCTCATTCCAGGGACTGTCCCAATAGCCAGACGACCCTATAAGATGGCACCCTTAGAACTAGCCGAGCTTAAGATTCAAATCGATGAGGCTTTGAAAAAAGGTTTCATCTATCCTAGTTCTTCTCCTTGGACTTGTCCCGTTCTCTTCGTCAAGAAGAAGGATGGATCGGGTCGGATGGTTGTGGATTATCGACTAGTGAATATGGTCACCATAAAGAACAAGTATCCGCTCCCCAGGATCAACGATTTGTATGATCAACTCGCTGGGTCCTCTATCTTTTCCAAAATGGATTTGAGGTTGGGATACCATCAAATCAGAATTAGAAACAGGGACATTCAAAAAACGGATTTTGTTACTCGTTATGACCAATACGAGTACACTGTCATGCCCTTCGATTTAACTAATGCCCCAGCCACCTTCTCTCACTTGATGAAGTCGATCTTCATGGAGTATTTGGATAAATTTGTCATGGTTTACCTCGACGATATACTAATCTACTCAAAGAACGAACAGGAACATGCCAAGCATCTACGGCTGGTATTGATGAAACTTCGAGAGCACCGTCTGTATGCCAAATTCTCCATGTGTGAATTTTGGTTGCCAGAAGTGACCTATCTAGGCCACGTGATCTCTGATAAAGGTATTGCTATCAATCCCGAGAGAGTTCAGGTTGTCCTTGATTGGACTCAACCTGAATCGGTTAAGCAAGTTTGGAGTTTCCTTGGCTTAGCGAGCTATTGTTGCCGCTTTGTCGAGAATTTCTCCAAGATTGCAAAACCTCTGACTGAACTCCTCAAGAAATATAAAAAGTTCGACTGGACTCCACAATGCGAGCACAGTTTTCAGGAGTTGAAAAGACGACTGACCTCTGCTCCCGTTCTGGTGCCACCAGACTTCTCTAAGGACTTTGTTATCTATTGCGACGCCTCGCGACAAGGATTAAGTTGCATTCTCATGCAAGATCGTCATGTGATTGCATATGCATCTCGACAGTTGCATCCACATGAGGATAATTATCCAACACATGATCTTGAGCTCGTAGCTATGGTCCATGCACTGAAAACCTGGCGACATTACCTTCTAGGTAATTTTTGCGAAATTTACACTGATCACCAAAGTCTGAAATATATTTTCACCCAGCCGGATTTGAATCTCAGGCAAAGACGGTGGGTTGAGTTGATTACAGATTACGACTTAGGGATAACTTACACCCCGGGGAAAGCCAATGTCATGGCTGATGCACTAAGTCGTAAGTCTTATTGTAACAACCTGATGTTACAACAAAGTCAACCACTTATCCATGAGGAATTTCAGAAGTTAAACCTTCACATTGTTCCTAAAGGATTCCTATCCAACTGGGTGGCGAAACCTAATCTTAAGGATCAAATAGTAGCTGTCCAGAAATATGATAAGGGTATATCCCGGATCAAGGAGAATATTTCTAGCGGAAACGCTAAAGAATTCTCCAAGGACAATGAAGGTGTTGTGTTCTTCCAGAACCGGTTGGTGGTTCCCAAGAGCACACGCTTAAGACAGCTGATCCTTAAGGAGGCTCATGATTCTCCTCTCACAATTCATCCAAGTAGTACCAAGATGTATTAGGACCTACGCCAGAGGTTCTGGTGGACTATGATGAAGAGAGAAATTACCCAGTTCGTTGCTAATTGCGACGCATCGCGTGAAAGCAGAACATCAAAGGCCTGCTGGCAACCTTCAACCTTTAGCTATTCCTAAATGGAAATGGGATAAGTCCAGTATGGATTTCATTACCGGATTTCCCAGGACTAAGAGAGGGAATAATGCTATCTTTGTGGTCATCGACCGCCTTTCCAAAGTGGCTCATTTTCTTCCTTTTTGGGAGAGTATAACTGCTAGCCAGCTAGCGGAGTTATATGTTTCTCTAATAGTCTCTCTTCATGATGTTCCATTGGAGATTAACTCAGACCACGGAAGTATCTTTACTTCCCGATTCTGGGAAAGTTTTCAAACCGCTATGGGGACTCATCTATCTTTTAGCACTGCTTTCCACCCGCAATCAAGTGGTCAAGTTGAGAGAGTCAATCAAATCCTCGAAGACATGCTCCGAGCTTGTCTTATATCTTTCGGAATGAACTGGGAGAAATGTCTTCCATTTGCCGAATTTGCATATAACAATAGTTATCAATCAAGCTTGGGCAAAGCCCCTTTTGAAGTTCTCTATGGACGAAGGTGTCGAACACCTCTTAACTGGTCAGAAACCGGAGAGAGGCAACTCTTTGGCCCGGATATGATCCAGGATGTAGAGGAGCAAGTTCGCATTATTCATGAAAAGTTGAAAACATCCCAATCTTGTCAAAAGAGCCAATATGATCGCCATCATAAGGCTGTGACCTATGAAGTTGACGAGAAGGCTTACCTTCGGGTTACGCCTCTAAAGGGTACCCATCGATTCGGTATCAAGGGCAAACTGGCTCCTCGTTACGTTGGACCCTTTCGCATTCTTGCGAAACGAGGAGAGGTTGCCTACCAATTGGAACTACCTTCGCATCTTTCCAAGGTTCATGATGTCTTCCACGTCTCGCAACTCAGGCGTTGCTTCTCGGACCCTATCCATGAAGTAGACCATGAAGCGCTTTTTCTCCAAGACAACCTTACATATCGAGAATACCCTATTCGTATTCTTGATCCAGCCAAGCATACCACTCGGCGTCGAAACATCAAGTTTCTCAAGGTTCAGTGGTCACACCATTCTAAAAAGGAAGCCACATGGGAAAGAGAAGATCGTCTTCGACTAGAGTACCCTGCACTCTTCCTGATGACTTCAAAATTTCGGGACGAGATTCTTTTGAGTGGGGGTGAGTTGTCACATCCCTAGATAGATGTCATAGGACAGCATGGGTGTTGCATCATGTTTCAATTTTGCATCAACATAAAATGGGGACTAAAAGAAACCCCAAGCTCACATTGAATCAAAATAATTCAAAGTTGGTCAAAATTCAACAAATCCAAAATGCCCTTTAAAAATGTTCCCTATGTCTGATAAATATGGACATGGTTATAACAGGGGTCATTTTAAATATTTGAACAACTAAAGCAATTTAAAAATAAATGATAAAGCTACTGAAAATATCAAATAAAGCATTATCATTAGTTTAGTTTTCAAAATATCCTGAAACTTTTTGGATAAGTTTGATATATTCAAACTTCAATATATAAAATATTTGGGATATTTTAAAATAGCATATGTGCCTGAAATTAAAATAAAACAAATGTCAGAAGTTTGAAAAGAATTTAAATAAAAAAGGGGAAGAAAGCCCACCTGGGCTTACCTGAAGAAGAGGCCGAGCCCACAGGGGCAGCAGGGTCTTCTTCCTCCTGCCAGGAGGAGAAGCAGCTGTGTGCTGCCCCCGTAGCCGGCGGTGGCCATTCACTAGCCACCTCCTCCTTGCCTGCCTAGTCGCTTCCTCGTCGCGCTGGCGAGAGGATAGGCTCAGCCGCCGCCGAGCCGTTTCCCCCTCGCCATTTCCCCCTCTCCCTCTCCTTTGCTCCCCCTCTCGCCGGACTAAAGACGTTGGCGATTCGCCACCCTCCCTGTGTCCCCGACCACGCTACGGTGCCAGAAGCCCCTCCGGTGAGGCCCCAGACCGTTTCCCCCTAGTCCCAACGTCGTTCCCCTTCTCTAACCCCGTGGGTAGCCAGAGTCAAGCGGAGCTCGCCGCCGGCCATGGCGTAGCCATGGCCACAGCGGCCAAAGCTCGCTCCTGGCCACGGGCTCGTGCTCGTAGTGCCTCCAGGAGCTCGTAGCCGCCCTCAGCTCCTCCTCCCGTGGCCTGTAGCGCAGTAGCCATTCCTGTCGAGCCGTCGCCGCCGCCAAGCTCGACATGGTCGTCATCTCCGGCGACCCCGAGCCCCCTCTGCAGCCCTGCTAGACGCACGCGTGCACGGGCTACCTCCCGGTGCCCTCCGCGCACCAAATGGTCGCCGGAGGCGCAACTCCAACGGATCGCCACTGTGCGGATGGTCGCCGCTGGCCCTGCTCCGGTGGGCGCCGACGTGGCCATCATCAGGGGCTAATCCCCCCTGATTAGTTAGCCTCTTGCCACTCACCAGTGGGCCCAAGGTGGGTCAAACTCCTGGTCAGTGCAGAGTTTAGGCCCCTATCACTGACGTGCGGCCCCGCACGTCAGGTTTGAGCTGGCCTGGTTAGCCGACCAGCTGAGGTCGTAGTGACGTCAGGCTGACGCCATTAATCCCTTTTGTAGTTTAAAAATAATTCCAGAAATTGTTTAAAACTTTAAAAATTCATATAAATTAATCTGTAAATCGGATGAAAATAATTTATATATGAAAATTTATCAGAAAAATCCAATGAATCCAATGGTGCTATTATCATGCATGTTAGAGCAACCTATGTAGAAGAACATTGACATTTGCTAATAGCTTAGTATATGGAATTTGAAATGAAGAACAATTTTGAACCTATATTCAAACTCCCTTCAAATTAACTTGGACACTAGTTGCACTAGCTAATCCATACATGCTACCATGTCATGATCATGCATCATATTGTTGCACTTGCATGTATTGAATGTTATTTATCTGCATTGTGGTAGGCCCTGCTTCTGAGGATACCCCCGAGTATTCCAACGAAGGAGAGAACCTTCCCGCTACCGAGCAAGGTAAGCAACCCCCCTTGATCATTCCGATAACATCCCATTCTCTCGCTCCTCCTTTTGTTTATTGCATTAGGACAAATGTTCACTTGCTTGTCATACACGGTAGATGAACCTATTCTTATGCATGACCTGTCATTGTCACAGTAAATAGGTAAGCCTTGCAACCTAGCATACCTGGTAGATGCTTGTGCCTTGATGTGCTTAGCTTACTTTGCCTGCTATGCTTGCTATGCTTAGATTTGTGTCAGGTATGATTCATCTGGGTGATGAACTAGAGTGAAACATTGTTGTTCCAATTTGATAAGCTTATGATGAACCCGATTTGGTAAAGGTAGCGATGAGAGGCTATGTAGGAGTACATAGCGGGTTGTCTCATTGGGACCATTCTTAGGAACTGAGTTCCGTGTTTGTGATCCAAGACTAGTTACTACCACACGCTGGGATACTTAATTGACCTTCTCGGCTTATCAATCGCTTAGTCCTTGGTCCAGGAGTTGCAAGTAGTTTCTGGTGTTTATAGCATGCTGGAGGCCGTGCGTAGCGCTGACCCTAAGGGTGGGTTACGACGCGGTAGGCAGTGGCACGGTGTACCAAGGGTCACCCGAATGGTGGGTTTGGGAACCCTGCACACATCGTTTGGGGCCATAGCGGAAACTTCGGCCGGACTTCCATGCGGGTTCAGTCTCAAATAGGCGATAGTATGGACTAGAGGTCTTATGTGATTGACGGTCGTGGCCGACTCCCTCGCTGGGCTTCCTCTTGAAGGTTGCCGAGGTGCCTGGTTTTATGAGCACACAGTGATAAGTGGCGAGAGCGTGTGTGAAGAAGTACACCCCTGCAGGGTATGAAACTATTCGAATAGTCGCGTCCTCGGATATGGACTACTTGGAAAACTTATGTTGTTCATAGATAATCAAATGGATACTCATAAAAATATCAAGAGAAGTGTGAGTATCGTGGATGGCACTCTCCTAGGAGAGGGAAGTGAATCCATGGTGGTGTATTGTCATGGAGTTAGTGGAGTCGTGTGCAATATCTAAAATTTAAAGAAAGAGCTAAAATTGTGTAGTGTAGGTTAGCCATGAGTCAAAGCTGGCATTGTTGCATAAACTCCACCACCCCCTTGTTGATACATGAGCATGAATAGACTAGGTCTGCTTTAAAGACTTGTTGAGTACGTTTGTACTCATGTTTGCTTAATAAATGTTGCAGATGAGACCCAGGACCCATCAGGTGGGTTCTTTCTAGATGTCGACGATGCCGAATAGTCGGTGTCCCAGCTACGACCTTACACTACTAGGAAAAGGGCTATAGATGATATGGCCACTAATGGCGCACCAGAAAAGTGGCGCGCCACTACTATATAGTAATGGCGTACCATGAGTCGGTGCGCCATTAGTGTGGTACACACTAGTGGCGCACCAGACCCACGGTGCGCCATTAGTAACAATTTTTTTTGTTTTGCAAAAATTCTAATGGCGCACCTCCATCTGGTGCGCCATTAGTAACCAGGGTTACTAATGGCGCATTCGTAGCTGGTGCGCCATTAGTAACAATTATTTTTTGCAAAAATTCTAATGGCGCACCTCCAGCTGGTGTGCCATTAGTAACTAGGGTTACTAATGGCGCATTTGTAGGTGGTGCGCCATTAGTAATCTGGGGCGAGCTAGATATTTTGGACAGCCACACCTACACACTCACTTTCCCCACTTCATTCTCTCCACCTCCTCCTCCAAGCTTGTGTCGGCTGCCTCCTCCTCCTCACCTCATTTGCACCATAGATTCATCAAAATTAAGTGGTTAAATTACCTTTTTTTGATAGGTAAGTAAGGGGAAAGCTATCTTTATGTTGTAGATCTACTTTTTTTCTCCCTAGCTCGCTCCAACAACGTGCACATGCACTTTTTATGGCCTTGCTAGATCTATGTATGTTTGTGGTGTTGCATATGTTTGTGGTGTTGCATATATGTTTGTGTTTGCAGGTACCGGTATTTGAAATGTGATAGTTTGCCAATATTTTGCCGGAATGTTGATTCATTTCCGTTTTGGCGAGAATTTTGGCACTATGCATTATTTTTGGTCCTATTTTTAGGGAAAGTCATGCCAAATTTTTTCTTGGTTCTAAAATATTGTTTTTCTCTACCCCGCAGGCGACCATGGTCCGCACGATGACCGAAGGCATCGTGAATAGGTTTTTGAGCTCCGCGAAGGCCGAGATGCTTCAAAAGAACGAGACGGAGATAAGATGTCCATGTCGAAGATGCAAGCTGAAGAGCCTTATTGCGGACTCGGATTCCGGGGAGGTGCGGGACCACCTGCTCTTGTGTGGTTTCATGGATGGCTATCGGTGGCAAGGTGATGAAGATGACTATGAAGTCGTCCATGGGGGTCGGGTAAGAAATGAGGAAGGGCAGCAAGACAACCACCGCGGCGAGGGCGGGCGAGAAGACGAAGAATCTCCAGGACATGATCACGACGGTGATGTTGTACGCAGTCATCATGTAGAAGATGCCGGACATGATGATGAGGAAGATCAAGACGAAGGGCATGATCATGAAGATGAAGATGCCAGAGCAGACGACGATGGAGGCTGGGTGCAGGACCCTCATATTCAAGAGCTGCTTCTCAAGCAGACGGATAACGCAAGAGCTGCCGCCCGAGAGAAAGCCAAGCTGGATCAACTGGAGATAGACGCGGTTACTCCATTGTATGAAGGATGCAGTCCCCAGGATACCCGCCTGAAAGTAACGCTCATGGCTCTGGAGATGAAGGTAAAACACAAAATGACCGACGCATGCTTCGACGAGATCATGTCATTCTGGCACGAACGTCTTCCCAAGGGGAACAAGTGCCCGACCAGTTTCGAGGAGGCGAAGAAAATCGTGTGTCCTCTGGATTTACCGCACGTGAAATACCATGTGTGCATGAACAATTGCATCATATATCGGGACAAGCATGCGGAGTCTACCATATGTCCGGTGTGCGGCGTCACTCGATACAAGAAGAGGAAGAAAGCTCCTCGAAAAGTGGTGTGGTACTTTCCGATCACTCCTCGTCTGCAGCGGTATTTCGCGGACCCTAAGGTAGCAAAGCTCCTGCGTTGGCACGCGGATAGGGAGGAGAAGAAGCGGGAAGATGACGGAAATGATCCGGAGATAAATAAAAAAGACAAGATGCTGAGTCACCCTAAGGATGCGAGCCAGTGGCAAGCGTTGAACTTCAAAGACCCAGAATTTGGGAACGATCCAAGGAACATCGTGCTGGGCGCGAGCACCGATGAAGTCAATCCGTTTGGCAGCCAGAGAAGCACACATAGCACCTGGCATGTGTTTGTGTGGATGTACAACCTTCCCCCCTGGTTGTGCATGAAGAGGAAGTACATTCACATGAGTATGCTAATTGAAGGGCCGAAACAACCAGGGAACGACCACCGTACCTAAAGGACGTTCGTTCCACAGAAGAACTCCGTTTGCGAAAAAGAAGGGCAAGAAGATTGTGAACAGATAGCTAGCTAAGATCGATTGTATTTAAATCGTAGTCTTCATTTATCGATTGTATTACATAGGAACTTTTTGAACTCGATCATGAATATTTTTAAATTTCATGGGCACTTTTTGAATTCATGAATATTTTTTCAAATTTGATCTCTATCCCCCTCCATCTCGATCGCTATATAGCTATCCCCCTCCATCTCGATCTCGATCCCCCCGGCACCCTCCCCCGCTAGCTCCACCGCCGCCGCCGACCCACCGCACCCTCCTCGGCCCGCTCCGCCGCCGCCGAGCACCCCCGCACCCTCCCCCGCTAGCTCTCCACCGCCGCCGACGACCCACCGTAGCCGACGACCCACCGCACCCTCCCCGGCCCGCTCCACCGCCGCCGAGCACCCCCCGCACCCTCCCCCGCTAGCTCTCCACCGCCGCCGCCGACCCACCGCACCCTCCCCGGCCCGCTCCACCGCCGCCGAGCACCCCCCGCACCATCCCCTGCTCCACCGCCACCGACGACCCACCGTCATCGAGCACCCCCCCCCCGCACCCTCCCCCGCTCCACCGCCACCGAGCACCCCCATTTTCAAATAACAAATTTGATGATATTTTTTCATATTCATAAAAAATTATTACTGTTTTTATAAAACAATTATTACTGTTCTTATAAAAAATATTAAAAAATAGCATTCTAATGGCGCACCTCTTGGGGGTGCGCCATTAGAATGTGAAAAAAACATTCTAATGGCGCACCCCCGAGCGGTGCGCCATTAGAATGTGAAAAAAAACATTCTAATGGCGCACCGCTCAGGGGTTCGCCATTAGTAATCTTCCCCCTAGCTCTAACTCCCCAGACCCCTTCGTCCCTCCCTCTCGCCAGACCATCGTGTACGTCGCCAACAGCCTCGCCGACGCCTCCGCGACCTCCGCCATCGCCGACAGCCTCGCCAGACCTCCGCCATCGCCGATGCCTCTGCGACCTCGCCGTCGCCGACAGCCTCCCCACGTCGGCCCCTGCCCTGCGCAGCCGCTGACCTCCCTACGACGACCGCGGCCGCCGGCCTCCCCCCGACCCCAACCCCGACCCCGACCCCTCCGGCGACCGGCCGCGCCCGCCCAGGTACCTCTCCTCCTTCCTCCTTCCTCCCTCTCCACCCTTCCTCCCCACTCCCATATCTTTGTTCCTGCTAGCAGGATCTGCTGCATCTCTTTGTCCCGTAGTGATTCGTCCCCATTTCCACCGATGGTGATTTGTTCGTCGGATTGGGTATTTCCTCCCCCCTGCTCCCCCTTTTTTTGTTCATGTGATCTGTTAGGTAGATAGTAGGATTTTGTAGGCCGTTTGAGTTGGAGTTGTTCATGTCTGGGGACGGCTCAGCACACAAATCCTTGTAATTCATAGTTAATTTTCTAGTTTGTTCATGTCTGGGGTCGGGGCTTGTCTTCGCGCACAATTCAGTTCAGTTGCATCCTCTGCTTTCTACACCCCACCAGTTTAGCTTAGTTCTATTGACAGTTTCTCCTCCTGGATACTCGTTTTGTTTAGTCGCGCCGGTGGTTTCTCGTGTTCGTCGCCGGCATATCGAGGGGAAAACGGAAGGGGTTGCTACTACTATGTTTGTTCCTCTGCGCCTAATGCTCTGTGTATTATATATGTCTGTATATATAAAGAAACTTTCTAGCACTTCATTTACGTGTCCTTCTAGGCCAACCAGATTTGTCCCTTCTTCTCTGTAATTTCACGGGTATATTTGCCCGGCCATGTACTGCATTTTATTCATTGGATTACTGGTCAGTGGGTGGTTTCAAGCTTTCAGTTCTCTGTTCTATGCGGCTGTGGTCCTATCCAGGTTTCATGGGCGAATTGTACTACTAGAGAAAGTAGTTTCCTCCTGTTAGAGCTAGAGTTAGATTTGCTCCATGATAATGTCTGATTAGGAGCCGTTTTTTTAGTCTCCAGTAATGATTGCCATTGCCTGCTGTCCCTTTCCCCTAGAATCTGTGTGCTTAATGTGCTCCGGCAGTTTGTCTACTTGTACTTTCTTTTTGCTATTTTGTATCTTTGTCCAATTTCCCCTCTAGGGATTCGTTTATATATTGCATATGGGATGGAGGGATGCTTGTTAGATTAATTAATGCCGTGCCCATTTTGCCACATGATATTAATGATTCACCCACACTTTTAGATGTCTGCATTCGCAACTTGCTGCTGCATCTGTCGAAACCATCCTATGCAGAAAGACGATCTTATGTATCAAGTATAGAATGGCCGCTTCATTTTGTAATGATTTGGAGTTGTTCATGTCTGGGGACGACTCAGCACACAAATCCTTGTAATTCATAGTTAATTTTCTTGTTTGTAAACTGAGCCGTTGTGACTACTCTGCTGTTGTGATGTATTGTGGGTCAGCAAATCAAACCTAGAGTTGAGTGTCTTCAGTTTGTTTGTTGCTTGTTGGTTGTAATATAGTCCAGTGTTCATCCTGCCTACATCAAGTGCTAGTAGGTGTTAATCCTGCAGGTAGCATGTATTAAGGATCAAGTGTGCTGAATCTAACAACCTTAGGTTGGATTGGTATGTTTTGTCTTTTCAGGGAGAGTAGTAATTGTGCATGCAGTTTTTTAGTGTAGTATAATTGATGTTCAGGCGTGCTTCATGCGGTTTATGCTGTTAGATGCATTGCTCACCTTTAGTATTTACAATGTGCCAGATTGCTGTAGAGGGTTTCCCTCGGTGGATTTATACTACAATCCTTAGTGTATTTACATTGTATTTAGTAGATTTTACACTATAATTATCTTTTGGATTTACACTGTAATCCTTAGTGGAGTTACATTGTATTTTTCTTAGTAGATTCCACACTGTAATTATCTTTTGGATTTACACTGGATCATGAGGTATTGGCATGCTCATCTTGAGCAGCAAGAACTATCTAGCGGGAGAGAGGAGGGAGCGTTGGAGGAACCGGATGAAGACCAGTTTCATCGGGATTATGCTCATCGTGATGACCGTAGCTCTCTTCTATGTGATGGTAGTTTAGATGATCGATATCGACTTGTAATGTGAAGACAAACTCGCTACTCGCGGTCTCGAGACTTGTAATGTTCTATCTTTGTTCGGTCTTTTGAATTCGGAGACTAATATGATGATTTGTATTCGGAGACTAATCTTCTATTGTATTCGATGAATCTGCTGTTGCTGTGTGGTGTTGTCTAAATTCTGTCCAATAATATATTTTGTAACCTGTGAAAATATCAGAAAAGAAAAAAAAATTCCTAATATTCATACTAGTGGCGCACCACTCAAGACTCTAATGGCGCACTGTAAAAAAGACTCTAATGGCGCATCAGCCACTAGTGCGCCATTAGTATGCCAAAGCACACGGGTACATATGGCCCCCTGGGAGGCATACTAATGGCGCACTGTTGGCTATACTAATGGCGCACGGCCTGGTGCGCCATTAGTACACCAGATTCTAATGGCGCACCAGGGGTGCACCATTAGTATTTAATTCTAATGGCGTGGTGCTAGTGGCGCACCACCAGTGCGCCATTAGTAGGCAAAACTGGTGCGCCACTAGCATGCCTTTTCCTAGTAGTGTTATGCCCTGTGGCGGGCTGTAGATAGTCAGGCCATGTGCCTTTTTATCCTTTCATCTGTCTGTACTCAGATAGCTTATGCTTCCGCTTGGTTTGTATGAACTTATTTGTATGACTTGAGTGTCGGGTCATGTGACCCCTATCTGTAAGAACATATTATGCAAGGCTCGTCTGAGCCTCTCAAATAAAAGTTGTTGAATGGTTATGTTGTGATGCCATGGTTGTATCTATGCATATCGGGCATGTCGTGCGTACGTGTGACGTGCAACGTTATGTATGGGATCCGACACCTAGTTGTGTGCCTTTAGTAGTAATCTTTACGGGAAACTGCCTCTTTGTGCTTCCACTGAGCCATGGTAGCTTGCTACTACTCCGGACACATTGATTGACCGGCATGTATCCTTCTTTGTTGATGTGTCTGTCCCTTCGGGGAAATGTCTTGTAGTGTAATGGAGTCCCTGTAACCTGCTACGACTCGTCTACGTGCAGTGATGGCATTTATGTCTCATGGCGTAATGGAGTCCTTGTAGCTTGCTATGACTCGTCTACACACGCTTGAGGCCAACACCTGCATTGCTGGGTTACGTATGCATGTTTCCATACGGATGTGCCACTTGGGTTCTATGACTAGTCATGTCGGCCCGGATTCTCTGTCGTTTGATTGCCGGCGACATGTTCACATACGTGAGCCAAAAGATGCAAACGGTCCCGGCTAAGGTAAGGCTGCAGCCGTGGAGCCTACCGTGTGTGAGGCCGCAAAGTGATGTGATATGTTACAGTCTGGATTCATGTGACTTAGGATCAGGGTCCCAACAAAGTGATTATCCCGGTTTGAATATCACAAAATATTTGTTCTAAGGGATTATTCTTGTTCACTCTTGCTCGAACTCGAGGTAAGTTTTGCTTGTTGGATGGTGGAGCTTCCTCATCATCATATTCTTCTTAATTGTTGTTGGTGGTATCGTCTCCTTGATACGGTGGTGAAGGGGGTGGATTTGTATCACCATGATGTACTTCTTCCTCCTCTTCATCTTGTCGTGTACCGCTCGTGGATGCTTCCATGTCCTGTTGAGGTTCGCCTTGACACGAAGTAGGAGCTTCTACCTGGTTTGATGAGGTACTTTCCTTCACCTCCATGGGACGAATCTTGCCAATGGATAAGTCCTGGATAGCTTCCGAAGGTTCTTTATCACCTACACCATTTGGCAATTGTTTGACATGCAAACCATTAGATTCATCAAACTTCACATCTACCATTTCTTCAACTTTTCAAGTGAAGTTGTTGTAGACACGGTAAGTGTGAGAATTTGATCCATAACCGAGTAGAAAACCTTCATGAGATTTAGGATCAAATTTCGAACAACGATGTTTATCAAGAATGTAACACTTGGAGCCGAATACCCAAAAGTATCCAACTTGGGGCTTGTTACCTGTGAGTAGCTCATATGTCATTTTATTGAGAAGCTTGTGAAGATAGAGTCGGTTTGTGGCATGACAAGCTGTTTGAACGGATTCCGACCAAAAGTGTCTTGGTGTCTTGTACTCGTCGAGCATCGTTCTTGCCATCTCAATAAGAGTTCGGTCTTCCTCTCAACAACTCCATGTTATTGAGGCGTGTACATAGTCGATAACTCATGTAGAATACCTTCTTTTTCAAGAAAGATATCCACATTGGTGTTCTTGAACTCCGATCCATTGTCGCTCTAAACTTTCTTGAGCTTCACTTCAAACTGATTTTGAGCTTTGCGAGTGAAGTTCTTGAAGATCTTTTGCACCTGCGACTTATCATCAAGAAAGAATACCCATGTAAATCTAGAAAAAACTTCAACTACAACTAGACCAAAAGAGTTTCCACCGAAGCTCTTGTAAGCATTGGGACCAAAAAGATCCATATGAAGAAACTCAAGTGGTCTCCAAGTAGTCATGATATTCTTTATAGGATGACTTCCACCTACTTGTTTTCCATCTTGACAAGCACCATAAAGTATATCTTTGTCAAAGATGACATCTTTAACACCAATAATATGATCACCTTTCATGAGCTTTTCTAGATTATGCATAACAGCATGCCCTAATCTTCTATGCCAAAGCCAACCTTTAGAAGATTTTACAATAAGACAAGTGCGAGGTTTGGATCTCTTAGTGAAACCAACAATGTATAGATCACCTCTAAGAAAACTAGTAAATACCATGATATTGTTATCTTGACAAAATACTCGGCAATCTATTTTGGTAAATAGAACATTAAAACCAAAGTCGGCAAGTCTAGATACGGAAAGCAGATTGTAGCCAAGGGATTCAACAAGGATGACATTTTGAATAGAGCTATCATGAGATATGGCCACCTTACCAAGACCAAGTACCTTACCCTTGGAGTTGTCTCCAAAAGTCACATACCTTCATGGTCCATGGTTTGTTGTGATTTCTTGAAACATGTCTCTATCTCCGGTCATATAATCGGTGCATCCACTACCGAGAATCCATTCCTTTCCTCTCGCCATGTAATGTTTGAAGTTTGCCATGAGCCTTGGACTCTTCATACTCTTCTCACACTCAATGTCGAATAACTCATCTTCTTCATAGTAGCCATGTTCCACATTGTCATCATCAAGTGGGATATCCTCATCATAACAGACAAGTGATTCGTTAGGATTGAGATAATGACAATGTTCAAGTTTATGAATGCGAATGGATTCATAGATAATTTTATTGATGGTAGTGACATCTCAATTAGCACGCATGAGATCACAAAGCTCAAATAAGCATTTATCAAAGTTAGGATCACTAGGATTTATTATGGGAAATGCAATATGATGCGGAGAATACCACGAACATCACCATGCCAAGAGTCCCTCTGGCAAGTGAAACGTGTGACATCTACTTCACATACATAAAGGTGAATCATCTCTTTTACACGTGTCACTTGACACCTTCGTGGATGGTATACTACTTGACACTCCTCTCATGTGCATGCATAGGTATTGTCGGAGCTTCACGAACGATGAGTAGGAGTGCCAGCACCTACGTATCACTTCAACATCAGCGAGGGAAGCTTGTAAGAGAAGGAAGAAGAAGCGAGGACGAGACTGTGGAAGTCTCGGACCTTCCAGCCTTTCCGGAACCTCCAGACCCCGTACCTTCCGACCTCCAGCAACCAGAGTAGCTCCCAGATGTGCCAACTCTGTGCATAGCCCGTACATTGTCCGGACCTCGCCCGGAACTTCCGGCCCTGCCTGCGCCTAGAGACTTGGGACGCAGCCCGTGTACCTATTTTGCCCCTCACTTACCCCTTTGTGTCTTGCACTATATATACTCCTCTCCCACCTCCATTCTAGGGTTAGCAAAGTGATAGCTAATTCATACATGATTTCAAGGCCCATTCTGAGGGAAGATCCGTCTACGGATTTCAAGGCCCATCTCTCCTAGATATTTGGATGAACTACCCATGTATCCTTATTTCCATTGTTGTTCCTGGATCTTGATGCACCTCATGTACTTCTTGTGATTGGGGGAGTACTTGGTGCGGATCTTGTCCAATAGAGTGTTTTTATCTTTGATTTCTCCATATTTTCCCCTCGTGTTCTTCGTGTTCTTCCCTGAATCCACCTCCAATACGTGAAGATCGGGCCACCCTCGGGTTTGCCCCGTATCATATTGGTATCAATAGCCACGTTGCCACAAATTTGGAGTCCAACCCCCATGTTCTAGCCATTAGCTCGAGTTTCCTCCCCAATTTCGAAAAAATTCCCAAAAAAATTCTTGCATTTTGATGTTTCTTGTGAGTTTTTGTTGATTTCTTTCCGTTGATCTAGTGTTTTGCAAGTGGATCTACCTCCCTTGGCGTTCCCTCGCCCCAATTTCTCCTTTTACCCCTTCAATTTTGCCTTGGAAGTCGAGTTTTTCCGCCCTCTTTCTCAGATCCGGGTATTAGGGTTTGTCCCGGAGTTTTTTTTGTGACCCTCGGAACTTCCGGGATCACCCGGAACTTCCGACCCCCGGAAGTTTAGTCCTACCCCCGGAACTTCCGGGCTAAACAGAAAGTTTCCTCAAAAAAACCTATGGTCAACCCCATACTTTCCCATGACCCCCGGAACTTCCGATACCCCCCCCCCCGGTAACTTCCGACCCTAGGCCTTTAACTTCCGACCCTAGGCCCATAACTTCCGGCCTAACAAGTCATTCCTCGAAATTTTAGCATCAACCATTTCACCGTTTTGGCCATAACTAATTCATCCGAACTCCGATTTTGACGTTCTTTAGCTAGTTGGATAGCTATTGACACCCCCCATCCCACAAAAATTATTTTAAAACCTTTTGAATACATCAAAATTATGAAATTTTGGCAACTTTCCCTAGGCCCTCCACCATATCATCCGCATTACCGCCATAGACTTCCGCAACCTAACCCATTTTGGTTCCCATTGGATTTCTGGTTGCTTGAGTTGTGATTTGAGACTTCTAAGATGTTTCGGCTACATAGGGACAGTTACTACTTCATCAACCACCGGTGAATTTTATTGGTCCATCATCTACATCGACAACCAACGATCGACATCGACGACGATCATCCTTCCTTTGAGACCATTTTCAACCGGAAGGAAGGCTGATTACACCCAACTTCTTGAAAGGTTAAGTGTGACAAAGGTATACATTCCGTCATACACTTTTCCTTCCTTACCATTACACCTTGATAGCCCCACCATCTTTGCGATTAATTTCATACCTATTGAGACTAGCTATCCAAGTATTGTCGGGCTTCGTGAAAACTTGTGCACCATAGTGATATGATATCATATTGTTGCATCATTGGAAATATCATATAGTGCAATTTCTTGCTCTCGTGCATATCTTGTGATACTTGTCTCATATATTTGGTTGAGGCTCAATAAGAATAGTGAAAAGGAAGATAAGAGACAAAAAAGAGAAAAAAAGCTTCTAAGCAAGAAGGAAAGATCAAAGCTTATAAGCAAAGAGTTGAGCATGAAAACAGATACTTATGCCTGAGGATACTTGGGATAGGAAACTTTTTGCTTGCATAAATAGGATTGGTGCCAAGTGGTGAATTGTTCCCAGATGTGCAATCAAGCTAGTGTCTCTCCTTGTGTTTGTGTAACATGAGCTTTGCTCATCCCTATAGTGCCACAAGTACCATTATCCCACCACGTGTGTTTCTCTATTTCCCTCCTCTATATTTTTGATCACTTGCTTTGAATTTTGAGTCCATTGGATTTATTTAAAATTTACAGTATCTTGGACTTCATTTTTCTTGATTTTTGTGCCACTAACCCCACCGAGATCCACTATAAGCCATTTGTGTAGGTTGTGAGAATTGGACAAGGTTTTTCATCGAGTGCACTCTTTCCTTGCAAAATTGTGGTCTTTTGAGATCCATCTACAACTTCGGAAAGAGGTAACTTTGGTATGTTCATTCCATCTCGTTCTCATACATTCTAGAGTGCTTCAATGGATAGGGACGACACATATCCTTTGGTCTACAACCACAACGACGAGTTTGATGCCGTGAAGAACATCATCGACGCCGAGATGCGCGCTCAAATGGAGGAGCTCAAGGTCCTCGTCAATAACCACGAGACGTCTTCATCATCTTTGAGAATACACTCAAGTGCACATGCTCCCACGCTACCATCTCCTGCACGATCACACCGGCATCGACACCATCAACTACATGAAGAAATAACGACGCCATCATCAAGGCATCCAACCATGAACAAGCATAAAGGTCACGAGCTCGACACCAACCACCACTCGATGAATTCACCACCTACCTCAGCATCTTTGCCAAGTGACTTCAAGGCATCTTTGCCTTTGGATCTGTGGCATCTTTACCAATAAGCACCTCAAGAGAAGCTTCCCAAGCTCTAGTTCGTGACTTCCCAACCGACTACGACTTTGACATCTACTACGAGATTCCATTCTTTGGGACTCATGACCCTGAAGAGTACCTCGATTGGGAGCGAAGGATGGAATACTACCTCAAGCTACTTCAAGTCACTTCCTAAGACCAAGTGAAGTCCTCCACAAGAAACTTCCACGACTACGCGTCGACCTGGTGGCTTCACACATCTTCCAAGAGCTTTGACATGAGTTGGTCCAAGACGAAGAAATCTATGCGGCAAGAGTTTGTGCCTTATACATACATGGAACATCTTGAACGCCAATTGCACAACAGAATAAAAGGATCCCAGTCCCTCGATGAGTACTTCATGGAGATGAGGAGAGCCTTGCGACAAGCCGGATTGGGCGACCCATTTGGATGAAGTTCCACGTCATGATGGGATTGAACAACGACATCGCCAAGATTATGTTCACCAACAAATATGGGTCTATCGACGAACTCTACATGGGTGCTCTCAAGGCGGAACAAGAACTCAAGGCCAAGGCTCCTCGACCCCGAGCACACTTTGCAACGACCAAGCTTCATGACGACGAGCACGAGGATGGTACCACCAAGATTTCCAAGTCCAATGAGCTCCAAGAAAACCCTCCAAAGTCTGACTTCACCGCCATCCTTCTTTGTGGCATTGACGACGCCGAGTCTACCATGATTCTTGTTGAAGACGATGTGATGACGACTATGACTACGGAGCTACTCAAGGAACATGCTTTGGACGCAAGCGACAAGGTGGCGAGTGATACGTCCATTTTGCATCATGATTTTATATTCATATTTATTGCATTATAGGTTGTTATGACACATTTTGGTACAATACTTATGCCTTTTCTCTCTTATTTTACAAGGTCTACATGAAGAGGGAGAATGCCGGTAGCTAGAGTTTTGGACTGGAAAAGGAGCAAATCTGAGATACCTATTCTACGCAACTCCAAAAGGCATGAAAACCTACGGAGAATTATTTTGTAATATATAAAAAATACTAGGAAAAATAAATACATCGGGAGGCCCACTAGGGAGCCACAAGCCTGCTGGCCGCGGCCACCCACCCTGGTCGCGGCTAGCGAGCTTGTGGCCCACCTGGCAGACCTCCGGTGCCCATCCTCTGCTATATGGAGGCTTTCGTCGAGGAAAAAATCATAAGAGACCTTTCAGGGCGAAGCGTCACCGTCTCGAGGCAGACCTTGGGAAGAACGAATCTAGAGCTCCGGCAGGGCGATCCTGCCGGTGAAACTTCCCTCTGGGAGGGGGAAATCAAATTCATCATCATCACCAACGATCCTCTCATCGAGAGGTGGTCAATATCCATCAACATCCTCATCAGCACCATCTCCTCTATGAACCCTAGTTAATCTCTTGTACCCGATCTTTGTCTCAAAACCTCAGATTGGTACCTGTGGATTGCTAGTAGTGTTGATTACTCCTTGTAGTTTATACTAGTTGGTTTACTTAATGGAAGATTATATGTTCGGATCCTTGATCATCACTTATACTCCTCTGATTATGAACATGAATATGTTTTGTGAGTAGTTACGTTTGTTCTTAAGGACATGGGATAAGTCTTGTTATAAGTAATCATGTGAATTTGGTATTCGTTCGTTATTTTGATAAGATGTATGTTGTCTCTCCTCTAGTAGTGTTATGTGAATGTCGACTACATAACACTTCACCATTGTTTGGGCCTAGAGGAAGGCACTGGGAAGTAATAAGTAGATGATGGGTTGCTAGAGTGATAGAAGCTTAAACCCTAGTTTATGTGTTGCTTCGTAAGGGGCTGATTTGGATCCACACATTTCATGCTATGGTTAGATTTATCTTAATTCTTCTTTCGTAGTTGAGGATTCTTGCGGGAGGGGTTAATCATAAGTGGGAGTCTTGTCCAATTAAGGATAGCACCCAAGCACCGGTCCACCCACATATCAAATTATCAAGGTAGCAAACGCGAATCAAATGAGCATGATGAAAACTAGCTTGACATAAATTCTCATGTGTCCTCGGGAGCGCTTTGCTTTATATAAGAGTTTGTCCAGGCTTGTCCTTTGCTAAAAAGGATTGGGCCACCTTTATGCACCTTTGTTACAATTTTTAATTGCTACCCAATTATCTTATCACAAAACTATCTGTTACCGATAATTTCAGTGCTTGCAGAGAGTACCTTATTGAGAACCGCTTGTCATTTCCTTCTGCTGCTCGTTGGGTTCGACACTCTTACTTATCGAAAGGACTACGATAGATCCCCTATACTTGTGGGTCATCAAGATTCATTTCTAGCACCGTTGTCGAGGAGTGAAGCGCCTTTGGTGAGTGGAACTTGGTAAGGAAAAAAATTATATAGTGTGCTGAAATTTAGTGTCACTTGTTACTATAGAAAGTAATACTTTGAGGGGCTTGTTCAGGGTATGTTCACCTCGACCAGAAACACAGAGTTGTCCCTCAAGATACTTAACCTACTGAAAATATTTATTATGAAATTCCTTTGTGTATGATAGAGAAACTTCTAGCTAATCCTTATGTAGGAGATGGAACACTACATCCTGATTTGCATCTAACCTATGTGGATGAAGTTTGTGGATTATTTAAGCTTGCAGGTCTTCCTGAGGATCACATCAAGAATAAGGTATTTCCTTTATCTTTGAAGGAGAAGGCATTGACATGGTATAGGCTATGTGATGATATTGGATCATGGAGCTACAACCGGTTGAAAATGGAATTTCATCAGAAGTTCTATCCTATGCATCTAGTTCATCATAATCAGAATTATATTTATAATTTTTGGCCTCATGAAGGAGAAAGAATTGCTCAAGCTTTGGGGAGGCTCAAGTAAATGTTATATTCATGCCCCAATCATGAGCTCTCGAGAGAAATTGTTATTCAGAATTTTTATGCTTGGCTTTCTCGTAATGATCAATCCATGCTCGATACTTCTTGTGATGGTTCTTTTATGAAGAAAGATATTGAATTCAAATGGAATTTATTGGAAAGAATTAAACGCAACTCTGAAGATTGGGAACTCAACAAAGTTAAGGAGTCAGGTATAAATCTTAAGTTTGATTGTGTTAAATCCTTCATGGACGCCGATGCTTTTTGCGAATTTAGCACTAAATATGGACTTGACTCTGAGATAGTAGCTTCTTTCTGTGAATCTTTTGATACTCATGTTGATATCCCTAAGGATAAGTGGTTTAAATATCATCCTCCCATTGAAGTGAAAGTAATGTAACCTATTAAAGTTGAAGAGAAAATTATTGCTTACAATGTTGATCCTGTTATCCCTACTGCTTACATTGAGAAACCACCTTTCCCTGTTAGGATAAAGGAACATGCTAAAGCTTCAACTGTGGTTCGTAAGAGTTGTATTAGAACACCTACACCCCCTGAACAAATTAAAGTTGCACCTAGTTTTGCTATGGTTAAAGATCTCTTGGTTGATAATATTGATGGGCATGTTATTCATTTCTGTGATGAAGCTGCTAGAATTGCTAGACCTGATACTAAGCATAAACATAGACCAGTTTTTGGCATGCATGTTATTTCTGTTAAATAGGAGATCATTTTTATCATGGCTTATGTGATATGGGTGCTAGCGTAAGTGCAATTCCCTATTCCTTATACAAAGAAATGATGCATAATGTTGCACCAGTTGAACTAGAGGATATTGGTGTTACTATTATGCTTGCTAATAGAGACACTATTGCACCAATGGGGATTGTTAGAGATGTTGAAGTATTGTGTGGGAAAATAAATTATCCTACTGATTTTCTTGTTCTTGGTTCCCCGCAAGATAATTTTTGTCCTATTATATTTGGCAGACCCTTCTTGAATATTGTTAATGCTAAGATTGATTGTGAGAAGGAAATAGTTACTGTGAACTTTGGGGATGTGTCTCATGAGTTTAATTTCTCTAAATTTTGTAGACAACCCCATGACAAGGAATTGCCTAGTAAAGATGAAATTATTGGTCTCGCTTCTATTGTTGTGCCTCCTATTGATCCCTTAGAACATTATTTGCTAGATCATGAAAATGATATGCATGTGAATGAGAGGACTGAAGTAGATGAAATTTTCTTTGAGCAGCAGCCTATTTTGGAACATAACTTACCTGTTGAAATACTTGGGGATCCTCCTCCACCTAGGGGTGATCCCGTGTTTGAGCTCAAGCAATTACCTAATACGTTGAAATATGCTTATCTTGATGAAAAGGAGATATATCATGTTATTATTAGTGCTAACCTTTCAGAGCATGAAGAAAAGAGATTATTGAAAACACTAAGGAAGCATGGTGCTACTATTGGTTATACTCTTGATGATCTTAAGGGCATTAGTCCCACTCTATGCCAGCATAAGATTAATATGGAGCCTGATGCCAAACCAGTTATTGATCACCAACAACGATTGAACCCTAAGGTGAAAGAAGTGGTAAGAAAATAAGTACTAAAGCTTCTAGAGGCAGGTATAATTTATCCTGTTGCTGATAGTAGATGGGTTAGTCCCATACATCGTGTCCCTAAGAAGGGAGGTATTACCGTTGTTTCTAATGATAAAAATGAATTGATCCCACAAAGAATTGTTATAGGTTATAGAATGGTAATTGATTTTAGGAAATTAAATAAAGCTACCAAGAAAGATCATTACCCTTTACCTTTTATTGATCAAATGCTAGAAAGATTATCCAAACATACTCATTTTTGCTTTCTAGATGGTTACTCTGGTTTCTCTCAAGTACCTGTATCAAGCCAGGATCAAGAAAAAACCACTTTTACTTGCCCTTTCGGTTCCTTTGATTATAGATGTATGCATTTTGGTTTATGCGATGCACCTTCTACCTTTGAAAGATGTATGATGGCTATATTCTTTGAATTTTGTGAAAGATTCTTGAGGTTTTCATGTATGATTTTTTCATTTACGGAACTTCATTTGATGATTGTTTGAGCAACCTTGATCGAGTTTTGCAGAGATGTGAAGAAACTAATCTTGTCTTGAATTGGGAAAAGTGCCACTTTATGGTTAATGAAGGTATTGTGTTGGTGCACAAGATCTCCGAAAGAGGTATCAAAGTTGATAAAGCTAAAGTTGATGCTATTGAAAAAATGACGTGCCCTACGAATATCAAAGGTACAATAAATTTCCTTGGTCATGTTGGTTTCTATAGGAGGTTTATCAAAGATTTCTTGGCCTCTAACAAACCTTTTGCAAAAAGATGTTTCGTTTGTTTTTGATGATGATTGCATAGAAGCATTTGAAATTCTTAAGAATGCCTTGATTACTGCACCTATTGTTCAACCACCCGACTGGAACCTACCTTTTGAAATTATGTGTGATGCTAGTGATTATGCTATTGGTGTTGTTCTAGGACAAAGAGTCGATAAGAAATTAAATGTTATACATTAAGCTAGTAAAATTCTAGACAGTGCTCAAAGAAACTATGCTACTACTGAAAAGGAATTTCTAGCAGTTGTGTTTGCTTGTGATAAGTTTAGACCTTATATTGTTGATTCCAAAGTAATTGTTCACACTGATCATGCTGCTATTAAATACCTTATGGAGAAGAAAGATGCTAAACCTAGAATTATTAGGTGGGTCCTTCTGCTACAAGAATTTGATTTGCATATCATTGATAGAAAGGGTGCTGACAACCCTGTGGCAGATAACTTGTCTAGGTTAGAAAATGTTCTTGATGACCCACTACCTATTGATGATAGCTTTCCTGATGAACAATTACCTGTTGTGAATACTTCACATAATGCTCCTTCTTATGCTGATTACGCCAATTACATTGTTGTTAAATTTATACCTCCTAGTTTCACATACCAACAAAAGAAAAAGTTCTTCTATGATTTAAGGCATTACTTTTGGGATGACCCACATCTTTATAAAGAAGCAGTAGATGGTATTATTAGACATTGTGTACCTGAGCATGAACAGGAACAAATCTTATGCAAGTGTCACTCCGAAGCCTACGGAGGACATCATGCTGGAGATAGAACCGCACACAAGGTACTGCAATCTGGGTTTTATTGGCCTACTCTCTTCAAGGATGCTCGTAAGTTTGTCTTGTCCTGTGATGAATGTCAAAGAATTGGTACTATTAGTAGATGTCAGGTAATGCCTATGAATTACTCTCTTGTTATCGAACCATTTGATGTTTGGGGCTTTAATTATATGGGGCATTTTCCACAATCTAACGGGTATACTCATATTCTAATTGTTGTTGATTATGTCACTAAGTGGGTAGAAGCTATTCCAACTAGTAGCGCTGATCATAACACTTCTATTAAAATGCTTAAAGAAGTTATTTTTCCTAGATTTGGAGTTCCTAGATATTTGATGACTGATGGTGGTTCACATTTCATTCATGGTACTTTCCGTAAATTGCTCGCTAAATATGATGTTAATCATAGAGTTGCATATCCTTATCATCCTCAGTCTAGTGGTCACGTAGAATTGAGCAATAGAGAGATTAAATTGATTTTGCAGAAGACTGTTAATAGATCTAAGAAGAATTGGTCTAAGAAACTCGATGATGCATTGTGGGCTTATAGAACTGCTTACAAAAACCCTATGGGTATGTCTCCGTATAAGATGGTTTATGGTAAAGCATGTCACTTACCTCTAGAGCTAGAACATAAGGCTTATTGGGCAATCAAAGAGCTCAATTATGATTTCAAACTTGCTGGTGAGAAGAGGTTATTTGACATTATCTCACTTGATGAATGGAGAACCCAATCCTATGAGAATGCTAAGTTGTTTAAAGAAAAGGTTAAGAGATGGCATGATAGAAGGATACAAAAGCGTGAATTTAATGTAGGTGATCATGTCTTGCTATACAATTCTTGATTAAGAATTTTTGCAGGAAAACTTGTCTCTAAATGGGAAGGTACTTACGTCATCGAAGAGGTATACCGTTCCGATGACATCAAGATTAACAACGCTGAAGGCACAAACCCGAAGGTGGTGAACGGCCAAAGAATCAAACATTATATCTTAGGTACTCCCATAAATGTTGAAACCCATATCATCAATACCATAACTCCGGAGGAGTACATTAGGGAGACTTACCAGAATGATTCAGGCTCCGAAAAGGAATAGGTATGTGGTATGGTAAGCAAAAAGACTCCAAAAAAATTTCAATGGAAAATTTTATCTGTTTTGGAATATTTGAAAAATTAGGAAAATTTAAAGTAGTCTGAATAGTGCACGAGGAGGCAACAAGCCTGCTCGGCGCGGCCACCCCCCTGGCCGCGCCCCTGGGGCTTGTGGCCACCTCGTGCACCACCCAGACTCCGTTTTCTTGTGGCATACTCCTTCGGGTTGGTAAAAATTCATTATATAATCTCCCGAAGGTTTTGATTCTTGTATCACGAAAATACCTCCCGTTTTCTTTTTGAGTTGTTTTTGCAGCATATTTAGAGCAATATGTCGTCCCAAGATTCTGATGGGGAGAGCTTCATATCGCATTATCTTCCCAATCCCAAGCTCTATGTAGACTTGGACCCTTATGGATTGTTCTCAGAGGAGGAACAAGAAGGCAAGTACGAGGAAGAAAGCTAGGATGAAGAAGAGGCCTCCCTACTTCAGCCAGGAGATATGCACATGGAGTTCAAGAAATCAAGCCTCCCAAGCACAAGGCAAAAACCCAAGGTTCTATTTATCCCTTCTCGTTTCGTGCAGGAGAGCAAGGAAGAATTATGTCAAAGGATATTTAAGCTCGAGCAGGAAGTGGACAATTTGAGGGAACAGAATTTTATGCTTAGGAGGAAACTAGAAAGGCTTCCAACCCCATCAACAACTCCCACATCCTCACCTCCGAAGCAAGACAACTAAACACATGGGTATGGGCACTCCCCTTGGCTTCTGCCAAGCTTGGGGGAGGTGCCCCGGTATCATATGACCATCACATCTTTTATTTTTATTTTTATTTTCATCATCTTTTCTTAGTTCAATCCTTTTGGTTATATCTTGATCTAGTAGAATAAAGTTTTCGTGTGATCTAGTTTTGAGTCTTTGCTTTATGATTACTCCTATGTAAGCAAGTTCATGAGTTATATAATGAAAAGTGCTTTTGAGTTGAGGGCCTTGCTTGGTATGATCTTAATCTTGAGAAAGATGAAGTAGAAAGAAGTGTAGAATAAAAGCAAAGAGTACATATGAAAATCTTATGGGGAGTGATGACTTCACATATAAAAAGTATGTCGATTGAAACCTGTTGTGGGTTGACAAACATACTTGTTGGTCATTGGGGCAATTAAAAGGAAGTAATAAAGAAAGAGAGGTTCACATATAAATATATTATCTTGGACATCTTTTATGATTGTGGGCACTCATTAAAATATTATATGTTAAGAAGTTGATGTTGGACAAGGAAGACAACATAATGGGTTATGTTTGCTTATTTCTGAATAGAAATTATATTGTTATAGATCCCTCAACATGTGTCGCTTGCTTGCACCTCATATCAGCCAAAACTTCTGCACCAAGTAGAGATACTACTTGTGCATCCAAACACCCTTAACCTAGTTTTGCCAAGAGAGTCCACCTACCTACCTAAGGATAGAATAAGATCCTTCAAGTAAGTTGTCATCAGTTCAGGCAACAAAAATTGCTCTCTAAATATGTGTGATCTATTAGTGTGAGGAAAATAAACTCTATACGAACTTGTGATAGGGAAGAAATAAAAGCGACGGACTGCATAATAAAGTTCTCTATCACAAGGGGCAATATAAAGTGACATTCTTTTGCATTAAGAGATTGTGCATCCAATTATAAAAGTGCATAACAACCTCTGCTTCCCTCTGTGAAGGGCCTATTTGTTACTTTTATTTTCTAGTACTTACCTTTATGCAAGAGTCATGGTGATCTCCATCACCTTCGCTATTTTCTCCTTTATCTTCTGGCAAGTGTCACGTGTTGGGGAATGATCTAGGCACATATATCCACTCGAAAGTGGATGAGCATGAGTTATTAATGTTGACATTACCCGTGAGGTAAATAGTTGGGAGGCAACACTATAAGCCCCTATCTTTCTCTGTGTCCGATTGAAACTTTGAACTCATATGTACCTCGTGAGTGTTAGCAATTGTGAAAGACTAAAAGATGATTGAGTATGTGGGTCTGCTTTACAAGCTCTTATATTGACTCTTTCCTATGTTATGATAAATTGGAATTGCTTCAATGACTGAGATCATAGTTTGTCAGTTCTCAATAGAGTTCTTGATTCATACTTTGCCATTGTGAATGAATTATTACTTTATCATAAGAAATTATATGTCAATATATGTTGCTGTTCTAAAGATGATCATGATGCCTTCATGTCCGTATTTTATTTTATCGACACCTCCATCTCTAACATGTGGGCATATTTATTGATTTCGGCTTCCGCTTGAGGACAAGCGAGGTCTAACCTTGGGGGAGTTGATACGTCCATTTTGCATCATGATTTTATATTGATATTTATTGCATTATGGCCTGTTATTACACATTTTGGTACAATACTTATGCCTTTTCTCTCTTATTTTACAAGGTCTACATGAAGAGGGAGAATGTCGGCAGCTGGAGTTCTGGACTGGAAAAGGAGCAAATCTGAGATACCTATTCTGCACAACTCCAAAAGGCCTGAAAATATATAGAGAATTATTTTGGAATATATAAAAAATATTGGGCAAAAGAAATACATCAGGAGGCCCACCAGGGAGCCACAAGCCTGCTGGCCGTGGCCACCCCCTAGCCGCGGCTAGTGAGCTTGTGGCCCACCTGGAAGCCCTCCGGTGCCCATCTTCTGTTATATGGAGGGTTTCGTCGAGGAAAAAATAATAATAGACCTTTCGGGACAAAGTGCCGCCGTCTCGAGGAGGAACTTGGGCAGAACCAATCTAGAGCTTCGATAGGGCGATCCTGCCGGTGAAACTTCCCTTCGGGAGAGGGAAATCGAAGCCATCGTCATCACCAATGATCCTCTCATCGAGAGGGGGTCAATCTCCATAAACATCTTCATCAGCACCATCTCCTCTCCAAACCCTACTTCATCTCTTGTATCCGATATTTGTCTCAAAACCTCAGATTGGTACATGTGGGTTTCTAGTAGTGTTGATTACTCCTTGTAGATGATGCTAGTTGGTTTACTTGGTGGAAGATTATATGTTCAAATCCTTGATCATCACTTATACTCCTATGATTATGAACATGAATATGTTTTGTGAGTAGTTACGTTTGTTCCTGAGTACATGTAATAAGTCTTGTTATAATTAATCATGTGAATTTGGTATTCGTTCGATATTTTGATAAGATGTATGTTGTCTCTCCTCTAGTGGTGTTATGTGAACGTCGACTACATGACACTTCACCATTGTTTGGGCCTAGAGGAAGGTATTGGTAAGTAATAAGTAGATGATGGGTTGCTAGAGTGATAGAAGCTTAAACCCTAGTTTATGCGTTGCTTCGTAAGGGGCTGATTTGGATCCACACGTTTCATGCTATGGTTAGATTTATCTTAATTCTTCTTTCGTAGTTGTGGATGCTTGCAGGAGGGGTTAATCATAAGTGGGAGGCTTGTCCAAGTAAGGACAGCACCCAAGCACCGGTCCACCCACATATCAAATTATCAAAGTGGCGAAAGCGAATCAAATGAGCATGATGAAAACTAGCTTGACATAAGTTCCCATGTGTCCTCGGGAGAGCTTTGCTTTATATAAGAGTTTGTACAGGCTTGTCCGTTGCTGAAAAGGATTGGGCCACCTTGATGCACCTTTGTTACAATTTTTACTTGCTACCCATTACGAATTATCTTATCACAAAACTATCTGTTACCGATAATTTCAGTGCTTGTAGAGAATACCTTACTGAGAACCACTTGTCATTTCCTTCTGCTCCTCGTTGGGTTTGACACTCTTACTTATCGAAGGGACTACGTAGACCCCTATACTTGTGGGTCATCAGAGAGCAAGGATTGGAGGTGAGAGTGATGATGTGCCATCTTCGGCCTTCATCCATGGCGACGGTGGTGAGATGGTTAAGCATGGGATTTAACCTTCGACCACTGCGGCATTTGGATATGAGTTGGGAGACTTATGCCACCATATTGAGAGTGATAGTGAGTTCACCACTAGCCCCATATATGATGAGATTCCCCAATTCCCATGTGAGGAGAGCCACAGCCCCCACCACTTGAGTGAGATGAGTGACTCCGCCATATGTGACTTTGAGTGCACCTACTTTGACGGAGTGTGTGAGCCACCACATAGAGAGAGTGAGGTAGTTGATAGGCCATGTGAGGCCATTTTAATTTCTAACAACTTAACTTGTACCTCTATTGTGTCTTCTCCTTTGGTGCTAGGTCCAATATACGATGATGCGCCGATCCTTGACGACTTAGTTCTTCCTTTGGACAAGACGATGGCTATGGTGGAATATGATGCACCCCACATGGTTCCATCACAATGAACATGACCATGAGTTGGTCTTTGCCACCTCACCTACACCACATGAGTGGAATGAAAAAGGTAACATAGGTGAAGGTGATGCTCTTGTCCCACTAGTGTACTATCTCGAGATTGCTTGCTTGCATGATGATGATCCACCTATTGCCATGCTTCATGATTATGTGACTTTGACATGTGATGAATTACCCATTTATGATGAGTTTGTCAATTCTCATGTGGAGTCTATTAGTTGTGATGCCATATTGTATAGGATATCTTGTGAGAACTCTATAGGTCACATCATGTTTGACAATCCTCTTGAACTGTCATATGCTTTGCATCAGATCACCCATATTGCATATTCGCAATATCACCATAGTAACTATGCATATGCCATTAAAATAAACCCAATTTTCACATATGGCATAGATGACAAGCCCATGGTTATTGGATTTTGTTTTTCTTCTGATGATATCACCATGCTTCCTTTACATCACTTGCGCAATTATTCACTATTGCCATGCCATGACCACTATGCTTGGGATATGCATTGTTTGGGATGTTGTCCATATTCTCCACATGTTTCCGCTATTGCACATGAGGAGACCCCCATAGTTTCCTCATACATATTAGGAGATTGTGTTCCATCCTACACTTTGCATGATTCCCATATTTATGTGCACAATATGCTTGCCATTAATATGAATAAAATACTTGTGCCACATACTTGCTATAAATTGCGTCCCAATCATGTTGAGCATAATAAATATCATTGCATGATGGATGACGTATTCCTATACCATGCCTTGCGTTTATTTGAGCATTGGATATTCATGCTAATGGATGATGTGTACATTTACCATGCACACACTTTGTTTCGTGTGTCCCCTTGTTGTGTAGGTACACATGATTCCTCGTCAACCTCGCAAGCGAACGAGTTGATGAAACGAGCTCTAGAGAGAAATGAAGACGTGCGCCACCATGGAGTGCTTACCCTCCACCCACCCTCTTTGTGCAAATACTTCGTGCATTTATTTTACATGGCCCTCACATGGTTATGGCTTATTGTGCATTATACATCCTTTACCCATATTTCTATGTTCACTTTGCATGATATGCTCATTCCTATGCCCTTGCCGTGCATTTGTGACCCATGCCTTGCATCTCTCACGACACAAGATTCTCATACTTGTATGTGTATTCGCAAGCTTGGCGGAGATATTAATTGCTATTGCCATGTTTGCTTTTTTCCACATGCCTATGATGATGTCTTGATAATGTTTTGTTTCCGTGATTGCGATATGTCATGCGCATTGTCTATGCCTATTATTATCCCACATGACATGATTTCCATGATTACCTATAGTATGTTGGATTTTCTCACTACTTGTTTACACGACATGATCACTAGGCTTGCTTGTGTTGCATCAACGATGATTACTACTTGCCCCTCTCATGCGCTTGATTACAACCATTGCCATCCTTTGAACATGCTTTCTATTGAATGTTGTCATATGTCTCCATGTGTTTCCTTTCTCATGCTAGATTTTCCATATATTGAGTGCAACAATGCCTTTAATATTGCTAATGAGATTGCCCCAATAGCCTTCTCACATATTATTGGAGCTTTTGACATCTTTCATGTGAAGCATGATTGTCTTGCTTCTTTGCACGATATGCGTAGTGCCATGAATATTGCCATTGTTGCATCATATTATTCATGCACTTGTGATCCTAACGGTTATGGGCAAGAGAAGAGAACCATCATGATGGATGATGTGTTTATCTACCATGCACGTACATTCTTTTCTTTTCTTTGTGCATGTGTAGCATACTTCGACTACATGTCAACTTCCATTTCATGTGAGTTGACGATTCGAGATCTTGAGAGCGAGCCATGCTACACCGACGCGTTTCTATATCGCACTTGCTTGTGCATCGGCATTGTGATGGACGCCCAAGGTCACGCTTTTGAGGTGACATCCTTCTTGAGCATGGATATTGTGGCTCATCCTACTTGTGTTGCTTGTAACATGACACATATTGGTCATCTTGGACCACTTACTTGCACACATGTTAGTGATATTGCTTTTCCTCACGATCGCCACATTGCCATGCCTCATGACATATATATCTTGTGTGTTGCATCCAACTTGTGGATTGTTTCCTATTATCATATGCTTGGCTGCATCAATGTCCATTCTTTACATTTGCCATGCCACATTGCTTGCTACATGCTTGACTTGATTGACTCACACATGTTGAACACCCGCGCTTTCTATTGTGTTGAGTGCCTCACTATTTTCACTACACCATGTGCACATTATGCTTGGATTGTCTTGCACTTGCGCCATGTGTCTCGACACTTCATTTTATTTGGTGTTGTGAATGATTCTTGTGCCTACCATAGACCCTTCGTTGAGAACTTTGTGCATATTCCCTATGACCATGAGGTAGATGCTTGTTATCTTGCACCCATATTAGCATCTACCTCCATTTTTCATGCTTGTCCCCATGATGCCTTAGATTTCCCTCAATTTGTATGCTTACATGCCATGTCACAATCCCTTGTCACACCATATGTTATGCATGATGAAAACACTTGTTCGTGGATGGTATACTATTGGACACTCCTCTCGTGTGCATGCATAGGTATTGTCGGAGCTTTGCGGATGATGAGGAGGACTGCTAGCACCTACGTATGACTACACCATCCGCGAGGGAAGCTTGGAAGAGAAGGAAGAAGAAGCGAGGACAAGACTGTGGAACTTCCGGCCCTACCTGGGTGCAAAGACGTGGGCCGCATCCCGTGTACCTCTTTTTCCCCTCACTTACCCCTTCGTGGCTTGCACTATATATACTCCTCTCCCACCTCCTTTCTAGGGTTAGCATAGTGATAGCTCATTCATACATGATTTCAAGGCCCCTTTCGAGGGCAGATCCGTCTACGGATTTCAAGGCCCATCTCTCCTAGAGATTTGGATGAACTATCCATGTATCCTTATTTCCATTGTTGTTCTTGGATCTTGATGCACCTTATGTATTCCTTGTGATTGGAGGACTACTTGGTGTGGATCTTGTCCAATAAAGTGTTTTCCCTTTTGGTTTCTCCATGTTTTCCCCTCATGTTCTTCGTGTTCTTCCCCGAATCCACCTCCCATTCGTGAAGATTGGGCCACCCTCGGGTTTGCCCCATATCATATTGGTATCAAGGGCCATGTTGCCATGAATTTGGATCCCTACCCCCAATGTTCTAGCCATTACTTTGAGTTTTCTCCCCAATTTCGAAAAAAAAATCTCAAAAAAATAGCTCCAAAAAATTTCTTGCATTTTGATGTTTCTTGTGAGTTTTTGTTGATGTCTTGCTACCTCTTGAGCTTGCGTTGGTTTTGCCTTGAAGAGGAAAGGGTGATGCAGCAAAGAAGATAAGTATTTCCCTCAGTTGTTGAGAACCAAGGTTTCAATCTAGTAGGAGGAACAAGCAAGTCACCATTGGATGCACCTACACAAACAATCAAACTCTTGCACCCAATGCTATAAAGGGGTTGTCAATCCCTTCACGATTATTTGCAAGGATTAGATCGAATAGAGATAGATGTAAACAAGAACGGAAAGTAAAAGGTAAATAAATTGCAAAAATGTATTTTTGGTATTTTTGGTTTATAGATCTGAAAGTATATTTTGAAAAGTAGACCTGGGGGCCATAGGTTTCACTAGAGGCTTCCCTCTCGAAGGAAAATGTCATGGTGGGTAAACAAATTACTGTCAAGCAATTGATATGAAAGCGAATAATCATGTACTTATCCAAGGCAATGATCATGCATATAGGCATCACGTCCATATCATGTAGACCGAAACGATTCTGCATCTACCACTATTACTCCACACATCGACCGACTCCTGCCTGCATCTATAGTATTAAGTTCATGAAGAACAGAGTAACGCATTAAGAAAGATGACATGATGTAGAGGGATAAACTCAAGCAATATGAAGAAAATCCCATCTTGTTGCCCTTGATGTCAACAATACAATACGTGTGTCGCTACCCCTACTATGTCACGTGGTGAGGACACCGCAAGATTGAACCCAAAACCAAGCACTTCTCCCATTGTAAGAATTACCAATCTAGTTGGCCAAACCAAACCAATAACTCGAAGATACTTACAAGGATATGAAATCATGAAAATAAGAATTCAAAGGAGATTCAAATAAGATTCATGGGTAATGTGAACATAAACTCACAATTCATCAGATCTTGAAAAACACACCACAAAAGAGGGTTACATCGGATAGATCTCCATGAAGATCATGAAGAACATGGTATTGAATATTAAAGAGAGAGAAGAAGCCATCTAGCTACTAGCTATGGACCCGAAGATTTGTGGTGGAATACTCACGCATCATCGGAGGGGCAATGGAGTTAATGTAGATGCCCACCATGATCGAAACCCCCTCCGATGGATTACCGGAAAAGGCTCCAAGATTGGGTGTCTTGGGAACGGAGGATTCTGGAGGTGGAAAAGTAATTGTGTCGCTCGTTCTGATGTTGGGGGAATATTTGGGAATTTATAGGCCGAAGATTATGGTTAGGAGACCTACCAAGAGACTCAAAACAAAAGCTTAATATTGATATAAAAACAATAATGTTTCAAGCATACTAGCGAAGAAATTGTATCTCTTCAAAATATAATGGCAAAAGAAAGTTATCCCTACAATATCATATGGTATGGCTATGCTCCATCTTCCCCACACAAAGTATTTATATCATGCACAACCCTGATGAAAAGTCAAGCAATTGTTTTCACACCTTTATTTTCTCAAACTTGTTCAACTCTCACGCAATACATGAGCATGAGCCATGGATATAGCACTATAGGTGGAATAGAATATGGTGGAGGTTGTCAAGGAAAGGGAGAAGATAGTCTCACATCAACTAGGCGTATCAATGGGCTATGGAGATGCCCATTAATAGATATCAATGTGAGTGAGTAGGGATTGCCATGCAACGGATGCACTAGAGCTATCAGTGTATGAAAGCTCAAAAAGGAACTAAGTGGGCATGCATCATGAAGGAAAATTCCACTAGTTATATGAAAGTGACAAAATAGGAGACTCTCTATCATGAAGATCATGGTGCTACTTTGAAGCACAAGTGTGGAAAAAGGTAGTACCAATGTCCCTTCTCTCTTTTCTCTCATTTTTTATTGTTGGGCATCTAAGGCCTCTTTTATTTTTTATTTTTTATTTGGGCTTCGCTGGACTCTTTTATTTTTTTTCATAAAGTCCGAAATCTCATCCCCACTTGCGAGGGAATCATAGCTTCCATCATTCTTTCCTCACATGGCACATGCTCTAATAATTATAATCATCACACTTTTATTTACTTACAACTCAAAATAAATTATAAATCGATATCTATGACAAAATATGACTCTATATTCAATATGGAAATGATGGAGCATGTCATAAAATGAAACGGTGGAAGTTGCATGGCAATATATCTCAGATTGGCTATGGAAATGCCATAATAGGTAGGTATGGTGGCTGTTTTGAGGAAAGATATATAGTGGCTGTTTTGAGGAAGGTATATGGTGGCTGTTTTGAGGAAAGATATATAGTGTCTGTTTTGAGGAAGGTATATGGTGGCTGTTTTTTGTTGTACCAACGAAAGTTGTGCAGTACTGGAGAGGCTAGCAAAGGTGGAAGGGTGAGAGTGCGTATAATCCATGGACTCAACATTATTCATAAAGAAATCACATACTTATTGCAAAAGTCTATTAATCATTGAAGCAAAGTATTGAACGCATGCTCCTAGGGGAGAGGTTGGTAGGAGTTAACCATCGCGCGCTCCCGACCCTCACACCAAGGTCGACAATCTATAAACAAGTCATGCTCCGACTTCCTTACATAACGGTTCACCATACGTGCATGATATGGGAATCACAAACCTTTACACAAGTATTCTTACCAAATCAAAATTACTTCCTAACATGACTCTTAACATTACCATCTTTATATCTCAAAACTTTATGCAAGGAATCAAACTTCTCATAAATACTCAATGCACTTCATATGGAAGTTTTTATTATATCCTTCTTGGATGCCTATCATATTAGGACTAAATTCATAACCTAGAACAATTACCATGCTGTTAGAGACTATAAAAATAATATAGTTGAGGTACGAGAGTTCAATTATTTCTATAAAGTGCAAACACCACTGTGCTCTAAAATATATAAGTGAAGCACATAGAGAAAAATAGCCTAACTCAAAAGATATAAGTGAAGCACATAGAGCATTGTAACAAATTCACGATACAGCGTGTCCTTCTCAAAAAATATTTTAGAAAGGATGATTGTGGCAAACTAACAAGAAAAAACTCATATCATACAAGACGCTCCAAGCAAAACACATATCATGTGGTGAATAAAAATATAGCCTCGAGTAAATTTACCGATGGATTGAAGACGAAAGAGGGGATGCCTTCCGGGGAATCCCCAAGCTTAGGCTCTTTGGAATACTTGAATATGACTTGGAGTGCCTTGGGCATCCCCAAGCTTAGGCTTTTTCCACTCCTTATTCCATAGTCCACGAAATCTTTACCCAAAACTTGAAAACTTCACAACACAAAACTTAACAAAAAACCTCATGAGATCCGCTAGTATAAGAAAATAAATCACCACTTTAGGTACTGTTGTAAACTCATTATTTATTTATATTTGTGTTATACCTACTTTATTCTAACATATACATGGTTAATACCCCATGATAAAACCCAAAGTTTCATCAAAATAGGCAAACAACTCAAAGAAAACAGAATCTGTTAAAAACAGAACAGTCTGTAGCAATCTAGAAACTTCGTATACTTATGTAACTCAAAACATTCTGAAAAATTAGTAAAACCTGGGAAATTTATATATAAATCTTTTGTAAAAATTTAAGACTCATTCGACGCTCTAAAAAATTTAAAGAATTCCTGGACCGAGTGCAAAAGTTTCTATTTTTCAGAAAGATCAAATCAACAAGTACCATAGATCACCCCAAAGGTTTTACTTGGTTCAAACACTAATTAAAACACCAAAACAAAATTACTACAGAATTAATAATGTGGGAAACACTAAAAACAGAAGCAAAAATAGAACAAAAATAAAATTGGGTTGCCTCCCAACAAGCGCTATTGTTTAACGCCCCTAGCTAGGCAAAACGCAATAGATCTAGGTATTGTCATCTTTGGTATGCAACTCCTCAATTGCACACTAATAAGCCCTAGGAGGCCCGTTGTTCTTATCAATAATAATACTACTAGGCAAAAAAAATCAAGAGATTCAATGGTGGTAATTGGTTCCTTAATAATATTGAGAAAGTTAGGGTGAATCTTATCATCTTGATCTTCATCTTTACTAGAAGATTCACCCTTATTTTTTGGAACATAAACAAACTTGGAAGCCTTAGGAGGCGAAGGAGTTTGAGTAGTTTGAAAAACAGCAAAAGCGGATCCCAAGTTGGTAATAATGTCCTCTAGCTTGCCAATTCTAGAGGAATCTTGTTCAAATTTTTCATTAACTATGGGTTCCTTTTCCTTAAGATTTTTGAAGGTAACTCCTACTTTAGATCCATATTGAGTAATGTGATTATGAATATTTTTATCCACGTTTACAATAATCTCAACCATAGCAACCTTTTTTCAATAATATCAAGCCTTTGCATCACATGTTCTAGAGTCAAGATTGTTCCATTAACCATGATTGGGGGTGAACCTAACAAATTTATCATAGCGTTATAAGAGTCAAAGGTATGACATCCAAGAAACTCCCTCCCATGATGGTATCTAGAACATATCTATTCCAAGGAGTAATACCCACGTAAAAATTGCGAAGGAGAAGGTAGTAGATTGCTTACAAATAGATCTATTTTGAGCATTATAAATTCTATACCAAGCATCTTTTAAATTTTCTCCTTCCCTTTTCTTAAAATTAAGAACCTCATACTCGGGAGTATTAGCTAAAGTGGTAAGTCTAGCCATAAGTTCAAGCAAGCACACGGGCAAACGAAAGGCAAACGTAAGAAGGGCGAATAAAAAGGCAAATCTTTTTGGTATTTTATGAAAAGCATTTCAGAAGTGGGGGAGAGGAAAATGAGAGGCAAATGGCAAATAATGTAAATGCAAGATATGAGTTTGTGAAGGGTACTTGGTAGGCTTGATGTGTATCCTCCCCGGCAACGGCGCCAGAAATCCTTCTTGCTACCTCGTGAGCTTGCATTGGTTTTCCCTTGGATAGGAAAGGGTGATGCAGCGAAGTAGATAAGTATTTTCCTCAATTGTTGAGAACCAAGGTATCAATCCAGTAGGACGAACAAGCAAGTCACCAATGGATGCACCTACACAAACAATCAAACTCTTCCATCCAATGCTATAAAGGGTTTGTCAATCCCTTCACGATTATTTTGAAGGATTAGATCCGATGGAGATAGATGTAAATGAGAACAGAAAGTAAAAGGTAAATAAATTGCAGCAAAGTATTTTTGGTATTTTTGGTTTATAGACCTGAAAGTATATTATGAAAATTAGACACGAGGGCCATAAGTTTTACTAGAGGCTTCTCTCTCAAAGGAAAATATCATGGTGGGTAAACAAATTACTATCAAGCCATTGATAGAAAAGCGAATAATCATGTAGTTATCCAAGTCAATGATCATGCATATAGGCAACACGTCCATATAAAGTAGACCGAAATGATTATGCATCTACTACTATTACTCCACACATCGACCGACTCCTGCCTGCATCTAGAGTATTAAGTTCATGAAGAACGGAGTAACGCATTAAGAAAGATAACATGATGTAGAGGGATAAACTCAAGCAATATGATGAAAACCCCATCTTGTTACCCTTGATGGCAATAATACAATACGTGCCTTGATACCCCTACTATGTCACTAGGTGAGGACACCGCAAGATTGAACCCAAAACCAAGCACTTTCCCATTGCAAGAATTACCAAAGTAGTTGGCCGAACCAAACCAATAACTCGAAGAGACTTACAAGGATATGAAATCATGAAAATAAGAATTCAAAGGAGATTCAAATAAGATTCATGGATAATCTGAACATAAACTCACAATTCATCGGATCTTGACAAACACGCCATAAAAAAGGGTTACATCGGATAAATCTCCATGAAGATCATGAAGAACATGGTATTGAAGATCAAAGAGAGAGAAGAAGACATCTAGCTACTAGCTATGGACCCGTAGGTCTGTGGTGGACTACTCACGCATCATCGGAGGGGCAATGGAGTTGATGTAGATGCCCTCCGTGATCGAAACCCCCTCTGGCAGATTACTGGAAAAGGCTCCAAGATTGGATCTCTTGGGAATGGAGGCTTCTGGTGGCGGAAAAGTATTTGCATGGCTCGTTCTAATGTTGGGTGAATATTTGGGAATTTGTAGGCCAAAGATTAGGGTTGGGAGACCTGCCGGGAGATGACAAGCCTACTAGGCACGGCTAGGGGGCACGCTTAGAAGGCTTGTGACCTCTTGGCACAAGTCCTGGCGTGCACTCCAAGCCTGGTTGATTTGTTTCCTTCCAAAAAATTTCATTTCGAAGGTTTTATTCCATTTGGACTCCGTATAATATTCGATATCCGCAAAACTCAAAAACAAGGAAAAACAGAAACTGGCACTAGGCTCTAGATTAATAGGTTAGTCCCAAAAATAATATAAAATAGCCTATTAATGGACATAAAACATCTAAAACATATAATATAATAGCATGCCATCATCAAAAATTATTCCTTTCCGTGGATCTAGTGTTTGGCAAGTGGATCTACCTCCCTTGTCATTCCCTGGCCCCAATTTCTCCTTTTACCCCTTCAATTTCACCCTGGAAATCGAGTTTTTCTGCCCCCATTCTCAGATCTGGAAATTAGGGTTCGTCCCAGAGTTATTTTCGCGACCCCGGAACTTCCGGCATCACCCAGAACTTCCGGGCCCTGGAAGTTCCATCCAACCCCGAAACTTCTGGGTTAAACATAAAGTTTCAACCAAAAAACTTCCGGTCAACCCCATACTTTCCTGTGACCCTAGGAACTTCTGGTACCCCCCCCCCCCCCACACAGAACTTCCGGCCTAACCAGAGTCATTCCCCGAAATTTTAGCATCAGCCATTTCACCATTTTGGCCATAACTAATTCATCCAAACTCCGATTTTGGCATTCTTTAGCTCATTGGATAGCTATTGACAGCCCCCAACCCACAAAAATATTTCCAAAACCATTTAACTCCATAAATGTTTTGAAAACTTTGCCTAGGCCCTCCACCATATCATCCGCATTACCACCTTAGACTTCCGCAACCTAACCCATTTTGGTTCACATTGGATTTGTGATTGCCTGAGTTGTATTTTGAGTCTCCTAAGATGTTTCGGCTAAATAGGTACCATTACTTATTAATCAGCCACTGGTGATTTGTATCGGTCCATCATCTACATCGACCACCGACGATCGACATCGACGATGGCCATCCATCCTTTGAGACCATCTTCAACCGGAAGGAAGTCCGGTTACACCCGACTTTGTGAAATGTTAAGTGTGACGAAGGTATACATTCCATCATAGACTTTTCCTTCTTTGCCATTACACCTTGATAGCTCCACCATCTTTGCGATTAATTTCATACCTATTGAGCTAGCCATCCAAGTATTCCCAGTCTTCGCAAAAACTTGTGCACCATAGTGATACGATATCATATTGTTGCATCATTGGAAATATCATATAGTGCAATTGCTTGCTCCCATGCATATGTTGTGATAATTGTCTCATATATTTGGTTGAGGCTCAATCGTAATAGTGGAAAGGAAGAGAAGATACAAAAAAGAGGGGGAAAAGCTTCTAAGCAAGAAGGAAAGATCAAAGCTTATAAGCAAAGAGTTGAGCATGAAAAGCGATACTTGTGCATGAGGATACTTGGAATAGGAAATGTTTTGCTTGCATAAATAGGATTGGTGCCAAGTGGTGAATTGTGCCGAAACATGCAATCAAGCTAGCATCTCTCCTTGTGTTTGTGTAACACGAGCTTTGCTCATCCCTATAGTTGCACAATCCCCATTATCCCACTGCATGTGTTTCTGTATTGCCCTCCTCTATATTTGTGATCACTTGCTTTGCAGTTTGAGTCCGTTGGATTTATTTCAACATTTGCAATATCTTGGACTTCATTTTGCTTGATTTTTTTGCCACTAACCCCACCGAGATCCACTATAAGCCATTTGTGTAGGTTGTGAGAATTGGACAAGGTTTTTCACTAGTGCACTGTTTCCTTGCATAAATTGTGGTCTTTTGAGATCCATCTACAACTTTGGAAAGAGGTAACTTTGGTATGTTCATTCCATATTGTTCTCATACCTTGTAGAGTGCTTTGATGGATAGGGACGACACATCTCCTTCGGTCTACAACCACAATGACAAGTTCGATGCCATGAAGAACATCATCGATGCCAAGATGCACGCTCAAATGGAGAAGCTCAAGGTCCTCATCAAGAACCGCGAGAGGTCTTCATCTTCTTAGAGAATACACTCAAGTGCACATGCTCCTGAGCTACCATATCCGGCGCGATCACCCCGGCATCGACACCGCCAACAACATGAAGAAATAATGATGCCAACATCAAGGCGTCCAACCACGAACAAGCATGAAGGTCATGAGCTTGACACCAACCATCGCTCGATGACTTCACCACCTACCTTGGCATATTTGCCAAGTGACTTCAAGGCATCTTCACCTTTGTATATGTGGCATCTTCATCGATGAGCACCTCAAGAGAAACTTCCCAAGCTCTAGTCCGCGACTTCCCTAAGCGACTACGACTTCAACACCGACTACGAGATTCCATTCTTTGGGACTCATGACCCTGAAAAGTACCTTGATTGGGAGTGCAAGATGGACTGCTACTCAAGCTACTTCAACTCACTTCCGAAGACCAAGTGAAGTGCGCCACAAGAAACTTCCACGACTATGCGTCAACCTAGTGGCTTCACACATCTTCCAAGAGCTTCGACATGAGTTTGTACAAGACGAACAAAGCTATGCGGGAAGAGTTTGTGCCTTCTACATACACGGAACATCTTCAACGCCAATTGGAGAACACCATACAAGGATCCAAGTCCCTCGACGAGTACTTCATGGAGATGAGGAGAGCCTTGCGACAAGCCGGACTAGGCGACCCCATTTGGATGAAGTTCCACTTCATGATGGGATTGGACAACGACATCTCCAAGATTATATTCACCAACAAATATGAGTCTCTCGATGAACTCTACATGGGTGCTCTCAAGGCGGAACAAGAACTCAAGGCCAAGGCTACTCGACCCCAAGCACACTTTGCAACGACTAAGCTCCATGATGACGAGCACGAGGATGATACCACCAAGATGTCCAGGCCCGACGAGCTCCAAGACGACGCTCCCAAGTCCGACTTTACCGCCATCCCTCTTTGTGGCACTGATGATGCCGAGTCTACCATGACTCTTTTTGAAGACTGCATGACAATGGCTACGACTACGGAGCCACTCAAGGAAAATGCTTTGAAGGCAAGCGACAAGGTGGCGAGCGAGGATGATGCTTCCATCTTTGGAGGCGAGAGTGATGATGTGCCATCTTCGGCCTTCATCCACGGCGACGGTGATGAGATGGTTTAGCATGGGATTTTCCCTTCGACCACCATGGAGTTTGGATATGAGTTGAGATACTTATGCCACCATATTGAGAGTAAGAGTGAGTTCAGCACTAGCCCCATATATGATGAGTTGCCCCGATTCCCATGTGAGGAGAGCCACAACCCCCACCACATGAGTGCGATGAGTGACTCCACCATATGTGAGTTTGAGTGCACCTACTTTGAGGGAGTGTGTGAGCCACCACATAGAGAGAGTGAGGTAGTTGATAGGCCATGCAAGGCCATTTCGATTTCTAACAACTTAACCTAAACCTCTATTGTGTCTTCTCCTTTGTTGCTAGGTCCAATATACGATGACGCGTCGATCCTCGACGACTTTGTTCTCCCTTTGGACAAGATGATAGCCATGGTGGAATTTGATGCACCCCCACATGGTTCCATCACAATGAAGATGACCACGATTTGGTCTTTACAACCTCACCTACACCACATGAGTGGAATGAAAAAGGTAACATAGGTGAAGGTGATGCTCTTGTCCCACTAGTGGACTATCTCGAGATTGATTGCTTGCATGATGATGATCCACCTATTGCCATGCTTCATGATTATGTGACTTCCACATGTGATGAATTACCCATTTATGATGAGTATGTCGATTCTCATGCGGATTCTATTAGTTGTGATGCCATATTGCATAGGATATCTTGTGAGAACTCTATAGGTCACATCATTTTTGACAATCCACTTGAAGAGTCATATGCTATGCATGAGATCACCCATATTGCATCTTCGCAATCTCATCATAATAACTATGCATATGCCATTAAAATAAACCCAGATTGCACATATGGCATAGATGACAAGCCCATGGCTATTGGCTTTAGTTTTTCTTGTGGTGATATTACCATGCTTCCTTTACATCACTTGCGCAATTATTCACTATTGCCATGCCATGACCACTATGCTTGGGATATGCATTATTTTGGATGTTTTCCATATTCTCCATATGTTTCCGCTATTGCACATGAGGAGACCCCCATAGTTTCCTCATACATATTATGATATTGTGTTCCATCTTACACTTTGCAAGATTCCCATATTTGTGTGCACAATATGCTTGCCATTGATATGAATAAAATGTTTGTGCCACATACTTGCTATAAATTGCGTCCCAATCATGTTGAGCATAATAACTGTCATTGCATGATGGATGACATATTCCTATAGCATGCCTCACATTTATTTGAGCATTGGATATTCATCCTAACGGATGATGTGTACATTTACCATGCACACACTTTGTTTCGTGTGTCCCCTTGTTGTGTAGGTACACATGATTCCTCGTCAACCTCGCAAGTGCATGAGTTGATTAGACGACCTCTAGAGAGCAACGAAGACGTATGCCACCATGGAGTGCTTACCCTCGACCCACCCTCTTTGTAGAAATACTTCACGCATTTATTTTACATGGTCGTCACATGGTTATGGCTTATTGTGCATTATACATCCTTTTCCCATATTACCATGTTCACTTTGCATGATATGCTCATTCATGTACCCTTTGCATGCATTTGTGACCCATGCCTTGCATCTCCCACGACACAAGATTCTCGTACTTGTATGTTTATTCGCAAGCTTGGTGGATATATTACTTGTTATTGCCATGTTTGCTTTTTGCGCCCTGCCTATGATGATGTCTTGATCATGTTTTTGTTTTCATGCTTGTGACATGTCATGTGCATTGTCTATGCCTATTTTTTTCCCACATGACATGATTGCCATGATTACCTATAGTATGTTGCATTTTCCCACTACTTGTTTGCACGACATGATCACTAGGCTTGCTTGTGTTGCATTATCGATGATTACTACTTGCCCCTCTCATGCAGTTGATTACAACCATTGCCATCTTTGAACATGCTTGCTATTGAATGTTGTCATATGTCTCCATGTGTTGCCTTTCTCATGCTAGATTTGCCATGTATTGAGTGCAACAATGCATTTAATATTGCTAATGAGATTGCCCCCATAGCCTTCTCACATATTATTGGATCTTTTGTCATCTTTCATGTGAAGCATGCTTGTCTTCCTTCTTTGCACCATAAGCCTAGTGCCATGAATATTGCCATTGTTGCATCATATTATTCATGCACTTGTTATCCTAACGGTTATGGGCAAGAGAAGAGAACCATCATGATGGATGATGAGTTTGTATACCATGCAGAAACATTATTTGCTTTTCTTTGTGCATGTGTAGGATACTTAACTACATGTCAACTTCCACTTCACCTAAGTTGACGATTCGAGCTCTCGAGAGCAAGCCATGCTACACCGACGTGTTTCTACATCGCACTTGCTTGCGCATCGGCATTGTGACAGACGCACAAGGTCATGATTTTGAGGTGACATCATTCTTAAGCATGGATATTGTGGCTCATCCTACTTGTGTTGCTTGTAACATGACATATATTGGTCATCTTGGACCACTTACTTGCACACATGTTAGTGATATTTCTTTTCCTCACGATCGCCACATTGCCATGCCTCATGACATATATACCTTGTGTGTTACATCCAACTTGTGAATTGTTTGATCCTATCATATGCTTGGTTGCAGCAATGTCCATTCTTCACATTTGCCATGCCACATTGCTTGCTACATGCTTGACTTGATTGCCTCACACATGTTGAACACTTGCTCTTTCTATTGTGTTGACTGCCTCACTATCTTCACTACACCATGTGCACATTATGCTTGGATTGTCTTGCACTTGCCCCATGTGTCTCGACACTTCATTTTATTTAGTGTTGTGAATGATTCTTATGAATACCATAGACCCTTCGTTGAGCACTTTGCGCATTTTTGCTATGACCATGAGGTAGATGCTTGTTATCTTGTCACCCATATTAGCATCTCTACCTCCATTTTTCATGTTTGTCCCCATGATGCCTTAGATTGCCCTCAATTTGTATGCTTACATGCCATATCACAATCGCTTGCCACACCATATGTTATGTATGATGACAACACTTGTTCAGTGATTCACCACTTGAATGATTGGTTTTGCACTAACGCTAACCACATTTGTTTTTCCAAGTGTTTGTTATCCTTGTCCATCTTGAAGGGATTACAAGACTGATATTGGAGAGTCACCTTTTCAAGCTTCTACATGTTGAGCGCTTGATGATCGTTCACTTCTACACGGTGACTCCTTCTCCTTTCCATGGTGATTTTGTATTTGATCCGAGGAAGGATCTATCCCAAGGGGGAGGGGATGATGCGGATCATACTACGGACATCACCATGGCAAGAGTCCCTTTGGCAAGTGAAACGTGCGACATCTACTTAACATACATAAAGGTGAATCATCTCCTTTAAACATGTTCACTTGACCCCTTCGTGGATGGTATACTACTTGACACTCCTCTCGTGTGCATGCATAGGTATTGTCGGATCTTCATGGATGATAAGGAGGAGTGCCAGCACCTACATATGACTACACCATCCATGAGGGAACCTTGGAAGAGAAGGAAGAAGAAGCGAGGACAAGACTCTGGAAGTCCCGGACCTTCCGTCCTTCCCGGAACCTCCGGACACCCGGTCTTCTGGCCTGCCCTGACCTTCCGGCCTCCAGCGACCAGAGCAGCTCCCAGACGTGCCAACTCTCTCGATAGCTCGGACCCTGTCCGGACCTCACTCGGAACTTCCAACCATCCCCAGAACTTCCGGCCCTACCTACGCGCAGAGACTTGGGCCGTGGCCCGTGTACCTCTTTTGCCCCTCACTTACCCCTTCGTGGCTTGCACTATATATATTCCTCTACCACCTCCATTCTAGGGTTAGCAAAGTGATAGATCATTCATACATGGGCTTTTCTTCTTCCTCTACTTATCTCATGGAGACCGAGGCCTCCACCGGAGAAGATCCCTAGAGGATGTCAAGACCCCTTTCGAGGGGAGATCCGTCTACGAATTTCAAGGCCCATCTCTCCTAGAGATTTGGATGAAGTACCCATGTATCCTTATTTCCATTGTTGTTCTTGGATATTGATGCACCTTATGTATTGCTTGTGATTGGAGGAGTACTTGGTGTGGATCCTGTCCAATAGAGTATTTTTCCCCTTTGATTTCTCCATGTTTTCCCCTTGTGTTCTTCATCTTCTTCCCCGAATACACCTGCAATTCGTGAAGATCGGGCCACCCTCGGATTTGACCCATATCACAATAGCTTTATGAAGAATTTCATCAAGATTACTTAATGAATAACTTGGATATCATTTCTCCAAATGATTCCACAGAGTATAGGCACATTCAAAATTCTTCATTTGATCAAACACAAATCTAGACAATCCTTTGATAATGAGATTAATAGTTCTAAGATTGCAAAGCATGTTAATTTCTTCTTCGTGTGTGCGGTGTAAGGGATCAATGGGAGGTACATAGGGGTTCTTAACATACTTTCTCAAATGGAATTCATTGAGTAGCTCAAGCATCTCATATTTCCATTGAATATAGTACTCCCCATCGAGAATGGACACCCTATAACTAATACTCCCCAAACTAGACACATCCATCTTCCTCCATGGTGATGAAACTGAAGCTATGGAGACCAAAGCTCTGATATCAATTGAGGGGATCGATAGAAGAGACGTCTAGAGGGGGGTGAATAGACTACTAGCAAGAATTAGAACCTAACCTTTTCCCAAGTTAATTGGTTGACACATTTTACCAATTATAACAAGTCTAATGCACCCTACACATGCTAGTCAACAAATATGACAGCGGAAAGTAAGACAAGCATATGTAAGAGAGTAGAGATAGGAAGATGAAACACAATTGTAGACACGAAGATTTTTTTTCGTGGTTCCGATATGTGGGGCTATCGTACATCCATGTTTATGGAGTCTTCAACCCATGGAGGGTAGCGGTCGCGAGAGTCCACGAAGGGCTCCACCCATAAGGGTCCACTAAGTAGCAACCTTGACTATTCCGTAACGGCTTCCGTCCATGAAGGACTAGCCTCACTGTGGGCAGATCTTCACGAAGTAGGCAATCTCCTTGCCCATATAAACTTCATGGTTCAACTCCACAACACGAAGTAGGAGGCTCCCAAGCGACACCTAACCAATCTAGGAGGCACCACCCTCCAAAAGGTAATATGCCTGATAGTGATGATGAACTCCTTGCTCTTGTGCTTCAAGATGATAGACTCCTCAACACTCAATCACTCTCTCACATATTTTGGCTTGGTTGAAGGGATTGATTGGGTGGAAAGAAACTTGGGAAGGCTAGAAATCAAGATCCGTATGGTTGGAGTGGATGATCTTGACCTCAACACAAGGGTAGGTGGTTCTCTCTCAGAAATTTGGATATGGGATGTGTGGAACTGTTCTGAGTGCTTATCTTGCGAGTGGGATATGGTGGAGGGGTATATATAGGCATCTCGAAAAATCCAACCATTACACCATTATTGACCAACTCGGTGAAATTCAAGAAAAACTCGATTGTATCAATTTGTTCAAAATCTGGCAACTTTAGGAATCTCGATGAGACCGATATGACATTCTCGGTAGTACCGATATGAGTAGCCGAGGGCAGTTTCCAAACTCGGTGAGACCGATCCATATAACTCGAAAATTCTGATTCTATAAATTGGGTCATCCGAATGCTGGTCACCAAAACTCGGTTGCATCGATGTAGTACTTGCTTGTACCGAGAAGTTAGGGTATTGCTAGGGTTCTGTCTGGGGAGAAAATCGATAGGGCCGAGTGGGAAACTTGGTGGCAACGATTTTGCATGATAGGGTTTAGACAAAGTATTTTGTGGGAGAGTTTGTGGGTGTTTTTTCTGGCTAGCACTTCTGCACGTGGAGCAATTTTTCACAAACATTACCTTACCCCCTTTTAATAGTATTAGCTTTCCTGCGGACTCGAAGTGATTTCTCACAAGGTAAAATTTAGAGTCTCCTTGGCTGAAGCTTTGTCAATCCTATTCCTTCCTCTTCTTCTTCTTGTTGGGGAATCTCCTCACACCCTTTTTCCAACACTCCCTATGGAGTAAACCTGAAATAAACTAGGTAGAGATATTAGTCCAAGAGACAATGTATGTTCTCGTGAATTATAAAAACCACCAAGGGAGCATATATGCTTTCAGTTTGTGTTTGTGAGACTTAAAGAACGAGTCGTATGGTGTGAGACATATGCTATCATGTCTTAATTCTCTATTAGTATGTGAGTTTATGCTAATCTTATGCCCTATTTTTATGCTCACATGCCATGTCTTGCATTTATGCTTATCTCTCTTCATGTTAATGCAACTCTGTCTATAAAATATAGGGGTGGTATTGATCCTAGTGTGTGTGCTTTGCATTCCAAAAGCATGTGTAAAATAGTGCACTCATCTAAGGGGAGCCCGTCTTTATTTTGTGGGTGTTGGGGTTTGCTTTCTATCTTATGATATTCCTTGTGCAAATCTCGCGTTGTCATCAATCCACCAAAAAGGATGAGATTGTTAGTGCGTATTTCTCCCTTAGTGGTTTTGGTGATTGATGACAATGCATTTGCAGACTAATCATGTGCATTAAGCCTTTGAGATAATTCATCATATAGCACAAGATGATTATAGCCCCTTGTTGGATAATAATGAAGACTGTTATTTTTCCTACATTTCGTTTTTGGTGGAATTGAGTCGTAGGAGAACCATACTATTAAGAGGGGGTCCGCATCGGAAAGATTTGGGTGGAATCAACACGTGCACTTTCATTTGCATCTTTGCTCCTTTCCCGCATCGATGGAGTTGATCCACTATGCCCTTGGTTTTGGTCCTGAAGGAAACAAGCGGCAGTACCGCGCACACAAGTTGTAGTACCACTATCCAGTGCTGCGTGTTGTACCGCTGGCTCTAGAGTCTCGACTTTTCGTGTCGGGGTGAGCAATTGTTGTGATGGTAGTACGACATGGTAGTACCGCCTATTATTACCACTCAACTACCACCCTACCTTTTGTAGTTTGAACTCTCAACGAACTTTGTGCGGCACTAGCGTGAGGCACTACTACCTATAAGCGGTAGTGCCGCTCATGTGAACGTAGTACCGCTTTAGCAGTACTGCGTCTGCTTCTGCCATTGCCCTGTGTTCTAGGGCCTCTGCACTGCAACCCCAGCGGTAGTATCGCTGGGCAAGCGATAGTACCGCTCAGGCGGCACTACCGTCTCGTGGCCCTGCGACATTGCATGTGTAGCTGGCACACCTGCCCAAGCGGTAGTACCACTCCCATGAGCGGCAGTACCGCTTGTGTGTGGGCTGAGAGGGGGTAACAATTGGATTTGTTCCCCTATTATATAAAGAGGGTCTTCTTCCCCAAGAAGAACACCTCTTTCCCCCCAAAAGCTTCATTGTTGCTCCGAAGCTCATTTTTGCCCGACCTTCCTCCCTAGCCATTTAATCTTGTTGATGCTCTCGAGTTTGGAGGAGGAGGCCTCGGTCTACACTTCCAGCAAGAAAAAATTGATTCCCCCTATTAATCCCTTGCGGATTTTGTTACTCTTGGATGTTTGAGCACCCTAGATGGAAGAGGTCACCTCGAAGACACATTCCATTGTGGGGAATCTTTATGGTGTTGTTGGGAGCCTCGAATTAAGTTATGGAGATTGCCCCCAACCTTGTTTGTAAAGGTTCGGTCGTCGCCTTCAAGGGCACCACTAGTGAAACCACTGCATCTCGCATTGTGTGAGGGTGTGAGGAGAATACGATGTCCTTAGTGGCTTCTTGGGGAGCTTTGTGCCTCAACGCCACTCCAACAGAGACGTACTTCCCCTCAAAGGGAAGGAACTTCAATAACACATCTTTGTCTCCACCCGCTCCACTTGTGGTAGAAATTTACCTTTACTTTGTACAAGCTTTACTTGTGTGTTATCCTTTGCTTGCTTGAATTGTTGTTGTTGTTAGCATAATATAGGTTGTTCACCAAGTTGCATATCTAGACAACCTATTTGTTGCTAAACCTAATTTGTTAAGAAAAGATAAAAATTGATAGTTGCCTATTTACCCCTCTCCTCTAGTCAACCATATCAATCCTTTCACACTCCTCCATAACCATCCATCTTGCCACATCAAACATATGACATGAGTTGAATCTTTTTGGTTTTTTAGATTTAAAAATGGTTTATCTTTTAAAGAAAAAATCCAATTAAAAATCCATCTTCATCATTAAATACGTCACATCGAGATCTTCAAAACTAGATTCCATATTTATTTTTTGACGGCCTTTTTTCTAAGGCAAAAGTTGTCGTGATGTTTGCACTGAAGTTGTCATAGTGTTTACAATAAATTTGCCACGACATGTTTCATCTAGTTTTTTCTTCTAGATTTAAAACTACCATTGTATTTCAACTACTTGTCACGGCAATTTTAATTAATTGACCATGGAAAATTTTTATGATTAACCACGACAAATATAATTCATGGATCATGACACTATATCGCTAATCTCCCTAGGATTGGAGGCCTCACAATCAATTGAGGTTTCCAATTGGAATTTGGTCATCCGATTTTGACCAGGTCAACAATTTCTCAAACACTCATTTAATTCTATATACAATACACTATGCTTCCTCATTTGCAAATCTTCACAATTAAGTGAGGCTTCAATTTAGACTTTGGTCGCCTGATTTTGACCGGGTTAACAATTTCTCAAGGAGCTTTCCCATTTAATTATTTTAATTCTCTATGCTCCCTAATTTTAAAGCTTTTTCATTCGATTGAGGAATTCAATTTTGGCCTTGGTTTGCGATTTTGATCTGGCCAACGATTTTTCCAATCAATCAACAACAACTGGCCTATAAAAACATATCAACCCCTCGCTGAGTCCTATCACCCATAAAAAACGCATCATGTGATACTATAGTATAAATATAGTACATGCAACTAACGGTGAAAAAATATCCCCACGTAAATATGGGTTGATTAGCGGATGACATAGAATCACACCGGGAAAGACCCACCAAACAACCGCATTATAAATAAACGTAAAACACACTTCATTGTCTCCCCCACCGGCGGATAACACAGAGTAACACAACGAAAGACCCACCAAATAACCGCATTATAAATAAACGTAAAACACACTCCATCATCTCCCCCACCGGCGAAACTAAATAATTCATCAATTTCAAAATATAAGGGTTGTTAGTTTTTTAAAAAGTCAAATTTCTTTAATTTTGATCAAGTTCAGAGTCAAGAATATTGACATCCACAATATTAAACAAAAAAAATATGAAAATTCATTTCATGATGAATCTAATAACACCGATTTGATAAGCTACTACTACGCTGTTGTTCGTTTGTGGACAGAGCTTATCAGTTAAGTTTCGGACTTGTAATTTTTCTTGGCTGGTTTGGGATCAGCGTGTACGCTTGATACAGTTCGATGGGGCAGAAAAAAGAGATGTGCTGTATCATATACTCCATGTAGCTACACAGTTGACTCGGGTTTTGGATTGATAACGATGCATCATTGAGGTTGTGGTGGGCAGAATGTGATGAGGTATCGGTTGGCCTTGCAGCGGTTGAGGCTTGAGGCGTCGTCGAAGGCGTAGCTGTAGGCCCTGGGGCAGATGGCCTTGAACAGGTGCGAGAACATGGTGGGCTTGCACGCCGCCGGCGTCCCGTACTCCCCGGTGCAGCAGTACTTGTCGCTGCCCATCGCCAGGCACGCGCTCCGGCAACCGGCCACCCTCCCTTCCCGGTCCCTCACCTCCAGCGCCGACGGGCAGCAGACGTTCAGGTCTGCCCCGCACGCCGCCACGCCGCATCCGCGCCCGCCACCGACCGGCGTCATGGACACCGGCGCGTTGAACCCGTCCACCAGGCTCACGTCGTAGAAGTGCATCGGCGACTGGGGAGTCCCCAGCGTCATCTCCACCACCGTGGCCGGGGTGGCGCCGGGGGCGCCCCCGCACCGCAGCACGCCGCCGCAGTCGCCCGTGGCGCACTTGCCCATGCCGCGCGCGTCGAAGGAGCAGCCCCGGCGTGGCCACACCCGCCCCGACCACCCTACCGGCACGTCGAAGGTGGTCTCTTCGCCGGGGCCGAGGTGGAAGCCGCCCGACTGCGGCGTGGCGTGGCCGGTGGTGCCAAGCATGGCCGGCCACACCGACTCGGCGCAGTTGTTCACAATGATGAGATGTATGCGACCATTTGCCGCAGCCGCCGCTGCAAACCATCAAACAAACGCATTAAGCTTACGCACACTAAATCACCGTGTACATACTCTGCACTGAAGAGCTAGCTAGACTAGAGGATGCTGCTTGCTTACGAATACTAATGACTGCCATGGAGATGATGACACTGATGAGGAGGAGGAAGCGCTTAGGCGAGGCCATGACGTCTGCGTGCGTGCGTGTGTGTGTGTGTGCGTGTGTGTGTGTGTGTGGTGTGTGTGTGTGTGTGTGTGTCTTGCTCTGGGCTGGAGCTTCGAAGCAGAGCACGGAGTGTGGTGGTCTTAAGTAGTAACCATACTGAAACTAATATTGCAAAGAAAACCTATGAGATTTGACAGTTGAACCACTTAATATTGCAAGTACCCCCTCTAGCAGTAGTCTGCTTTATTGTTCCTGCATGAACCTTTATTTATTTTTCTTGCTTTCTTTCTCTCTTCCATGTCTGAAACAAACAAAAGTTTAAGCTCCAGTGCATGCTGCTAGACAGGCTTGTCTTGTAATCTGCCTATAAAGTTTCACAGAAATTAGTAAATTTAAATCTCAACTTGAAGCTGCATGCTATACAGTTAGTTATCTGAACTGAAACTATGCTAGCTACGCCCCTGCAAACGTTGCAATGGAGATTAAGAATTACACTCTGAAGATCAATTCTTGAGGCTAGCTGCTAGCTTAACTTCATCAGTCAGCGGGACACCTGCAACTGCATCTACATATCTTGTAGCCAACAATCACGTCAGGGAGATAGAGCAGACTCCAAAGGTGTACGTTCCCCTGCAAATACCAACTTTTCCTTTCTCCTTCTCCTTTGGGGATTGCTATCTTCTTCTTCTTCTTCTTCTTCTTCTTCTTCTTCTTCTTCTTCCCCTAGGATCTATTCCTTGCTTGTGATTCGGGTTTCTTGCTTTATTTTCGTCAACTTGACTACCTCCTGGCTGCTGTGCAGTAGGTTTGGATAACTAACGAAAAGAATGAGCCAGTGGTAGCCCCAGTTCGTGACCATTGGAATCTCTGTTGGTCTCTCTTTTGCTTTACTCATGCCGATCTTACGGAAGTGCGTGCAATCCTGGCCGCAACATATCATCACAAAGCACACATAATAAAGCATGTAATGTTGAGTAGTCGTGCTTTCCAAATCAGAGAGGCAGACTCTTCTACTCGATCTCACTGTCGCTGATGATGAGTCCCTTTTGTCTTTCCTTCAGACTGAAGAAGCGGAGGATACGGTTGAACACAAGAAATGAATTCTGAACCTTTTAAAAAAAATGAACTCTGAAGATACAATTCAGTTCTACCAGACCAATTTGTTCTGGTTTATAATGATAGATGAACTACATTACAGAACACATACACATTATGAAATTATCCATGCAGCATAACACTAAACAACAAATAAGCACGCACAACACAAATACATGTGCGTGCTTGTACATACATATATTACGTAACGAATTGAAGAACATGTACACGGTAAGTAAATTTGTAGGATTAGCTACATCACAGTTGAGAAATGGTACGTACTAACAATCAATGGTATTCATGAGCTTAACTAACTTGATCAGCTGTTACTCTTGTGTGAGGTCACTCTGCACGCATCTCATGTATGTGTGTGTGGTTTTTTTTTCTATCTTCATGGGTTCAGTGTTGTTGGTGTGCCAAATAGGCGCCGACTGATTGCTGACCTGCTGTTAACTGTACTGTCACGGTCAGTGCTCTCAAATGCAATCACTGAAATCGGACTCCCCTGCAGCTGGTCAGGACTACTGTACTTGTGATGATGATCCAAGCTTGTTTCAAGTGCTTTCATCATCTTGAAGCACTCGTCAGATTCATCGCCCTATAGAATTGTAACACGTACGGGGTCAATTATTATCCATCCTATAGGAAAACAAGAATAGTACGTGTGAAGGGACGCTGTTATAAAAAAATTACCAGTTGACGGAGTGGAGGAGTAATGAGAAGGGCATGATCCTGGGAAAGTACGGCCGCACACCTGAGCGCAGCGGCGGCAACCACAGAGGCGTCAAATCGGAGAAACGAGGGATCTGCGTGATGTACGTGGTTAAGACAAATTAAATTAGTGAAGGAAGAAGTTAGTAGTACAAGAAATGAGAAGTAAATTGGTTGGTGAATGGTAATTGATTAATCGATCTGCAGGTAGTACAGTACCGGAGAGGGATCGGAGGAGGAGGCGGATGCAGCGAGATCGATTGGCGGCGGCGGTGGTGGGAAGGTGGAGGAGGTCGAGGTAGGAGTATGGGGTGACGCAGGCCAGCCGCCATTGGAGCGCCTCGAGCAGCGTCAGCTCCATGTCCCGGATGGTCGACGCCCGGAACGAATGACTCATGGCCTCCTCCATCTGCATATGCCATCACGCATCCAACATAGTTAAGATAATTTATCATGCCGATCCATGAAAAATACTACTAGTATTAACTAAGTAACCTTGGGGTCGATGCATGCATATCTTGTACGTAGCCATCACACGGCGCTTGTGATCGAATATAAAACCATGGATCGGATTCAGTAACAAAGAAAGACACGAGTGCGCGTACGTACCTGTAGATCGTGGAGGGATGGTATGGTGACCTCGTCCAACTTGCATGCAACTGACAAGCACGCCACGCTCACCAGTTCCACCATCCACACTTCCCAACTCTGCCATTTACATATGCATGCAACATTTTTGTTCCATCTATCAGCAAAAATATCCCCCGGCCCAAAGAACAAAATGCAAACATGAGATATATTTATTTTTATCTTGCGGGGACTGACCAGATGGCAGTTGATCGACAAGAAGCGATCGACATAGTTGACCGCATTGAACGCCGTCGCAGCCGCCAATCCCAACCGGCTGAATGCCTGCATACATATATGTGTGTATTGATGAAGCGAAGAGCTAAATTCAACAAAGCTAGAGATCGAAATTGGAAATGCAGCTAAACCTGGACCTCAAATCGACATGGACGACGTACTACGTATGGAGATGAGTTTTCTCAGTCAAATCAAATAAATAAATACAAAAGGAAAAAAAAACATACATAGATGATGTAGTGTACTGCCTTGGTCCTAGCGCTTGACACCCCGCCGTGCTGGTGATGGTCGTGGAGGAGACGGTGGATGTAGGCAGCCGATTCGACGGGCGCATAGCATCGCTCCCTGGCCTTGTACTCCGTCGCCAGATCAACCAGTTGCTGCACATCGTCAACGTCGCCGGATGATGCGGCCGGTGGTGGAATTGGCGTCGAGTCGTCGGCGAAAGGGTCTTCGTCGCAGTAGAGAATGATCCCGCTCGTGTCGTCGTCTTCCATCGGTGTCCCCGGCTAACTGCAGATATGCATGCATGCATGCATGCGCAGAGCAGTAGCTGCCGTGCCGTCGTGTAAATATACGATGGAGGAGCTAGCTAGCCAGGGATGGAGGAAGAAGGCGATCGAGTACGAGAGCAAGGTGAGGGGGGAGTTAATGGAGTTGGACTCATGGACCGGGCGGGCGATGCACGTACGCACGTAGTGGATGGTGCCTGACTTAAAAACCGCACGCCATGACCACCAGCTGGGGTTGTTACTGCATGCATGCACGCACGCCGGCCTCTCTCTCCCACTTGCATGCGTGTGAATCGCTTTTCAGGCTGATTCAGCGAATTAAACAAAAACAGATCTATAGTATGATAAGAAAACAAGAAACAAATGGGAACTACTAAGCATACATCAGGTACGCAAGATAACGGGCTGAAATAAATGAAAATTGCAAAGCGATGGAACGCATGAGCCCAAAATGTTTGGTGGATCCACGATCAAGCGTACGTGCATCTCACGTGACCATACTAAGTGGCATCATACTGCCTGTAATGTACGTACAGCTATACGCATGCATGCATGGGTTGGCCGCACATTACCTGGATGTACGCACCAATAAATGCACCCAAGCCTTCCCATTCAATGCGGTGCATCCTGACACGGCAGTCAGTCAGTATCTCTGTCAGTGTAAACAGTCCACCCGCGGCTGCGGCTGTAGCTGGAAGATCGAGCGAGTAGGAGCAGCTGAATCATGATTGGACCATGATATATCAGTCCTTCCTGCTAGATTTAGATTTCGCTGTGGTTGCGATTATAGAGTTTACTTTTTTGTTCCCTCAATCTTTTTTCGAGACTAGCACAATGCCGATCGTTGCAATGAAGCCATAATAAACAAGGAATTATCATAGACTTAGAAAATCATCATAAGATGATGGTGCCTGGCGGCTGTTGCAAGGTTCATCATTAAAAAGAGAACGTCAACATAACAAAAGATCATGTTATAGTTGTGAAAGAGTCTCAAGCGACCATAGTAGGTCCTCCACAAGATTTATAGTGAGATAAATTTTGAATTTTGAACATAGGAGAATGGGCGTGAGTAAGTTAAATCGCCGCATTATATTGTAATTTGTTTGCCCTCGTCTGCTTTGACATGGAACCGAAAGAATTGGTTGAGAGGAGAAACTAAAATCAAGACCATTATTTTGAATTGGAGGCATACTTGCATTTATAATTTGTCTTTTTACAAGAATGTTATTCCCATATTAGGATAGCAGTGTATTGGTTTATTTGAGATAGGTCTCACACATAGTAAAAGTAACATTTGTTTATTTATGTTTCTTGGAAGGTTGCTAGTCCCGTATGTGAGTTGTGCATCTTTTTATCTGTGTGGTCCCATATGTGAACTCACCACCAACTCCAACCTTTATAAGTAGGAAAGAAACTGACGGAAGCGCGCTCTTTTGCCATGGTTGCGACTATAGAGTTGCTTATGGTTAGATCTCGGTCGATTGAGATTTAATCAAATCTTTAATTAGATGACATAGTATGTAAGCACATAAAAGAAAAATTGAAAAAAAAAAGTATACATATCTTCATGCAAGATCAAAGGCATATAAGAGCAACTCTAGCAGATCCCTTATTTCGTGGAACTGTCACGCTGGAGGGTCTAAACGGGCTAAAAACTTCAGCGACGGAACATAATCCATAAAAGGAACTGAATATTTTGAAAAAAAAATGAGCGACAAAATTATACGCACAAGCGGGCACATTGTTCATACGTAGGGGCTGATCTTCATACACAACATTACATAAAAAGCTCGTCGAAGCTGGACGGGGCTACCGTACCCTAGAACAAGCCAAAATCAAGCTCGCTGGACCTCATATGGTGTGGTACCATACCCTACAATTGTGAAAGGCCCTCACACTACTCCAATGAGTGCACTACCCCCCACAAAAGAAGGGAAGAGTCACCTAGAAGAAAGAGCTCAAGAGATGAGTCACCTCGAAGAGACAGAAGGAGTAGAGATAATCGTTATGAACGAAGACCCTCCCAGAAAAGTAAAGACTCAGAGAAGAAGGACAAATACACCAAGAGCTACACACAAAGAAGACATCAAGCTCGTGTTGGTGAATGGGTTTCCGACTCCGAATCCGACAACCACTCAGAGAGAAGATATCACTCTGACTCTGGCTATAGTCAAGATGAAGGTGTTGTCGGACTTGCACTCGTTTCCTCCAACTCATATGACATCTTTGATTCACCAAATGAAGGGAGTGGAAGTTGCTTCATGGCTAAAGGCCCTAAGGTAACACACCCTGAATACATTGACTTTAGTAGTGATGAGGATGACTTCCTTGGAGATGATGACTTGCTATTTGACAAATCTAGTGATATTAGTCAAAATAAACTTGATAGTAATCACATTAGTCAAGATAAGTCGTGTGATGATGATAACAAGAAAATAGAGTGACTAACTAAAGAATTAAACACTCTTAAGTTAGCCTATGAATCTACTCTAGAAGATCATAGAGAGCTTGTAAGAACTCATGAGAAGCTCCGCTTCGAGGAGCTCAATTTGGAGCAAGAGCATGAATTTCTTAAAGCTATGAATGATGATCTAGAAAGAAGACTTCCTCTTATCTATCCAAACGATTACTCTTGTCTATATTCATTCCGCAAGTTAAGGCTAAACAAACTAATAACAAAGGCAAGAAAGGTTCTTCAACTAGTAGCAATAAAAATGATAAATCCAATGATATTTCTTCTAGTAGTTCTATTGGTTCCACTAATGATTCTCTTAGCCAAGTTACACTTGAGCAAGACAATGATCTATTGAAAGGGATTGTAGAAAAAGGTGTCTGCAAAAGTCTTCCCAGATGTAAGCAATTCGAGGAAATTGTACGCAAGTATGGAGGATACCGGAAGAACCATGGCATTGGCTACTTCAACGCCAATGGATTTGAATGGGAAGAAGGTGTATATCCCAAGACGGAGTTGGTTACCCAAAAGGAGAAGTATGAACATACTCTTACCAAGGGAACAAGAGCTCAAGATGACCTTCCACCACAAGACCACAAGCTCAAGGGCAAAGACAAGCTTCAAGAGGAGATTGACTCATATGAAGATGAATCCCAAGCCATGGTCAAGTGGGTTCCGAAGGATAGTACAAGCTCAACTTCTACAAGTTCTACTTCAACTCCAAGGATCCCCATCAAGTTGATGTGGGTCCCAACAAAGAAGAACTAGAGAAGTTCTTGAGGGGTGACTCCGACAACAAAATTCACTCACATTCATTTTTGGCAAGGACTATTTGCAATCAACATCAACCTTATGCAATAGTTTAGGGAGTCACACATTCCCTCAAAGGTAAGCAAGAGACAAAGGTAAGTAATGAATCCATGGACACCATCATGTATGCATTTCACTCCATGTCCATAGATATCCTTGTATTTGTCTCTTGTATGGGACTAACCCATGTAGGTGAGAAGAGTAAGAAACAATGAGGATTGCTCCCAACTCAAGATGATCTTCATCAACTATGAGCATCCACCACTACATCACCCACATGATGTCTTCTACGACAAAACCCAAGGTTAGTTTATCCCTCTTAGGGGGGATGTCACATCATGGGGGAGCTTTAATCTAAGAATTGAGTTGAAGCATCTCTTAAAGATGTGAACACATTAAATCCCACCCGTGCTTAATGAGTATGACCTATGATCAAGTATTCTTACTTGGCTCCTAAGTCAATATACTCATATATAGATGACTCCGTCATCGCCAAAGTGCTTGGTAGATACTAGAGTGGTTTTGCATGTTTCCCATATTTCATTTCACACCTTATTGTGTGAGCATATTGATATGCATATCTTTTCTCATTCGAGGATATCCAATTGTTGTTATTTGGCTTTCATTTTTGTTTGGCCAATTGGATACGCAAGAATGCCTAAGTACCTCCCTCTAGCTATTCATCACAAAATTTTGAGCAAGCACTTCTCGAACACTCTGTGTGAGGAGCACTCGGAGTACCTGATAGAGGCAAAGTTGTCCCTATCTTTCAATGAGAGGCGGCTATCATTTTTGGTGGAGTATACTTTGACGATCCGACTACGAACGTGTGATGACGTCGCGCCTTAGCAATCGCTGAACCAACTCCGAGAGATTATTGACCACGCCGGAACATGATCAACCTGACCATGAGGATCTGTTTTCTGCACGCAAACAAAGAACAAGCAAGAAACTAAGATTGCAATCTAGATATTGCGAATATAAGAGTAAAGCTTTATTGATGAAAGTGGGGTTCTGTGACACATTTGTCTGGTCATGGAACACAAACAAAGAACACGAAGTTGCAGCTACGGCGAACTTGTAATCTAAACAAAACTCAAATCTAAAACGATGCCCTAAGTGTTGTATATATGGGGTAATAGAGGGGGATTTCGTGGCCCCTTGGAAGAGGGGTCTAAAACAGACCCTAACTCAGTTTCCCCATACATACAGACTCTAAAAATAGCCTATAATATGGTATTTCGAAATTACAAGGGCCTGGCCCAAAAATAAGGTGACGCGGCACCTATAATATGTTGGGGAATGTTGCATGTGTTGGGAGACGTAGTAGTAAATCAAAAATTTCCTACGTTCACCAAGATCTATCTATGGAGAAACCAGCAACGAGAGGGGAGAGATTGCATCTTCATACCTTTGAAGATCGCTAAGCGGAAGCGTTATAAGAACGCGGTTGATGGAGTCGTACTCGCAGCGATTCAGATCGCGGTAGATCCGATCAAGTGCCGAACGGACGGCACCTCCGCGTTCAACACACGTGCAGCCCGGTGACGTCTCCAACACCTTGATCCAGCAAGGAGGAAGGAGAGGTTGGGGAAGGGCTCCAACAGCAGCACGACGGCGTGGTGGTGGTGGAGTAGCAAGGTATTCCGACAGGGCTTCGCCTAAGCGCTGCGGAGGAGGAAGAAGAGAGGTAGGGCTTTGCCGTGAGAGAGAGAGATCAAATCTTGTCTCAAAACATCCAAAACCTCAAGTATATATAGGAGGAGGGACGTGGAGGGCTGGCTTGGCCTCTACTCCAAAGAGGAGATGGCCGGCCGAATTAAAGGGAGAGTCCACCTCCCACAAGGGAGGTGGATCTCCTCCTTTTAAATCCTTTTTGCCTTATCTCCTTATCTCCAGCCACATGGGCCCACATAGATGGTCTTGGCCGACCCAATATGGGCTGGCACACCTCCTCTAAGGGCCCATGAGGTCCTTTGGTCGTCACACCCCTCTCGGGGGTCCTCCGGCACCCTCCCGGCACTCCCGGTACACTACCGATGAGCCCGAAAACTTTCCGGTGACCAAAACTGGACTTCCTATATATCAATCTTTACCTCCGGACCATTCCGGAGCTCCTCGTGACGTCCGGGATCTCATCCGGGACTCCGAACAACCTTCGGTAATCACGTATACCATTTCCCTATAACCCTAGCGTCATCGAACCTTAAGTGTGTAGACCCTACGGGTTCGGGAGACACGTAGACATGACCGAGACACTTCTCCGGCCAATAACCAACAGCGGGATCTGGATACCCATGTTGGCTCCCACGTACTCCATGATGATCTCATCGGATGAACCACGATGTCGGGGATTCAATTAATCCCGTATACAATTCCCTTTGTCTATCGGTATGGTACTTGCCCGAGATTCGATCGTCGGTATCCCTATACCTTGTTCAATCTCGTTACCGGCAAGTCTCTTTACTCGTTCCGTAATACATCATCCCGTGGCTAACTCCTTAGTCACATTGAGCTCATTATGATGATGTCTTACCGAGTGGGCCCAGAGATACCTCTCCGTCACACGGAGTGACAAATCCCAGTCTCGATTCGTGCCAACCCAACAGATACTTTCGGAGATACCCGTAGTGCACCTTTATAGCCACCCAGTTACGTTGTGACGTTTGGCACACCCAAAGCATTCCTACAGTATCCGGGAGTTGCACAATCTCATGGTCTAAGGAAACGATACTTGACATTGAAAAGCTTTAGCAAACGAACTACACAATCTTGTGCTATGCTTAGGATTGGGTCTTGTCCATCACATCATTCTCCTAATGATGTGATCCCGTTATCAACGACATCCAATGTCCATGGTCATGAAACCGTGACCATCTATTGATCAACGAGCTAGTCAACTAGAGGCTCACTAGGGACATGTTGTGGTCTATGTATTCACACATGTATTATGGTTTCCGGTTAACACAATTATAGCATGAACAATAGACAATTATCATGAACAAGGAAATACAATAATAACCATTTTATTATTGCCTCTAGGGCATATTTCCAACAGTCTCCCACTTGCACTAGAGTCAATAATCTAGTTCACATCACCATGTGATTAACACTTACATCACCATGTGATCATATCATCATGTGATTAACACCCAATAAGTTCTGGGGTTTCTTCATGTTCTGCTTGTGGAAGAGGTTTTTAGTCAACGGGTCTGCGACATTCACATCCGTGTGTACCTTGCAAACTTTCCATGTCATAGTTGTAGATACTGCTCCCACGCTCCACTTGGAGCTATTCCAAATGGCTGCTCCACTATACGTAGCCAGATTTCTACTAAGAGTCATCCGGATTGGAGTTAAAGCTTGCATCATCGTAACCCTTTACGATGAACTCTTTATCACCTCCATAATCGAGAAATATTTCCTTAGTTCTCAAGTTACTAAGGATAACTTTGACCATTGTCCAGTGATCCACTCTTGGATTACTCTTGTACCCCTTGACAGACTCATGGCAAGGCACACACAGGTGCGGTACACAGCATGGCATACTATATAGAGCCTATGGCTAAAGCATAGGAGATGACACTCATCTTTTCTTTATCTTCTGCCGTGGTCAGGTATTGAGTCTTACTCAATTTCACACCTTACAATACAGTCAAGAACTCCTTCTTTGACCCATCTATTTTGAACTCCTTCAAAAACTTGTCAAGGTATGTCTTCGTCGAAAAAACTTATCAAGCGAATTGATCTATCCCTATAGATCTTGATGCTCAATAAAATAGTAGCTTTATCTGGGTCTTCCTTTGAAAAAACTCTTTTCAAACAACCCTTCATGCTCTTCCAGAAATTCTACATCATTTCCGATCAATAATATGTCAACTACATATTCTTATAAGAAATTCTATAGTGCTCCCACTCACTTTCTTGCAAATACAAGTTTCTCATAAACTTTGTATAAACTTAAACACTTTGATCACCTCATCAAAGCATATATTCCAACTCCGACATGCTTGCTCCAGTCCATAGAAGGATCGCTGGAGTTTGCATATTATTAGCATCCTTAGGATTGACAAAACCTTCTGGTTGTATCACATACAACTCTTCCTCACAAAAACCATTACGGAAACCTTGTTTTGTCATCCATCTGCCAGATTTCATAATCGAAAAATGCAGCAACTGCTAACAAAATTTTAATAGACTTTTAGCATCGCTACAGATGAGACAATCTCATCGCAGTCAACTCCTTGAACTTGGCGGAAACTTCTTTGCGACAAGTCGAGCTTTATAAACGGTGACATTTCACCATTAGCGTCTATGATTATCTCAAAGGTCCATTTGTACTCAATGACCCGCCATTCAACAGGCAAGTCTACCAAAGTCCATACTTGGTTTTCATACATGGATCCTTTCTCGGATTTCATGGCTCCTAGCCATTTGTTGGAATCCGGGCCCACCATCGCTTCTCCATAGTTCGTAGGTTCATCGTTGTCCAACAACATGATTTCCAAGACAGGGTTGTCGTACTACTCAGGAGCAGTACGCGTCCTTGTCGACCTACGAGGTTCAATAGTTACTTGATCCGAAGCTTCATGATCATCATCATTAACTTCCTTTTCAACTGAGTAGGCTCTACAGAAACATCTTTCTGTGTTGCGCTATTCTCTGGTTGAAACAAAGGTTCAACAATGTTATCAAGTTCTATCTTCCTCCCACTCAATTCTTTCGAGAGAAACTCTTTCTCAAGAAAGGACCCATTCTTAGCAACAAACACCTTTTGCGCTTGGATCTGAAATAGAAGGTATACCCAATGTCTCATTAGGGTATTCTATGAAGATACATTTGTCTGCTTTGGGTTCGAGCTCGCTAGCTGAAAAACCCATTTTCACATAAGCGTCGCAGCCCCAAACATTAAGAAATGACAGCTTAGGCTTCTGTCAAACCATAATTCTCACGGTGTCATCTCAACAGACTTAGATGGTGCCCTATTAAAGTGAATGGATTTGTCTTTAATGCATAACCCCATAATGATAGTGGTAAAACGATAAGAGACATCATAGTACTCACTATATCCAATAGAGCACGACTATGACGTTCGAACACACCATCACACTATGGTGTTCCAGGAGGCGTGAGCTGTGAAACAATTTCCACATTGTCTAAAATTGCATACCAAACTCGTAACTTAGATATTCACCTCCATGATCATATCATAGACATTTATCTTCTTGTCACGATGATCTTTAACTTCACTCTGAAACTCCTTGAACCTTTCAAACATTTCAGATTCGTGTTTCATTAAGTAAATATCCCCATATTTACTCAAATCATCAGTGAAGGTAAAGAAAAAGAACGATATCCACTGTGTGTTTCAACACTCATTGGACCACATACATCAACATGTATTATTTCCAATAAGCCACTTGCCCGCTCCATCATATTGGATGACGGGGTCTCAGTCATCTTGCCCAAGAGGCATGGCTCGCATGTCTCAACCGATTCGAAATCGAGTGAGTCAAAAATCCATCATCATGGAGTTTCTTCATGCGATTTATACCAATATGACATTTAGCGGCAGTGCCACAAGTATGTGGTACTATCATTATTACCTTTATATATTTTTGGTACCAACGTTATGAACATGTGTACTACTACGATCATGATTCGATAAACCATTCCGAGTGGGTGCATGACCATTGAAGGCATTATCCATGCAAATAGAATAACCATTATTCTCTAACTTATATGAATAACCGTATTGCACTAATCATGATCTAATCACGTTCATGCTCAACGCAAACACCAAATAACATTTATTTAGGTTTATCACAAATCCCGAAGGTAGAGAGAGCGTGCGATGGTGATCACATCAATCTTGGAAATACTTCCAACACACATCGTCACCTTTCACCTAGCTAGTCTCCGTTTATTCCGTAGCTTTTATTTCGAGTTGCTAACACTTAGCAACCGAACCGGTATCCAATACCCAGGAGCTACTAGGAGTACCAGCAAGGTACACATCACTAACACGTATATCAAATATACTTCCATTGACATTACCAGCCTTCTTATCTACCAAGCATCTAGGGTTTTTCCGCTTCAGCGAACATTCTCCTCATAACAGAAGCACTTAGTCTCGGGTTCGGGCTCAACCTTGGGTTTCTTCACTAGAGCAACAACTGGCTTGCCATTCCTGAAGTTTTCCCTTCTTGCCCTGGCCCTTTTGAAACTAGTGGTTTCACTTAACCATCAACACTTGATTCTCCTTCTTGATTTCTACCTTCGTGGTGTCAAACATCACGAACAACTCAGGGATCATCTTATCCATCCCTGGCATGTTATAGTTCATCACGAAGCTCTAGTAGCTTGGTGGCAGTGACTTGGAGAACTGCTTTAATCACTATCTCATCTGGAAGATTAACTCCCACTTGATTCAAGTGATTGTAGCACCCAGACAATCTGAGCACACGCTCACCGATTGAGCTATTCTCCTTTATCTTGCAGACAAAGAATCTTGTTGGAGGTCTCATACCTCTCAACATAGGCACGAGCCTGAGATCACAATCTCAGCTCCTAGAACATCTCATATGTTCCGTGACGTTCAAAACGTTTTGGAGCCTCAATTCTAAGCCGTAATGCATGACGCATTGAACTATCACGTAGTCACCAAAAAGTGCCTGTCATATGTTCACAACATCTACAGACAACGCTTGAGGGAGTGGTGCAGTTAGCGGTACATCAAAAACATAAGCTTTCTGTGCAGCAAGGAGGACAGTCCTCAGATCACGGACCCAGTCCGCATTATTGCTACCATCAACTTTCAACTTACTTTTCTCTAGGATTGTATCAATAAAACTGGGGAGCTACAGCGCGAGCTATCTACGACATAATTTGCAAGGACATTTTTAGACTAAGTTCATGATAATTAAGTTCATTTAATCAAATTATTAATGAACTCCCACTTAGATAGACATCTCTCTAGTCTTCCAAGTGATACATGATCCATGTCAACTAGCCCGTGTCCGATCATCACGTGAGACGGACTAGTCATCCATGGTGAACATCTCTATGTTGATCGTATCTTCTATACGACTCATGTTCGACCTTTCGGTCTTCCGTGTTCCGAGGCCATGTCTGTACATGCTAGGCTCGTCAAGTCAACCTAAGTGTTTCGCATGTGTAAATCTGGCTTACACCCATTGTATGCGAACGTTAGAACCTATCACACCCGATCATCACGTGGTGCTTCGGAACGACGATCCTTAGCAACGGTGCACAGTTAGGGTGAACACCTTTCTTGAAATTTTATTGAGAGATCATCTTATTTACTACCGTCGTTCTATGCAAATAAGATGTAAACATGATAAACATCACATGCAATCAATATAGTGACATGATATGGCCAATATCATCTTGCTCCTTTGATCTCCATCTTCAGGGCACCATGATCATCACTATCACCGGCACGACACCATGATCTCCATCATCATGATCTCCATCATTGTGTCTTCATGAAGTTGTCTCGCCAACTATTACTTCTACTACTACAACTAACGTTTAGCAATAAAGTAAAGTAATTACATGGCGTTTATGATTGACACGCAGGTCATACAATAATATAAGACAACTCCTATGGCTCTTGCCGGTTGTCATAGTCATCGACATGCAAGTCGTGAACCCTATTACAAGAACATGATCAATCTCATACATCACAATGCATCACATCACATCCTTTTGGCCGTATCACATCACACGGCATATGCTGCAAAAACAAGTTAGACGTCCTCTAATTTGTAGTTGCAAGTTTTTACGTGGTTGCTATAGGTTTCTAGCAAGAACGTTTCTTACCTACGTCAAAACCACAACGTGATATGCCAATTGCTATTTACCCTTCATAAGGACCCTTTTCATCGAATCCAATCCGACTAAGGTGGGAGAGACAGACACCCGCTAGCCACCTTATGCAACTAGTGCATGTCAGGCGGTGGAACCGGTCTCACGTAAGCGTACGTGTAAGGTTGGTCCGGGCCGCTTCATCCCACAATACCGTCGAATCAAGATAAGACTAGTAACGGCAAGCATATTAACAAAATCGACGCCCACAACTGCTTTGTGTTCTACTCGTGCATAGATTCTACGCATAGACCTAGCTCATGATGCCACTGTTGGGAGACGTAGTAGTAAATCAAAAATTTCCTACGTTCACCAAGATCTATCTATGGAGAAACCAGCAACGAGAGGGGAGAGATTGCATCTTCATACCTTTGAAGATCGCTAAGCGGAAGCGTTATAAGAACGCGGTTGATGGAGTCGTACTCGCAGCGATTCAGATCGCGGTAGATCCGATCAAGTGCCGAACGGACGGCACCTCCGCGTTCAACACACGTGCAGCCCGGTGACGTCTCCAACACCTTGATCCAGCAAGGAGGAAGGAGAGGTTGGGGAAGGGCTCCAACAGCAGCACGACGGCGTGGTGGTGGTGGAGTAGCAAGGTATTCCGACAGGGCTTCGCCTAAGCGCTGCGGAGGAGGAAGAAGAGAGGTAGGGCTTTGCCGTGAGAGAGAGAGATCAAATCTTGTCTCAAAACATCCAAAACCTCAAGTATATATAGGAGGAGGGACGTGGAGGGCTGGCTTGGCCTCTACTCCAAAGAGGAGATGGCCGGCCGAATTAAAGGGAGAGTCCACCTCCCACAAGGGAGGTGGATCTCCTCCTTTTAAATCCTTTTTGCCTTATCTCCTTATCTCCAGCCACATGGGCCCACATAGATGGTCTTGGCCGACCCAATATGGGCTGGCACACCTCCTCTAAGGGCCCATGAGGTCCTTTGGTCGTCACACCCCTCTCGGGGGTCCTCCGGCACCCTCCCGGCACTCCCGGTACACTACCGATGAGCCCGAAAACTTTCCGGTGACCAAAACTGGACTTCCTATATATCAATCTTTACCTCCGGACCATTCCGGAGCTCCTCGTGACGTCCGGGATCTCATCCGGGACTCCGAACAACCTTCGGTAATCACGTATACCATTTCCCTATAACCCTAGCGTCATCGAACCTTAAGTGTGTAGACCCTACGGGTTCGGGAGACACGTAGACATGACCGAGACACTTCTCCGGCCAATAACCAACAGCGGGATCTGGATACCCATGTTGGCTCCCACGTACTCCATGATGATCTCATCGGATGAACCACGATGTCGGGGATTCAATTAATCCCGTATACAATTCCCTTTGTCTATCGGTATGGTACTTGCCCGAGATTCGATCGTCGGTATCCCTATACCTTGTTCAATCTCGTTACCGGCAAGTCTCTTTACTCGTTCCGTAATACATCATCCCGTGGCTAACTCCTTAGTCACATTGAGCTCATTATGATGATGTCTTACCGAGTGGGCCCAGAGATACCTCTCCGTCACACGGAGTGACAAATCCCAGTCTCGATTCGTGCCAACCCAACAGATACTTTCGGAGATACCCGTAGTGCACCTTTATAGCCACCCAGTTACGTTGTGACGTTTGGCACACCCAAAGCATTCCTACAGTATCCGGGAGTTGCACAATCTCATGGTCTAAGGAAACGATACTTGACATTGAAAAGCTTTAGCAAACGAACTACACGATCTTGTGCTATGCTTAGGATTGGGTCTTGTCCATCACATCATTCTCCTAATGATGTGATCCCGTTATCAACGACATCCAATGTCCATGGTCATGAAACCGTGACCATCTATTGATCAACGAGCTAGTCAACTAGAGGCTCACTAGGGACATGTTGTGGTCTATGTATTCACACATGTATTATGGTTTCCGGTTAACACAATTATAGCATGAACAATAGACAATTATCATGAACAAGGAAATACAATAATAACCATTTTATTATTGCCTCTAGGGCATATTTCCAACAGCATGGGAAACAAAAAAATTCCTACATACACGCAAGATCTATCCATGGTGATGAGCATCTACGAGTGGGAGAGTGGATCTACATACCCTTGTAGATCATTAAGCGGGAAGCGTTGAGAAACACGGTTGATATAGTCGAACGTCTTCGCGATCCAAATCGCCGAGCGTCCCGCGATCCCATCACGATCCTTCTCACAATCCAATCACGATCCGCCCTGCTATCCCATCACGATCCGTCCCGCGGTCAAATCACGAATCGTCTCGCAATCCTGATCATAGTCCTTCCGATCTAGCGCCGAACGGACAACGCCGTCGCATTCAGCACACGTACAACTCAATGAAGATCTCCGCCTTCTTGATCCAGCAAGAGGGAGCGGAGAGGTAGATGAGTTCTCCTCCAACACAATGGCATGGTGGAGGCGGTGGTGGAGCTGTCCCGGCAGGGCTTTGCCAAGCACAACCGAGTCGATCTAGTGGAGAACAGATCTAGAGGAAGAAGAGGGCAGCACGTGGCAGTTAGTGTTATATATCCCCTCTAAATCCTCTAGTATATATAGGAGGGAGGGAGGGTAGGAGGCAGCCTCAAACCCTCCAGGTTTGGCCGAAATTGGAGGTGGAGGAGTCCTACTCCAATCCTACTAGGAGTAGGATTCCTTCTCCCACTTTGGAAACCCTTTCCACCTCTTCCACCTTTGGGTTTCTCCACCCCAGCCGCATGGGCCTTTAATGGGGGCTTTGGCAAGCCCACCAGGGGATGGTTTGACTCCTCCCACAAACCATGTGGCCCCTTGGGTCGAGACACCTCTCTCGATGGTCCCTCGGTACCCTCTCGGCACTCCCGGTACACTACCGATGAGCCCGAAACTTTCTGGTGACCAAAACAGGATTTCCTACATATCAATCTTTACCTTTGGACCATTCCGGAGCTCCTCGTGACGTCCAAGATATCTTCTGAGACTCTGAACAACCTTCGGTCACCACCATACATAACTCTACTATATCGAAACATCACCGAACCTTAAGTGTGCAGACCTTGCGGGTTCGAGAACTATGTAGACATGACCGAGACACCTCTACGGTTAATAACCAATAGCGGGACCTGGATGCCCATATTGGCTCCTACATATTCTATGAAGATCTTTATCGGTTGAACCTCTATGTCAAGGATTCAGTTAATCCCGTATGATGTTCCCTTTGTTCTTTGATATGTTACTTGCCCGAGATTCGATCGTCGGTATGTCCATACCTAGTTCAATCTCGTTACCGGCAAGTCTCTTTACTCATTCCTTAATACAAGATCCCGTGGCTAACAGTTAGTCACATTGCTTGCAAGGCTTATTGTGATGTTGTATTAATACCTCTCCGTCATACGGAGTAACAAATCCCAGTCTTGATCCATGCCAACCCAACAAACACCCTCGGAGATACCTGTAGAGCACCTTTATAGTCACACAGTTATGTTGCGACATTTGATACACACAAGGTACTCCTCCAGTGTCAGTGAGTTGCACGATCTCATGGTCATAGGAACAGCTACTTGACATGCAGAAAACTATAGCAATAAACTGACACGATCATATGCTATGTTTATAGTTTGGGTCTTGTCCATCACATCATTCTCCTAATGATGTGATCCCGTTATCAAATGACATATCGTGTCCATGGCTAGGAAACCTTAACCATCTTTGATCAACGAGCTAGTCTATTAGAGGCATACTAGGGACATGGTGTTGTCTATGCGTCCACACATGTATCTGAATTTCCAGTCAATACAATTATAGCATGGATAATAAACGATTATCATGAACAAGGAAATATAATAATAACCATTTTATTATTGCCTCTAGGGCATATTTCCAACAGTCTCCCTCTTGCACTAGAGTCAATAATCTAGTTCACATCACCATGTGATTTACCAAATGGTGACATTCACCATCAGCATCCGTCTTCATCTTAAAGGTCCATCTGTACTCAATGACCTGCTGTTCAACAGGCAAGTCTACCAAAGTCCATACTTGGTTTTCATACATGGATCCTTTCTCGGATTTCATGGCCTCTAACCATTTGTTGGAATCCTGGCCCATCATCGCTTCTCCATAGTTCGTAGGTTCATCATTGTCCAACAACATGACCTCCAAGACAGGGTTGCCGTACCACTCAGGAGCAGTACGCGTCCTTGTCGACCTATGAGGTTCAATAGTAACTCTATCCGAAGCTTCATGATTATCATCATTAACTTCCTCTTCAACTGACGTGGGTTCCACAGAAACATTTTTCTGCGCTACGCTACTCTCTGGTTGAAACAAAGGTTCAACAACCTCATCAAGTTCTATCTTCCTCCCACTCAATTCCTTCGAGAGAAACTCTTTCTCGAGAAAGGACCTGTTTTTAGCAACAAACACTTTGCACTCGGATCTGAGATAGAAGGTATACCCACCTGTTCTTAGGGTATCCTACGAAGTTGCACTTTTCTGCTTTGGGTTCAAGCTTACCAGACATAAGTGTCACATTCCCAAACTCTGAGAAATGACAACTTATGTTTCTATCAAACCATAATTCATATGGTGTCATCTCAATGGATTTATATGGTGCCCTATTTAAAGTGAATATAGTTGTCTTTAATGCATAATCCCAAAACGATAGTGGCAAAACGATAAGAGACATCATAGTACGCACCACATCCAATAGAGTACAACTATGACGTTTGGACACACCATCACACTATGGGGTTCTAGGTGGTGTGAGTTGTGAAACAACTTTCACATTATCTTAAGTTGTATACCAAACTCGTAACTCAGATATTCACCTCCATGATCATATCGTAGACACTTTTATCTTCTTGTCACGATGATCTTAAACTTCACTCTGAATTTGTTTGAACGTTTAAAACGTTTTAGACTTGTGTTTCATTAAGTAAATATACTCATATATACTCAGATCATCAGTGAAGGTAAGAAAATAACGATATCCACTACACTCTACAACACTCATTGGACCGCATACATCAACATGTATTATTTCCAATAAGTTACTAACCCGCTCCATCATACCGAAAACGGGGTCTTTAGTCATCTTGCCCAAGAGGCATGGTTCGCATGTCTCAATCGATTCGAAATCGATTGAGTCCAAAGATCCATCAGCATGGAGTTTCTTCATGCGATTTATACCAATATGACATTTAGCGGCAGTGCCACAAGTATGTGGTACTATCATTATTAACTTTGTATCTTTTGGCATCAATGTTATGAACATGTGTATTACTACGATCAAGATTCAATAAACCATTCCCATTGGGTGCATGACCATTGAAGGTATTATTCATGTAAACAGAATAACAATTATTATCTAACTTAATTGAACAACCGTATTGCAATAAACACGATCTAGTCACGTTCATGCTCAACGCAAACACCAAATAACATCTATATAGGTTTATCACTAATCTCGAAGGTAGAGAGAGCGTGCGATGGTGATCGCATCAACCTTGGAAACACTTCCAACACACATCGTCACCTTTAGCAACTGTTAGTGCATCAACCTTGGAAACACTTCCAACACACATCGTCACCCTTAGCTAGCCTCCGTTTATTCCGTAGCTTTCATTTCGATTTACTGACATTTAGCAACTGTTAGTGCATCTAGTGCCCCTTAGTGATTTTGGTGTATTGAAGACTTATAGGTTAAGGTACTAATGTGTTTGTGAGTGTACACAGGCTCTATAAGTCGATGAGGAGTTTGATATATCTAGAGATTATCGACCCCTAAAAATGTATGTCTTCAACTAAAGACTTTGCTGAAGACTTTGTGAAGACTTTTGTGAAGACTTTGTGAAGACTTTGAAAATGAAGAAGTTGGTGTGACCTTGAAGAGATGAACGAGGAATATGAAGCATGAAGACTTCTGTTTTCATAGTTTCATTTCCTTATTTGAGTCATAGGAAACATCGTACTGTTAAAGGGGGCCGAGGTAATACTAAGGAAAATTTCCAAATGATGCTCAACTCCAAAATCCTCAACCTATACGATCCTTCGAGTGAAGCCTTTGGAAATCTCTTACGGTTCACACAAGTTCTTCAGTGACAGAGATGAAGTTCTTCTGGTCTCTGAGGAAATTGATCTGACTGAGGAGTTAGGATTTTGCCACTTCGAATTACCTACAAGTGAGGAACATGATAAGCCTGAGGACTTTCCTAGTTCGAAACTACGACCGTTGCTGTGCTTAGCGCCAGCTGTCTCCAATCATAACATCCACATAATGGTCATATCATTGGGGGCATTTATGTCTTATCATGTCAGGTTGCACCCTGGCTATAAATAGCCACCCCCACAACCACTAGTTGGTTGGCTGCTCCGAGAGAGAACTAACACTTGTCATTTGAGAGCAACCCATCCTTCGTGGAATTTGAGAGAAAATCATCAGTGAGGAAAAACCCACAACCAAACCACCAAACCCATAGTGATTGAGCATCACTGAAGAAATTCCTATGTGGATCCGACGCTTGTTACCTTTGAGGACTGTGTATCCTCCAGACGGTTAGACGTCATGGTCTTGTGCTCCTGCAGTTAATTGGGGATCACGAAGTGACCTTGCTCTAGAGCATCCAGCAGTAAATTGTGGATCACCGGGTGACGAGTTTGTGAGGGTTTTGGAAGTCTACCCTGAAGACTTACCACGAGTGTTGGGCGAGGACTGTGTGACCTTAGCTCAAGGAGAATACGGTAAGGACTGTGTGTCCTCTTGTTTGAATACCAGGCCGCTCCAAACCAGACGTACAACTATCACAAAAGTTGGAACTGGGTCATCAAACCATTGTCTTCATCGAGCTATTTGGTTCTATTTCCTCAACCCCTCTATTCCTCATATACATGTTGATGAAATTGATTGTTACTGTTTGAAGAATTTGACTGAAGACTTTCACAAATTCCTCACCTCAAATTCTTCAAGTTACTTTGTTCATCACTGTTTATCCTGTATCACGCTACTCACTGTTTGTGCATGTTTCATTTCATCATGAAGACTATGCTGTTACTATGTTCCTCATGCACTTGAGTACTTATTCCGTTGCTAGTTATTCATCACATTTCAAATTCCTCAAAGTTGAAATTCCTCAAGTGATGAATTTGTAAAAATCGCCTATTCACCCCCCTCTAGTCGATATAATGCACTTTCAATTGGTATCAGAGCAGATACTCCCTCGCTCTTTGTGATTTTGGTTTAACCACCTAGAGTTATAGTTATGTCGACTGCAGGTATGATCAAGGTTTTTGCGGGGTGTCCTACCTTCGATGGGATAGACTACCCCTATTGGAAGAACAAGATGCGTATGCACCTTGAAGCTATTGACAACGATCTCTGGTATGTTGTGGAAAATGGTGTGCCCTCTATCACTCCCACTGTTACTACTGCTGATGTGAAGAGATTCAAGCAACTCGATTCTCAAGCGAAGAATATCATCTATGGCCATCTGAGCAAAGGTCAGTATGGCAGAGTGAGTGCTTTGGAGTCTGCTAAGCTTATCTGGGATAGACTGTCCAAAGTCAATGAAGGTGTTTCCACTCAATGTGACTGTCGTGTTGATGTTCTTTGCAATCTCTTCAACCGCTTCAAGAAACTTGACAATGAAAATGTTCAGCAAACTTTTGATCGTCTCACTGATATCTCCAATGAGCTTCAAGCACTGGGTGCCACCGATATCACTGAAAATGAAGTGGTGAAGAAACTGCTAAGATCTCTTGACTCCTCATTCGATACTCTGGCTTTGATGATTCAAGAACATGGAGACTACAAGTCACTTGATCCTGCTGATATTCTTGAGAGACTCAATACTCATGAATTCCAACAAGCTAAGAAGAGAGATCTCTACGGGCCAAGCTATGGAAGATCTCATGCTCTGAAGGCAAAAGCAATTTCCTCATCCGAAGAAGAAGATTCAGACAGCAGCCTTGGTGATCCTAAAGAACTAAGTCAGGAACTGGCAATGCTCATGAGGAAATTCCAAAAGTTCTCAAGGAGAGGTGGATTTGGAAAGTCATCAAAAAGTGGCTTGAGGAAATCAGATTCCTCAGAAGACTACAAGAAAAGAACCTGTCATCGTTGCAAGAAGCCCAGTCACTTTATCTCTGACTGTCCTCTCTAGGAAAAAGATTCAAAGAAGAAGAAGAAATACAAGGAGGATAGTTCTGACGACTCGAAGAAAAAGAAGAAATATTCAAAGTCCTCATCTGCAAAGTCCTCATCTTCAAAGTCCTCAAAGCATAAGAAGAATGGTTCCATAAAGACTCGAGCATTCATCGGCAAGGAAATGGATTCTGAGGAAGAATCTGAAGAATATGAAGAAGAAGAAGAATCTGAAGAGGAATCAGAATTTGGTGTCGCTAGCCTTGCTCTCGCTACTGCTTTCGTCAGCAAGTCCATCTTCAACGATGAAGAATATGACTACTCCAACGACTCTGACGTCAGCAATGATGATTATGCTCCCACCTATTGCTTCATGGCAAAAGGATCAAAGGTACACAAACATCATTCCTCTTCTGAATCAAGTGAAGGTGAATCTAATGAATTTATGAAACCTAGCTATGCTAAACTTGTTAAAATTGCCACTAAGCAACAAAGTGCACTTGAAAAGCTTCAAAAAATGCTAGAGAAAAGCGATGATCTGTTGAACTATGAAGTGGATCGAACTCAAACTCTGTCTGACGATCTCAAAAGTCTTCAGACAAAGTATGATAACCTTCAGAGTCATCACAACGACCTCTTAGCCGATCATGAGAAGCTTTCTTATGAATTTCTTCAAAGAAAGAAAGATCTTGAGAAACTGAGGGTGTCACATGAGGATCTCCAAAGGGAAAACGATTCCTTACTGGCTCAACAGATTAGTACCGCTCATGAAGAATTTGTTCCACCTTGTTTGAAATGCATTGAACGTGAAAATGCTAATTCTTCACCTGAATGTTCAAATGCTTCTATTGCTGCAAATTCTTCAACTATTCCAGTGGTCTCAAATTCCTCATCTGAGGATACCACAAGTATCACTAACGACAATGCAGGGTTGAAGGAATTGTATTTGACAGACATGTACAAAAGTCTCAAAGGGCATCAAACCCTTTGCGATGTCCTCAAAAAGCAGATTCTGAATAGGAACCCTAGGAAAGAGAGTATTGCCTTTGTGAGGAAACTCAATGCTGATGGATCCTACTGGACACCTGAGCAGTACCCCAAACCTCATGGGTTGCTGCGAACGGATCTCCTGTAGATCCATCCACTCTATCTGGCTTTACTTGTGAAACTTCATATTCCTCTGATGAGTCACTTGACTCCAACTACAAATTCTTCAAAAATCAGAAACGTGAAGTATTTGCTAGATTTGTTGGAACTAACTGCAGGAACGGTTCTCCTATGAAGAAAATCTGGGTTCCCAAGAGCTACCTACAAAATCTTCAAGTGAATGTCCTCACGGCATCACTCATGAAGAATAGGATCCCAAGATCAAAGTCCTCACTTGGACCAAATTCCTCAAATGGTCAAAAATATCATTCTCGCGCTAATGCTTCTGTTTCGCAGGGAAAACCTAAGAGTTATGAATATCTGCATTATTCTTCAAACCATTATGTTCATAAGTCCTCGAAGAATTTCTTTGCTTATTCATTTAAGTACTCTAATCCTCGCCCTGTGAAACGAAGTGCACTTGCTTCAATGCCTCCTTTCTCACATGGTGCTCGTAGAATGACGAACTCTTTGCCACCCCTCCAGATGTGGGTGGTGAAGAAATTGAACTAATTTCTTATGTAGGGCCAGGTCTCCAGATGAAACTAATCATCTAATGAATTTCCTGGAGACATGAGGAAATGCTTGAAAGGACGCAAGCTAACCATGATGAAATGAATTCCTCATTTCTCACGTCCTCAGACTACTTGCTTACTATCTTGTGTGATGAAATCCTATCTGATGAAATTGATGTCATATTATTCACTCTGAAGCATATGAGTTCGTAAGTTGTATTAATTCATCTGCAGGATGATACTCCAAAAGCTACTGAGTGGGTCCTCGATAGTGGATGCACAAACCACATGACTTGTGACAAGAATCTACTGATGAATTTGCCACTCACTCCATCTCCTCTGAAGCATATCACCTACGCAGACAAAGGAAAAAAGTAAGGTATTGGGACTTGGTAAGGTTGCTATCTCAAAGGACCGAACCATGGAAAAGGTGATGCTTGTTGAATCCCTTGGGTTCAACCTTATGTCTGTCTCAATGCTTTGTGATCTTGATATGATCGTCGTATTTGGAAAATATCATTCTGTTGTCATCATGGAATCTGACAATTCCAAAGTCTTCGAAGGCTTTAGTAGAGGAGACTTGTATATTGTTAATTTCTCTATAGGTCCTCAACCTGCCACATGCTTACTTGCGAAGTCTTCAGAAGGTTGGCTGTGGCATCGACGACTTGGACATGTGGGTATGAGGAACTTGCACATGCTCGTGAAGAAAAAGCACGTCATTGGCATCGAGGGTGTCAGATTCCTCAAGGATAACCTCTGCGGTGCATGTGAATCTGGAAAAATGACCAGATGCAAGCATCCCTTGAAGACAATCATGACCACAACTCGACCCTTTGAATTGCTTCACATGGATCTCTTTGGCCCCAGTCATTACTCCATACTAACAAATTCTTCAAGTTTGTATGGCTTTGTCATTGTTGATGATTACTCTCGTTACACTTGGGTGCATATTATTCTATACAAGAATGAAGTGCAGGATGTCTTCAGACGATTTGCTTCAAGAGCACTTCGGCGTCAAGATCAAGCATACTAGGAGTGATAATGGGACTGAGTTCAAGAACACTAATCTTGATGAACTTGGTATTACTCATGAGTTATCTGCCCCTTATACTCCTCAGTAGAATGGCATTGTGGAGCGCAAGCACATGACTCTAGTTGAGATGGCTCACACCATACTTGATGAATACAAGACTCCTTGTCTCTTCTGGCTTGAGGCAATTGATACTACATGCCACATCATCAATAGGGTATATCTTCACAAATTCTTCAAGAATACTTCGTATGAACTTATGACTAGCAAGAAACCCAATGTAAGTTATCTCAAAGTCTTCGGTGCAAAATGTTGGATCAGAGATCCTCACCACAGTTCTAAGTTTGCACCGAAACCACATAAAGGTTTTATGCTTGGCTACGGAAAGGACTCACACACCTACACAGTCTTCAACACCTACCATCACAAGGTTGTTGAAACTGTAGATGTGCGGTTTGATGAAACTGATGGCTCACAAAGAGAGCAACTGCCTTCTGTGTTAGATGAACAGTCTCCCGAGGAATCCATCAAGCTGAAGGCAACTGAAGATATCATACCCACTGAGGAAGTCATTCCAACGAATGAAGACTTTCATGTTGATACACTTGAAGAAAATGGTGCTGAAGGAAGTCCTCAGCCACGTCAACCTGCTCATCCTAGAGTTGCAAATGAAGTGCAGATTGACAAAATCATCAATGACATCAATGCACCAGGTCCCCTCACTCGCTCAAAAGCTTCACATTTAACTAACTGTTGTGGGCATTTTGCCTTTGTCTCTATCATAGATCCCACCAAAGTTGATGAAGCATTCAAGGAGCCTGAGTGGATTCAAACTATGCAAGAGGAATTGCTCCAGTTCAAGCTCAACAACGTGTGGGAACTTGTCAAGCGGCCAGATCCTCGCAAACATAACATCATAGCTACCAAGTGGATCTACCAAAACAAGCAAGATGAAAATGGCCTTGTGGTGAGGAATAAGGCTCGTCTTATAGCTCAAGGCTACACACAGGTTGAAGGAATTGACTTTGATGAAACATTTGCACCTGTTACTAGACTTGAAGCTATTCACATATTGCTTGCTTATGCTAACATCATAATATCAACTTATATCAAATGGATGTGAAAAGTGCATTCCTCAATGGTAAGCTTGAGGAAGAAGTATATGTTGCTCAACCCCTAGGTTTTGAAGACCCTAAGCATCATGACAAAGTCTTCAGACTCAACAAGGCCCTCTATGGCCTCAAGCAGGCCCCTCGGGCGTGGTACGACACCCTGAAGGAATTCCTCATGAAGAAAGGCTTCAAACCCGGTTCACTCGACCCAACTCTTTTCACAAAATCCTATGACAATGAACTATTCATATGCCAAATATATGTAGACGATATTATCTTTGGCTATATTGACAAACGTTACAGTGATGAATTTGCCTATATGATGAGTGAAGAATATCGAATGTCTATGATGGGAGAGTTGAAATTCTTCTTAGGTCTTCAAATTCGTCAGAAGAAAATGGCATCTTCATCTCCCAAGAGAAGTACCTCAAGGATGTTCTGAGGAAATTCAACATGCAAGATTGCAAAGGCGTCAAAACTCCAATGCCTTCAAAAGGCCTCCTCTACACTGATGAAAATGGTAAAGATTTCGATCAGAAGGTATACCGCTCCATGATTGGTTGATTATTGTATCTATGTGCATCTAGGCCTGATATTATGCAGAGTGTTTGCATGTGTGCCCGATTCCAAGCAACACCGAAGGAATCACACCATAAGGCTGTGAAACATATTCTTCGATACTTAGCTCACACACCAACACTTGGATTATGGTATCCCAAGGGCTCAAATCTTCACCTCGTCGGATACTCTGATGCTGACTATGGTGGAGATCATGTGGATCGCAAGTCAACCTCAGGTACATGTCATTTCCTTGGACGATCCTTAGTCTGTTGGTCCTCGAAGAAGCAGAACTACGTCTCACTCTCTACTGCTGAAGCTGAGTACATTGCTGCTGGCTCATGTTGTGCTCAGTTACTATGGATGAAGCAAACCCTCAAGGACTACGACATCAAGTTGAAGAATGTGCCTCTCTACTGTGACAACGAGAGTGCCAACAAGATTTCTTACAACCTAGTTCAGCACTCCAAGACCAAGCACATCCAGATTCGTCATCACTTTCTTCGAGATCATGTACTCAAGGGAGACATCTCCATCGACCACATCCCCACTGAAGAACAACTGGCCGATATCTTCACAAATCCCTTGGATGAAAAGAGATTTTGCAAGTTGCGGTGTGAGCTAAATATCTTAGAATCTTCGAGTGTTCTTTGAAAAAGGACACACATCCTAACACTTGTGCAAAATTGATGACTTAGATGTGCAACACACGAAGTAACATTTTTCTTCCATCAATGAAGAATAATTCTCTAAGTGTGAAGAAATTAATGAAGAATTTGATTCTCAGAACCGTACGACAATTGTACGCGGTGTCTGAAATCATCATTCTTATACGGTGGGTCACGCCACCAACCAAAGTTGAAATTTGTCAAAATTTACTTTTTCGTCATTTTTCAAATCCTTCAAGTTTTCAAATTCCTCAACTTTTCAAATTCTTCAAACTTTGAAACTCATGTTCTTCATTGACTATATATATATTTGAGTTTTCAATGTCCTCAACAACATTCACTTATTGCTAAATTCTTCAAGTTGATTTTCATCTAAGTGAATGTGATCGGACCCTTTCCCCTCTATGCTAAACTCAACCCAGTCTGTTCACAAATTCTTCATATGAGTTCTACTTTGAAACTTGTTCAAAGTCTTCACTGTGTCCTTGACAGCTGAAGAATTTGCGAACGAAAACTTTAAAATTTTCACCATAAAAAATTTCAGCGGTTCCCGCTCAAACGGTTCCGATTCCCACGACTGGATAACCCATGATCCCCCATAATCTCCACTACTCAAAACGTGGGTGACACCTGTCGCGTGGAGAGCAAGGGTCAGGGACAATCCTGTCAAAAAACTTCGGGCAGATTGGTTTTCACTTCCACTATAAATACCCCCTCCCCTTCAACAGTGCTCGATTACTCCTCATCTCTGCTCTCTCCTGAGCTCCAACTAGCGCCGCCGCTAAAATCTTCGACGCCAGTGTGGAAGAGCTTCATTGCCTCAACCTTGCCGTCGCCGCACTCGCATTGGCCGCGGAAGTCTTCATCCCGCCGCCGCTGTAGCTATCTCCCTCTGCCAAGCTAGGGCGTGGGAGATCTAAACTGACGAACTTCCCAATCTCATCTCTCAGTTCATCATGTTCTTCACCAGGGTAAATAAAATTTATTTTTACTGCCCTTGTTTGATCTTCAAATGCTCTTCATATTCCTCAAAAGGTGTTTATTCTTCATGAATCTTATTCTAAAAGCACCTTACATCTTCATATACTTGATGATTTTCCCTAAGTAATGATTTTCTTCGAGATTCCTCAATTGTGTGGATCCTCAAAATTTTCACAACTCTGGAACCTAAGACAAAGAACTCTTAGTGAAATTACTCAAGACACCCATGGTCAAATTCCTCACCTATTTGATTTAAAAATTTCTAAGAATGCATATGACCTCTTCAAATTCCTCGCACCTATACTCTGTTCACAGGTAGAAACATGTCCACTAATGAATCACTAGGTTCTCATCAACTTAACTCATTTTGCATTGTTCTTTGAGGAAAAACTATGTACTTCTTCAAAGTCCTCAAGAGTTCAAATTCCTTAGGTGAAGAAAATGGCTGACGGAAAGAAACCTCGGAAAGGTGGAAAGAAGCCAGATGTGCACACTGCTTTTGAGATTCCAAATGACCTGTATGAGGAATACTGCACACCTGATGAAGAAACTCATGGCAAAGAAACGACCAAACAGAGAAAAATCCATCTGCAGAAAATTGAGAGAAGATGGGCAAGGGAATGGAAGGATTATCGTTATGTAACTCCTAAATACATGATGAAATTCGCTGTGGAACCTCCTTGCAGCAGGCCTCCCCTAGCTCAAAATCAAATTGCTGATCCCACTAGCCTCAAGACTGGTGAGGACTTTCCTCATATGTGGGAGAAGCAGGAAGCCAAGCTGGCGAGGAAAGCCAAAGAGGCAGTGAAGAAATTCAATGAAGATTCTGCTGCTGCTGCCTCTGCCGGAGCCTCTGCAAGTGCTCCAAAGAAATCAATAATGAAGAAAGCTGTTGTGAAGACAAGTTCTTCAACCTCAATACCATCGCAGCAGATTCCTCAAGTCCAAAGGCCTCAACCTACAAAGGCCTTAGATGCTGGTACTGTTATTGCTCAGTCCTCAGCTACAACTGCAAAGTCCTCAACCCCAGTGCATCTGGCATCATGTAAGAGGACTGAGGGATTTAGAAAAGTTCCAAAGATCCCGGCAAGCTCCTCTACTACAACAAAGTCTTCAACTAGCCCTGCAGTGTTGAAGCTGAAAAAACTGCTGGACGAGGTCAAAGACCAAGTCCTCACTCAAGCGAGGCTGTGGTAACCATACCCTTAGGATCTGATGATGATGGTGATGAAGCTGATGATGAAGAATTGGAGGAAATCATCAGGCAAAGTCAGCAGAGGGCTGCTATAGCCAAGGGCAGCTCTGTTCCTCTTATGCTGGATCCCAAGATGATCCTCAACTTCACCGATATATGGCATGAAGATCCAAACACTCCACTTTCTTCATTGAATCTGTCTCTTGGTGTGGATCATGTCCTCACCCACTTCATCTCTGAAGAAAAATGGAAGAGAGAACAAGCTCTGAGAGCCAAGAGGAATAGGGTTCGGAAAGAAAAGTTTCTAAGAGACAATGTGATGAACTTGACCCCGAATCAGCTCGTCATTGTTTAGTTTGAAATTCGCACACTTTCTGAGGATCAAGAAAGATATGATGCTGAATGGAAGGGCACTAAGGTGAGATTCGTCAGGGCTGCTCAAGTTATTGTGAAGGATCACAACACTAGGGTTGTAGCTCGATCGCAACCACAAAATCCTCAGTGTGATGAAATTCCTCAGGCTGCTGATGAAACTGCTCAGCCCGATGTGACTGCTGATGAGAATGCTTCTGCACCAGAAGCAACGATCAGTGCTGTTGAGGAAACTCAGACCACTGATGACCATGCTAGGACAACCATCACTGTTGTGCCTGAAGAAATTGAAAGGCCAGCTGAAGTTTGCTGCGCCTGAAGAACCTGAACCCACCAGGGCGACTGCATCAGTCATACCTGAAAAAGCGGAAACTGCAGAGGAAAATACTCTCAAGACAAAAGGATCAATGTCAGAATCCTCAGCTGTGAAGAAGTTGAAGACTATGCCAAGTTCTTCAACTGGACCCATTGATGCTACACCAATTTCCTTTGCACCTGCCTATGAACTTGTACCATTTGGGGTTGACTATGTCATCCTAGATGAAGAAGATGAAGATCATTCTGCTGCTTTGACAGAGCAGATTGATGAAGAAATTGAAGTTGAAGACATTGCTTCAACTCCAAAGGTATCATCGCCCCAGCCTTAGTTCATTGCTAAAGAGGCTGGAGTTGAAGAAATTGATGAGGACGTAGACATTGGCAATACAACGCCTATCATCAATGATGAATATTGGGAATCAGCACACCCAAATTCACCAATGACTACTCCTCTGACAAAGATTCCTCAATCACCTGCTCCGACTGAAGAAATACATGAAGAATCTGCCAATCAGACCACCCAAATCATTGAAGAAATTCCAGCTGCAACAGCTGATGACTTTGCTTCTCCTCCTGTAACTGAGGAACCAGCCCTCCAGATTGTTCAAGTTCCTCCCATGCCAAAGGAGATCAAGGGAGGCTTCAAGCCAAATCTTCAACTGAAGCCAAGGATGCCATTCAAAGGCTCAGCACACCCCAAATTACTCAAGAGCAATTTCTTCAATGAGCACATGTTCTTCACAGGTCCAAATCCTTATGACTCTGCAAGGGCCGGTCGTAGCAGATTCTGGATGGCAACTCAACTCAACTACTATGCATCAGTCCTATTCGAGAAGAAGAAAGTCTTCGAGCACCACCAAATTCCTTATGCAAACATGGAAACACTTCCATCATTCACACCGGTGCTCCAAGTTCTTCATGATGCAGACACTCTTCCCTTCTGCGTCGACATCTGCGACTGGAATGAGGAAATCATCCTTCAGTTCTATGCCACACTGCATATTAGTGGAAATGCTTCAGACATCAACTCCTGGGTTTTGGACTGGATGACATGATCAACACACTTCACTGCTCAAGCTTCTGAATTACTTCAATGTGTACTAGTTCTAATTCCCTCAGATGAAGCTCGCAAACTATTTGATGAGCCTGCACTTCCGAATCAGCCGATGCAAATGCTGATGAACACATTGCCTCCTGGGAAGCCTCAACGGAAAACCTTCCCTGTGAAGGATTCGCTATATGTGCCCAGGATGTTCTACCACATACTCACAAATACTCTATGTCCTCAGAAGGGCCACAATTCTGAAGAAGAAGAAGTGGAGGAAGTCATGAAGAATATGCTCTTCGACATCATTCATGGGATTCCCATAGACTTACACGATTTCTTCATGAGGACATTGGCCAATGCTGCTTTAGCTCCAGATGAACAGAAGCCTTATGCGCCTTGGATCATGAAATTCATGAGGGCAAAGTCCTCAGTTCCCTTCAAGGCTGATTTCCAGAATCACTTTAGCTTCCTGCCTCCAATCGAAGTCATCAAGAGAACAATTGACTCAGTGGAAGGAAAAGGCAAGGCTGTCATTGTTGAAGGCACTCGTCCATTGGATGGACAGTTTCGCAAAGCTGCTTCCTTCTCCACCAATGATGACACTACAACTCAGGACTCCAATGCAAAAGCCTCAGCTCACAAACCTCAAGAGTCTTCCCCTCGTGTGATGACTTATCGCGAGCTGCTAATAAGTCTTTAGCAGAAGGTCGATCGCAATCACAAGTGGGTGAAGCGTCAACTTGGTTACATTGTGCAAAACATGACTGTGACGCAGAACACCGTGAAGAGGAATCACTACTATGCGCATGAAAACCTCAACCGCACTTGGGACATATTGTCTCACCTCAAGTCTTCTGAAGAACTGAATGAGCTAGATCTTGATGAACATCGTGACTGTGATCGTCGACCACGGAAGAAATTCAAGAAAGTCCAAGTTCCTTTGATGGTCACAAGTTCATATTATTCATCTCAAGAGCGCGATGAGGATGAAGACATTGACGACACTGCAGCAGACCCTACATCAACAAACGACCCCGACAACGCTGACACTCCTTCCTCACCAACACGATGAAATTCTTCAAAGGGGCGTTAGTCCTCATTTTTTCATCCCTTTTGGTCTTCAATGACAAAGGGGGAGAAAATTTGAGTTAGTCTTCAAGCGGGTCTCTATATATGGGCTATTTTTGTTTAAGTTACAACTCTCGCTCTTCTGAAACTTTTGTTGGTTGAGTTGTAAACTTAAGTCCGATGGTGATCTGACACTTTTGAACTATTTCGTCGCATGTTTATTTCCTCAAGTACCTTAATGCATACATGCTGAATTTCGTCAGACACCATTTTTCCTCACGCATTTCAAATTCTTCATATCATATGTTCAAATGCGTGTATGAATTACAAGATATAGGGGGAGTTCTCCATGTTTTAACCTGCCATGTGCATTTGTAGTCCAAAGCAAATTCCTCAAATATGCACATCTTCAGGGGGAGTTCTTCTATATCTTGCAATCAAATTCCTCAAACTAAGTACTTTCATTTCATATGTTTATCCCCGTTGAAAACTTAACCTATTTGTCATCAATCACCAAAAAGGGGGAGATGGTTAGTGCATCTAGCGCCCGTTAGTGATTTTGGTGTATTGAAGACTTATAGGTTAAGGCACTAATGTGTTTGTGAGTGTACACAGGGTCTACAAGTTGATGAGGAGTTTGATATATCCGGAGATTATCGACACCTAAAAATGTATGTCTTCAACTGAAGACTTTGCTGAAGACTTTGTGAAGACTTTGTGAAGACTTTTGTGAAGACTTTGTGAAGACTTTGAAAATGAAGAAGTTGGTGTGACCTTGAAGAGATGAACGAGGAATATGAAGCATGAAGACTTTTTTTTCGTAGTTTCATTTCCTTATTTGAGTCATAGGAAACACCGTACTGTTAAAGGGGGCCGAGGTAATACTAAGGAAAATTTCCAACTGATGCTCAACTCCAAAATCCTCAACTTATACAATCCTTCGAGTGAAGCCTTTGGAAATCTCTTATGGTTCACACAAGTTCTTCAGTGACAGAGACGAAGTTCTTCTGGTCTCTAAGGAAATTTATCTGACTAAGGAGTTAGGATTTCGCCAGTGCGAATTGCCTACAAGTGAGGAACATGATAAGCGTGAGGACTTTCATAGTTCGAAACTCCGACCATTGCTGTGCTTAGCGCCAGCTGTCCCCAATCATAACATCCACATAACAGTCATATCATTGGGGGCATTTATGTCTTATCATGTCCGGTTGCACCCTGGCTATAAATAGCCACCCCACAACCACTAGTTGGTTGGCTGCTCCAAGAGAGAACTGACACTTGTCATTTGAGAGCAACCCATCCTCCGAGGACTTTGAGAGAAAATCATCAGTGAGGAAAAACCCACAACCAAACCACCAAACCCATAGTGATTGATCATCACTGAAGAAATTCCTGTGTGGATCCGACGCTTGTTACCTTTGAGGACTGTGTATCCTCTAGACGGTTAGGCGTCATGGTCTAGTGCTCCTGCAGTCAATTGGGGATCATGAAGTGACCTTGGTCTAGAGCATCCAACAGTAAATTGTGGATCGATAGGTGACCAGTTTGTGAGGGTTTTGGAAGTCTACCCTGAAGACTTACCACGAGTGTTGGCGAGGACTGTGTGACCTTAGCTCAAGGAGAATACGGTAAGGACTGTGTGTCCTGGGACTATGTGTCCTTTGGTTTAAATACCAGGACGCTCCAAACCAGACGTACGACTGTCACAACAGTTGGAACTGGGTCATCAAACCATTGTCTTCATCGAGCTAGCTGGTTCTATTTCCTCAACCCCTCTATTCCTCATATACCTGTTGATGAAATTGATTGTTATTGTTTGAAGAATTTGACTGAACACTTTCACAAATTCCTCACCTCAAATTCTTCAAGTTACCTTGTTCATCACTTCTTATCCTGTATCACGCTACTCACTGTTTGTGCATGTTTCATTTCATCATGAAGACTATGCTGTTACTATGTTCCTCATGCACTTGCGTACTTATTCCGCTGCTAGTTATTCATCACATTTCAAATTCCTCAAAGTTGAAATTCCAGAAGTGATGAATTTGTAAAAATCACCTATTCACCCCCCTCTAGTCGATATAACGCACTTTCAGCAACCGAACCGGCATCTAATACCCAAGTGCTACTACGAGTAATAGCAAGTTACACATCAATAACACGTATATCAAATATACTTTTGTTGACGTTGCCAGCCTTCTTATCTACCAAGTATCTAGGGTTGTTCTGCTTCAGCGGCCATTCTCCTCATAATAGAAGCACTTAATCTCGGGTTTGGATTCAACCTTGGGTTTCTTCACTAGAGCGGCAACTGGCTTGCCATTCCTGAAGTTTTTCCCTTCTTGCCCTTACCCTTCTTGAAACTAGTGGTTTTACTAACCATCAACACTCTATGCTCCTTCTTGATTTCTACCTTCGCAGTGTCAAACACCGCGAATAGCTCAGGGATCAATATTTCCATCCCTGGCATTTGATAGTTCATCATGAAGCTCTAGTAGCTTAGTGAGAGTGACTTGGAGACCTATATCAATCACTATCTTATCTAGAAGATCAATTCCCACTCGATTCAAGCGATTGTAGTACCCAGACAATCTGAGCACATGCTCACCGATTGAGATATTCTCCTTCATCTTGCTGGCAAAGAATCTTGTTGGGAGTCTCATACCTCTCAACACGGGCACGAGCCCGAGATCCCAATTTCAGCTCTTAGAACATCTCATATGTTTCATGATGTTCAAAACATTTTGGAGCCTTAGTTCTAAGCTCTAACACATGACGCACTGAACTATCAAGTAGTCATCAGAACGTGCCTGTCAAATGTTCACAACATCTACAGACGATGCTTGAGGGGGTGGCGCACCGAGGGGTGCATCAAGGACATAAGCCTTCTGTGCTGCAATGAGGACAATCCTCAGATCATGGACCCAGTCTGCATTATTGCTACCATCATATTTCAACTCTATTTCTCTAGGAACATATAAAAAATTCAAGGGAGCTACAACACGAGCTAGTAATCTACAACATAATTTGCAAAGACATTTTGACTATGTTCATGATAATGAGTTTAGGTAATCATATTACTTCAAAACTCCCACTCAAATTGACATCCCTCTGGTCATTCGAGTGTCACATGATCCAAATCCACAAACTCAAGTCCGATCATCACGTGAGTTGAGGTGGTTTAAATGGTGAACATCTTCATGTTAATCATATATACTATATGACTCATGTTCGACCTTTCGATCTCTTGTGTTCCAAAGCCATGTCTGTACATGATAGGCTCGTCAAGTTTAACCTGAGTGTTCTGTACGTGCAACACTGGCTTGCACCTGTTATATGTGAACGTAGAGTCTAACACACTCGATCATCACGTGGTATCTCGAAACGACAAACTTTCACAACGGTGCACACTCGGGGAGAATTTTTTTTATCTTGAAATTTAAGTGAGGGATCAACTCCTAATGCTAGAGTCGTCCTAAGCAAAACAAGGTGCATAAAAGGATTAACATCACACGCAAATCACCATGAACTTGTGCTTTTGATCTTCATCTTCAAAGCACCGACATGATCTCTATCGTCACCGGCATGACACCATGATCTCCATCATCTTGATCTCCATCAACGTGTCACCATCGGGATTGCCGCGCCGACCGTTGCTTCCACGACTATTGCTAACTCATAGCAATAAAGTACATCAAAATGACGAAAATAATTAAAGACAACCCTATGGCTCCTGCCGGTTGTCGTACTCATCGACATGCAAGTCGAGATATTCTATACAAAACATGATCATCTCATACATCACATATATCTCATCATGTAATTGGCCATATTACATCACAACATACCCTGCAAAAACAGGTTAGACGTCCTCTAATTGTTGTTGCAAGTTTTACGTGTCTGTTATGGGTATTTAGCAAGAACATTCTCACCTACGCAAAAACCACAACGGTGATACACAAATTGCTATTCAACCTTCTCAAGGACCGCCTTTGTCAAATCCGATCCAACTAGAGTAGGAGAGACATACACCCGCCAGCCATCTTTGCGAAACAAAGTTACACATCAGTCGATGGAACCGGTCTCTTGTAAGCGTACGAGTAAGATTGGTCCGGGACGCTTCATCCCACAATACCGCTGAATCAAAACACGACCAAGGGAGGAAGCAATCGAAGCATCAACGCCCACAAACTCCTTTGTGTTCTACTTGTGATCTCATCTACACACGGACCTAGATCCTGATGCTACTATTGTTGAAGTTGCATGGGAAACAAAAAAAATCCTACGCGCACTCAAGATCTATCCATGATGATGAGCATCTATGAGGGGTAGAGTGGATCTACATACCCTTGTAGATCGCTAAGTGGGAAGCGTTAAGAAACGCGGTTGATGTAGTCGAACGTCTTCACGATCCAAATCGCCGAGCGTCCCGCAATCCCATCATGATCCTTCTCGCGATCCAATCACGATCCGCCCCGCGATCCCATCACAGTCCGTCCCGCGATCAAATCACGAATCGTCTCGCAATCCTGATCACGGTCCTTCCGATCTAGCACAGAACGGACGGTGCCTCCCCGTTCAGCACACGTACAACTCGAAGATGATCTCCACCTTATTGATCCATCAAGATGGAGTGGAGAGGTAGATGATTTCTCCTCCACCACAACATCATGGTGGCGGTGGAGCTGTCCTGGCAAGGCTTCGCTAAGCACAACCGAGATGATCTAGTTGAGAATAGATCTAGAGGAAGAAGAGGGCATCACGTGGCAGTTAGGGTTAGCTATCCCCTCTAAATCCTATATTATATATAGGAGGGAGGGAGGGGAGGAGGCAACCTCAAACACTCAAGGTTTGGCCTAAATTGGGGGTGGAGGAGTCCTACTCCAATCCTACTAGGAGTAGGATTCCTTCTCCCACTTTGGAAACCCTTTCCACCTCTTCCACCTTTGGGTTTCTCCACCCCAGTCGCATGGGCCTTTAGTGGGGGCTTCGGCCAGCCCATCAGGGGCTGGTTTGCCTCCTCCCACAGCCCATGTGGCCCCTTGGGTCGAGACACCTCTCCCGATGGTCCCCCGGTACCCTCGCGACACTCCCGGTACACTACCGATGAGCCTGAAACTTTCCCGGTGACCAAAACAGGACTTCCAATATATCAATATTTACCTCCGAACCATTTCGGAGCTCCTCATGACATCTAGGATCTCATCCGGGACTCTGAACAACCTTTGTTCACCACCATACATAACTCCACTATACCAAAACGTCACTAAACCTTAAGTGTGCAAACCTAGCGGGTTCGAGAACTATGTAGACATGACCGAGACACCTCTACGGTATATTACCAATAGTAGGACTTGGATGCCCATATTGGCACATACATATTACATGAAGATCTTTATCAGTTGAACCTCTATGCCAATGATTCAGTTAATCTCGTATGTTGTTCCCTTTGTTCTTCGGTATGTTACTTGCCCGAGATTCGATCATCGGTATCTCCATACCTAGTTTAATCTAGTCTCTTTACACGTTCCGTAATACTAGATCCCGTGGCTAACACTTAGTCACATTGCTTGCAAGGCTTATTGTGGTGTTGTATTACCGAGTGGGCCCTGAGATACCTCTCCATCACACGGAGTAACAAATCCAAGTCTTGATCCATGCCAACCCAACAAACACCCTCGGAGATACCTGTAGAGCACCTTTATAGTCACCCAGTTACGTTGCGACATTTGATACACACAAGGTACTCCTCCGGTGTCAGTGAGTTGCATGATCTCATGGTCTAGGAATATATACTTGACATGCAGAAAACTATAACAATAAATTGACATGATCATATGCTATGTTTATCGTTTGGGTCTTGTCCATCACATCATTCTCCTAATTATGTGATCCCTTATCAAATGACATCTTATGTCCATGTCTAGGAAACATTAACCATCTTTGATCAACGAGCTAGTCTATTAGAGGTATACTAGGGACATGGTGTTGTCTATGCATCCACACATGTATCTGAGTTTCCGATCGATACAATTCTAGCATGGATAATAAACAATTATGATGAACTAGTAAATATAATAATAACCAATTTATTATTGCCTCTAGGGCATATTTCCAACATAATAGCCTATGGACGAATTTTATAAAGTGGCATCATGCATATTTCTTCCAAGGCTTCTTGCTCTAATTACGGTGGCTTGAAAGTGCGAAAATCATCACTAGAAGCTCCATTGTTCTTTCCCCCGCGCACACCTTCTTCTCCATGCTTGATCCTGCTCCAATGGCCATCCTTCTTGTCCATGCTAGGTCCTTCATTCATAAGTAAAACAAAAGTATCTAATTTAGGCAGCATCATATGTTCATGAACATTAGAAGGATTTTCAAGAAATGAAAGTACCTGGTAATTCAATTGACATGCACGAGCTCTAGTAATTGGCCAAGTATTTATAGCAACAGGGGCTGTGGGTGTAACATTAGTTGGGATGTCCTCATCATCCTCCCCTTCTTGAACTGAAGTAGTGCTCGACAAAAGCTCATCTTCCTCACCCAAACAAGACTTCAAATCTGCAATGTTCAAAGTGGGACTAACCCCAAACTCTGTAGGCAACTCAAGTTTATATTCATTATCATTTATTTTCTCTAACACCATAAATGGACCATCAACATGTGGCATTAGTTGTGAATTCCGCAAATCAGGAAATCTATCCTTACGCAAATGTAACCAAACAAGATCTCCAGGTGCAAAGACAACATGTTTTCTACCCTTATCTCCAGCAAGTTTGTATTTAGCATTCATACGCTCAATGTTTTACTTAGTTAACTCATGCATTTTCAATATCACTTCAGCACATTGTTTAGTATCAAAATTAACCTTCTTTGAAGATGGAATAGGCAACAAATCAATAGGTGCACAAGGTAAGAAACCATACACAACTTCAAAAGGGCACATCTTAGTAGTAGAATGCAACGAACAACTATAAGCAAATTCAATATGAGGCAAGCATTCTTCCCACATTTTTAGGTTATTCTTAAAAGCAGCCCTAAGCATAGTTGACAATGATCTATTGACTACTTCAGTTTGTCCATCAGTTTGTGGATGACATGTAGTACTAAAAAGCAGTTTAGTCCCCAACTTTGCCCATAAACATCTCCAAAAGTGGCTAAGAAATTTTGCATCACGATATGAAATGCGGGCTTGCTAAAAATCAGTCGATTGAGACTTCGCGAAGTCTGAGTTGACACTACAATCCGTTGATCTTGCATCGAGATTTGTGCAAACAGTATTTTTTCAGTTTTTTTCTTTTTGCATGATATACTACTTGACTGAGACTTCGCGAAGTCTTAGTCGACTGAGACATAGACACTTCCTATGAAATAGTTGTATTTGGCACACCATGCAAGCTAATAATTTCACGAAAGTACAAATCAGCAACATTAGCAGCAGCATTAGTTTTATGACATGGTATAAATTGTGCCATTTTAGAAAATGTATCCATGACAACAAATATGCTATCCCTCCCCTTCTTTGTTCGAGGTAAACCTAAAGCAAAGTCCATGGATGCATCCTCCCAAGGAACACTAGGTACAGGCAAAGGCATATATAAACCATGAGAATTGAGTCGTGACTTAGCTTTTTGACATGTAGTGCATCGAGCAAAAAAACGCTCAACATCCCGTCTCATCCTTGGCTAGAAGAAATGTGTAGCAAGTACGTCCTCCGTCTTCTTTACGCCAAAGTGTCCCATTAATCCTCCTCCATGCGCCTCCTGCAGCAACAAAAGACGAACAGAGCTCGGCAAAATGCATAGCTTGTTAGCACGGAACACAAATCCATCATTAATGATGAACTTGTTTCATGTTCTCCCTTCTTTACAATTCTGCAACACATCTTTAAATTCAGCATCATGCACATATTGATCTTTGATGGTCTCCCAACCAAATATTTTATAGTCAAGTTGTGAAATCATAGTATAACGACGAGACGATGCATCAACACTAACCTTTTCTTTACACTTCTTTTGTTTAATGACATAAGGGAAAGTCTCAATGAATTCAACCCATTTAGCATGTCTATAGTTCAATTTTGCTTGACTTTTAATATGTTTTAAAGATTCATCGTCAGAATGTATAACAAATTCTTTGGGCCATAAATAATGTTGCCATGTTTCCAAAGTCCGAACAAGAGCATATAATTCCTTATCATAAGTAGAATAATTCAGACTAGGCCCACTCAATTTTTCAGAAAAGTATGCAACAGGTTTACCATCTTGTAATAACACACCTCCTAATCCAATTCCACCAGCATCACATTCCAGCTCGAAAGTCTTATTAAAATCAGGAAGTTAGAGTAAAGGGGCATGTGTTAACTTATCTTTCAGTACCGTGAAGGCTTCTTCCTGCGTAGAAACCATGCAAAAGGCACATCCTTATTTGTAAGCTCATTGAGAGGTGTAGCAATTGTGCTGAAATCCCTCACAAAATGCCTATAGAAACCAACGAGTCCAAGCTCCTCACTTGTGTGACCGTTTTGGGCTGCGTCCAACTCTCAATAGCTTCAATCTTGGCTTTATTAACTTCAATTCCCTTTGGAGTAACAACATAGCCAAGAAAAGATACTCGGTCGGTGCAAAAGGTGCACTTCCCAAGATTACCAAACAAATGTGCATCACGTAGAGAAATAAAAATAACACGTAAATGTTCCAAATGTTCCTCCAAAGATCTACTATAAATCAATATATCATCAAAACATACTACCGCAAATCGTCCAATGAAAGCACGTAAAACCTTGTTCATTAATCTCATGAAAGTGCTAGGTTAATTAGTTAACCCAAAAGGCATGACTAACCACTCATATAACACAAACTTAGTTTTGAATGCTGTTTTCCATTCATCTCCCAATTTCGTACGGATTTGATGATATCCACTATGCAAATCAACTTTGGAGAAAACTGTAGAGCCACTCAATTAATGAAGCATATCAGCTAGCCTAGTAAGAGGATGACGATAACGAATAGTAATATTATTAATTCCCCTACAATCAACACACATACGCGATGTACCATACTTTTTTGGCACTAGAATAATAGGAACACCACAAGGACTAAGGGATTCACGTATATAACCTTTGTCCAGCAACTCCTGTACTTGACGCATAATCTCCTTCGTTTCCTCTAGATTGGTACGGTCTGGCGCACAGTTTGGTAGCGATGCACCAGGAATTAAATCAATCTAATGCTCAATCCCTCGAATAGGTGGTAATCCCGGTGACAAGTCTTGTGGAAAGACATCAACAAATTCCTGCAAGATGTTAATGACAACAGGAGGCAAAGAGGGAGGCATGTCCTTGAATGAAAATAATACCTCTTTGCATACAAAAGCATAACAAACTGATGTAGTAACATGTAAATCGGTAATATCAGATTTAGTAGCAAGTAAACATCCACTCTTCAATTTTATTTCAGATGCAACACTAGATGATGGTTTATTTGGCTTATGGTGTTTCTCAAATTCCTTTGCTACAATGTGATTATCACTCTTATTGAGCTCCTATTTTGCTTTATTAGCTCTAGCAATGTCATCTTTCATAATATGTTTAGGAGACATAGGAAGCAAAGTTATATTTTGATCCTTATGAATAAGAGTATACTGATTTGTCCTACCATGGTGTACATATTTTTTTATCAAATTGCCATGGTCTACCAAGTAAAACGGAACATGCTTGCATGGGTACCACATCACAATCAACATAATCAGAATATGTAGTGATGCTAAAATGCACACGAACAGTACGTGTTACCTTAACCTTGCCGCTGTTGTTGAACCATTGGATGTAATAAGGATGAGGATGTGGCCTCGTGGTTAGAGGCAACTTCTCCACCATCTCCATGCTAGCCAAGTTGTTGCAACTCCCTCCATCGATGATGCGAACAAAACACTCCTTCACAACGCCCTTTGTCTGGAACAAGTTGTGCCTCTGATTTTGCTCAACCTATGTAACCTGCACACTAAGAACACATTGAGAAACTAAACTTTCATACCTGTTCGCATATTCAGCAACCATATAGTGTGTCTCTTGTTCAGTATCCTCGGCACCATGTTCTTCACTTGCAATAAGAACCAAAGTCTCCTCATCATAATCACTAGCGGAGGCATATTGAAAGCACAATATGCTCCCTTGGTGGTTTTGATAATTCATGACAACATACATTGTCTCTTGGACTGATACTTACATCTAGAGTATTTCAGATAAAGTCTAAAGAGAAGGTTGGCTAAGGAGTGTGGGGAGTATTCCCAAGAACAAGAAGGAGAAGAAATGGATTGACGAAGCTTCAAAGAAGAGGACTCTACATTTTACTTTGTGAGAAATCACTTTGAGTCCATAGCAAAGCCAATACTATTAAAGGGGGTAAGGTACTGTTGGTGAACAAGATGCTCAAACGTGCACAAGTGATAGTCACCAAAACACCCACAACTCTTCCACAAATACTCTGTCAAGAACCCTACCACTCAAATCGGTAAGATAAACAATTCCTATTTGGTCTCACCGAGATTCAAACCCTAGACAGATCCATGCCAAACCCTAGCCATTCGGTGCAACCAATTCTGCATCAGTGCCACCGAGTTTAGGCTGCCAACTTTCGGTTGCCTCGATTCATAAAATCGGAATTTCTGAGTTTTTGGATCGGTGTCACTAAGATGAGGTTTCTAACCATTGGACACCTGATCGGTACCATCGAGAATTATATACTGGTCTCATCGAGATTCAAAAATTGCTACCTTTGGAGCAACTCGGTACCATCGAGATTCACACATCGGTGTCACTGAGTTGGTCACTTAAGGTGTAACGGTTGGATTTTTGGAAATGACAATATATACCCATCCACCACCACTCACTCGCAAGAGAAGCACTCAGAACAGATCCCCACTCCTACCAACTAATTTTCTGAGAGAGAGCCACCTACTCATGTGTTGAGATCATGCCATTCCATTCCAACCATAAGAGTCTTGATCTCTAGCCTCCACAATTTGCTTTCTACCCAATCAATCTCCTCCACCAAAGCCAAATCTATGAGAGAGTGATTGAGTGTTGAGGAGTCTATCATCTTGAAGCACAAGAGAAAGGAGTTCATCGACATTATCGAGCCTATTACCTTTTGGAGGGTGGTGCCTCCTAGATTGGTTAGGTGTCGTTTGGGATCCTCCTACTTCATGTTGTGAGTGAACCAAGAAGTTTGTAAGGGCAAGGAGATCGCCTACTTCGTGAAGATCTACCCCGAGTTAGGCTAGTTCTCCGTGGACGTAGGCCATCATGGTATAATCAAGGTTGCTTCTTCGTGGAACCCTCCATGGGTAGAGCCCTCCATGGACTCTCGCAACCGTTACCCTCCGTGGGTTGAAGACTCCATAAACGTGAGCGTACGATAGCACTATGTATCGGAACCATGGAAAAAGCTCTGTATACTTCATGCGTTTGATCTTCCTATCTCAACTCTTCCATGTGCAATGTCTTTACTTTCCGCTAGTATACTTGATGACTTGCATGTGTAGGTGTGCTAGACTTGTTATAATTTTGGGGTCGGTGGTGTCGGTGGTTGGGGGCGATGGTGTCGGTGGTTGGGGGTCGAGGGTCCGAGGCATTAGGGGTCGGTGGCGTCGGGGGTTGGGTGTCTGTGGCGTCAGGGGTCGAGGGTCGGTGGCGTCGAAGGTTGTGGGTTAGTGACGTCGGGGATCAGGGGCTCTTCTCTTCTTCTTCTTCTTCTTCTTCTTCTTCTCCTCCTCCTCCTCCTCCTCCTCCTCCTTCTTCTTCTTCTTCTTCTCCCTCTTCTCCTCCTCCTCCTCCTCCTCATCTTCTTCTTATTCTTCTTCTTCTTCTTCCTCTTCTTCCTTCTTTTACTTTTTCCTCTTCTTCTTCTCCTCTTCTCCTCTTTTCTTCTTCTTTTCTTCTTCTTTCTTCTCTCTCTTTCTTCTTCTTCTTCTTATTCTTCTTCTACTTATGCTTAGTTCTTGTTTTTCATCTTTCTTCTTTCTTCTTCTAATTATGAAAATATAAACTAACCTAAACTAAACCTAAAACTAAACCTAAACTAAACCTAAACTAAACCTAAAATTAAACCTAAACCTAAACTAAACCTAAAACTAAACCTAAACTAAATCCTAACTAAACCTAAACCTAAAAAATTAAAAAAACAGAAAAAAGAGGAGAGGGGAAGAGCTCACCATAGGGGGGCGAAGCAGGGGAGCTCCGGGGAGGGCGGGGGGGGGGGGGGTGCCGGGTGGCTGTGGGGCGACGGGCGGTGATGACGACGGGGCCACAGGGGGGCCCGAGCGCGGCGGCGGGCGCTGGCAACGGGCGGCGGTGGCGACGGGGCCACAAGAGGTGGTTGGCCACAGGGGGGCCCGGGCATGGCGACGGGGCGGCAGGGGCACCGGGGGGAAGCGGTGGCGCCGAGGCAGTGGGCCGGTGGGGCGGCGGGGTGGTGTGGCGACGGGGCGGCGGCGCGCGTGCGGTGGGCGGCGGGGAGGAGAGGGAGAGAAACAGATAGAGAGAGAGGCAGGGTGAGGCACTGCCGTTAGTTAGGCCCCCCTATTTGCCGTCCGCTAGCAGACGGCAAAGGAGGTTTGCCGTCAGCTAGCAGACGGCATAGAGGGGGACCGTTAGGTTAAACTGTAAGTGGCTCGTCAACGGGCCCACCTCCCTCTTTGCCGTCTGCTAGCTGACGGCAAACATCCTTTACCGTCCGCTAGCAGACGGCAAAGAAGTGGCTGATGGCAAAGAGCTTCTTTGCCTTCAGCTAGTTGTTTGCCGTCTGTTTTTTGGAAACTGATGGCAAAGAGCTTCTTTGTCGTCTGCCAGCTGACGGCAAAGAACTGGCAGACGGCACATTTGCTGATTCCAGTTGTGATTGGTAATCTTATAACTGTCAATCTTATTGTTAGAGGTTTACAGATTTGTGCTTTCTCAATTGAAGAACTTTGCATGTGCTTATACTTTGTGGAATGATTTGGAGAAACGATGTCCAAATCTTTCATTAAGTAATCTTGATGAAATCCTACATAGAACTGTTGCTTTTCACAAAATGAAGCCTAGTGATACAAACTTCGATAAATGCCTATTTGAACTTTGTGATCTTATGCGTTCTAAAGGAGATGTCACAACTATCAACACCATTATTATTCACGCCATTCACATTCGTAAACTTGAACATTGTCATGGTTACGATTCTAATGAATCTCTTGTTTTGTATGACGTGGAGATTCTACCAAATGATGACAATGAAGAACACGACTACTATGATGAAGATGAGTTGTTTGACATCGAGCATGAGAAGATCATGAAGAATCTAAGTCTCATGGTAGACTTCAAGGATTACATGTCCGGAGGAAAAGAGTGGATTCTCGCCAGTGGATGCACCGATCACATGACTGGAGATAAAGACAAGTTCCAAGAGATCACTCCTAATCAAGGGCCTCGGAGGTACGTGACATTTGGAGACAACTCTAAGGGTAAGGTACTTGGCCTTGGTAACATGGCCATATCTCATGATAGTTATATTCAAATGTTATGCTTGTTGAATCCCTTGGTTACAATCTTCTTGCCGTATCTAGACTAGCAAACTTTGGTTTCAATGTGCTATTTACCAAAGTAGATTGCCAAGTATTTCGTTATGATAATCATAAAATTGTCTTTACTGGTATTCGTCGAGGTGATCTATACATTGTTGATTTCACTAAAAGGCCCAACCTGCTACTTGTCTTATTACAAAATCTTCTAAAGGTTGGCTATGGCATAGAAGGCTAGGACATGTAGGCATGCGCAATCTAGATAAGCTTATCAAGGGCGATCACATTCTTGGTGTTAAAGATGTTATATTTGACAAAGATAGGCTTTGTAGCGCTTGGCAAGAAGGAAAGCAAGTAGGTGGAAGTCATCCGGTCAAGAACATCATGACCACTAGAAGACCACTCAAGTCACTTCATATGGATCTTTTTGGTCCCAATGCTTACAAGAGTCTCGGTGGAAACTCTTATGGTCTAGTTATAGTTGATGACTTTTCAAGATTTATGTGGGTATTCTTTCTTGATGATAAGTCGCAGGTACAAAATATCTTCAAGAACTTTGCACACAAAGCACAAAATCAATTTGAAGTGAAGATCAAGAAGGTTCGAAGTGATAACGGATCGGAGTTCAATGTGGATACCATTCTTGACAAAGAGGGTATTTCACATGAGTTCTCGGCTACGTGCACTCCTCAACAAAATGGGGTTGTTGAGAGGAAGAACCGAACCCTCATTGAGATGGCAAGAACGATGCTTGACGAATACAAGACGCCAAGACACTTTTGGGCAGAAGCCGTGGAAACAACATGTCATGCCACAAACCGACTCTACTTGCACAAGCTTCTCGGTAAAATGGCATACGAGCCTCTCACCGGTAACAAACCCCAAGTTGGATACTTTCTGGTATTCAACTCTAAGTGTTAAATTTTTGATAAGAATCGCCGTGCTAAATTTCCTCCTAAATCTCATGAAGGTTTCCTACTTGGTTACGGATCGAACTCTCACACCTACCGTGTCTACAACAACTTCACTCGAAAAGTTGAAGAGACGGTAGATGTGAAGTTTGATGAATCTAATGGTTTGCAAGTCGAACAATTGCCAAATGATGTAAGTGACAAAGATCCTTTGGAAGCTATCCAAGATTTTACCATTGACACTATTTGTCCCATGGAGGTGAAGGAAAGTACTTCATCAACGCAAGTGCAAGCTCCTACGTTAGATCAAGGCTACCGACAAAACGACATGGAAGCATCCACAAGTGGTACATGACAAGATGAAAAGGAGGAGGAAGTACATCATGAAGATCCACCATAACCTCCTTCACCACCACCTCAAGGAAATGACCACTTTGACAACAACGGAGATGAAGGAGATGATGAAGAAGAAGCTCCACCATCCAACAAACCAAAGCTACCCCAAGTTCGAGCACAAGTGACAAGGAACCATCCCTTAAACCAAATCTTTGGTGACATATGAACAGGGATGATCACTCGCTCTAAAACTCGCTTAGCTAACTTTTGTGAGCATTATTCTTTCATCTCTAGCATTGAACCCTTGAAGGTTGAACAAGCTCTTGAAGATGCGGATTGGGTGAACTCTATGCATGAAGAGCTTCACAACTTCGAGAGGAACAAAGTGTGGACACTCGTGGAGAATCCCAAGGACGAGCAAAACATCATTGGTACTAAATGGGTGTTTCAAAACAAGCAAGGTGAAGACGGTCAAGTTGTATGCAACAAGGCGCGTCTCATAGCACAAGGATATACGCAAGTCGAAGGTATGGACTACGGTGAGACCTATGCCCCTGTTGCTAGATTAGAAGCTATTCAAATCCTTCTTGCTTATGCCAATCCCCATGACATCACTCTTTATCAAATGGATATTAAAAGTGCCTTTTTAAATGGAGAAATAGAGGAGGAAGTCTATGTTAAACAACCTCCCGGATTTGTAAATCCTAAGAAACCTGATCAAAGGACGTGGATGTCGCCTAGAGGGGGGTGAATAGGCGCTTTAAAATAATTACGGTTTAGGCTTGAACAAATGTAGAATAAAACTAACGCTTCATATATCAAGCACAAAACCTAAAACAACTAGGCTCACCTATGTGCACCAACAACTTATGATAAGCAAGATAAACAACTAAGTGATAACAAGAATATAACATCAAACAATATAGCTATCACAAAGTAAAGTGCATAAATAAAGGGCTCGGGTAAGAGATAACTGAGGCACGAGGAGACAATGATGTATCCCGAAGTTCACACCCTTGCAGATGCTAATATCCATTCAGAGCGGTGTGGAGTCACAATGCTCCCCAAGAAGCCACTAGGGCCACCCTAATCTCCTCACGCCCTCACACAATGCAAGATGTCGTGATTCCATTAAGGGACCCTTAAGGGCGGTCACCAAACCTGTACAAATGGCAACCCTTGGGGCCGGTCACCGGTACCTGTACACTTTGGCAACCCTTGGGGGTGGTTCACCAGTACCCGTACAAATTACTTGGGGCAATCTCCACAACCTAATTGGAGAACCCGATGCTTGTCTGGAGCTTTACGCCACAATGATTGAGCTTCGACGCACCACCAACCGTCTTGGGTGCCTAGGCACCCAAGAGGAACAAGCTCTAGGGTGCACAAATACCCAAGAGTAGTAAGCTTCTCAACTTCTCACTTCCATGTATCACCATGGAGAACTCAAACCTATGCACCAAATGCAATGGCAAGGGCACATAGAGTGCCCAAGTCCTTCTCTCTCAAATACCACCACTACAACAAATGTTATGGAGGAGATGATAGGAAGAACAAAGAAGAACACGAAGAAATCCAAGATCAAGATCCTAGGGGTTCCCCTCACAAAGAGGGGAAAGTGATTGGTGGAAATGTGGATTGAGATCTCCTCTCTCTTTTCCCTTAAGAACTATCAAGAATCATGGGAGGGATTGAGAGTTAGCAAGCTCTAAGAAGGTCAACAATGGGGGAAGAACGTGAGCTCAAGAGTTAGAGAGCAATGGGGAAGAAGACCCCCTTTTATAGGTGGAGGGAATCCAACCGTTACCCCCGCAACCTGCACACAAGCGGTAGTACTGCTCAGGGGAGCGGTACTTCCACTTATACCCGTCCTAGAACAACAATGCGGTAGCACCGCTCTGGAGGGAGCGGTACTTCCGCTCACATAATCCCAAAAATCTAGAAGAAAAACTTAGGCGAAAGTAGCCACGGAACCTCAGGGTGGCAGTACCGCTCGGTACTTCTGCTTTAAAAAATAAGTGGTAGTTCAGGCGGGTCTTCAGGGTGGTACTACCACTCTGGGGAGAGCGGTACTTCCACTAAAAATGGCCAGAGACCCCTGTAGGTACCAGAAGGAAAATATAAGCGGTAGTGACAGCGGTAGTACATAGTGGAGATACCACCCAAGAGGTACTACCATGCTACCGAGCAGTACTACCACTTGTTCAGAGAAAAACAGTTGTGGTACTGAAACTGCCATGACTTTCGCATACGAGCTCCATATTGAGCAAACTCAAGCTAGTTGGATAGCACACAACAAGTACTATCCAAACCGTTATCCTAAGAAGAGGTAGTATAAAAATGCCAATGGTATAGAGATGTGAAACCTTTATCAATGAAGAACCGGCAAAAACTCCAACATCGAAAACATCATAGAAGATGCATATTGACTCTATTTTCGATGAACTTGAGCTTGTCATGAAGCTGACCATAAGCTCAAGAAACGTCAAAGAGAAAAACCAACCAAGAACCAAGAAAGATGATGATGCCAAGAATGCAATGTTTTGAGCTCTCAACAAACAATACGATCAAGCTACTCACTTGAGAGCCCCCTTGATAGTACGGCTATCTATCCCATAACCTAGTCTCCCAATTACCAGTATAAGACTGGTAAAATAGAAAAACCTATCAAGGTCAAACCTTTGCCTTGCGCATAGTCCACTTGAGCTAGATAATGACGATCTCGTCCTTCTCAAGATTGACCACCTTTCTTGATTGCACCGGCTCGATGAAGACTAGAAGATTGCTCCCCCATACTCCACTATGGATGAGCCACTGTTCGACACATCTTCACAAGTCCATTGTCACCACAATGAACAGCAAGCCTCAAGCATGATCTATCCGTGATGCTTCACTTGAGCTTGCACACTGCAATCTTGATGACGATCACAACTTGATGTCATCTTCCATGGGATGTATGGTATCTTCCTCTTGATGCAAGCCCATGAAAATATACCTAACCCCACAAAGAACTCTCACGTAGACCATGGGTTAGTACACAACGCGGAATGGACAATGCTTACCATACCATGGGATCCCTTGATCCCTCTCGGTATATCTTGTACGCTTTGTGTGTTGATCAACTTGATTCACTTTTTGACTTAGTCCTGATCAACCTTGTATCTTATCTTCTCTCTTCATAAAGATGATGTATTGAATGTAAACATGCATGCTCACACAATCTTATTCCTCAAGACATGCTTGCAATAAGCTCAAGTCTCACATGACCAATATTTGGATAAACCTTGAATACCACCTTGGTCATCATATAAACTCCTTGAAACCTAACATATGGACTTCAAGAAGTGCATCTGGACAAATCCTTCGAATATAACTCAAGGCAACCATTAGTCCATAGGGGTGTCATCAATTACCAAAACCACACATGGAGAAATGTGATCTTACACCTGACCACGCTTACAAACTTCACAAAGCTTTATATGGTCTTAAGCAAGCTCCTCGTGCTTGGTATACATGCCTAACGAAGTTTCTTGTTGAAAAAGGTTTTGAAATTGGAAAAATTGACGGAACCTTATTCACAAAGAGAGTTAATGGTGAATTATTTGTGTGCCAAATCTATGTGGATGATATTATCTTTGGATCTACTAACCCACAATTTAGTGAGAAATTTGGAAGGTTGATGTGAGAGAAATATGAGATGTCTATAATGTGTGAGCTGAAATTCTTTCTTGGTCTACAAATCAAGAAAATGAGAGAAGGTACATTTATCTCTCAAACAAAGTACACCAAGGACTTGATCAAGAAGTTCAACATGCAAGAGTGCAAAGGTATGAAAACTCCCATGCCCACTAGCGAACATGATCATCTCACTTAGGAGGGTGAACCGGTTGATCAAAAGGTTTATCGATCAATGATTGGTTCATTGCTATATCTATGTGCCTCCTGTCCCGATATTATGCTTAGTGTGTGCATGTGTGCTCAATATCAAGCTGCACCTAAAGAATGTCATCTTAAGGCTGTGAAACGCATTGTGATATACTTGATACATACACCAAACTTTGGCATCTTGTATCCCAAGATATGTTCTTTTAATCTTGTTGGCTACGCTGACTCGAACTATACCAGTGACAAGGTTGATAGAAAATCCACCTCGGGTACATGTCAATTTCTTGGTAGATCTCTTGTGTGTTGGTCCTCCAAGAAACAAAACTTGGTATCTCTATCTATTGCCGAAGATGAATATATTGCTGCCGGATCATGGTGTGCGCAATTATTATGGGTCACACAAACGCTCAAGGATTATGGAATCTATGTGAAAAACATGCCATTACATTGTGACAATGAGAGTGCTATTAAGATTGGTCATAATCATGTGCAACATTCTCGAACCAAGCATATGCAAGTTCGACATCATTTCATCCATGATCATGTTGCCAAAGGGGGCATTAATCTTATGCATGTTCGTATTAACAAGCAATTGGCCGATATCTTTACTAAGCCACTTGATGAAAAAGTGTTTTGTCACTTAAGGAGTGAGTTGAACATAATTGATGCTTCAAACTTGAGCTAAGCTCACTGGTATGCATGCAAGGGGATGAACTTACTTAAGCATTCCAAGCTATTATTATCTTGAATATCATATATCTTGGAATTCTATGCTCCGTTGTCTTGCATCTAACCCTTTTGTAGGTACTTGGAAGAACAACACTCCACAAGATTGCCAACAACTCATTTCTTAAGCAATCTTGTCATGACCAAGCATCCACAACTTCTCTTTGATGATGAAAGGAAGAAGACAACGAAACATATCCTTGGCATATATTTCTCAATTGGTATCAAATCACAATTGGTATCATGTCATTTGGATATATCATGTTCTTCCTTGCATGACTAACCTATGTAGGAGAAAAGTGAATGAAAACAGCAAGGATTGCTCCCAACTCAAGACGAACTTCATCAATTTCGAGCATCATCGTCAAGTTCACCTACAAGCTACTTCATCAACATCCACTACTGGAAACAACAAATTTGCCATGTGCCATTTCTTTGCCGTCAGCTGGCAGACGACAAAGCAACTATTTGCCATCATTTTCCAGTAAACAGACAGCAAAGAACTAGCTGATGGCAAAGAAGCTCTTTGCCATCAGCTAGTTCTTTGCCGTCTGGTAGCGGACGACAAACTAGCTTTTCCGTCAGCTAGCAGACGACAAAGAGGAAGGGTGGCCCACTAACGGGTAGCAGCTAACGGACATTTTATTTGCCGTCTGCTAGCAGACGACAAAGCTTCTTTGCCGTCTGCTAGCGGACGACAAAGAAGTAACGTGCGTCCGCCCTGACCCCACCCCACTAGTTAGTCTCTTTGCCGTCTGCTAGCAGATGGTAAAGAGATTAACCTACCTAACCCCCGCGCCCCACCCCTTTCTCTCTCCCTCACCTCACCCGAGCCGCCCCCATTGCCCGAGCCGCTGCCGCCCCCGCGCTACCCCCCTGAGCAGCCACCGCCGCCGGCCAGCCCCGCCCCTTCCCGCCCGCCCCGTCGCCTCACCCCCCCTCTCTCTCTCCCCTCACCTCACCAGGCCCACCCCTCGCCGCCCGCCCCGTAGCCCCACCCCGAGCCGCTGCCCACCCGCCACCCTCCGGAGCCCCCGCTGCAACCGGCCAGCCCTGCCTACCGGTGCCCGCCTCGTCGCCGGCCGGTCGCTCGCCCCGCCCCGGCCCCGCCTCCCAGCGGACGCAGGCCGCGGCCACCGCGCTGCCCCGCCCCACCACCGGAGCCGCGCAGAGCCCTACCGCCTGAGCCGCGCCGCGCCGCGCTGCCGCGCCACTGGCGCTGCGCCGCCCCGCCCCGCCACCGACACCGCGCCGCCCAGCCCTGCCCTGCCGCCGGAGCCGCACCGTCAAACCCTAAGGTGCTGTTTTTCTGTTTTTTTTCTATTTATTTAGATTTAATTTAGCTAGGTTTAGATTTATTTTAGATTTAGTTTAGCTTGGTCAAGGATCGAGGGGAAAAGGAGTCGAGGGTCGACCCCGACACGACACCACCGACACCCCGACCCTCGACACGACACCCCGACACGGCACCCCCGACCCCGACATGACACCCCCGACACCCCGACCCGACACGACACCCCTGACACGCCGACCCCGACACGACACCCCGACCCCGACACGACACCCCGACCCCGACACGACACCTCGACACCCCGACACGGCACCCCCGACCATGACGTAGCACGCCTACCCCGACACGACAACCTCGACACCCCGACCCCGACACGACACCCCCGACACCGCCGACACCCCTGAGACCCCGACACCCCCGAGAACCCGACACCCCTAGATTTAGTTTAGGTTTATTTAGATTGTCAGGGTTCGAGGATTGAGCGGAAAAGGAGTCCAGGATCACCCCCACACGACACCCCCTGACACCCCGACCCCGACACAACACCCCCCGACACCCCGACCCCGACACGACACCCCGACACGGCACCCCCGACCACGACACATCACCCTACCCCGACACGACACCCCCGACACCCCGACCCCGACACGACACCCCGACACCCGACCCCGACACGACACCCCCGACACCCCGACCCCGACACGGCACCCCCGACACCCAGAGCCCGACACGACACCCCCGACACCCCAACCCCGACACGACACCTCGACACCCCGACACGACACATCACCCCTACCCCAACATGACACCCCCGACACCCCGACCGCGACACGGCACCCCTGACACCCCAACCCCGACACCCCGACCCCGACACGACACCCCCGACACCCCGACCCTGACACGACACCCCCGACACCTCGACCCCGACACGACACGAGTCATATATTTGTGAATTATGAGTTAGCTCATATATTTTTCGATTTTGTTATACAAAACATCATATTTATGTTGATCAGGTGGATTTAAATGTGTAGTTGTTTCGTCGCTGCGAGGGTCTGGTGTTCGACGACCTCCCCGTGCGTACGATGAGCTCCGCCCCTGCGTTTGTGGGTGAGCAAAAATGACATCTCCTCTTGCCCCCTTCATTTCCTCTATTGCGGTCTTCGTGCCGATGAAACTTGCTATCTATAGGTGTCTTCAATCATCAGTATGCGTGACCACTACGCGTCTCCCGTTCAAAAGGGTTGCCTCTATAAATATGCATTCATTAGCATATTTATAACCGTGATTCTTTCGAATTGTCCAACGTTATCCATGGACAACCCGAGTATGTGTAGATTGGGTTCGTTTTCCCATATGCTCTGCTCTGGATCCAATGCAGAATTTCGTCAGAGCCTCCCTGTTGTTATCCGGGTACACATCCTCTCTGCTTATTGCCAAGACGTGTATCAGGAGAACAACAGAGAGGTGCTGCCGAAATTTTGCGTCGGATGTGGAGCAGAACATGGGAAAACGAACCCAATCTACACATACTCGGATGGGATTAGGACCTATCTTTACCTACTAGCGTCTAGGTTGCATCAACGTAATAAAACTGACAAACTCTATTAACTGATGAATATGGTTTGCCGAATTATGTATATTTTTTTGTGTGTCCAATAGCTAGGCAAGATGAGTGATCGTGGGTGGATGTACACCGGTCACGCTAGTTAGAAAGACATGACCCATGAATGGATAACAAAAACCAAGGTGTTTGTGAGAGTCGCATTTGCAAATGGATAGAAAACAACCTGGTGCCCTTGTGTCGATCGCGACAACTGTAAGAAGAAGTCAGAGTTTGAAATGATCAAACACCTGCAGAAGTGGGGTTTTACGCCTAATTATACAGTCTAGACATTTCACGGTGAGTCTGCCCAACGTGCCAGAGCTGAGGTGGTTCGTCGTCGCACCGACTAGCATGGCACCGGGATCGAAGACATGGTGCAAGACTTGGATGATGCTCAGGATTCGGATGATGAGATGGAGGAATTTGTAAAGGCCTTTTATGAAATGTTGGAGTCTTCAAAACGTCCTCTCCACGAGCACACTGAGCTTTGTCAGCTGGATGCCATCACGCAAGTAATGGCTCTGAAGGCTCAGTTAAACCTGGGCAGATAATGCTACGACGCGATGATGATGATATTTGGACGCTTTCTACCCAAAGGCCATCTATTGCCACTAGACCTGTACCAGTCGAACAAAATCCTACGTGTGCTGAAGATGCCCTATGAGAAGATAGATGCCTATGAGAATGGATGTGCCTTATTCAGGCTTGAGTATGCGGGCTTGAACTATTGCCCCATTTGCAATGCTTCTAGGTATGTTCTGGTAGACAACGGTATGGGTGATAAGAGTCAGACCAAAATCCCCATTAATGTTCTTCGGTATCTGCCAATCATACCAATACTTCAACGTCTTTTCATGGTCGAAGAGATAGCCAGACAGATGACGTGGCATAAATTGGGCAAAAGAACAGAACTAGATGCAGATGGGAATCTGATGTTGGGACACACTTCAGATGCTTTTGCGTGGAAGTACTTCGATGCATTACATAAGGATAAAGCGGCATATCCAAGGCATCCTCGAGTTGCCATCAGCACGGATGAGTTCAATGTGTATGGTATGACGGCAGCACAATACAGTTATTGGCCTGTATTTGACATTGCAGTCAATCTCCCCTTAGAGAGATTATGAAAATAAAGAACATTTTCCTGACGTTGATAATTCCAAGGCCCTAATATCCGGGGAAGAATATGAATGTGTACATGCAACCGCTTAAGGATGAATTGCAAGAAGCCTGGGATAATGGGATCAAGACATACGACGCCGCTACAAAAAAGAACTTCAAAATGCATGTGTGGTACATATACTCGATGCATGACTTGCCGGCGTATGCGCTATTCGTTGGCTGGTGTGTGAATGGATGGTTTCCGTGCCCCACTTGCAAGGCAGCTCTTCAGTTCCGTTGGCTGGAGGCGGGTCGCAAGTTTTCTTGCTTCAACATGCATAGACAGTTCATGGATCCTAACCATAAGTTCAGAAAAGACAAGAAGAATTTCATCAAAGGTAGAGTTGTCAAAAAAACTGCACCACCTGCGTTGAGACGGATCTAGATCGTCCAGGGTATTTCAAAGGGTATAATACGGAACACACCTGGACTCACAAGATATGTTTGTGGAATCTGCCTTACTTTAAAGACCTCCTTTGCCCACACAACATCGACGTGATGCACACTGAAAAGAATATCGTGGAGGCCCTTTTTGGTACATTGTTCGACATAGAGGGGAAGTCGAAGGATAATCCTAAGGCTAGAGTCTACTAGGAGGCTCTATGTGATAGACCGTTACAAAACAGTCGACAACCAAAAGGAAAGAAGAACTGGAGGAAGCCAAAGGCATGGTTCAATCTTGGAAGGCCAGGTATGAGGGAAATGATCTTGTGGGTGAAAATGCAGTTGATGTTCCCCGATGGGTATGCAGCGAATCTAAAGAGGGGAGCGAGTCTTGACAAATTGAAAATATTTGGTCTCAAGAGTCATGATTGGCAGATATGGCTTGAGCGGGTAATGCCGGTGATGTTGCGTGTATTTATCCTTGAGGATGAATGGCTAGTACTGGCAGAGCTGAGCTATTTCTTCCATGCTCTTTGTGCGAAAGAACTACCGCCTGACGTGCTAGACGAACTGGAAGAGTTGGCGCTAGAGTTGATCTGCAAGTTAGAGAAGAACTATCCAACGGGCTTCTTTAATCCAATGCAACATTTGATTTTGCATCTCCCGACCGAGGCAAGATTGGGGGGCCCGTGCAAAATCGTTGGTGCTTTGCAACTGATAGGATGCAGAAGATGCTTCGAGCAAAATGTAAAAATAAACGTAGAGTTGAAGCATCGATGACCGAGGCATTCATTACCGAGGAGGCGCCAAACTTCATGACAGCACACTACAAAGCCAAGAATCATCATTTGCATAATCCGAAGCCTCGGTACAATGATGGCGATCGTGAAAAAGGTCGATCCAACCTTAGCCTATTCAAAGGGAAGCTCGCACTAGCCGATGCTTCGAACTCAATAGCATTGGATGTTGAAGAATGGCGGACCATTTTGTTGTATATCTTCAACAACCTAACAGAAGTGCGGTCGTACATAGAGTAAGTTCTCGGTACATTGTTTTGCAACTTCTAATTCCTTTGAAATGCTCTTATTCCTGGATATGTGATACAGTCGATACGTCGCCAAATTCTCGGATGGAACGGTGATCCAAAAGGATTCCATCGAAGAGTATGAGCTTCTGGCAAAGCATGGAGGTAGCTATCCTGGTTTCATCTCTTGGTTCAAGCAAATGGTAATTTCCATTAATTAGACGATTTCATTTCTTCGCCTAGTTTTCGGCTAATGCAACAATCCTTTCATATTAAACTTGTAGGCTAATCCTTTCGGCTAATGCAACAATCCTGACTATATGGTCCGTTCATTTGACAAATACGACATCAATGGGTATCGCTTTCGTACTTTTGGCAAAGAGCTATCTATGGCCGACCGAAAGTCTACAAATTGTTGTGTCTCCGCTGTAGACGAAGGAGGGGTCGAGTATTATGTAAGAGTTGAAGCAATTTATGAACTTACACTCTTTGGTGAAAACCCACCAGACGTCGTAGTCTTCAAATGTTATTGGTTCCACTCGAAGGAGACTAGAAGGACTCATGAACATAAAGGGCTAGTCGAAATCAAACAAAGCACGCATTCAGATGTTCCCGATGTCTATATTACACCTCAACAGGCGACCCAAGTTTTCTATCTACCATGGGCGTGCCAAACGGATCCAAATTTGAAAGGTTGGGATGTCGTTTATGATGTGCTGCCACATTTTAGTCCACCTCTCCTCAATGAAGATGATTATGAACCTCACATTAACCCAGACACATATAAAGGAGAATTCTTCCAAGAAACACGTGTTCCAAGAAACGTTTCAAGAACCGCTCTACTTCACCCCAGAACGTTGAGGTCGACAGCGATAGTGAACTCGACTTCACCCCTGAGCCGGAACAAGAAGAGACAGAATAAGAAGAGGTTACTGCTGTGGATGACCTGACAATGCTTGACCGATTACATAGAGGCCTTCCACATGTTGATGCATCTATTGATGATGTTGATGAGCACGTCATTACTGATAGTGATGATGATTATGCATTTATTGATCCCAGAGCATATATAGACGATGAAGATTAATATTAGTAACGTGAGGTATTAAATTATTATTATGTAGATATGTATTACTAATTAGTTCATGTTATTAGGTATTCAATTTTTTTATGTTGAACTAATTTCGTTCACTCTTTGTCATTGCAGGTGTTGACAGATGGTGGGCTCGGGTCGAGAGGGATTTGAGCCTCCTTCCTCGGCACGTGCTGGGAGGGATGCTATTATTCCACCCCAGCAACTACGGAGAGCGCTGGTACACTTCATGCAGACACCGGCAGACGTTTCTTCTTTGACCGGGAGAGGTCGGGGGAAGACGAAGAGAGGTGCTAGAGGTAGGAAGGCTGCTGCGCCTTCCTTCCCGCCACCCCGAGCCGATTCTCCCGACCACAGGAGTGCTCCGTCTCATGTGGACCCGTCTGACATGGACCCGTCTCGGACTCCGATCCATGAGCCTCGGGTCGACGAGCCTCGAGTCACCGAGCCTTCGTCCCAGGAGACTCCGGTCCCAGAGTCTTCGTCCCTGGAGACTCGGGGTCCCAGAGTCTTTGTCCCACATGACTCCGGAGGCTAGTGGCCATGCTCATGGTGGCGAGGACAACTTGTCTGAGGACACCTATAGCGAGGGCGAGCTGATTGAGGAGGGCAAGAAGGTCTACCAACATGGTTGTACAAAGCTCTCGCATGTGCCGATGACCCGCTAGCAGAGGTGGTTGATTGTGCCTAATGCGGAGTAGTAAGTGCATTTACTCTTTTTTAACCTTTCGTCTTCATATTTCTTCAAATTAATATCTAATGTGTTGGCCTTGTCATACTACAGGGGTTGGAAACACGAGCGTGGTGTCTGTAGGCCCAACCTGGTCCTTGGTGTGCTTCTTCGGCACCACTTCCCGGGGAAGGTCCAGCTGCCCGGTGAGGGTGAGGCTCCATAGGTAGCACTGACCTGGGAGCTGTACATGGCTACCCCGGCCCCGCCGGAGGAGATGGTCGACGGTGTCTTGTGCGAGACGGTGGCTGACATTGTGATCTATTTCTTTTGGGTAATTTCTCCTTTACACAATTAAAAATCAACAACACCTAGTGATTGTACTAATCAGTGTTGTCTTGTTTGATTGCAGACCCTCTACAGGTGTCTTGAGGAACACAAGGCGAAAGCGGCTGTTGTTCTCGAAGCCGAGTGCAAGCGCCTACTACTTACGACACGAGGCTCGGGTGCAAGCTATTCGAGACTACTACGCCTCAACTAACATTAAGAGGTCCAAGAAGAAGTGCCACAAAAATTATCTGAAGGAGAAGTTAATGAAGGTAATTATCTATTATTAAGGCCTTGGACTTAGTTTCTTTGATTTGATTCATAGGCATAGCGCTGAAATTTCTCTTGTCTAACTTAGGTGCCCCCGAGATGGTGTGCGGATAGGATGGACTGTTGGGAGGCATTAGTGGATGAGTGGTGCTCTCCCGAATGGCTAGCCAAACACAACAAGGCCAAGGATAAGCGTGCCCAAATGAGAGATGTGCCACACCGTCAAGGGAGCTCCAACCTGTTTGAGTACGGGGATCACTGGGTATGTGGTTTGCTTCATGATTCATTCAATTTCATTCTTCATGCTAGCTTGAGCCCTTAACTAATATTTTGTTCCTCTCTTTTAGGCACGAGAAAACAAGAAGGAGGTGCCACCTCTGTTCGACCTCTATGCCATGGCCCATAACAGCCTCGTACAAGAAGGCCAAGGCATTCTCTGAGGATGACCTTGATCATCCAGAGAGCTTCAGAAACATCTCCTCCCACAACAAGCTCGTGAGGTACAGAGATGAGGGGAAGGCGAGGAAAGGGGAGGACTTCAACCCAAGCAGAGTTATTTTGATCCAGAGCTCGTGATGATATCTGGTGGCGGGAGGCCCCATGGCTCGATAGCCATTGGGGCTGGACTGATATGTTGTCCTAGAACTCTCCCGGAGATCAAGAAGCGCCAGACGAGCTCTGATCCTGAGATAAGACATCGTCCACGACCAATGGAGCTCGCCATTGAGGCTAGGGCCTAGGATCTTTTGGCGGAGGCAAACAGGCAGGCAGCACAGAGGGAGAGGGACATGGAGGAGAGGACAGCTAGACTCTTGGAGGAGGAGAGGAACCGGAATGACGCGTCTCACCGGGCCCTATACGAGCTCCTCATGGTAAGTTTCTCCTGCATATTAGCCAAATCATGCACGTAATGTTTGTTTCATAACTAACTAATATGAATGACTCATCAAAACAAAATGTGCAGACCGTGTGCCAGAACATTGGTCAGACCCCTCCGTCAATGCCCCATATTGCTATAGCACCCATGGTGAGTTTCATTTGAATGATCATTAGTTACTAGTATTCACATTTGAGTTGCATCATGCTAAGGAGACATTGCTTGCAAATGATATTTGGTGCAACGTGCCTCCTGACAAGCATCAACTGATCCTTCTGCGCCTGCCGCAACCCCGACCGGTCCTTCTACGTCTCACCGTGGCGCAAACCTGACCGGTCCTTCACCTCCGTGATGATGGTAAGTTTTCCCAAGTGTTTTGCTTAACAAATGCATACTTAGCTTAAGAAATGACCCAACTAGCTCCAAAATGACATATACTTAGCTTATTTTCCTCAAAAATGACATAATAACCTTACTTAGCTCCAAAATGATATATTCTACCTAGGATAGCTATAAAATGACCTATACTTAGCATTTTTTCCTCCAAAATTACTTGATATGCTTTGTTAGCTAGAAAATGGCATAACTACCTAGGATAGCTCAATAATGATCTATAGCTGGCTTAGCTAGTTCATTTATGACACAATTAGCTCACTTACGTACAAAATGGCATAACTACCTATGATAGCTCAATAATGATCTATAATTAGTTTAACTAGTTCATTTATGACATAATTAGCTCACTTAGGTAAAAAAATGGCATAATACCCTTGGTTTAGCCCCAAAATGACCTATACTTAGCTTATTTTCGACAAAAATGACATAATAACCTTAGTTACCTCCAAAATGATATATTCTACCTAGGATAGCTATAAAATGACCTATACTTAACATTTTTCCATCCAAACTGACTTGATATGCTTAGTTAGCTAGAAAATGGCATAACTACCTAGGATAGCTCAATAATGATCTATAGCTAGCTTAGCTAGTTTATTTATGAAATAATTAGCTCACTTAGGTACAAAATGGTATAACTACCTAGGATAGCTTAATAATGATCTATAATTAGCTTAGCTAGTTCATTTATGACATAATTAGCTCACTTAGGTAAAAAATGGCATAATAACCTTGGTTTAGCTCCAAAATGACCTATACTTAGCTTATTTTCCTCAAAAATGACATAGTAACCTTACTTACCTCCAAAATGATATATCTACCTAGGATAGCTATAAAATGACCTATACTTAGCATTTTTTCCTCCAAAATGACTTGATATGCTTAGTTAGCTAGAAAATGGCATTACTACCTTGGAGAAGAGGAGAGGAGAGGAGAAAAAGAAAGAGAAGATAAATTCTTCTTCTTCTTTTCTTCTTTTTCTTCTAGCTAGTCTTCTTCTTCTTGTAACTTTTATCTTTCCTAATTTGCAGATTTGCTATAGACGAGGAAGCTTGCATTGATTGACGGGGTTTATACCCCTAGGTAGGCTAAAGCAACGGGGTCCTCTCCCCCTTCGCTTCGAAGAAAAAACTATGCGGCCGGCCGGACGTGGCCAGCCGAAGGGCGCCCAACGCAAGCTAGCACCGACTGGCTGGTCAAGCAGCCGGTTGGGCCCTCGGCCGGCCGGTTGAGTAGCCATCCGCCCACGTGCCGGCTCCTCCATTGACTTTGGGACAAACGTGCCCCGTCCCGTCCCTCTGTCTGCGGGTACGACGACACGCCGCGACCGGCACGACGGGCGGCCCTGTGGCTACAGTGGCCGCTTACGCCATGCTGCGCATGGCTACATTTCGACCGTCCAGGCCGCTGACCCCGGTGAGCGCGACCGGGTGGGGGAACAGTGCCGGCACGTCCTCGCCACTTGATTACCTATCTCGGCATGGCTATAGTGCTGCCGGCCGTACGAGAGACTTCAGCCGGCTGGCGCTAGACGACGCTCCCCCTGGCGACCCGTGTTGGGGCAGGTGGGCGAGGACCAATCGGAGAGCCAGTTGGCGGGCCCCAACGGGAGATGGGACTGCTCAATGGGTGGCCCCCTCCCATGACGAGACAACGCAAGCAGCGAGACCCTCTGGCCGGCCGGAGAGGCTGCCAGCCGGGTCCCTCCACTTTGGTACTTATAGCATATTGTAAGAGCCGGGGGGTTGGCCTATAAAACCGCCCGAGCCCCCCACGCAACGGGGACAGACACAAAAACATATACACTCACGCTCACATCCACGAAAGTCTCATCATAGCGGAGGAAGACGAGACGGCTGCTCCTTCTTCCTCCTCTAGACACAGCTCGAGGAGCATCCCTGTGAACATACCCATCCATCCAAAGAAATCAAGCAGGACTAGGGGTGTTACCTCCCTCGGAGGGCCCCGAACTTGGGTACATCATGTGTCATCACCTCTTGTGCCCAATCTCGCACTCGGAGCCCGTCGGCGTCCTTTGACCCCAACACCTTCGATAAACCACCCCATGGCATCTGTCGTGTGAAAACGACGACAGTTGGCACCCACCGTGGGGCCCTATGCGGCGCCGATCAGATTCATGCTCCGAGCGGGACCCCTTGCCATTCCCTGCCGTCACCGCTTGTCCCGGCGAAACCGTGGGGAGCTCGTGGGGCTTGCCTTAGCACGCTCTGGAGGTAACTCCATCGGCCTAACGGCTGACATCGACGCGCTCACCGAGTGCTTCGGCAGGCTCAGCCTCGCCGAGGCTCCGGCCGCTGACGAGTATCCCGCGGGGGTGCTTGTCTGCGCCGGCCTGCCTACAGCAGTGGGCACACTCGCTGTGGCCCGGCCCAACGGGTCCCACGATCATGTGGGGGTGATGGCCATCACCTCCCCCACCACGTCCGGACGGGCGCGGGCCGCGGCTAACACTTCTGCTGCTCACGCCGGCACGTCCGACCCGCTCGGTACGGCCCTTCGGGGTTTAAGCACTCTGATCGCCCCGACGGCGAACCCCGACACCGCCGCGACCAACCTTGAGGCGGCTCGCCTCATCCTGTTCGAGGATGCCACCGCCCTCGCGGCCACGCGGCGCCGCATGGAGGCCGCGTAGCGGGAGTATATTTCTGCCTATGGTCTCACCCCGGCTGGCGCCGAGCCCAACCGGCGTGGGGCCGTCCGCGACCGTGGCCGCGTGGTCGCTGAGATTCTCGGTGGCAAAATGCCCGTCTATGACACACCCGCAGCCAACTTGCGGGCCCTCAAGGTGGCCTACGAGGAGTTGGCCACCTTGGAGGGCGAAGAGCACGCAGCCCACGAGCGCCACATCAAGGAGCTCATCAATGCTACTGATGCTTAGCACATCTACTCATGCCCGGCAGTGCTGCCACCGAAGGCCCCTGGCCTGAACGCGAGGGCACGGGAACTGCCGGCCGTCAGGTGGCCTAGTACTCCTGCTCCCCTCGCGTCTCTGGCCGCTGGGTCGAAGCAAACAACCCCCGGCCCTCTCAGACGCCGGGGAGTGAGCAGCCGGCTGTCAGCAGCCGGCGCACCAACGAGCCCCCTCGCAGCGGTCACCACCATGAATTACCGGCATCTGGCAGCCGGTGCCGTCGGGTGCACACGCCGCCCCCACGACGGGAGTTGCGGCAGTCGATGCCACCTACCATCCGTCCTGAACTCTCGGCCCGGCTCGGACCGTGCGTCCCCCGCAGCAAGGACGACGCCCGCAACCGCATCGACCGACTTGCGCAATCCGCTCTCCTCGAGGAGGAGGGTTCGATAGGTCCGTCCTGCGTCGGCCCCCAGATTCATACCGAGTCGTTCCCAACCGGCTTCACGCTCCCTAGGGACACCCCGAAATACAACGGGGCCTCCAAGCCCAAGGACTGGCTGATCGACTACAACACCACGGTGTGTATCGCCAGGGGGAATAAACACGTTGCCGTTCGCTACGTCCCCCTCATGCTGATCGGCTCGGCCCGTACCTGGCTCAATAGCCTGGAAGTCGGCAACATCAAGACCTAGACGGACTTCGAGGAGGCCTTCATCCACAACTTCACCGGCACCTACAAGCGCCCTGGCCGTCCCCGTGAACTCTCCATGTGAGTCCAGGGGCCGGATGAATGTCTCCGGGACTATCTCACTCGGTGGACCGTGCCCCGCAACTCCTACGAAGGGGTGCACGAGGTACAAGCCATGCAATATTTCAATGAGGGCTGCCGGGACGGCACCCCCCTCAAGCACAAACTCCTGTGCTCCAAGCCAGCCACGCTGGCCGAGCTCATGACCAAGGTGGACAACTACGCCACGGCCGACTCGGCCATCCGGGTCAAGACGATCCCGCCGGCCAAGGTGACGACAACGCCGGCAACGACCCGGCCAGCTGCCGACAACCGGCAGCCGCAGAACAACAAGCGCAAGAACGACCAGCCGGATCCCCGCTAATGGAGCCGGCAGGCCAACACCATCGAGGATCAAGAGCCGGTTGCCCAGCCTTTTGGCTAGCGCCAGCGCACCGGCAAGGCTGCCTAGCAGCCAAAGCTCACCTTGGAGCAAATGCTCGATCTCCCATGAAAGAACCATTCAGGGGCCAAACCCTCTACGCACATGTTTCGACAGTGCAGCTTCTCACAGCGATTGGCCCGGGGAGACGGCCTTCCGGCTCCTCCTGCGTCGCCAGCCCACACGCCGGCCTTGGCCCAAGCTGCCGCCCCGGCGCCGGCAACGACATCGAACGACGGTCGTCTAATCGACCAGTTCCCCAACCAGGACGGTTGGTACGTCGTCTTCACCAGTGAAGAGACGGGCAAGCATGCGGAGCGTCGGCTCCGCCGTGAGGTGAACGCCACCATGCCGGCAACTCCCCAGTTCATGCACTGGTCGGAGAAGCCGGTCACTTGGGGCCAGGCCGATTACCCTGCCATGAGGCCGAATCCCGGCAGCTACGCCTTGGTCCTTGACCCCACCATCGCCTCCAAGGAGCGAGCCTGCCTTTTCTCACGGGTGCTGATAGACGGCGGTAGCAGCATCAACATTCTTTACCTCAACACGATGGACAAGCTGGGGCTGAAGGTAGAAGACCTGCAGGCGAGCGAGACGGTTTTCCACGACATCGTGCATGGGAAATCCTGCTCCCCTGTCGGCAAGATCACCCTTGACGTCCTGTTCGGCGGACCCAGCCACTTCCGCCGCGAGCCAATGTTGTTCGAGGTCGTGGACCTCGCGAGCCCCTACCACACGCTGTTGGGCCGGCCGGCCCTTGTCAGCTTCATGGCGGTTCCACATTATGCCTACCTCAAGCTCAAGATGCCGGGCCCCAAGGGAATCATCACCATCAAGGGCGACTACAAGATGTCACTCGAGTGCGCTTGAGATGGCAGCTGGCTGGCCAAGGCCCTGGAAATCGCTGAGGAGAAGCGGCAGCTCGACCGGCTCATGGCCCTTGCGACCAGCCAGCCGGCCATGCCGGCCCCTCCCTCGCAATCCACCGGCGAGGCCTCCTTCCAGCCGTCCGAAGACACCAAGCAAATCCCGCTCGACCCAGCCAACCCGGCTCAATGCGTCACGATCGGCTCCTGCCTTGACAACAAATAGGAAGGCAAGCTCGTCGACTTGCTTCGTGAGAATCGGGACATCTTCGCATGGTCTCCCAAGATATGCTGGGTGTTCCGAGGAAGTTCGCCGGGCACAAAATGCACGTCCGGCTGGACGTCAAGCCGGTCAAGCTCCCCGCCGCCTCCTCCTCATGGAGCTCGATCGGGTCGCTACAACGCCCAAGGGCTAGTCATCGACCATCTCGCGAGGCAACAACAACAAGGAAAACTAGCGCAAGGATGAAAGAACTTACGCAACGGCAAGGGGCAGGGCTCGCTTGGCGCATGGCGGTGGCTTCCGCGCGGCCACCTTCGCTCGCTTCTGGCTAGGCGGTGAGGCCACCGGCCCCTCGTGAGCCGGCCTCTTCCCCCGGCCGGCCGGGCCTCGAGCCGGTCGCTCCTCGCTCCTCCGGTCCTGGCGCGTTGTGGGAGGAGGTCCGTCTATAATCATCAAATCGTCATCATCATCGTCGTCGTCTGTCCAGTCCCGGATGGAGGGGGCAAAAGGGAACTCACCCGCTCCGCTGGGTTCCCCAGCTGTGCCGGACCCTCCGGCCCCGCCAGGAGCGCCGCCTCGCGGATCCGCCGGCTCATCGCCCCCCCGAGGAGTCCACTCCTTCCTCTGGGTGGCCTCCCGTCTGGAAGTCTCGAGAGTCGGAGTCCTCACGCTCCGCCTCGAAGATCTGCGGGTGTGGGCCATCTGGCGTGTTCTGTCACACCAGCAGCTAAGGCCAGCACTTCAACGTAAGTTCTCCAGCCGGCTGCCGGCTGGGGAATACCAAACGAGAAATAACCGCCTCGATGAAAAAACTCACCAGAGGAGGCCAGTTGATGTGGTCGTACGGCTCCATGCCGAAGGACCACGAGGCGGGCTTCAGCTTGAACATCGTGAGGGCGTTCACCCGCTTCGCCACCTGAGCCGGCGTCAGCTCGACGGTGGACTCCCGGTAGGGGTCATGTCGGCCGGACATGTCGCAGATCCGGTGTGGCCTCATCTGGAGGGGCGACTCCCGGTGCGACACAAAGGCTGCCACCAGGTCAGCGACAACCAACCACGTAGAGCTGGGCGAGCTCGTCCAAGGCCACGCCGTGCGGGGCAGGTCCCTGCCAGTTCTGCTGGGAGGACTGCCGGTCCTCGAACGGCGGCAGCCGGATGTAATCCGTCCCCGGGTCAACGTTCTTCACGTAGAAGAACGATCAGTGCCACCCTTGACGGACTCGATCAGAGAGAGGGGGAAAGCGAGCGATGTCGTGGAAGCACACCACCATGCCCCCGCACACATCGCTCTTCAAAGACTTGAGATAGAAGAGGGTGTTGAAAAGCTCGAGGAATGGGAGAATGCCAAGGTACCCCTCGCATAGCGCCACGAAGGCGGAGAGGTGCCAGATCGATTTCGGACCAAGGTGGTGTGGTTGGAGGTTGAACGTGTCAAGAAGAAGACGGAAAAAGAGGCTCACCCGAAGGCCAAAGCCCCGAGAGAAGTGCCAGAGGAACACGACGCGTTCCCCTGGCTGCGGCGCCGGTGCTACCTCGCTGCCCGGCGCGCGAGCGGCCACCCGCTCCGCCGACGACAACATCCGCGCCTTGCGCAGCTCAGTGATGTCGGCCTCGGTGACAAAGGAGCCGCCCCAGATACCGCCGCGTCCATCGGCCATCGTGGCGGCATTGCGACGTGTGGGCGTGGGCGCGGGTTCGGGCACTGTGGGGTGTGGAGAAGAAAGAGCAATTGCGAAGGAGGGCGGCGAGGAGGCATGGAGGGCGTAGGTACCTCCGCCTCCTGCCCTTCCTCCCCTTTTATAGGGGAGGCCACGACCAGGGACGTGGGATCATTTGTGCCCACTCCCTGGGGAAACCCCGCGCGAGTGGGTGGCCCCAGGCCGTAATTGCCGCTTCGTGGCGTAGAGGATCTGGCCCTAGCCCCGAGGCCTATTGGGATAAGCCTGGGTCCTAGCGGGCTAGGCCCAGGCGACGTCCCGTCTCCCCGCAAGCGCGGGACCCATCGCGTCCTTACGTGCCGCGTGGGGAGTCGTGTGACGGCGCGGGTCCTAGGGCAGCATGCTGGAACCCAAGGCATCGGGACTGACGACTGACCCGGCTGCCCCTTCGCCTTCGAGCCAGAGGCGGGTGGAGCTGAGGGGAAGCCGCCGACTCCCCACCGTCCGCCGAACGCGGGCCCCCGCTGGCTTCAGGGGCTGCTGACGGGGTTTATAACCCCAGGTAGGCTAAAGCAACGGGGTCCTCTCCCCCTTCGCTTCGAAGAAAAACTATGCGGCCGGGTGGACGTGGCCGGCCGGAGGGCGCCCAACGCAACCCAGCACCGGCCGGCGCCCCGGCCGGCTGGTCAAGCAGCCGGTTGGGCCCTCGGCCGGCCGGTTGAGTAGTCGGCTGCCCACGGGCTGGCTCCTCCGTTGACTTTGGGAGGGACGTGCCCCGTCCCGGCCCTCTGTCCGCGGGTACGACGCCGCGACACGACCGGCACGACCGGCGGCCCTGTGGCTAGAGTGGCCGCTTACGCCACGGCGCGCATGGCTACAGTTCGACCGTTTCGGCCGCTGACCGTGGTGAGCGCGATCGGGCGATGGAACAGTGCCGGCACCCCTCACCACTCGATTACCTGTCCCGGCGTGGCTATAGTGTCGCCGGCCGTACCAGAGACTTCGGCTGGCTGGCACTAGACGATGCTCCCCCTGGGGACCCGTGCCGAGGCAGGTGGGCGAGGACCAATCGCAGAGCCGGTTGGCAGGCCCCAACGGGAGATGGGACCGCTCGGCCGACGGGCCCCTCCCATGACGAGACAACGCAAGCAGCGGGACCCTCTGGCCGGCCGGAGAGGCTGCCAGCCGGGTCCCTCCACTTTGGTACTTATAGCATATTGTAAGAGCCGAGGGTTGGCCTATAAAACCCCCCAAGCCCCCCATGCAACGGGGATGGACACAAAAACATATACACTCACGCTAACATCCACGAAACTCTCATCATAGCAGAGGAGGACGAGCCGGCTGCTCCTTCTTCCTCCTCTAGACACAGCTCCAGGAGCATCCCTATGAACATACCCATCCATCCAAAGAAACCAAGCAAGACTAGGGGTGTTACCTCCCTCGGAGGGCCCCGAACCTGGGTACATCGTGTGTCATCCCCCCTTGTGCCCAATCTCGCACTCGGAGCCCATCGGCGTCCTTTGGCCCCAACACCTTTGATAAACCACCCTATGGCATCTGTCGTGAGAAAATGACGACATTGATGGAGTGTATTCTTGTACTTGTGCTTCCTTTTTGTTTATGGAAACTTGTTGGAAACTTGTTTTGGATATGTTGTTGGAAACCATTGTATGTTGGATATGTTGTTGGAAACTTGTATGTTGGATATGTTGTTGGAACTTATTGTTGGTATGCTTGTTGAAACTTATTGTTGGTATGCTTGTTGGAAACTTGTATTCTTGATATGTTGGATATATATGTGAAATTCTGTCAAATTGAATGATTTTAAGAAAAAACAGAAAAAATAGGGGCTATATAGCCACTTTGCCGTCTGTTGGCAGACGGCAAAGGTCTTTGCCGTCAGGTAGCAGACGGCAAAGCTGCCACGTGGCAGCTACCTGTGCAACCTGGGGTAGCACTAGGATGGCCTAGGTGGGTTCTTTGCCATCCGGTGGAAGATGGCAAAGACTTAAGGTTCTTTGCCGTCTACCAGCGGACGGCAAAGAACCCACCTAGGCCGGCAAAGAAACAAGTGCTTTGCCGTCAGCTAGCAAACGGCAAAGAACTAAGGTCTTTGCCGTCTGCCAGCGGACGACAAAGCACGCCATTAAGCCCTTAACGGAGCTAAGTTGCCACGTGTGCTCTCCATGCCCTTTGCCGTCCGCTGGCAAATGGCAAAGATGCAAAGTTCTTTGTCGTCTGCAAGCGGACGGCAAAGCGCCCTTTAGCGTGGCTTATTCAGCCGGATAGTTGGCCGTCCGCTGGCGGACAACAAAGCCTTTGCCATCTGGCATGCATGCCTTTGCCGTCCTAGATGGCTGACGACAAAGTGCGTGATTCCTGTAGTGTACTCATATCCTTTATATAGCTTTACTCCAAGACATGATATAAAGCAACTCAAGCGATATGAAGACATTAAAATGCTTAATCGAAAAATGGTAACCCCATGTTGAGCTTAATGATGAGTATGACCTATGATCAAGTATTCTTGCTTGACTCCTTAAGTCTAATATAGGTGACCTAGTCACCGCCCATCATCTAGTCATAAGAATTGAATGGAATACCCATCTTGTGTTGCTCTTTGACATTTCCATTGAACTCTAACCTAGCTAAAAATTAATTGCAAATCTTTCTGAAAATTCATTGCTAATCTTTGATACACATTTGAGACATTCTGAAAAATGCATTTGAAAAAGTTGCCAACTGTCTGTTTTCTAACTGTCTGCATTTGACAAAGTTGCCAACTGTCTGCATTTGACAAAACTTCTCGGTTCTACCGATATTGTAGTCCTTCTACAGAAAAACAAATCGGTGCCACTAAATCTTTTGCCTCGGAGTCACCGACCTCTATGCACTTTGTCTAGTTTATTTTATGATAAAATCAATGATTCCAATGATGTAGGTGGAGAAACATCAAGAGATATAATCTCAAATAATCAAGGATCCCCACATCAAAGGAGGATAACTATCAAAGGTTTTTCAGATCTTAAGGGGAGAAAACTATTTTCAAGGAACCCTTGTCTCATTTACTCTCAATGACTCTATATCTCTAGGATCCCTTCCCATTCAACAATTCCTTTTATCTGTCCCTTGGGACACCTTTTTAGTAATTAATGCCAAAGGGGGAGAAATATCAAAGCTTCAAAGCTTATATTCATAATGAAGGGGGAGATATTCATGCTTCAGGGGGAGAGATGATCATGAAAAGAAGTGTAACCTTACCATATAAAGGGGAAGAATATCAAGGATCCTTTATCACACAAACACTTCTTAAGGAGAAGAGAGAAGAATAAATTTTAAATTTAATTCTCATATGCTTTAGACTTTTCTCATCCCTAACCACTCTCAATATCTACATTTTATGATTTAGGGAGAGAGGAATCCTTTCACAATTGGTGTCTTAATTGATGTCCAAGGGAGAAAAATCTAAACTTATTTGGAGACATATCATTCTCAAGAAATCATTTCTTATATCTCCTCCATATCTTGGTACTCTTGACTCCATTTGCATTTGCACTATCAAATACACATGTGTTTCCTAACATTGTTTTCTCAAGTGTGTTCCTACTGTTAAATCCTCAAGGACCTCAAGGTAAGTATATGGATCATATTCTTGTTCAAGATGACCTCTTGTTTCTTGCACATATTATTTGTAAGAGTGAGTCTTGAACTTGAAATCATTTCATTCTCATATATTTGATGCATATTGCCAAGATATACATGACTTCTCATGTCCTTCCTATCATGTGTGTGTTCATGCATTCAAAAGCAACTATCCTTAAAATGGATTGCACACATTTAGGGGGAGCTTGTATTAGTCTTGTATCCTTTAAAGTCTTCATATATTTCTGCATATCTTAAATTGAAGCTTAGATTGTATGTTGTCATCAATTACAAAAAAAAGGGGAGATTGAAAGCACATTATGCTCCCTTGGTGGTTTTGATAATTCATGACAACATACATTGTCTCTTGGACTGATACTTCCATCTAGTGTATTTCAGATAAAGTCCACAAAGAAGGTTGGCTAAGGAGTGTGGAGGGTATTCCCAAGAAGAAGGAGAAGAAATGGATTGACAAAGCTTCAAATAAGAGGACTCTACATTTTACTTTGTGACAAATCACTTTGAGTCCATGCGCGAAAGCCAATACAATTAAAAGGGGGTAAGGTATTGTTGGTGAACAAGATGCTCAAACGTGCACAAGTGATAGTCACCAGAAACAGGCATAACTCTTCCACAAATAATTTTTCTAGAACCCTACCACTCAAATCGGTAAGACCAACAATTCCTATTCAGCCTCACCGAGATTCAAACCCTAGACATAACCATGCCAAACCCTAACCATTCGGTGCAACCGATTCTGCATCGATGCCACTGAGTTTAGGCTGCCAACTTTCGGTTGCCTCGATTCATAAAATCAGAATTTTTGAGTTTTTGGATCGGTCTCACCGAGATGAGGTTTTTGATCATTGGATACCTGGCCAGTACCACCAAGAATTATATATCAGACTCACCGAGAATTATATATCGGTCTCACTGAGATTCGAAAGTTTCTACCTTTGGAGCAACTCGATACCACCGAGATTCACACATCGGTGTCACCGAGTGGGTCACTCAAGGTGTAATGGTTGGATTTTCTGAGATAGAGCCACCTACTCATGTGTTGAGATCATGCTATGAAAGCACAACTTGCTCCCTTGGTGGTTTTGATAATTCATGACAACATAGATTGTCTCTTGGATTAACACCTCTAACATGTGTATTTCAGAGAATAGTCGATGGAGAGTTGAGTTGGCAAAAGGATTGTGGAGATTGTGGAATTACCCCAAGATGCAAGGAAATGAATTGGCAAAGCTTCAACCAAGAGGACCCTACATTTTACATTTGTGAGAAATCACTTTGAGTCCCTAGGAAAGCCTATACTATTAAAAGGTGGTAAGGTTTTGTTGGTGAACAAAATGTTCATACGTGCACACGTGATAGTCACCAAAAACATCCACAAGCTCTTCCACCAAAGTCTTCCTATAGCTGAACATTCAAAATCGGTGCAACTAACATTCCTATCCTGGTGCCACCGATTCCAGAACCAAGACGGACTCAACCAAACCCTAGCCACTTCGGTGCAACCAATTCCATACCAGTGCCACCGAGTTTAGGTTGCCAACTTTCTGTTAAGAAAATTCACATTTTCAATCCCACCGAGAATGTTGGGTCGGCGTCACCGATATTGGAAATCTGACCGTTGGTCACCTTATCGGTGCAACCGAGATTCCTATACCGGTCCCTCCGAGATTCAAAAGTTGCCACCTTTTGGTCACTTCGGTACCATCGAGATTAACACATCAGTGTCACCGAGTTGGTCATTTTGTGTGTAACGGTTGGATATTTGGGGATGCCTATATGTACCCCTTCACCACAACCTACTCGTAAGAGAAGCACTCAGAACTATTCCATACCTATCCTATCACATTTTCTAAGAGAGAACCACCTACCCTTGTGTTGAGATCAAGATATTCCACTCCAACTATATGGATCTTGATTTCTAGCCCCCCCAAGTTGCTTTCCACCAATCCCATCTCTTCCACCAAGACAAATCAGTGAGAGAGTGATTGTGTGTTGAGGAGTATATCATCTTGAAGCACAAGAGCAAGGAGTTCATCATCATTACTGAGCCTATTACCTTTTGGAGGGTGGTGCGTCCTAGATTGGTTAGGTGTTGCTTGGGAGCCGCCTACTTCGTGTTGTGGAGTGAATCAAGAAGTTTGTAAGGGCAAGGAGAGCACCTACTTCGTGAAGATATACCCATAGTGAGGCTAGTCCTTCATGGACGAAGCCGTCATGGTATAGTCAAGGATTCTTCTTCGTGGAACCCTCCGTGGGTAGAGCCCTCCATGGACTGTCGCGACCGTTACCCTCCGTAGGTTGAAGACTCCATGAAAGTGGACGTACGATAGCACCACCTATCGGAATCATGGGAAAAATCCTTGCGTCTCCTATTGCGTTTGATCTTCCTATCTCATCTCTTTACTTACATGTGAAATGTCTTTACTTTCCGCTGCCATACTTGCAGACATGCATGTGTAGGGCTATTAGACTTGCTAGACTTGCTAAAAATGTTAAAATCTGCCAACCAATTAACTTGGGAAAAGGTTAGGTTTTAAATTCCTGCTCTTAGTCTATTCACCCCCCTCTAGACACTCTTCTAGCGATCCTACAAGTGGTATCAGAGCATTGGTCTCCATTGCTTCGGTTTAATCATCGTGGAGGAAGATGGATGTGTCTAGTATAGGGATTTTGAGTTCTAGAGTGCCCATTCTTGATGGAGAGTACTATAGTCAATGGAAAACTTTGATGCTTGAACTGTTTAATCAATTTCAATTGAGCAAATATGTTATGCGCCCCTATGAGCCTCCCATCGATGAATTGCATCCCACACGAGGAAATTAACATGCTTGGTAACCTTAGAACTGTCAATCTCATTATTAGAGGTTTACCAAGATTCATGCTTTCTCAATTGAAGAACTTTGCATGTGCCTATACCTTATGGACTGATTTGGAGAAACCATATCCAAATCTTTCCTTAGGAAATCTTGATGAATTCTTCATAAAACTGTTGTTTTCCACAAAATGAAGCCTAGTGATCCAAACTTTGGTAAATGCCTATTTGAGCTCCGTGATCTTATGCGTGCTAAAGGAGATGTCACCACTACCAACAACATTATCTTTGAAGCCATTCACATTCATAAACTTGAACATTGTCATGATCACAATTCTAACGAATCTCTTGTTCTTTATGACAAGGATTTCCCACTTGATGACGACAATGTGGAACATGGCTACTATGATGAAGATGAGTTGTTCAACATTGAGCATGAAAAGATCATGAAGAATCTGAGTCTTATGGCAAACTTGAAGGATTATATGTCTGGGGGAAAAGAGTGGATTGTCGAAAGTGGATGTACGGATCATATGACTGGTGATAAAGACATGTTTCAAGAGATCACGCCTAATAGAGGTCCTCGAAGGTACGTGACCTTTGGAGACAACTCTAAAGGTAAGGTACTTGGCCTTGGTAAGGTGGCCATATCCCATGATAGCTCTGTTCAAAATGTTATGCTTGTTGAATCTCTTGGCTACAATCTTCTTTCAGTATCGAGACTTGCCAATTTCGGTTTCAATGTGTAATTCACGAAAGTAGATTGCCAAGTGTTTCGTCAAGATAATCATAAAATGGACTTTATCGGTTTCCGTAGAGGTGATCTATACATTGTTGATTTCACTAAGATATCCAAGCCTCGCACTGGTTTAATTGCAAAATCTTCTAAATGTTGGCTTTGGCATAGAAGACTTGGACATGTAGGCATGCGAATCTAGATAAGCTAATCAAAGGTGATCATATACTTGGTGTTAAAGATGTTATCTTTGACAAAGATAGACTTTGTAGTGCTTGTCAAGACGGAAAACAAGTAGGAGGAAGTCACCCCGTTAAGAATATCATGACTACTAGGAGACCACTCGAGTTACTTCACATGGATCTTTTTGGTCCTAATGCTTACAAGAGTCTCGGTGGAAATTCCTATGGTCTAGTTATAGTTGATGATTTTTCTAGATTTACGTGGGTACTCTTTCGTGATGATAAGTCGCAGGTTCAAAGCATCTTCAAGAACTTCGCTCCCAAAGCGCAAAATCAGTTTGAAGTGAAGATCAAGAAGGTTCGGAGCGATGACGGACCAGAGTTCAAGAACACCCATGTGGATATTTTTCATGATGAGGAAGGTGTCTCACATGAGTTCTTGGCTACGTACACACCTAAAAAAATGGAGTTGTTGAGAGGAAGAACCGGACGCTCATTGAGATGGCAAGAACGATGCTTGATGAATACAAGACGCCAAGACACTTTTGGGCGGAAGCCATTGAAACATCATGTCATGCCACAAATCGACTTTACTTGCACAAGCTTCTCGGTGAAACAGCATACGAGCTACTCACCGGTAACAAACCCCAAGTCGGATACTTTTGGGTATTTGGCTCAAAGTGCTACATTCTTGATAAGCATCATCGTACTAAATTTGCTCCTAAATCTCATGAAGAATTTCTACTTGGTTACGGATCGAACTCTCACACTTACCGTGTCTACAACAACTTCACTCGAAAAGTTGAATAAACGGTAGATGTGAAGTTTGATGAATCTAATGGTTCGCAAGTTGAACATTTGCCAAATGATGTAGGTGATAAGGACCCTTCGGAAGCTATTCTAGATCTACCCATCAGCAATATTTGTCCCATGGAGGTGAAGTAAAGTACTTCATCAACTCAAGTGGAAGCCCCTACTTCATGTGAAGGTGAACCTCAACACGACATGGAGGCATCCACAAGACGTACACGACGAGATGATGAAGAGGAGGAAGTGCATCATGAAGATCCATCACAACCACCTTCACCACCACCTCAAGGGAACTACACCTTCAACAACAACGAAGATGAAGGAAATGATAATGAAGAAGAAGAAGCTCCACCATCCAACAATTGGAAGCTGACCTGAGTTCGAGCACAATTGACCAAGAACCATGCCCTAAACCAAATATTAGTGATATACAAACAGGAAGAATCACTCGCTCTAATACCCGTCTAGCTAACTTTTGTGAGCATTATTCTTCCATCTCTAGCATTGAGACATTCAAGGTATAACAAGCTCTTGAAGACGCAGATTGGGTGAACACCATGCATGAAGAGCTACACAACTTCGATAGGAATGAAGTGTGTACACTCATGGAGAAGCCCAAGGACGAACAAAACATCATCGGAACCAAACGGGTGTTTCGGAACAAACAAGAAGAAGACGGTCAAGTCGTGCGCAACAAGGCTCGTCTCGTAGCCCAACGATATACTCAAGTCGAAGGTATGGACTACGGTGAGACTTATGGCCCCGTTGCTAGACTTGAAGCTATTCATATTCTTCTTGCTTATGCTAATCACCATGATATGACACTTTATCAAATGGATATCAAAAGTGCATTTTTAAATAGTGAAATTTAAGAAGAGGTTTATGTTAATCAAGCACCTGGTTTTGTGAATCCTAAGAAACCTAATCATGTTTACAAGCTTCGTAAAGCTCTTTATGGTCTTAAGCAAGCCCCTCGTGCTTGGTATAAATGTTTAACGAAGTTTCTCATTGAAAAGGGTTTTGAAATTGGTAAAATTGATGCAACCTTGTTCACTAAGAGAGTTAATGGTGAATTATTTGTGTGCCAAATCTATGCGGATGTTATTATCTTTGGTTCCACTAACCCTCAATTTAGTGAAAGATTTGGAAGGTTGATGTCCGAGAAGTAAGAGATGTCTATGATGTGTGAGCTGAAATTCTTTCTTGGTTTGCAAATCAAGCAATCATGATAAGGAACTTTCATCTCTCAAACTAAGTATACCAAAGATTTGATCAAGAAGTTCAACATGCAGGAGTGCAAAGGTATGAAAATTCCCATGCCCACTAGTGGACATGTTGATCTCACCAGGGAGGATGAACCGGTTGATCAAAAGGTTTATTGATCTATGATTGGTTCATTGCTATATGTATGTGAATCTCGTCCCGATATTATGCTTAGTGCTTGCTTGTGTGCTAGATATCAAGCTGCACCTAAAGAGTGTCATCTTTTGGTCGTGAAACGTATTGCGAGATACTTGATACAAACACCAAACTTTGGCATTTGGTATCCCAAGTGATCTTCTTTTAATCTTGTTGGCTATTCCGATTCGGACTATGCCGTTGACAAGGTTGATGGAAAGTCCACCTCGGGCACTTGTCAATTTTTGGGTAGATCTCTTGTGTCTTGGTCCTCCAAGAAACAAAACTCGGTATCTCTATCTACTACCGAAGCTGAGTATATTGCGGCTGGATCTTGTTGTGCGCAATTACTATGGATGACACAAACGCTTAAGGATTATGGAATTTATGTTAAAAATGTTCCATTACTTTCTGGCAATGAAAGTGCTATTAAAATTGGTAATAATCTTGTGCAATATTCTCAAACTAAGCATATTCAAGTTCGAAATCATTTCATTCATGATCATGTTGCCAAAGGAGATATTAATCTTAAGCGCGTTCACACTAACAAGCAATTACCTGATATCTTTACCAAGCCACTTGATGAGAAAGCATTTTGTCACTTGAGGAGTGAGTTGAACATCATTGATGCTTCAAACTTGAGCTAGACTCACTCGGTTGCAAGCAAGGGCATGAGCTTTCTTGTTATTTCCATGTTCCTATAACTCATTATCATATGCCATGGAATTCTATGCTCCCTTGTATTGCATCTAACCTTTTGTAGGTACTTGGAAGAACTTCATTCCACAAGATTGCCATCAACTCCAATAATAAGCAATCTTTTCATTACCAAGTATCCACAACCCATCTTGATGATGGAAGGAAGAATACAACAAAAACATATCCTTGACATATACTTGATCTGAGTTGCAAAATCTTAAATGGTATCATGTCAATTGGATATATCCATTGTTCTTCCTTGCATGACTAACCTTTGTAGGTGACTAGTGTACTAGAACGAGAAGGATTGCTCCCAATTCAAGATGATCTTCATCAATCTCGAGCATCCTCAACAAGTTCACCTAAGAGTAACGTCATCAACATCACTCAAAGGTATGTACCTATATCCTTGAAAAGGCTTTACTCCAAGTCATGGGCTAAAGCTGTTGGAAATATGCCCTAGAGGCAATAATAAATTAGTTATTATCATATTTCCTTGTTCATGATAATTGTTTATTATCCATGCTATAATTGTATTGATCGGAGACTTAGATGCATGTGTGGATACATAGACAAAACCATGTCCCTAGTATGCCTCTAATAGACTAGCTCATTGATCAAAAGATGGTTAAGGTTTCCTAGCCATGGACATGAGATGTCATTTGATAACGGGGTCACATCATTAGGAGAATGATGTGATGGACAAGACGCAAATTGCAAACGTAGCATATGATCGTGTCAGTTTATTGCTACTGTTTTCCGCATGTCAAGTATGTGTTCCTATGACCATGAGATCATGCAACTCACAGATATCGGAGGAGTGCCTTGTGTGTATCAAACGTCGCAACGTAACTGGGTGACTATAAAGGTGCTCTACAGGTATCTCCGATGGTGTCTGTTGAGTTGGCATGGATCGAGACTGGGATTTGTTACTCCGTGTGACGGAGAGGTATCTCGGGGCCCACTCGGTAATGCAACATCACAATAAGCCTTGCAAACAATGTGACTAATTGTTAGTTGCGGGATCTTGTATTACGGAACGAGTAAAGAGACTTTCCGGTAACGAGGTTGAACTAGGTATGGAGATACCGACGATCGAATCTCGGGCAAGTAACATACCAAAGAACAAAGGGAACGTTATATGGGATTAACTGAATCCTTGACATAGAGGTTCGACCGATAAAGATCTTCATAGAATATGTAGGAACCAATGTGGACGTCCAGGTCCCGCCATTGGTTATTGACCGTAGAGGTGTCTCGGTCATGTCTACATAGTTCTCGAACCCGCAGGGTCTGCACACTTAAGGTTCGGTGACGTTTCGGTAGTGTAGAGTTATGTATGGTGGTGACCGAAGTTTGTTCGGAGTCCCAGATGAGATCCCGGACGTCACGAGGAGCTCCGGAATGGTCCGGAGTTAAAGATTCATATATAGGAAGTCCCAGTTTGGTTTCCGGAAAAGTTTCGGGCTCATCGGTAGTGTACCGGGAGTGTCGGTAGTGTACCGGGAGGCCTCCGGGAGGGGTATTTCGACCCCAAGAGGTCCATGGGCTGTGGGAGAATAACTACCATCCCTTAGTGGGCTGGGAAAACAGCCACAAAGGCCCATGGCACAGGAGAGAAAGTCCTAAAGCAAAAAGTGGAAAATCAGCCAATAGGAGGCAATCCTACTCTAACTAGGATTGGAGGTGAAGTAGGATTGCTTCCCACCTCCTATTTAGGCTGACCCAAAGGCCTTGGCTGCCTCTCCTCTCCTCTCCTCCTATATATACTAGTGGATTGGGTGGTTTTTGGACAGAATTTCCGGCCACGTGCTACCCGTTCCACCGGTGCATAGTTTCTCCTCTAGATCGGTTTTCTGCAGCGCTTAGGCGAAGCCCTACCGGAATTGCTCCACCACCATCACCGGAGCGCCGTCACGCTGCCGGTGAACTCTCTCTCCTCTCCACCTCCTCTCGCTGGATCGAGACGGTGGAGATCGTCATCAAGCTGCACGTGTGCTGAACGCGGAGGTGTCGTCCGTTCGGCGCTAGATCGGAAGGACCGTGATCGAGATCGCGAGACGGTTCGTGATGTGATCACGGAACGGATCGTGATGAGTTCGCGGGACAGATCGTGATCAAGATCGTGAGATGGATCGTGATGAGTTCGCGGGACGGATCATGATGTGTTCGCGGGACGCTCGGCGATTTTGATCGCGAAGAAGTTCGACTACACCAACCGCGTTTCTTAACGCTTCCCGCTTAGCGATCTACAAGGGTACGTAGATCCACTCTCCCTCTCGTAGATGCTCATCACCATGGATAGGTTTGCGTGTGCGTAGGAAATTTTTTGTTTCCCATGCGACGTTCCCCAACAGTGGCATCATGAGCTAGGTTGATTGTTCGATGAGATCTCGAGTAGAACACAAAAGGTTTGTGGGCGTTGATGCTTAGATTGCTTCCTCCCTTGGTCGGATTTTGGTTCAGCGGGATTGTGAGATGAAGCATCCCGGACCAACATTACTCGTACGCTTACGAGAGACCGGTTCCCTCGACGCAACTTGTTGCTTAGATGGCTTGCGAGTGACAGTTTCTCTCACTTTAGTTGGATCGGATCCGACAAAGGCGGTCCTTGAGAATGTTGAAAAGCAATCTATGTATCACCGTTGTGGTTTATGCGTAGGTGAGAATCGTTCTTGCTAGATACCCGAGCAGCCACGTAAAACATGCAACAACAATTAGAGGATGCCTAACTTGTTTTTGCAGGGTATGTTGTGATTTGATATGGCCAATTACATGATGAGATATATGTGATGTATGAGATGATCATGTGATGTATAGAATTTCACGACTTGCATGTCGTTGAGTACGGCAACCGGCAGGAGCCATAGGGTTGTCTTTAATTATTGTATGACCTGCGTGTCAATCATTAAGCGCTATGTAATGCTTTACTTTATCGCTACGGTAGCAATATTAGTAGAAGCATGCAAGGCGTGACAACCCCGATGGCGACACGTTGATGGAGATCAAGATGATGGAGATCATGGTGTCATGCCGGTAGATCATGCCGGTGCTTTCATGATGGAGATAAAAATCACAAGATCATGGCCATATCATGTCACTTATGATTTGCATGTGATGTTAATCCTTTTATGCACCTTGTTTTGCTTAGGACGACGGTAGCATTATAAGGTGATCCCTCACTTAATTTCAAGATAAATTGTGTTCTCCCCGAGTGTGCACCGTTGCGAAAGTTTGTCGTGTTGAGACACCACGTGATGATCGGGTGTGATAGACTCTACGTTCACATACAACGGGTGCAAGCCAGTGTTGCACACGCAGAACACTCGGGTTAAACTTGACGAGCCTAGCATGTACAGACATGGCCTCGGAACACGAGAGACTGAAAGGTCGAACATGAGTCATATAGTAGATATGATCAACATAATGATGTTCACCATTGCAGCCACCTCAACTCACGTGATGATCGGACTTGAGTTGGTGAATTTGGATCATGTATCACTCGAATGATCGGACGGATGTCAATTTGAGTGGGAGTTCTTAAGTAATATGATTAATTGAACACATTATCATGAACATAGTCAAAGTGTCTTTGCAAATTATGTTGTAGATTACTAGCTCGTGCTATAGATCCCTTAAATTTTTATATGTTCCTAGAGAAATAGAGTTGAAAGATGTTGGTAGAAATATTGCGGACTGGGTCCGTGATCTGAGGATTGTCCTCATTGCTGCACAGAAGCCTTATGTCCTTAATGCACCGCTCGGTGCGCCAACCCCTCTAGCGTCGTCTATAGATGTTGTGAACATCTGAGAGGCACGTTTCGATGACTACTTGATAGTTTAGTGCGTCATGCATTACGGCTTAGAATTGAGGCTCCGAAACGTTTTGAACGTCACGGAACATATGAGATGTTCTAGGAGCAGATATTGTGATCTCAGGCTCGTGCCTGTGTTGCGAGATATGAGATCTCCAACAAGATTCTTTGCCTGTAAGGTGAAGGAGAATAGCTCAATCGTTGAGCATGTACTCAGATTGTCTGGGTACTACAATCGCTTGAATCAAGTGGGAGTTGATCTTCCAGATAAGATAGTGATTGATATAGTTCTCCAAGTCACTGTCACTAAAGCTACTAGAACTTAGTGATGAACTATAATACACCAGGGATAGAAGTATTGATCCCTGAGCTGTTCGCGATGTTTGACACCGCGAAAGGTAGAAATCAAGAAGGAGCGTCAAGTGTTGATGGTTAATCAAACCACTAGTTTCGAAAAGGGCAAGAGCAAGGAGGGAAACTTCATGGACAACAAGTCAGTTGCTGCTCCAGTGAAGCAACCCAAAGTTGAACTCAAACCCGAGACTAAGTGCTTCTATTATGAGGTGAGAGGTCGCTGAAGCGGAACAACCCTGGATACTTGGTAGATAAGAAGGCTGGCAACATCGACAGAAGTATATTTGATATACGAGTTATTGATGTGTACCTTGCTAGTACTCCTAGTAGCACCTGGGTATTGGATACCGGTTCGGTTGCTAAATGTTAGTAACTCGAAATAAAAGCTACGGAATAAACGGAGAACTAGCTAAGGGTGAGGTGACGATGTGTGTTGGAAATGTTTCCAAGGTTGATGTGATCAACATCGCACGCTCTCTCTACCTTCAGGATTAGTGACGAACCTAAATAAATGTTATTTGGTGTTTTGTGTTGAGCATGAACATGACTAGATCATGTTTGTTGCAATACGGTTATTCATTTAAGTCAGAGAATAATAGTTATTCTGTTTACATGAATAATACCTTCAATGGTCATGCACCCAGTGAGAATGGTTTGTTGAAATCTTGATCGTAGTAATACACATGTTCATAACATTGATGTCAAAAGATACAAAGTTAAATAATGATAGTACCACATACTTGTGGCACTGCCGCAAAATGTCATATTGGTATAAAGCGCATGAAGAAACTCCACGGTGATGGATATTTGGACTCATTCGATTTCGAATCGGTTGAGGCATGCGAACTATGCCTCTTGGGCAAGATGACTAAAGGACCCCGTTGGATGGAGCAGGCAAGTGATTCATTGGAAATGATACATGTTGATGTATGCAATCTAGTGAGTCTTGTAGCGTGTAGTGGATATTGTTATTTTCTTACCTTCACTGATGATTTGAGTAGATATAGTGTATATTTACTTAATGAAACACAAGTCTGAATCGTTTGAAAGGTTCAAGCAAATTCAGAGTGAAGTTTAAAGATCATCGTGACAAGAAGATAAAAATGACTGCGAGATGATCGTGGAGGTGAATATCTGAGTCACGAGTTTGGCATACAACTTAAGACAATGTGAAAGTTGTTTCACAACTAAATGCCACCTAGAACACCATAGTGTGATGGTGTGTCCGAACATCATAGTTATGCTCTATTGGACATGGTGCGTGCTATGATGTCTCTTGTCATTTTACTACTATAATTTTGGGGTTATGCATTAGAGACAACTACATTCACTTTAAATAGGGCACCATCTAAATCCGTTGAGATGACACCATGTGAATTATGGTTTGATAGAAACCTAAGCTATCATTTCTTAATACTTGGGGCTGCGACACTTGTGTGGAAAATGTTTTCACCTAATGAAGTCGAACCCAAGGCGGACAAATGCATCTTCATAGAATACCCTAAGATTAGTTGGGTGAACCTTCTATCTCAGATCCAAGTGCAAAGTGTTTGTTACTAAAACGGATCCTTTCTTGAGGAAAAGTTTCTCTCGAAAGAATTAAGTGGGAGGAAGATAGAACTTGATGAGGTTGTTAAACCTTTGTTCAACCAGAGAGTAGCGCAGCGTAGGATGTTGTTTCTGTGAAGCCTATGTTAGTTGAAGAGGAAGTTAATGATGATGATCATGAAGCTTCAGGATCAAGTTACTATTGAACTTCGTAGGTCGACAAGGATGTGTACTGCTCCTAAGCGGTACGACAACCCTGTCTTGGAGGTCATGTTGTTGGACAAACGATGAACCTACAAGCTATGGAGAAGCGATGATGGGCCCGGATTCCGACAAATGGTTGGAGGCCATGAAATCCGAGATAGGATCCATGTATGAAAACCAAGTGTAGACTTTGGTAGACTTGCTCGTTGGACGGCAGATCGTTGAGTACAAATGGATCATTAAAATGAAGACAGACACTGATGGTGAATGTCACTATTTGTAAAGCTCGACTTGTTGCAAAAATGTTTGTGACAAGTTCAAGGAGTTGACTACGATGAGACTTTCTCACTCGTAGTGGTGCTAAAGTGTGTTGGAATTATGTTAGCAGTTGCAGTGTTTTCAATTATGAAATCTGGCAGATGGATGTCAAAACATCGTTTCCTTAACGGTTTACTTGAGGAAAGGTTGTATGTGATACAACCAGAAGGTTTTGTCAGGCCTAAGGATGCTAAAAGGTGTGCAAGCTTCGGTGATCCTTCCATGGACTAAAGCAAGCATCTCGGAGTTGGAATATACGCTTTGATGAGGTGATCAAAGTTTTGATGTTTATACAAAGTTTACGAGAAACTTGTATTTGCAATAAAGTGAGTGGGAGCACTATAGAATTTCTGATAAGTATATGTGGATGACATATTGTTGATCAGAAATAATGTAGAGTTTCTGGAAAGCATAAAACGGTCATTTGGAAAGTGATTTTCAAAGGAAGACCTGGATGAAGCTACCTAATTGTTGAGCATCAAAATCTATGGAGATAGATCAAGATGCTCGATGAGACTTTCAATGAGTGCATACCTTGACAAGATTTCGAAAGAGTTCAAAATGGATCAGTTAGAGAAAGAGTTCTCGCCTGATTTGTAAGGTGTGAAAGTTGAGTGAGACTCAAAGCTCGACAACGGCAGAAGAAAGAGAAAGGACGAACGTCGTCCCCTATGCCTTAGCCATAGGCTCTATATTATGCCATGCTGTGTACCGCACCTGTGTGTGCCTTGCCATGAGTCCGTCAGGGGGTACAAGAGTAAACCAGGAGTGGATCACTGGACAGCGGTCAAGATTATCCTCAGTAGCTAAGAGACTGAGGAGATGTTTCTCGATTATGGAGGTGATAAAGAGTTCGTCGTAAGGTGTTACGTCGATACAAGCTTTAACACTAGTCCGGATGACTCGTAGTAGCAATCTGGATACGTATAGTGGAGCATCCATTTGGAATAGTACCGAGCGGAGTGTGGTAACAGTGTTTACAGTTTGACATAGGTATTTGCAAAGTGCACACGGATCTGAATGTTACAGACCCGTTGACTATAAGACCTCTCTCACATGCAAAGCATGATCGAGCCCCAGAACTCGTTGGGTGTTAGATTCATAACAATGCGAATCATCTGGTGATGTGAACTAGATTACTGACTCTAGTGCAAGTGGGAGACTGTTGGAAATATGCCCTAGAGGCAATAATAAATTAGTTATTATCATATTTCCTTGTTCATGATAATCGTTTATTATCCATGCTATAATTGTATTGATCGGAGACTTAGATGCATGTGTGGATACATAGACAAAACCATGTCCCTAGTATGCCTCTAATAGACTAGCTCATTGATCAAAAGATGGTTAAGGTTTCCTAGCCATGGACATGAGATGTCATTTGATAACGGGGTCACATCATTAGGAGAATGATGTGATGGACAAGACCCAAACTGCAAACGTAGCATATGATCGTGTCAGTTTATTGCTACTGTTTTCCGCGTGTCAAGTATGTGTTCCTATGACCATGAGATCATGCAACTCACAGATATCGGAGGAGTGCCTTGTGTGTATCAAACGTCGCAACGTAACTGGGTGACTATAAAGGTGATCTACAGGTATCTCCGATGGTGTCTGTTGAGTTGGCATGGATCGAGACTGGGATTTGTTACTCCGTGTGACGGAGAGGTATCTCGGGGCCCACTCGGTAATGCAACATCACAATAAGCCTTGCAAGCAATGTGACTAATTGTTAGTTGCGGCATCTTGTATTACGGAATGAGTAAAGAGACTTGCCGGAAACGAGGTTGAACTAGGTATGGAGATACCGACGATCGAATCTTGGGCAAGTAACATACCGAAGAACAAAGGGAACGGTATACGGGATGAACTGAATCCTTGACATAGAGGTTCGACCGGTAAAGATCTTCATAGAATATGTAGGAACCAATGTGGATGTCCAGGTCCCGCCATTGGTTATTGACCGTAGAGGTGTCTCGGTCATGTCTACATAGTTCTCGAACCCGCAGGGTCTGCACACTTAAGGTTCGGTGACGTTTCGGTAGTGTAGAGTTATGTATGGTGGTGACCGAAGTTTGTTCGGAGGCCCAGATGACATCCCGGACGTCAGGAGGAGCTCCGGAATGGTCCGAAGGTAAAGATTCATATATAGGAAGTCCTAGTTTGGTTTCCGAAAAAGTTTTGGGCTCATCGGTAGTGTACCGGGAGTGTCGGTAGTGTACCGGGAGTGCCGGTAGTGTACCGGGAGGCCTCCGGGAGGGCTTTTTCGACCCGAAGAGGTCCATGGGCTGTGGGAAAATAACAACCAGCCCTTAGTGGGCTGGGAAAACAGCCACAAAGGCCCATGGCACAGGAGAGAAAGTCCTAAAGCAAAAAGTGGAAAATCAGCCAATAGGAGGCAATCCTACTCCAACTAGGATTGGAGGTGAAGTAGGATTGCTTCCCACCTCCTATTTCGGCCGACCCAAAGGCCTTGTCTGCCTCTCCTCTCCTCTCCTCCTATATATACTAGTGTATTGGGTGGTTTTTGGACAGAATTTCCGGCCACGTGCTACCCATTCCACCGGTGCATAGTTTCTCCTCTAGATCGGTTTTCTGCAGCGCTTAGGCGAAGCCCTGCCGGAATTGCTCCACCACCATCACCGGAGCGCCGTCACGCTGCCGGTGAACTCTCTCTCCTCTCCATCTCCTCTCGCTGGATCGAGACGGTGGAGATCTTCATCAAGCTACACGTGTGCTGAACGCGGAGGTGTCGTCCGTTCGGCGCTAGATCGGAAGGACCGTGATTGAGATCGCGAGACGGTTCGTGATGTGATCACGGAATGGATCGTGATGAGTTCGTGGGATAGATCGTGATCAAGATCGTGAGACGGATCGTGATGAGTTCGCGGGACGGATCATGATGTGTTCGCGGGATGGTTCGTGATTGGATCGCGGGACGCTCGGCGATTTGGATCGCGAAGAAGTTCGACTACACCAACCGCGTTTCTTAACGCTTCCCGCTTAGCGATCTACAAGGGTACGTAGATCCACTCTCCCTCTTGTAGATGCTCATCACCATGGATAGGTTTGCGTGTGCGTAGGTAATTTTTTGTTTCCCATGCGACGTTCCCCAACAAAAGCAACTCAAGAGATATGAAAACATTAAAATGCTTAATTGAAAAATGGTAACCCCATTATGAGCTTAACATAGAGTATGACCTATGATCAAGTATTTTTGCTTGGCTCCTAAGTCAATATACTCTAATATAGGTGACCTAGTCACTGCCCATCATCTAGTTGAGAATCTTGTGTGGTTTGCTCTCTATTTGCATGAACTCTCGTAACCACTCAAATCTTATCTAATTGACGTCCTTTGAAAAGAATTCACATTCCTTTTTGAAACTATTTCTTGTGTCTCCTTGAAAACAGATATTTGGTCTCTCATTCCGAGCCACCAATATAAATAACTCGGTTCTACCGAAATTGCATATGAGCTACACTACACGATCTCGGTACCATCGATTTATTTATCCCGGAGTCACCGTTTTTCCTTCTTTTCTAAATCTGTGTTTCCTAAATGTTTTTTGGTATTTGTTCTTGTGATATTCTTGTTCCTTCGATGACCCCATTATTATTAAAACAGGAAAAAAATAGAGAGAATAACAAGCTAGTCTTAGGGGGAGAAATTCTTTATTCAAGGATCCCTAGCTCCAAGGAGAAGAAGACTAAAGTTTGCCAAAGGGAGAGAAGTTACATTAAATGATTCCCTTAGTGGTTTTCTATGAACCCTACTTTCAATGACCCTTGTTCTCAAGGATCCCTTCCTTCTCAATGATCCATGTAAGTACTCCTAAGTTTAACCTTTTTGGTAATTTATGCCAAAGGGGGATAATATCAAAGCTTCATGTTCAAGGGAGTGTTACATGCTTATGCAAAGGGGAAGATATGATTTAGGGGGGAGAGGAATATATCGAAATTTTATACTTATACAAGGTGAGAACAATGTAGGGGGAGAAAAATATATTTCAGAGAAAATTTGCAGACTATTTTATCTTATTTGACTATTCACTTTATATTTTTTCTCACCCTATCCAATACCAATATCTACATGCTGAGATTCAAGGGGAGAGGATGAACTACCACTTTCATATCTAAGGGGAGAAAAGCTATAAAAGCTTAATGCTAAAGGAGGAGACATATCAATCTTAAGGATTATCATATTTTATATGTTCTCCATACCTTGGTATCCTTTGAGTTCTATTGCTTTTGTTTAGTAGAATACTCTTGTGTTTCCTAATATTGTTTTCTCAACTGTGTCTCCACTACTAGAATGCTCAAGAACTCAAGGTAAGTATATGCATCATATCTTTGATCAATATGATCTCTTTCTTCTTGCACATATTGTTTGCAAGAGTGATGTCTTGAACGAGGATATACATCTCATTCACATATCTTGATGCATATAGCCAAGATACAAACGACTCCTTATATCACTTAATCCATATGTGTGTCCATGCATTCCAAAGCAACTATCCTTTAAAGTACTGCACACATTTAGGGGGAGCAAATCTAAGTCATGTGTTTCTCAAAGTCTTCATTACATCCATGCATATCTTTATTTGAAGCTCTGATTGTATGTTGTCATCAATTCCCAAAAAGGGGGAGATTGAAAGCACAACATGCTCCCTTAGTGGTTTTGATAACTCATGACAACATACATTGTCTCTTGGACTAACAATTCTATCTAGTGTATTTCAGATAATAGTCCATGGAGAGTTGAGTTGGCAAAAGGATTGTGGAGATTGTATAATTACCCCAAGATGCAAGGAAATGGATTGGCAAAGCTCCAAGAAAGAGGACTCTACATTTTACATTTGTGAGAAATCACATTGATTCCAAAGGAAAGCCAATACTATTACAAGGGGGTAAGGTTTTGTTGGTGAACAAAATGATCATATGTGCACAAGTGATAGTCACCAAAAACATCCACAAGATATTCCACCAAAGTCTGCCGATAGCCAAACATACAAAATCGGTGCAACCAACATTCCTATCCCAGTGTCACCGATTCGAGAACCTAGACAGACTCAGGCAAACCCTAGCCACTTCGGTGCAACCGATTCCGTACTGGTGCCACTGAGTCTAGGGTGCCAACTTTCTCTTACTCAAATTCACATTTTTGGGCCCACCAAGAATGTTGGGTCAGCGTCACCGAGATTGGATATCTGACCGTTGGTCACCTTATCGGTGCAACCGAGATTCCTATATCGGTCCCTCTAAGATTCAAAAGTTGCCACCTTTTGGTCACTTCGGTACCACCGAGATTAACACATCAATGTCATCGAGTTGGTCATTTTGTGTGTAACAGTTGGATTTTTGGGGATGCCTATATATACCCCTTCACCACCACCTACTCGAAAGAGAAGCACTCAGAATTATTCCATACATATCCTATCAGATTTTCTGAGAGAGAACCACCTACCCTTGTGTTGAGATCAAGATATTCCCCTCCAACCATATGGATCTTGATTTCTAGCCTCCCTAAGTTGCTTTCCACCAATCCCATCTCTTCCACCAAGCCAAATCTATGAGAGAGTGATTGTGTGTTGAGGAGTCTATCATCTTGAAGCATAAGAGCAAGGAGTCCATCGTCATTACTGAGCGTATTACCTTTTGGAGGGTGGTGCCTCCTACATTGGGTAGGTGTCGCTTGGGAGCCTCCTACTTCCTGTTGTGGAGTGAAACAAGAAGTTTGTAAGGGCAAGGAGATCGCCTACTTTGTGAAGATCTACCCATAGTGAGGCTGGACCTTCATGGACGGAAGCCGTCATGGTATAGTCAAGGTTGCTTCTTCATGGAACCCTCCGTGGGTAGAGCCCTCTGTGGACTCTCGCGACTGATACCGTCCATGGGTTGAAGACTCCATGAACGTGGACATACAATAGCACCACCTATCGGAACCACGGGAAAAATCCTTGCGTCTCCTATTGCGTTTGATCTTCCTATCTCATCTCTTTACTTACATCTGAAAATGTCTTTACTTTTCGCTGCCTTACTTGTAGACATGCATGTGTCACTACTGGAATCAGATAATTTGCCGTCTGCTAGCAGACAGCAAACACTGTCTTTGCCATCAGCTAGCATAAAGCAGACGACAAAGAGCTACCAAACGGCACAGAGGGGCTCTGCCATCAGCCAGCTCTTTGCCGTCTGCTAGCGGACGACAAATATTCTTTGCCGTCAGTGAGCGAACGGCAACGAGGTGGGTGGGGTCCAGTTGACGGCACTACTATAACGGCCCACCACCCCACCTCTTTGCCATGCCGTCCGCTAGTGGATGGCAAAGAGATGGATACCTAACCCGCTAACGGCGCACACCCACGCCTCTCATCTCTCTCCCCCGACCCATCTCCTCAACCCCCACCCGCCACCACGCCCCCGCGCCGGCCGCCGCCCTGCCCCCATGCTCCTGGCTGCCATCGCGCCCCCGTCATGCCCCCACCGCCGGCCCCCGTCATGCCCCCGCTGCCGCCCGCCGCCCGCGCCCCCACCGCCCCCACCCCCGCTGCCCGTGCCCACCGCCGGCCCCCGTCATGCCCCCACGCCCCCACCCCTGCCGCCCGCGCCCATCGTCGGCCGGACGCCTCCCCGCTCGTCCCACCTTCTCCCTGTACCCTCCTGACCCTCCCGCCGCCCGGTACCGCCAGATCCTCCCTCCACCTCAACGCCACCCTCGCTATCGGCTAACAGAAGCGCCTCCCTAGATTCGGTAGAAGCTGTCCACTCCTCGACCAGCGACCGGCAACCACCTTCCCCGACGGCAGCACCAGCTATCTCCGCCTTCACCGCCTAGCAGCAGCTCTGTAGCGACCCGACCCGAAAGGTCGAATCTCCGGTGTTTCTGTACCATCCCAAGATCATGCTGGTACACACACGGTACATCAATGTATATATCAAAGTGAAATCACACAACTTTAATAATCGAAAAATCTCATATCGAGTCCTTTATTACAATAAGAATTACAATAAAGTGGCTGAAGGCCAACTCATGAGATTAACTAATATTGCGGAAGCTTCAAAGGTAGTAGAGTCCATCTGAGTCCAAGGGCATCTCACCGAGCGTAGAGCGTATCCTCACTCCTGGTCGGAAAATTACTCTGCAACATGATACGTTGCAGCCGTGTAGGTCAGCATATTGAATATGCCGGCAATGTCATAAAAGAGGGGGTAAATTAATCATCTAGTCTATATGCATATAGGGCAGGTGGGGTAGTATGTTTTTGCATAAAGCCAAAATTTTCCTACAACAAGAGCGGGCAGAAAATTATTACTACAATGTTGGTTGATTAATGAGATGGTTCCACCAACCAATTCTCATACCCAAGTTGACATTAATACCCACATCAATGTAATTAATTGTGTTGAGAGTTCCATATAGTTCAGTTCCTTTGGCTCAAGCTGTCCATGACCGTGGACATGGCTAATCGATTAGGTTTGGGTACTCTGCAGAGTTTTGCACACGTTCCCCACAAGATTTGATTGCCTCCATTGGATTTCTCACACTTCAGGGTGTTTGAGAAACGGATGACCAAAACATGGTCTTCTAAAGGGTTTCCCCGAGAATCTGTCGGTGCCCATCCTTTCCTACCGTTCTTCTACATCTCGTAGCATCGCCTGTCCAGGGTCACCACGACATCCAACCAACCTAGAGCCCATAATGGCTTGTGGCTGTGCAGGTAAGCCTTGGGTCTTGAAGCATCCATCCATCTCTTTGTGCCTAGGTGGACCTTTCCGCATGAATACTGGCACTTTTCCAGCAACATCTAGGCTAACCACTGGTTTCTCTAGGGCGCTGTTCAACCATCATCCACCAGCAATGGGGTACGTGGTGGTGTAGTTCTCCCACCATGAAGCTGCTGGTCCCTCCAGTTGATGGGCAGCAAAGCGCACCTTTTCAGCCTCAGTGCATCTAGCAGTGGTGAGTTCCCTCTCCATCTTGCGGAGCCAATCATCTGCCACAATGGGCTCAGTGCTGCTGGAGAAAGTTGGTGGATTCAGCCTCAGAAAATGGGTGAGGTTGTCGCCTTGAGGTGGAGGGTGGTTGTTGTGGTTGTTGGTCTGGTTCTGAATCAACAGCTACATCGGGGCGTTCTGCTGCTGGAGAAGTTCTGTGAGTTCCGGCGGGAAAGTGAAGTCGGGCTCACGTCGCGGAGGCATCTTGCTGTTTTCAGAGGGGTGAGAATTAGAATAGAACAAGGACCTAAAAGGAAATTCACTACCCATATGCAATGCAACAAACATATCACACCAAACACTCATTCATTTATTCAACTCAAGGTTCAAACGTCGAGATACAAATCTCCAAATCAAACTAAGCATCGACCTACGCTTTAACGACAAAAATAAAGATACATGGGGGCATAACTAAAGTTCTCCTCAAAAGTACATGGTGAAGTGGCCTCCTCCGGTGACGCTCTCCTCATAGTCATCATCGTTGCTGATCAAGGGAGCCATGTCTCCTTCTGGATGAAGATTTTCCCCGATGTCCAACTGTTCCTCTAGAGTTGCAATGCGAGTGTTCAGCTTATCGATCCTCTCTAAGAGATCCTTCGCTTCATACTCATGCTCGTACTTGGCTTCCCGTAGGTCAGCTTTGAGGTCAATCTCGCGGTTCATTAGCCTCTTGATCGTCTTCGTGTCGGCACGTACCCGAAGCTCCAAGGTCCTGATGTGCGTCTCCAAAGTCTGGATATAGGAAATGGTGGTGTCTTCAGTGGGAGTGGTTATGATATTTCCATTGGCATCCCTGCGACAAACCATGCTGAGTCCTAGTGAAATGGGTCCACCCCTGTATTCCTCCTGAATATGTCCAAGGGCACGGTGAATTGCCATGTCTCTCCCAAGTATCCAGCTGGGTGCCACAAACTTGAAGTCGATGGGTTCCTTACGATTTCCAAAGGTCTTCCCAGGGATGTGCACCTCGATCCTATAGCGACCGTCTTGCGGAAAAGACATGATAGGAGTCCCGGTGATGCTTGACAAGGCAATCCTTACGTCCTGACGATCCTCATCAGCTCCTTGCCAAAGGGCATCGTCGCGTTAGGCTGACAAAACTCCATGATGAAAACTGGGATGAATGTGGCCATCTATAAATTTTGAAATAAATCGGAGGGAAGTCAGAAACGAGTAGATGAAAGTATAAGAATTTTAAAGACAAAAGAGAAATAAATCCTAAGGCTTTTCCAATCCTAGAGGTTACGTCCTACGGTCAGCGTGTGCTCTGATACCATTTCTGTAGGGACCCGACCTGAAAGGTCGAATCTCCGGTGTTTCTGTACCATCCCAAGATCATGCTGGTACACACACGGTACATCAATGTATATATCAAAGTGAAATCACACAGCTTTAATAATCGAAAAATCTCATATCGAGTCCTTTATTACAATAAGAATTACAATAAAGTGGCTGAAGGCCAACTCATGAGATTAACTAATCTTGCGGAAGCTTCAAAGGTAGTTGAGTCCATCTGAGTCCAAGGGCATCTCACCGAGCATAGAGCGTATCCTCACTCCTGGTTGGAAAAGTACTCTGCAACATGATACGTTGCAGCCGTGTAGGTCAGCATATTGAATATGCCGGCAATGTCACAAAAGAGGGGGTAAATTAATCATCTAGTCTATATGCATATAGGGCAGGTGGGGTAGTTAGTTTTTGCATAAAGCCAAATTTTTCCTACAACAAGAGAGGGCACAAAATTATTACTACAATGTTAGTTGATTAATGAGATGGTTCCACCAACCAATTCTCATACCCAAGTTGACATTAATACCCACATCAATGTAATTAATTGTGTTGAGAGTTCCAGATACTTCAGTTCCTTTGGCTCAAGCTGTCCATGACCGTGGACACGACTAATCGATTAGGTTTGGGTACTCTGCAGAGTTTTGCACACATTCCCCACAAGATTGGATCGCCTCCGTTGGATTTCTCGCACTTCAGGGTGTTTGAGAAATGGATGACCAAAACATGGTCTTCTAAAGGGTTTCCCCGAGACTCTCTCGGTGCCCATCCTTTCCTACCGTTCTTCTACATCTCGTAGCATCGCCTGTCCAGGGTCACCACGACATCCAACCAAGCCAGAGCCCATAATGGCTTGTGGCTGTGCAGGTAAGCCTTGGGTCTTGAAGCATCCATCCATCTCTTTGTGCCTAGGTGGACCTTTCCACATGAATACTGGCACTTTTCCAGCAACATCTAGGCTAACCGCTGGTTTCTCTAGGGCGCTGTTCAACCATCATCCACCTAGAGGTATGTTGAAAACTCGGAGTCTTGAAGACTTAATCATCTTGTAGGTCTTGAATTTATCAACTCATAACTCTCATGAATCACACAACCAACCCCGTCTACTAATAGCATAGAAAAATTAAATCAAGGTTTCCCCGGGCCAAGGTGTCAAAGGGTTGAGGGGTGCCTACCACATGATACTACATCAAGTAACCAAGTTTCCAAATTACCTACTTTGCATGCAATTGGGGAGATGGTAGAACTAATGCAATAAAACATAGGTATACATGGTCAAAGTGACTTGCCTTGCTAACGATCCTCGTATTCAAGTGACTCCAGATAACAAGCTTCGCACTCCGGATGATCTAACGAATCAAACAAAACACACAGTAAGCATAAACACAATACAATTCATACAACAGCAAGATAAACAAATACTTCAACAAACAATAGCACAATCAAAAGGAAGAATCACTCAAAGTATAAGACTCTGAAAATTTTGGTGTCAAAACTCTACTAAGACATAACAAGTCAAAAATTTGTTTTGAACAACTAGGCATTTAGATAACAGAACAAAAAATTCAAAATTTTATTAGAAAACAGAAAGTAGTTCCTTATAAAAAATTTGTGCAAAAAGAGTTACTACAAAACTTTTTTTTCTTTTTTTAAACAATACTAAAGGTGAAAATAAGATGTACCTGTTCAAACTAGAGCACAAAACAAATTAAAAAATATATTTTTATTAAGAGAAAATAATACACCTGATGTTGAAACGACAGAACCAAATGAAATCTAACAACAAAAGTTAAACTAACTCAGATTCAAACTAAACAAAAATCAAATTAACTAAACTATATTAAGACTAAACATATTCTGTTTTTGTTAAAAAAGATTAACCATATTTATCCTAAAAATTCTCAGACTTTCTAGGATGATAGGTCTAACTAATACAAAACAGTGATAAAAAGATTCACTCAAAAATATATTTTTAAACTCTAGTTATACAGATTTTAGTAATTTAAGCAAATTTGGTTAGATTCAAACTTAAAAGTCCAAATTTGAAATCTGAGACTACAGGATGTAACTACGTGCAATTTGTGACCTAATGCAAAAAGAATCAATTAAAAAACAAATTAGTTTAAAAGTTACAACTAAAACAAAAACAGAAAACATTCTGTTTTCTAAAACAGAAAAGAAAAGAAAAAAATCTGATTGAACGGACAGGGTCTACGTGGCATGGTGTGATTGGTTGAGAGATTGTGCGTGCAAGATCTAGCGAGCGGATGACCGAAACTTAACGCGTACCGATTCGTTTGATAAAGATTCTAATCTGGCGCGTTGGATCTAGATCGAACAGATGCGGGTGGAGGTGGCGGCTTACAGAGGAGGGGGTCAGAGTTTCGGTGACATCAACGGCGGCCGGAGGTCGGAGGTGGTCAGAGGCGATAGTGCGGTTGTCAGGGGTGGCATTCAAAGTGCTCAGGCGACAGCGGCGAAGCTCCGGCGTCGATTGCTGGCGTCGGCCGGGGCTAGGGACGACGGAGGCGACGACCTCGTGCTCGGGGAGTTTTGGGTGGAGGTAGAACTCTGGCGAGGTGGCGTGGTGGTGTTCCGACGAGGGTAGAGTGGGTTTCAGGGTGGAACAGAGAGCGGATGGACGGGGGGTTCTTATAGGGGTGGTGCGGTGGTCGGGGAGGGAAAGAGGGACGAGATCTATGGGGAGAGATCGCCGGCGACGTCGGAGGCGCGGTGAAGGAGACGAGCGCGTTGTCACCATGGTCGGACGGTGGGTCTCGCGCATCAGTGAGGGTGGGACGAGGGATCTGCCCGTCGGTGGCCGACCCCGAGTGATTTCGGGTCTTAAAGGCTGTGGGCCGGCTCGTTTCTGTTTAATTCATTTCCTTTTCTATTTACAGAGCATTTAAAACATCTTTAATGCATTCAAATCATTTCCAAACATAGGAAATGTATATATCAAAATGATGAGGAGATTAAATGCTATTTAATGAACATTTTTGCTCTGTCAAAGTGAATACTTTAAAAAAATATTTTTCAGAAAATACCTAATTGATTGTAAATTCTTTTGAGATAAACTTTCAAATAACCCCCTGGTTTAATTGCTCAAATATTTCACCAAGATGCCCCTGGTGTGGAGTGTCATGTTACTCCCCTCTTTCTTTGAACATTACCAAAGGTTTTTCAAATAGGTGAAACTAATACATTGAAAAATTGAAATGGCCTTTCAGAATTTCAAAACCAGACTTCAACAATTCATTTCATTCAAACAAAGAGATGATGCATAGCTATATATCATAACATTCCAAAATGAAATTTTGGGATGTTACAAACCTACCCACCTTAAGATGAATCTCGCCCTCGAGATTCGGGTTGGCTAGAAAATAGGTGCGGGTGGTCTCTACGAAGATCTTCTTCGTGTTCCCAGGTGGCTTCTTCCTCGGTGTGGTGACTCCACAGAACTTTACAAAACTTGATGGTCTTGCTTTGGGTAACTCTGTTGGCAGTCTCCAGGATTCTGACAGGCTTCTCCTCGTAGGTCAGGTCACTGTCAAGTGGTATGGCCTCTAGGGGCAATGTGTCTCTCAAAGGAATATCAGCCATCTCAGGATGGCATTTCTTCAGCTGGTAAACATGGAAAACATATTGAACTCCGGATAGTCCTTCCGGCAATTCCAGCTTGTACGCAACTTCGCCTCTATGTTCAAGAATTTTGTAAGGGCCTATGAATCTGGGTGGTAACTTTCCTTTAACATCAAACCCATTGATTCCTCGAAGTGGGGACACACGAAGGTATGCTCAATCTCCCACTTCATATGTCACCTCCTTGCGTTTGTTGTCAGCATAGCTCTTCTGCCTGGATTGAGCTATCTTGAGTCGGTCTCGAATCATTTTGACCTTTTCTTCAGAATCTCAGATAAGATCGGGACCAAGGAGTTTTCGGTCTCCAACACCATCCCACATCAATGGTGTTCTGCATCTCCTTCCGTATAAAGCTTCAAAAGGGGCCATCTTCAGACTCGTCTAATAACTGTTGTTGTACGAGAACTCTCCGTAAGGTAAGTTGTCATCCCAATTGGACCCATAGTCTAGCGCACAAGCTCTCAACATGTCCTCCAAGATCTGGTTGACTCTCTCGGTCTGTCCATCGGTCTATGGATGAAAAGTTGTACTGAATTCCAGCCTTGTACCCAAAGTTTCATGTAACTGATGCCAAAACTTTGACTAAATTGTGTTCCTCTATTTGATACGATACTCCTCGAAACTCCATGCAGACATACGATCCTGGTCATATATATCTTGGCTAACTTAGCACTGGTATAGGTGGTCTTTACAGGAATGAAATGAGCCACCTTGGTTAAGCGATCGACCACTACCCAGATGGAATCATAACCTGAACGGGTCCTAGGTAATCCTGTGTTGAAGTCCATACCAAGCTTATCCCATTTCCACTCGGGTATCAGCAAAGGTTGGAGTAACCCTGCTGGTTTCTGATGTTCCGCCTTTACTCGCTGATAAACATCACATACCGCAACATGTTCGGCAATATCCTTCTTCATTCCTGTCCACCAGTAACTTTCCTTCAAATCCAGGTACATCATGGTGTTGCTTGGGTGTATCGAGTATGGTGAATCATGGGCTTCTTGAAGTATCAACTTCCTGAGCTCTGGGTCATTGGGCACATAGATTCGGTTCTCAAACCATACAGTACCTTGTTCATCTTCACGAAAGTCTTTAGCTTTTCCTTCTTTCATTCTCTGCTTTATCTCAGCTATCTCCTTGTCCGATTTCTGGGCTTCACGAATTCTTTCGGTCAAGGTGGGCTGAATCTCTAGTGTGGCAACATATCCTTTTGGAACTATCTCTAACCGAAGCTCTCTGAGATCATCAGTTAACTCCTGGGGTAATCCCCCGGCTATGAGTGTGTTCACATAACTCTTCCGACTCAAAGCATCTGCCACAACATTTGCCTTTCCTCGATGGTAATGCAGTCTCATGTCATAATCCTTGATTAACTCTAACCATCTCCTCTGTCTGAGGTTCAACTCCTTCTGTGTGAAGATATACTTCAGGCTTTTATGATCAGTGTAAACATCACAACTATTTCCGATAAGGAAATGTCTCCAGGTCTTGAGTGCGTGCACTACGGCTACTTGTTCCAAATCATGGGTGGGATAATTCAACTCATGGGGTCGTAGCTGTCTAGATGCATAGGCTACAACTTTTCCCTCCTACATGAGTACTCCTCCAAGTCCTTGACGTGATGCATCACAATAAACCTGGAAGTCGTTCCGAATGTTTGGCAGTATTAACACTGGGGCTGTGACCAAACGTTTCTTCAACTCCTGAAAACTGGCCTCACATTCCTCAGTCTAGATATACTTAGACTCTTTCTTCAACAACTCTGTCATGGGCTTGGCAATCTTTGAGAAATTCTCAATGAACCTCCGGTAATATCCGGTAAGTCCTAGAAAACTGCGGATCTCCTTAACTGAGGTGGGTGACTTCCACTCAGTGACTGCTTCAACCTTAGCGGGGTCTACTGCTATTCCTCATATGGAAATAATGTGTCCAAGGAATCCGACTTCCGTCAGCCAGAATTCACATTTACTAAACTTGGCATATAACTGATGCTCTCTAAGCTTCTCCAGAACTAAACGCAAGTGTTCCTTGTGTTCTTCCTCGCTCTTGGAGAATATCAAAATGTCATCGATGGACACCACGACAAACTTGTCCAAATATTCCATAAACACCTTGTTCATCATATTCATGAAGTAGGCAGGAGCATTAGTCAAACCAAAAGACATGACCATATACTCATATAAGCCATACCTTGTGGTGAAGGCTGTTTTGGGTATATCGTGTTCACGAATTTTCAGTTGGTGATACACTAATCGAAGATCGATCTTGGAGAATACTTTGGCGCCTACTAGCTGATCAAACAAGTTATTAATCATCGGCAGAGGGTACTTATTCTTGATAGTTACGTCGTTCAATGCATGATAATCGACCACCATCCTCAAGGTTTTATCTTTCTTCTCCACCAAAAGAACTGGGGCTCCCCAAGGTGAAGAACTTAGGTGAATATACCCCTTATCCAATAGCTCCTTAATCTGCTTCTTGATTTCTACTAAATCATTTGCGGGCATCCGTTAGGGTCTCTTGGAAATTGGGGCGCTTCCTGGTAGTAGCTCTATCAGAAACTCAATCTCTCTATATGGTGGCATGACTGGTAATTCCTCCGGGAATACATCTGGAAAGTCTTGTACAACCGACACTTCCTCCTAAACAACTCATCTGAGGGAATTTAACCGAGCACTCATCTGTGTGCGTTAGGATACATACTTAATCCTCTTGTTCTCCGGAGTGGTGAGTGAAATAGACTTGCTAGGGCAATCAAGGTTTCCTTCATACTTGGTCATCCAATCAATGCCTAGGATTACATCCAATCCCTGGGATTCTAATATGATGAGGTCGGTAGGAAAAACATGGTTTCCTATGTGGAGTTTCAAGGCGTGGCATCCTATCCCTGCCATCATCATACCTCCTAGGGAATTGACCTTAATGGGCTGGCTAAGGATTCGGGTGGGTAAACCATACTTTTCCACAACTACCCTTGATATGAATGAATGAGTTGCACCAGAATCAAAAAGTACCATAACTGGATGTGAATGCAATAAAAACTTACCAACCACAGTCTCGGGCTGATCATAGACTTCTTCCACATCAAGGTGGTTCACCTAAGCACGAGGAAAAGGATTTGGCTTCTTAGTTGCGGAGTTGCCATTGTTGTTGCCGTTTCCATTTCCTTGCTTGTTCTGAGGGCATTCAGTGGCATAGTGCCCTGTCTTCTGGCACTTGAAACAGGTGATATGGTTGAGATGCTTCTGAGCTGGAGCGGAACGGTGTTGGTTGCCATTACCACTTCCATTACCATTCTTGAAGTTGCCATTGTTGGGACGATTATTCCCATTTTCTCCATGGTTATGGCCTCCATGGTTGTGCACGTGATGAGTGTGTCCTCCATACTTACCGGTCCCTGATCCGGTATTTCCTGAGTACGGGGAGTATCGGGGCTTCTGTTGAGCTCCAGAGTGAGACTTCCCCTGCCCATACTTCCTCTTTCAGTTTTCGATTTGCTGCTGCTTCCCCTCCAAGATGAGGGCCTTGTCTACCAGCTCCTGGTAGTTGCTGAAAGTAGCCACCATCAGTTCCACGCTCAACTCATCGTTGAGTCCTTCCAAGAACTTCTCCTGTTTGGCTGCATCATCGGTCACATCTCCTGGTGCATAACGAGCCAACGTGCTGAATTCATCCACATACTAGGCCACAGAACAGTTCCCCTGGCGTAAGTTGTGAAACTCACGCTTCTTCAGACTCATGGCTCCAGCTGAGACATGAGCAGTGCGGAAAGCTAGCTTGAACTGCTCGCAAGTCACACCAGCAATGGGGTACGTGGTGGTGTAGTTCTCCCACCATGAAGCTGCTGGTCCCTCCAGTTGATGGGCAGCAAAGCGCACCTTTTCAGCCTCAGTGCATCCAGCAGTGGTGAGTTCCCTCTCCATCTTGCGGAGCCAATCATCTGCCACAATGGGCTCAGTGCTGCTGGAGAAAGTTGGTGGGTTCCTTACGATTTCCAAAGGTCTTCCCAGGGATGTGCACCTCGATCCTGTAGCGACCGTCTTGTGGAAAACACATGATAGGAGTCCCGGTGATGCTTGACAAGGCAATCCTGACATCCCTGATGATCCTCATCAGCTCCTTGCCAAAGGGCATCGTCGCGTCAGGCTGACAAAACTCCATGATCAAAACTGGGATGAATGTGGCCATCTATAAATTTTGAAATAAATCGGAGGGAAGTCAGAAACGAGTAGATGAAAGTATAAGAATTTTGAAGACAAAAGAGAAATAAATCCTAAGGCTTTTCCAATCCTAGAGGTTACGTCCTACGGTCAGCGTGTGCTCTGATACCATTTCTGTAGGGACCCGACCTGAAAGGTCGAATCTCCGGTGTTTCTGAACCATCCCAAGATCATGCTGGTACACACACGGTACATCAATGTATATATCAAAGTGAAATCACACAGCTTTAATAATCGAAAAATCTCATATCGAGTCCTTTATTACAATAAGAATTACAATAAAGTGGCTGAAGGCCAACTCATGAGATTAACTAATCTTGCGGAAGCTTCAAAGGTAGTTGAGTCCATCTGAGTCCAAGGGCATCTCACCGAGCATAGAGCGTATCCTCAATCCTGGTCGGAAAAGTACTCTGCAACATGATACGTTGCAGTCGTGTAGGTTAGCATATTGAATATGCAGGCAATGTCGCAAAGAGGGGGTAAATTAATCATCTAGTCTATATGCATATAGGGCAGGTGGGGTAGTAAGTTTTTGCATAAAGCCAAATTTTTCCTACAACAAGAGAGGGCAGAAAATTATTACTACAATGTTGGTTGATTAATGAGATGGTTCCACCAACCAATTCCCATACCCAAGTTGACATTAATACCCACATCAATGTAATTAATTGTGTTGAGAGTTCCATATAGTTCTGTTCCTTCGGCTCAAGCTGTCCATGACCGTGGACACGGCTACGATTAGGTTTGTGTACTCTGCAGAGTTTTGCACACGTTTCCCACAAGATTTGATCGCCTCAGTTGGATTTCTCGCACTTCAGGGTGTTTGAGAAACGGATGACCAAAACATGGTCTTCTAAAGGGTTTCCCCGAGAATCTGTCGGTGCCCATCCTTTCCTACCGTTCTTCTACATCTCGTAGCATCGCCTGTCCAGGGTCACCACGACATCCAACCAAGCCAGAGCCCATAATGGCTTGTGGCTGTGCAGGTAAGCCTTGGGTCTTGAAGCATCCATCCATCTCTTTGTGCCTAGGTGGACCTTTCCGCATGAATACTGGCACTTTTCTAGCAACATCTAGGCTAACCACTGGTTTCTCTAGGGCGCTGTTCATCATCCACCCAGAGGTATGTTGAAAACTCAGAGTCTTGCTTAATCATCTTGTAGGTCTTGAATTTATTAACTCATAACTCTCATGAATCACACAACCAACCCCGTCTACTAATAGCATAGAAAAATTAAATCAAGGTTTCCCCGGCCCAAGGTGTCAAAGGGTTGAGGGGTGCCTACCACATGATACTACATCAAGTAACCAAGTTTCCAAATTACCTACTTTGCATGCAATTGGGGAGATGGTAGAACTAATGCAATAAAACATAGGTATACATGGTCAAAGTGACTTGGCTTGCTGACGATCCTCGTATTCAAGTGACTCCAGATAACAAGCTTTGCACTCCGGATGATCTAACAAATCAAACAGAACACACAGTAAGCATAAACACAATACAATTCATACAACAGCAAGATAAACAAATACTTCAACAAACAATAGCACAATCAAAAGGAAGAATCACTCAAAGTATAAGACTCTAAAAATTTTGGTGTCAAAACTCTACCAAGACATAACAAGTCAAAAATTTGTTTTGAACAATTAGGCATTCAGATAACAGAAAAGAAAATTCAAAATTTTATTAGAAAACAGAAAGTAGTTCATTATAAAAATTTGTGCAAAAAGAGTAACTACAAAACTTTTTTTTTCTTTTTTTTTAAACAATAGTAAAGGTGAAAATAAGATGTACCTGTTCAAACTAGGGCACAAAACAAATTAAAAAATATATTTTTATTAACAAAAAATAATACATCTGATGTTGAAACAACAGAAACAAATGAAATCTAACAACAAAAGTTAAACTAACTCAGATTCAAACTAAACAAAAATCAAATTAACTAAACTATATTAAGACTAAACATATTCTGTTTTTGTTAAAAAATATTAACCATATTTATCCTAAAAATTCTCAAACTTTGTAGGATGATAGGTCTAACTAATACAAAACTGTGGCAAAAAGATTCACTCAAAAATATATTTTTAAACTCTAGTTATACACATTTTAGTCATTTAAGGAAATTTGGTTAGATTCAAATTTAAAAGTTCAAATTTGAAATCTGAGACTACAGGATGAAACTACGTGCAATTTGTGACCTAATGCAAAAAGAATCAATTTGAAAAACTAATTAGTTTAAAAGTAACAACTAAAACAAAAACAGAAAACATTCTGTTTTCTAAAACAAAAAAGAAAAGAAAAAAAATCTGATTGAACGGACAGGGTGTACGTGGCATGCTGTGATTGGTTGAGAGAGTGTGCATGCAAGATCTAGCGAGCGGACGACCGAAACTTAACGTGTACCGATTCGTTTTATAAAGATTCTAATCTGGCGCGCTGGATCTAGATCGAACGGATGCGGGTGGAGGTGGCGGCTTACAGAGGAGGGGGTCAGAGTTTCGGCGACATCGACGGTGGCCGGAGGTCGGAGGTGGTCGGAGGCGACAGTGCGGTGGTCGGGGGTGGCGTCCGAAGTGCTCAGGCGACAGCGGCGAAGCTCCGGCGTCGATTGCTCGCGTCAGCCGGGGCTGGGGACGACGGAGGCGACGACCTCGTGCTCGGGGAGTTTCGGGTGGAGGTAGAACTCTGGTGAGGTGAGGTGGTGGTGTTCCGACGAGGGTAGAGGGGGTTTGATGGTGGAACGGAGAGCGGAGGGACGGGGGGTTCTTATAGGGGTGGTGCGGTGGTCGGGAAGGGAAAGAGGGGCGAAATCTACGGGGAGAGATCGCCGGCGACATCGGAGGCGCGGTGAAGGAGACAAGCGCTATCGCCGCGGTCGGACACGGGAGCTGCGCGTCGGTGGCCGACCCGGAGTGATTTCGGGTCTTAAAGGCTGTGGGCTCGCCCGTTTTTGTTTAATTCATTTCGTTTTCTATTTACAGAGCATTTAAAACATCTTTAATGCATTCAAATCATTTCCAAACATAGGAAATGTATATATCAAAATGACCAGGGGATTAAATACTATTTAATGAACATTTTTCCTCTGTCAAAATGGATACTTTTAAAAAATATTTTTCAGAAAATACCTAATTGATTGTAAATTCTTTTGAGATAAACTTTCAAATAACCCCCTGGTTTTATTGCTGAAATATTTCACCAAGATGCCCCTGGTGTGGAGTGTCATGTTACTCCCCTCTTTCTTTGAACATTACCAAAGGTTTTTCAAATAGGTGAAACTAATACATGGAAAAATTGAAATGGCCTTTCAGAATTTCAAAAGAAGATTTCAACAATTCATTTCATTCAAACAATGACATGATGCATAGCTATATATCATAACATTCCAAAATGAAATTTTGGGATGTTACAAGCTCCCGCAGCCTCCGCCCCCGACGACCAGAAAGAAGGGAAGGTGAGGATGGAAACAGCGAATCTCCGCCTAGCCCCTTTCAATTCTCGACATCATGCGATTATTTTGTGTGCGCATATCCATCATGATGCAGTTTTTATACCTTGATGCGTATCTCCATCATGACTTGAGCCGGTAGAATTTCACAGAGTAGCATTTGGAGCTGCTGTAGGGTGAAAAATAGTCTGTGTGGAGTAGCGGAGGAAACTGCGTGCATTTGTTTGTGAGACGAGTCCAAAGGTTTTATATGTATGCATGATGCTTGTTCATGAGCTAGACTGCATTAGCGTAAGAAGCCGACTTTTTTCACCGCCCCCCACCACCGTCGCCCGCACTCGCCCCCCACCCCTGCTGCCTGCGCCCACTGCCCATTAGTTAGTTGTAGTTAATTAGTTTAGTTAGTAATTTAGTTAGTTAGTTGTAGTTAATAGTTTACTTTAGTTATTAATTTAGTAATGTAGTTAGGTTAATTAGTTGTAGTTAGTTAGAAGAAGAGAGAATAAGAAGAGGAGGAGGAGAAGCAGATGAAGAAGAAGAAGAAGAGGAAGGAGAAGAAGAAAAAGAAGAAGAAAAGGAGGAGGAGGAGGAGAAGAAGAAGAAAAGAAGAAAAAAAAGAAGGAGAATAAGAAGAAGAGGAGGAGGAGGGGTGCGTCGGCGCCAACGTAACCGGGTCAAGGATCGCTGACACGACACCACCGACACCCGAACCCCCGACACGACACCCCGAGACTACGACACGGCACCCTGGACCCCGACACGACACCCCCACACCCCGACCCCTACACGGCATCCCCGTCACCCCGACCCCGACACAGCACCCCCGACACCCTGACCCCGACACGGCATCCCTGACACCCCGACCCCGACATGACACCCCCGACACCTCGACCCCGACATGGCACCCCGACACCCCGACCCCGACAAGACACCCCCTACACCCCGACCCCGACACGACACCCCGACACGGCACCCCCGACCATGACACAACATCCCGACCCCGACACGACACCGCCGACACCCCGACCCCGACACGACACCCCGACCCCGACCCCGACCCCGACAACCCGACACGACACCCCGACACCCCGACATGGCACCCCGACCCCGAGACCCCGAGACCCCGACACAGCACCCCGACCCTGACACGACTCCCCCTACACCCCGACCCCGACACGACACCCCGACACCCCTACACGGCACCCCGACCACGACACAGCACCCCGACCCCGACATGACACCCCCGACGCCCCAACCCCGACACGACACGGGTCATATATTTGTGAATTATGAGTTAGGTCATATATTTTTCGATTTTGTTATACAGAACATCATATTTATGTTGATCAGGTGGATTTAAATGTGCAGTTGTTTCGTCGCTGCGAGGGTCTAGTGTTCGACGACCTCCCCGTGCGTTCAACGAGCTCCGTCCCTGCATTCGTGGGTGAGCACAAATGACATCTCCTCCTGCACCCTTCATTTCCTCTGTTTCGGTCTTTGTGCCAATGAAGCTTGCTAGCTATAGGTGTCATCAATCATCAGTATGCGTGACCACTATGCGTCTCCCGTTCGAAAGGGTTACATCTACAAATATGCATTCATTAGCACATTTATAACCATGATTCTTTTGAATTGTCTAACGTTATCCATGGACAGGCCGAGTATGTGTAGATTGGGTTTGTTTTGCCATATGCTCTACTTTGGATCTGATGCAGAATCTTGTCAGTGCCTCCCTGTTGTTCTCTGGGTATTCATCCTCTCTGCTTATTGCCGAGACGTGTATCAGCAGAACAATGGGGAGGTGCTTCCAAAATTGGGCGTCGGATCCGGAGCGGAGCATGGGAAAACGAACCCAATCTACACATACTCGGGTGGGATTAGGACATATCTTTACCTACTAGCGTCTAGGTTGCATCGACGTAATGATACTGACAAACTCTATTAACTGATGAATATGGTTTGCTGAATTATGTATATATTTTGTGTGTGTCCAGAAGCTAGGCAGGATGAGTGATCGTGGGTGGATGTACACCGGTCACACTAGTCAGAAAGACATGACCCGTGAATGGTGAACAAAAACCAAGGAGTTTGTGAGAGTCGCATTTGCAAATGGACAGAAAACAACCTGGTGCCCTTGTGTTGATTGCGACCACTTTAAGAAGAAGTCAGAGTTTGAAATGATCAAACACCTGCAGAAGTGAGGTTTTATGCCTAATTATACGGTCTGGACATTTCATGGTGAGTCTGCCCAACATGCCAGAGCTGAGGTGCTTCGTCGTCGCACCGACAAGCATGGTACTGGGATCGAAGACATGGTGCAAGACTTTGATGATGCTCGGGATTAGGACGATGAGATGGAGGAATCTGCAAAGGCCTTTTATGAAATGTTGGAGTCTTCAAAACGTCCTCTCCACGAGCACACTGAGCTTTGTCAACTGCATGCCATCGCACAAGTAATGGCTCTAAAGGCTTAGTTCAACCTGGGCAGAGAATGCTACGACGCGATGATGATGATATTTGGACGCTTTCTACCCAAAGGCCATGTATTGCCACCAAACCTGTACGAGTCGGCAAAATCCTATCTGCGCTTAAGATGCCCTATGAGAAGATAGATTCCTATGAGAATGGATGTGCCTTATTTAGGATTGAGTATGCGGACTTGAACTATTGCCCCATTTGCAATGCTTCCAGGTATGTTCTGGTAGACAACGGTATGGGTGAGAAGAGTCAGACCAAAATCCCCATTAATGTTCTTCGGTACCTGCCAATCATACCAAGATTTCAACGACTTTTCATGATCGAAGAGACGGCTAGACAAATGATGTGGCATAAATTGGGCAAAAGAACAGAACTGGATGCAGATGGGAATCTGATGTTGGGACACACTTCAGACGCTTTTGCGTTGAATCACTTCGATGCATTACATAAGGATAAAGCGGGAGATCCAAGGCATCCTCGAGTGCCATCGGCACGGATGGGTTCAATGTGTATGGTATGATGGCAGCACAATACAGTTGTTGGCCTGTATTTGTCATTCCCGGAGAGATTATGAAAAGAAAGAACATTTTCCTGACGTTGATAATTCCAGGGCCCAAATATCTAGGGAAGAATATGAATGTGTACATGCAACCGAGTAAGGATGAATTGCAAGAAGCTTGGGATAATGGGATCAAGCCAGACGACACCGCTACAAAAAAGAACTTCAAAATGCATGTGTGGTACATGTACTCGATGCATGACTTGCCGGCGTATGCGCTATTCGTTGGCTAGGGTGCGCATGGAAGGTTTCTGTGCTCCACAAGCAAGGCAGCCCTTCAGTTCCGTTGGTTGGAGGCGGGTCACAAGTTTTCTTGCTTCAACATGCATAGACAGTTCCTGGATCCTGACCATAAGTTCAGAAAAGAGAAGAAGAATTTCATCAAATGTAGAGTTATCGAAAACATTGCACCACCTACGTTGACAGGCCAACAGATCCTGGATCAGATAAACGCTATCGAGCCAGATCCAAATCGTCCAGGGTATTTCAAAGGGTATAATACGGAACATGCCTAGACTCACAAGATATGTTTGTGGGATCTGCCTTACTTTAAAGACCTCCTTTACCCACACAACATCGACGTGATGCACACTAAAAAGAATATCGCGGAGGCCCTTTTTGGTACATTGTTCGGCATAGAGGGGAAGTCAAAGGATAATCCTAAGGCTAGAGTCGACCAAGAGGCTCTATGTGATAGACCGTTACAAAATATTCGACAACCAAAAGGAAAGAAGAACTAGAGGAAGCCAAAGGCATGGTTCAATCTTGGAAGGCTAGCTATGAGGGAAATGATCTTGTGGGTGAAAAGGTAGTTGATGATCCCCGATGGGTATGCAACGAATCTAAAGAGGGGAGTGAGTCTTCACAAATTGAAAATATTTGGTCTCAAGAGTCATGATTGGCACATATGGCTTGAGCGGGTAATGCCGGTGATGTTGCGTGGCTCTATCCCTAAGGATGAATGGCTAGTATTGGCAGAGTTGAGCTATTTCTTTCGTGCTCTTTGTGCGAAAGAACTATCGCCTGACGTGTAGACGAACTAGAAGAGTTGGTGCCGGAGTAGATCTGCAAGTTAGAAAAGATCTTTCCACCAGGCTTCTTTAATCCAATGCAGCATTTGATTTTGCATCTCCCAACCGAGGCAAGATGGGGGGGCCCATGCAAAATCGTTGGTGCTTCTCAACTGATAGGATGCAGAAGTCGCTTCGAGCAAAATGTAAAAATAAACGTAGAGTTGAAGCATCGATGGCCGAGGCATTCATTACTGAGGAGGCGACAAACTTTGTGATAGCACACTACACAACCCAGAATCGTCATTTGCATAATCCGAATTCTCGGTACAATGATGGCGACTGTGAAAAAGGTCGATCCAACCTCAGCCTATTCAAAGGGAAGCTCGCACCTGCTGGTGCTTCGAAATCAATAGGGTTGGATGTCGAAGAATGGCGGACCATTTCGTTGTATATCTTCAACAACCTAACAGAAGTGCGGTCGTACATCCAATAAGTTCTGGATACATTGTTTTGCAACTTCTAATTCCTTTGAAATGCTCTTATTATCATATATGTGATACAGTCAATACGTCGCCAAATTCTTGGATGGAGCGGTGATCCAAAAGGATTCCATCGAAGAGTATGAGCTTCTGGCAAATCATGGAGGCGGCTATCCCGGTTTCATCTCTTGGTTCAAGCAAACGGTAATTTCCATTAATTAGACGATTTCATTTCTTCGCCTAGTTTGCGGCTAATGCAACAATCCTTTGGTATTAAACTTGTAGGCTAATGCAGAGTCTACAGACTCCGAATTGAGACAAGTCGCTAATGGTTTTGACTTTAAGGTCCGTTCATTTGACAAATACAACATCAACGGGTAGCGCTTTCATACTTTTGGCAAAGAGCTATCTATGGCCGACCGAAAGTCTACAAATTGTTGTGTTTCCGCTATTGGCGAAGGAGGGGTCGAGTATTATGGAAGAGTTGATGCAATTTATGAACTTACATTCTTTGGTGAAAACCCACCAAACGTCGTAGTCTTCAAATGTTATTGGTTCCAGCCGAAGGAGACTAGAAGGACTCATGAACATATAGGGCTAGTCAAAATCAAACAAAGCACCCATTTAGATGTTCCCAATGTCTATATTACGACTCAACAAACGACCCAACTTTTCTATCTACCATGGGCCTACCAAACAAATCCAAATTTGAAAGGTTGGGATGTCGTTTATGATGTGCCACCACATTTTAGACCACCTCCCCTCAATGAAGATGATTATGAACCTCACATTAACGTAGACACATATGAAGGAGAATTCTTCCAAGAAGCATGTGTTTCCAAAAAAGATTCAAGAACCGCTCTACTTCACCCCAAAACATTGAGGTCGACAACGACAGTGAACAAGACTTCACCCCTGAGCAGGAACAAGAAGAGATGGAAGACGAAGAAGTTACTGCTGCGGATGACCTCACAATTCTTGACCGATTACATAGGGGCCGTCCACATGTTGATGTATTTATTGATGATGCTGATGAGCACGTCATTACTGATAGTGATGATGATTATGCACTTATTGATCTCGAAGCATATATAGATGATGAAGATTAATATTAGTAATGTGAGGTATTCAATTATTATTATGTACATATATATTATTAATTAATTCATGTTATTAGGTATTCAATGATTTTATGTTGAATTAATTTTGTTCACTCTTTGTCATTGTAGGTGTTGACAGATGGTGGGCGGGGGTCGAGAGCGCTCTGAGCCTCCTTCCTTGGCGCGTGCTCGGAGGGGTGCTATTATTCCACCCCAGCTACTCCGGAGAGCGCTGGTACACAACATGCAGACACCGGCGGGCGCTTCTTCTTCGACCCCGAGAGGTCGGGGGAAGACGAAGAGAGGTGCTAGAGGTAGGAAGGCTGCTGCGCCTTCCTCGCCGCCACCCCCAGCTGATTATCCCGACCACAGGAGTGCTCCGCCTCAGGTGGACCCGTCTGACTTGGACCCATCTCGGACTCTGGTCCATGAGCCTCGGGTCGACGAGGCTCAGGTCATCGAGCCTTCGTCCCAGGAGACTCCAGTCCTAGAGTCTTCATCCCAGGAGACTCGGGTCCCAAAGTCTTCATCCCACGTGACTCCGGAGGCTAGTGGCCATGCTGATGGTGGCGAGGACAATTACTTAGGTACCCCCGAGATGGTGTGCGGATAGGATGGACTGCTGGGAGGCATTGGTGGATGAGTGGTGCTCTTTCGAATGGCTAGCCGAACACAACAAGGCCAAGGAGAAGCGTGCCCAAATGAGAGGTGTGCCACACCATCAAAGGAGCTCCAACCTGTTTGAGTACAGGGATAACTGGGTATGTGGTTTGCTTCATGATTCATGCAATTTCATTCTTCATGGTAGCTTGAGCCCTTAACTAATATTTTGTTCACATCTTTTAGGCGCGAGAAAACAAGAAGGAGGTGCCACCTCTATTCGACCTCTATGCCATGGCCCATACTGCCTCGTACAAGAAGGCCAAGGCATTCTCTAAGGATGGCCTTGATCATCCAGAGAGCTTCAGCAACATCTCCTCCCTAAACAAGCTCGTGAGGTACAGAGATGAGGGGAAGGCGAGGAAAGGGGAGGACTTCAACCCGAGCCAGAGTCCTTTTGATCCAGAGCTCGTGATGATATCTGGTGGTGGGAGGCCCCATGGCTCGTTAGCCATTGGGGATGGACTGATATGTTGTCCTAGAACTCTCCCGGAGATAAAGAAGTGCCCGACGAGCTCTGATCCTGAGATAAGTCCTCGTCCACGGCCAATGGAGCTCGCCATTGATGCTAGGGCCCAGAAGCTTCTAGCGGAGGAAAACAGGCAGGCGACACAGAGGGAGAGGGACATGGAGAAGAGGATGGCTAGGCTATTGGAGGAGGAGAGCAACCGGAACGACGTATCTCACCATGCCCTATACGAGCTCCTTGTGGTAAGTTTCTCCTGCATAATAGCCAAATCATTCACGTAATGTTCGTTTCATCACTAAATAATATGAATGACTCGTGAAAACAAAATGTGCAGACCGTGTGCAGAACAATGGTCAGACCCCTCCGTCGATGCCCCATATTGCTATAGCACCCACGATGAGTTTCATTTAAATGGTCATTAGTTACTAGTATTCACATTTGAGTTGCATCATGCTAAGGAGACATTGCAAATGATCTTTGGTGCAGCGTGCCTCCCGACAATCATCGACCGATCCTTCCGCGTCTGCCGCAACCCCGACCGGTCCTTCTACGTCTCACCCTGGCCCAAACCTACCGGTCCTTCACCTCCGTGTTGATGGTAAATTTTCCCAAGTGTTTTCATTAACAAATGCATACTTAGCTTAAGAAATGACCTACTTAGCTCCAAAATGACCTATACTATGCTTATTTTCCTAAAAAATGACGTGATATACTTAGTTAGCTAGAAAATGGTATATTCTACCTAGGATAGCTATAAAATGACCTATACTTAGCATTTTTTCCTCAAAAATGACTTGATATGCTTAGTTAGCTAGAAAATGGTATATTCTACCTAGGATAGCTATAAAATGACCTATACTTAGCATTTTTTCCTCGAAAATGACTTGATATGCTTAGTTAGCTAGAAAATGGCATTACTACCTAGTATAGCTCAATAATGATCTATAGCTAGCTTAGCTAGTTCATTTATGACATAATTAGCTCACTTAGGTACAAAGTGGCATAACTACCTAGAATAGCTCAATAATGATCTATAATTAGCTTAGCTAGTTCATTTACGACATAATATGCTCACTTAGGTAAAAAAAATGGCATAATAACCTTGGTTTAGCTCCAAAATGACCTATACTTAGCTTATTTTCCTCAAAAATACATAATAACCTTACTTACCTTCAAAATGATATATTCTACCTACGATAGCTATAAAATGACCTATACTTAGCATTTTTTTCCTCCAAAATGACTTGATATGCTTAGTTAGCTACAAAATGGCATAACTACCTTGAAGAAGAGGAGAGGAGAGGAGAGGAGAAAAAGAAAGAGAAGATAAATTCTTCTTCTTATTCTTTTTCTTCTTCTTCTTCTTCTTTTTCTTCTAGCTAGTCTTCTTCTTCTTCTAACTATCATCTTTCCTACTTTGCAAATTTGCTATAGATGAGGAAGAGTGCATTGACGGACTATACTCTTCTACTTCTACTTCCTTTGTGTTTATGGAAACTTGTTTTGGATACGTATGTATGGATATCTTGTTGGAAACCATTGTGTGTTGTTGGAAACTTGTATATATGTTGGAACTTATTGTTGGTATATGATTGTTTCAACTTATTGTTGGTATGCTTGTATTGTTGGATATATATGTGATATTGTTGGATATATATGTTTCAAATTGAATAATTTTAAGAAAAAAATAGGGGCTATATAGCCACTTTAACGTCTGCTGGCAGACGACAAAGAGCTTTGTTGTCCGCTGGCAGACGACAAAGTGGCCACGTGGCAGCTACCTCTGCAACGTGGGGCTGGCCTAGGTGGATTCTTTGCCGTCCGCTGGCAGACGACAAAGAACCTTAGGTCTTTGCCGTCTGCCAACGGACGGCAAAGAACCAACCTAGGCTGGCAAAAAAAGGTGTGTTGCCGTCTGCTAGCAGATGGCAAAGACCTAAGGTCTTTGCCGCCTGCCAGCTGACGACAAAGCACGCCGTTAAGCTCCTAACGGAGCTAAGTTGCCACGTGTGCCGTCCGCTGGCGGACGGCAAAGATTCAAAGGTCTTTGCCGTCCGCCAGCAGACGGCAAAGCACCCTTTACCGTGGCTTATTCAGCCGGACGGTTGGCCGTCTGCTAGCGGACGGCAAAGCCTTTGCCGTCCGGGATGCATGTCTTTGCCGTCCGGGATGGCTGACGGCAAAGTGACTGATTCCTGTAGTGTGTAGGGCTATTAGACTTGCTAGACTTGCTAAAAATGTTAAAATCTGCCAACCAATTAACTTGGGAAAAGTTTAGGTTTTAAATTCCTGCTAGTAGTCTATTCACCCCCCTCTAGACACTCTTCTAGCGATCCTACAACCACTCACTCGCAAGAGAAGCACTCAGAACAGATACCCACTCATACCAACTGATTTTCTGAGAGAGAGCCACCTACTCATGTGTTGAGATCATGCCATTCCATTCCAACCATAAGAATCTTGATCTCTAGCCTCCCCAAGTTTCTTTCCACCCAATGAATCTCTTCCACCAAAGCCAAATCTATGAGAGAGTGATTGAGTGTTGAGAAGTCTATCATCTTGAAGCACAAGAGCAAGGAGTTCATCGACATTATCGAGCATATTTCCTTTTGGAGGCTGTTGCCTCCTAGATTGGTAGGTGTCGCTTGGGAGCCTCCTACTCCGTGTTGTGGAGTGAACCAAGAAGTTTGTAAGGGCAAGGATATCGCCTACTTCGTGAACATCTACCCCGCGTTAGGGTAGTCCTCCGTGGACGTAGGCCAACATGGTATAGTCAAGGTTGGTTCTTTGTGGAACCCTATGTCTGTAGAGCCCTCCATGGACTCTCTCAACCGTTAACCTCCGTGGGTTAAAGACTCCATAAATATGGACATACGATAGCACCACCTATCGGAACACTAGAAAAATCTTTTTGTCCTTCATGTGTTTGATCTTCATATCTCAAATCCTTACTTCCATGTGCAATGTCTTTACTTTCCACTGCTATACTTGACGACATGGATGTGTAGGGTGTGCTAGACTTGTTATAATTGCTAAAATCTTCCACCACTTAACTTTGGATATTGTGTAGATTTTAATTTGTGCTAGTAGTCTATTCACCCCCTCTAGACATACTCTTCTAGTGATCCCTCACATATCCACCATCCTCGGTAACAATCATCACATGCATGGATGTGCATTCTCTCGCAAAGTGACCTCTACTCTTGCAATGACAACATATAACCTCATGTGTTTGCCCTATAGATGCCATGGATGAAGAAGAGCTCTGTGCAGGCCCCGAAGGCGTGCCCTTGCTGGAGGCTGGAGGCTGGTGGCGGTGCCTGAGTCCTGGTATCTCAGTTGGAGTTGGTGGAGTAAGTAGGTGGTGCTCCAGTAGGATGTGTGGAACAGGATGAGGTTGGTGGTGTCCATGAGGAAGTGGGACCTACAGAAAAAGTTCTCACCATGGCCTGTTGTTTCTGCACTTCATGTTCAGCTTTGCGAGCAAGATGGAATAAACGAGTGATAGTGTTATACTCCTTATACTCTAGAATAGTCTGAATCCCTCCATTTAATCCACTCATAAAACGTGCAAGCATAGATTCATTATCCTCCACAATACCACATCTAATCATGCCAGTTTGTAATTCCTGATAATATTCTCTACATGATTTTTTCCTTGTCCTAAATGCTGCAAATTTTGAAGCAATTCACATTGATAATATGGTGGAACCCAACGATTACGCATAGCAGTTTTCAAAGCAGCACAAGTAGTAGGGATATTATCATGATATATGCTACAATGTTCAGACCACCAAACACAAGCAAAACTAGTGAATGCACAAACAGCAGCAGAAACACGTCTATACTCAGATAATTGTAAGCATGTAAAATGTTGCTCTGTTTCTAACTCCCGAGTAAGATATATATCTGGAACATATCTACCCTCAAATGTTGGAATATTCAATTTAGGTTTAGGGAGATGGTCATGTTCCCGTACCTAAGGGGGTGGTAGAGCCCTACCATTGCGAATGTAGCCATGTGGACGACCTAGTGCGTGTGGTGGCGGTGACCCCCGGGGCTGATGTGGAGCAATCTCTCCCTCATCATTGTAATCACCATCATAATCCTCATTCTGCTCAACGGTAGTAGTAGCAACAGCAGCCACCAAAGCTACAACAGTTGCAATGGCACCAGAATTTTGGACTGGGTCGATAGGCACATGTTGTGATCGTCTTGTGAAATTTGGGTGTTGTTGGTGTTGTTGTTGTGGAGGTATGACAAGTGCAGCTGGTGGAGGCAAACGTGCAAGCACCTCATTGAATTTAGCATCAAGCTTGGTGTTGACCATCTTCTCCAGACCGTCTAGCTTCTCCATAGCCTCTCCAAGGATCGTCACCAAGTCGTTCACCTATTGACCCATCATTTGCTGCAATTTATCATGGAGCTCCTTGTTGGCCATAACCTCCCATTTGACCTCGTCGGCTTGTGATCCTGGCATGGTTAGCAGTAATAGGAACACACAAGAATATGAATCTGTAGACTACTAGGAAGTGGTCATGGTGGTGGCGATAGTGTGTCACAAATCCGTCAAGCGAATCTCAAATTCTTACCAGTTCTTACCCAGCAGCAGGCGGTGATCGGCAATCGTTGTAGTCAAAACTCTCAGAGCTTGGATATAGTGATTGCTAGGTGGTGTCAAACACACGACGTAGATGTATGCAGAGCTTGGAAGGCGTATAATATGGTAGCAAAAAGGGTCAACAATAATCAATTAAGATATGCAAAGTTGAATAAATGGTCAACGACGGTACTATGTTGGTCCTAGGCTAGACCATGCTAGAGGCACGAGCCTAAAACACCAACAAAATCATGATACTACAAGTAATCAAGGTAAGTGCACACTCTGAATTTTTTTCCATTTTTTGCGCCTCTTTTTTTGCCTTTATTTTTTTGGCTCAGAAAATCAATATAATGGCGAGTGTCTCAAAACTCTTTCGAAGGTCTAAAAATAGGAGAGGCATGGAAAAAATTTGAAATTTTTTTCAGGAGCGATTCGGGGCTGCGACGACCGAAAATTGCGACAAAAATCACTATGATGGCAAGTGTCTAAAAATGCTCCAGAAAGCCTAGAAGATAGGGAAAAATCACCCCCCGAAATTTTGGCCTAAAAAGTGCTTTTAAAAGAGTGAAGGACTTTTTTTGAAACCTACTCAGGTAAGGAAACGCGAAACCGAAATCAATGGAATCTCAAAACTAACTCTAATATATGATGGACTTGGATTGGTGGTGGATATGTGGTGGCATATGTGTATCTGGATGGATGACAGATATATGGTGGTGGTATATGGTCTCGGATTGGTGGCAGATATGTGGTGACATATATGGCAGCGACTATGCTGGTAGCATGGTGGTGGTATATGGCAGCGGCGATGAAGATGGTGTGGTGGTGGTATATGAATGCGACGATGAAGATGGTGTGGCCTTGTGAATAGAACTTGAAACTCTAAAAGACTAGACTCTAAGACCAGTAACTTGACACGATGATGCAACCGCAAATTCAACAAAGCAAACACCAAACAGAAAATTGCAAAGGATCAGATTGGTTTGGATATGAAGATCTAACCCTAATTTTTTTGTGGCTTTTTTTTGTACTATAGGTATGAAGAACATATGCGATCTAATCTACGAAAAACTGGTAAAATCTCACCGAGTGATCTGGAAATCTGATACCACTTGATAGAGGCGAAGTTGTCCCTATCTTTCGACGAGTGGAGGCTATCGTTTTTGGTGGAGTATACTTTGACAATCCGACTATGAACATGTGATGATGTCGCGCCTTAGCAATCACTAAAATAACTCCAAGAGGTTATTGACCACGCTGGAGCATGATCAACCTGACCACGAGGATCTGTTTCCTGCAAGCAGACGAAGAACAAGCAAGAAACTAACATTGCAATCTAGATATTGTGAATATAAGAGGAAAGCTTTATTGATGAAAGTGGGGTTCTGTGACGCCTTTGTCTGGTTGTGGAACATAAAAAGAAAAACACGAAGTTGCCGGTATGGAGAACTTGTAATCTAAAAATAACCAAAATCTAAAACGATGCCCTAAGGGTTGTATATATATGGGGGAATAGAGGGGGATTTCGTGGCCCCTTGGAGGAGGGGTCCGAAACCGACCCTAACTGAGTTTCCCCATACATATGGACTCTAAAAACAGCCTGTAGTATGGTATTTTGAAATTACATGGGTCTGGCCCAAAAATAACGAGGCGTGGCACCTATAATAGCCTATGGATGAATTTTATAAAGTGGCATCATGCATATTTCATCCAAGGCCTCTTGCTCTAATTACGGTCTCTTCGAAGTGCTAAAATCATCACTCGGAGCTCCATTGTTCTTTCCCGCATGCGCACCTTCTTCTCCATGATTGATCCCGCTCCAATGGCCATCCTTCTTGTCTATGCTAGGTCCTTCATTCATAAGTAAAACAAAAGTATCTAATTTAGGCAACATCTTATGTTCATGAACATTAGAAGGATTTCCAAGAAACAAAAGTACCTAGGAAATCACTTAACATGTGTGAGCTCTAGTAATTGGCCCAGTTTGTTAGCAGCAGGGACTGTGGGTGTAACATTAGTAGTGATGTCCTCACCAGTATCGTTTTGTTATGAGCTAACTTCCAAAACCTCTATAGTGCATCTCGGTGTAACCAAACTCAAAATCTTGGTTCCACTAAAGCCTAGGGTTGATCTGGTTTTATCATCTCGGTAACACCGATTCCACAATGTCGGCTTCATCGAGTTTCCCTGTCAATTGACAGTAGAGGAACTCGATGGCATCGATATTTTAGAACCGGTGTCACCGATAGGTACGAGTATATATTCTAGCGGAACCGGTTTTTGAAATCACTTCTTCAAACGCGATGGTCCCCACAAACCCTAGCTGCCGCTCGACATCTCTAGACTTTGCCCTTGCTCTCGTGCCTCTGCACCATCGGGATACCTCATCGTCGACCGCATTCGTCCCTCCCGCCATCACCGTAGGAGGTCTCTGCCAAATTAGGGTAACGCCTCGCATTCTAGCACTCCTCATCCAACTCATGTACAATTGATCAATTCCAATCATCTTGTCACAGTGTGCACCTATTCCATCCACTAAAAGCTCCATTAGATTCAAGAAGAATCAATTCTTAGGTTTAAACGCCTGCAATCTGCATCTCGGTGACACCAAGTCATAAAAATTGGTTCTACTGATTTTGGTTTTATGGCAAGTGGGAACATTCTAGGTGAGACCAAGTGGCCACTTTCGATAAAAGTGAAGTGGTTGGTAAGTTTCTGTTAAAGAGGTTGTGCATATCATTGGCTCCAATTTTTTTTGACTCAGTGGTACGAAAATCCTTTTTGCTGAAGATTAAACTTAAGATTCTGAGTTCAAATTTTTAGAAAACATTTTGTATTTTGTGATGCTCAACCCCTGTGCTCTTCTATGCTCTATTCACAGGGTCAACATTTTAGGGTCTGAGGACAGCCAGAATGATTTCAAAGATAGAGCTATGGACATGAGCTCAGGCACTATCTAGATGCTAGTTCATCATCTTCATAAGATATAGGCACGCCTAGCTCCCATGTGTTTCCCAAGGCTGCCACCAGGACAAGGAAGAAGCTGAACTCAGATAAGGAGGATTCAGATTTTGTGCCAGATGAGTAGGTAACCAAGAAGCAGCAAGAGAAGAAAGAGAGAGCTGCAAAGAAATTTGTAACAAAGGCCTCTTCTGCTAAGAAGATTATCTAGAAGGAATATGCTAGCTCTAAAGCAACAAGGGTACCTGAGAATGCCAAGGCCAACACTTCACTTTCTGTTGAGCCTCCAAAGAACTCTAAGCCTACGAAGACAGGTGACGAGAAGAGAGCCGGGAAGAGAATTGTGAGAGTCATTGGAAGGCCCACTTCCATGTATGAGGAGCCAGCTGATGCTGAGGAAGAGCTAGCTGCCCAAGCTCCTCCTTCGACGAAGAAGAAGTACCTTGCAGATTCTATGCCCAAGCAAGCTCCATCAAAGAGCAAGCAGTCTGCACCCAAGAAGCCAGCAAATCCCAAACCCAAAAGGACCACCAGATATATCCCTCTTGTAGATAAGAACAGGAGTTCTACTTCCAGAGATGATGAGAAAGAAAACATGCTAGTTTTGAAGAAACCGAGGCCACGCATGCTAGAGCATCATGATATTTGATGTCTACTACACAACTTGTTCTTGTAGACTCATGTTGGGCCTCCAAACGTACATTTTTGTAGGAGATGACCAAATTTCCCTCAAGGGGGTGACCTAAGGTTTATCAATTCATGGGAGTCCTAGGATAAAGATGATCTATCTCAAACACCCTGCAACCAAATAATAAAAAGTCTCTTGTGTCGCCAACACACCAAATACAATGGTAAATTGTATAGGTGCACTAGTTCGGCGAAGAGATGGTTATACAAGCGTAGTAATGATAGTAGATATTGATTTTTGTAATAGTAGCAATAAAAAACAGCATGGTAGCAATTAACAAAAGTGATCACAATATTGCGTTGCTTGAAAACAAGGCCTAGGGTCCATACTTTCACAAGTGTAATCTCTCAACAGTACTAATATAGTTGGATCACATAACCATACCTCAATGTGCAATGAAGAATCACTCCAAAGTTCTTATCTAGTAGAGAACATAACAAGAAATTAGACACATAGCTACTGGTACAAACCCTCAACCCCGAGTGTGGACTACTCCCTCCTCATCGTGGAGACCATAGAGATGATGAAAATGGCCTCCGGTGTTGATTTCCCCCTCCGGCAGGGTGTCGAAACGAGGTCTAGATTGGTTTTTCGTGGCTACAGAGGCTTGTGGTGGCAGAACTTTTGATCCAGGGTTACTTTTGGGGGTTTATGAATATATAGGATTTTTGGGCACTAGTTTCAGTTGAAGATGGGCCACAAGGGGCCCACAAGACACCAGGGCGCGCCAGAGGGGGCTGGCACGTCCTGGTGGGTTGTGGCCACCTCATGGCTCTTTTGGCCCTCCCATGAAGCTTCTAGTGCCTCTTTTGTCCAAAAAATCGTCAAAAAGTTTCATTGTATTTGGAGAACTTTTATTTCTACACAAAAAGACAACACCGCGATAGTTCTGCTGAAAACAATATCAGTCCGGTTAGTTACATGCAAATCATACCAAAACCATATAAAATTGTTGTAAATATGGCATGAATACTCTATAATACGTATGAATGCTCACCCCTTTGCTGACGATATGAAGATGAGGAGATACTCAGGGCTAAGGAAGTGGAGAGTAGATGATCCCTATGCCTCCAGGAGAAGGACTGATGTGGATGATCGTTTCTACACCAAGGAATAACAGGACTTCTATGAGACCGTCCTTTTGGACAAGAGCCCAACAGTCAGTGATATGAGATACGTTGATTGGGCCAATATCAAGGCAAATGAGAACTATTTTCCCAGTGTGCAAGAGAAGTTCAGATTCATTGATATAGAGAACTTTGTTGGGAGATAGTTCACAGTATGAAAGATGAGATGGTCATGCAGTTCTACTCCACTGCCCATTTCTATTCAGATGGCCGCATTGTATGGATGACTGAGGGAGTCAGATACCAGTCTATCATGGAGGAGTGGGCTACCATCTTAGGATCCCCACGGGTTGAGATTCGTGACTTGGACGTTTATGCTGAAGCCAAGATGAGTCACAACTCTATGGCACATATGTCCAAAGCCATCCATGCCACCCATGTGCATTCACACAAGTTTGGCTCTATATATCATCTACAAGTTGGACTACCCACCACCAACACAATCCTAAGGCATACCTTAATGCCTAAGTCTGGAGATGACAAGATGATTAGGGGGTATTCCATTAAGATGTTGCACCACATAGACACCCACACCAGATTGAGGGTGATGGATTTTATAGTTGAGACTGTGAAGAGGAAAACTGCTGACGAGAAGAGATCTTGTGGATATGCACCTTACATTCAGATGCTCATCAACTCTAAGCTAAAGAAAAATATGTATGCACTTGATTTTCCACATATGCCACTCCATCCAGACTTCGATTCCAGTCATCCCACTTCATCTACTACACAGGCAGAGGCTGAGGCAGCCAGATCCTCTAGTGCTTAGGTGCCAAGGACCAAGAGTGAGCAAATGTATCTTATCTTTAGCACTATCCAGGGCATGCAGAAGGACAACAAGGACATCCTGTTTAATCAGGAAAGCCTTGTGAGGATTGTGGAGGGATAGGTTCACTATGATGAACAACAAGGTGGATGGGCCCACTAAGACTGTGGATGAGCTCAAGAAGGAAGTGGATGCAGTTCCCATTCCTCACTCCTCAGATGATGATGATGATGATGATGATGGTGATCATGATGATGATGACAGTCCACCTCTCAGGACCAACACCCAGTTCAAGACCCAAGCCAGAACTCCTACTGTGCTAGCTCCAAAGAGCAGGCCTTCTTCATCAGCACCTACCACAGCTCCATCAGTTCCCTCTGCACCTCTAGCCTCTACTCCACCACCTCAGAGGACTTCAGCAGAAGCTTTCGAGGATTCTCTTCTCTCGACTCCTTCGACAACCACTGGAGCAGCTTCTTCGTCCCATGGAGGAGACCATGCCCAGAGCGATGAGTAGCTCTATAGCTTTGAACTTTTTGGTAACTTGTTGTCAAAGGGGTGGAGGTCATAGATCATAGGGTTTAGAGAGAGAGATATGCTTTTTGATCCCTCTTTGCATTTAAAAACATTTGGTTTATCATTTGGTTGAAAACTTTGTTGGTGTTTGATCATATACATTTGTGTGATGCTACTACTTTGTTATATTTTTGATGCCTATATGATGATCATTCACTTAATGTTTGGCGTTATGTGCTTATGTAATTCACTCATATTAATTTTTGTGCACCACCAAGTTGTATGTGACATGGAAGAGTGACCCATGATCCTAATCGATTGTGCATTTGCATTCAAACACAAATTTAAAACAATGCACAAATTTAGGGGGAGCTCTTGCTTATCACATACTTCTCAAAGCAACGATGCTATTCATTGATTATATCTTTTATCGAAGCTTTGATCTATATGTTATCATCAATTACTAAAAAGGGGGAGACTGAAATCATAACTTCTCCCTAGGTGATTTTGGTAATTAATAACAACATATATTTCATTGGACTAATGTTTCCACCAAGTATATCTCAGGAAAAAGTTCAATGATGGCTTGGCTAAAGGTCTATGTGGAGAACCTCCTGTCGGTGTCAAAACCTGCGGATCTCGGGTAGGGGGTCCCAAACTGTGGATCTTGGATCGATTGGTAACAGGAGACAAGGGAGACGGTATTTACCCAGGTTCAGGCCCTCTTGATGGAGGTAAAACCCTACGTCCTGCTTTGCTTGTATTGATGATGGTGTATCGAGTACAAAGTTGATCTACCTCGAGATCGTATGTAGTGGTCTAAACCCTAAGAGCTATGCTCGTATGATGATATGATCTATGATGATCTCATCGTCCCTAATGACCAGACTAGCCTCGTCTTATATAACACACCAGAGGCCTAGGATAACAAGAGTCCTAGTCGGCTACGTCGGTGGAGAGGAGTCCTTGTCTTCATCACCAATTCTTGTGGAATCTTCCTCGTATGCACCATGGGCTGTCCGAACTGGCCCATTAGTGAACCGCCCTGGAGGTCCTCGGCCCAACCCACCTATCGGGAGATGATGTGGTGAGTACCGCCTAGTCCAGGACACCGTCAATAGCCCCCTGAACTAGTCTTCAAGTTAGGGATGATCCTCGGTTCTTCCGAACAATTCTTCGTCTTCGCCTGTCGGTCTTTAAAACTGGTTCAATAAATCTTCCCATCACTGATTTTGGGGATTGCCGAGGTGAATCTGAAGAGTTCACAAGTCCGCCATCCGAGGAGCCCCTTTAAGTTATCAGCATGTATTAATGCCTCATTATTTTTATGCCACAACTCGGGTCCGAATTGTTTCTCGTGTGGTGGTATCCTCTTGTGTCCGAGCTCCAACGCCGAACTGTATCCGACGTGTCTTTTTGAGTCCGAGCTCCAACGCTAGTTGGCATCCGAGGTGTCATAGGACACCTTGGTCTCTGATTATTTGAAGTAGTTCATCCCAGCTTAAATATCGGGATAGTATTTTATGGAGCCAGCCGTTCGCGTACGAGCTTTTTGTCGGACTGCTTCCGAAGTGTCTTCGATCTTGAGCTTTATGCCGAAATGTTTCCGAGCTCCAACGCCGGACCGCATCCGAGCTCCAACAATGATCAGCATCCGAGGTGTACTAAATTACCTCGGTCTTTAAAATATTGAACGAATCCAGCCGAGCCTAATGCCAGAAATGGCCTCTATGGATCCACCCACTTGTGCCCGAGCTTTATGCTGGACTGCTTCCAAGGCGGTGCACCACCCCGACCGCGGGCTGATTTTTTGTGGATATTTCCGATTGGTGCAATTTATTCTCTAGAGAAATATATATCCAGTCGTCCTCCAGGTGTGTGTCGGTCTAAAACCTGAGATGCCCCTGAAGAAAATAATAATAATCAAAATAGAACCACTAATCCCAGTAGCCCCTGAGACTTAGGTCGATTAGCAAAATCGGCTTGAGGATCAAGTTCTTGCTTGGCGGCATTCGTTAGGGATGTAAACACGGTACACAGTAGTTTCCGAGACTCGGGTTGGGTATGGTCGACCAACCTAAGGATCGAATCTCCTCAGAAACCGTATTGCACTTTGAATTTGCTACATTGAATAGGCAATGCAATAGCCCCCGAGCCTTAATTTGGGCGCGGGTAGTCGAATTAAGGATCGATAGTTGTTTGACACAAACTTTTATACATTTGACACAGTTTATGTGTAATGATTCTATGTATCCAAGTACTTTACATCATTAATGCTCAGATCCGCAATGTACAAGACTTTGTTGACTGACCATCAACTTCAACCTCCTCGGCCAGTAGCTGAGGAGGGTTTTTCCTACTTTATAAAGCCTTTATAAAGGCAAATATTTACGGCAAACAAGGCAATCTGGCCATATGGTTTTATAAACAAAGGTACGCGGAGAGATATGTTATATTACTATGTAAGAAACATCTTCTGGGAAAAATAGTTCATTTATAAGTTCCTTTTCCTAGGATATCATGTTGACCATGATCATGAAACCCCAACTCTGATCAATGCGGGAGGAAAAATATTGAGGATTTAGTTCGGCGAATGTTCCCGAAGTTTGTGGTCTATAATGAACCAAAATGTTCAGTTCCATTGTTGCCGAGAAATTATATTCTTAAGATGGCTAGCTTTCGGCTTCACCCAGTGTGAGGTACTAACCCGGATGACCCGGAAGTAACAACCATAGAGGTGCTCCCATTACCCCCTAGCCGAACAATCAGGAACGTAGGGATAAGCACATGAGCTAGGCAACCCAGCTTGGCCAAAATCTTAGATCAAATTGATGCGTATTTATGGATTTATAATGATGATTACGTAAGGAAACACTCACATATTGCATATAAATGCTTTTATGCTATATGCTATTTTGATTCCTTTTTCACCGTTTATGATTTGAGAGTGGCCCATCGCTGGCTTCTACCCCTTTGTAGATGCTACGTAGGGTGTTTATGCAATAACAAGACAACCCCTAGCCGACGCCTCGGTGCCCGGAGGCAGTTGTGTTAGCGGAAACAAGGAAATCAGATAGCCGGGCTTTATAACTTTCACTTAGTCATACGATCATATGTTTGGGGGCAACTTAACAGCCCCCGGTATACGTCGATTCCTCGGATTATTTGAGGTCGAACCACCCACAACTTGGCCTTTTCAAGAAATAAAGGCCCTTCATTTTACTCGGATAACCTCGATCGACTATATTTGGTTGAACACCGCCTGCAGTTCGCTGACCAATTTATGCTTGTTGTGACAGGCAGCTTTTGGCTTTCTCCAACTGAGGCACTTAACGAGTTCAACCGGAAGTGACAATCGCAGTGGTTCTCCCTTTACCCCTTAGTCGAACAAAGCGGAAATGTAAGAGGTAAGCACAAGAGCCGGGCAATTCAGCTATAGACCAAGGCACAACTCGAAATCAATGCATGTAAATGCGAAATACCAAGGACATTTTGCCGAGAACTGCATGGAGTACATCGGTGTTTGGTGGGTTCGGTGTTAACCGCAGACCCTCATTAATACTGCCGATGCGTGAAATTCATCTGGCATTGTACTGCAAGAGTTATGCTTGGAAATAACAAAAAACTTATTCAACAAGAATTTATGTTTAGACAAAAGAAAATTGTGCCAATCCAAAATTGGTATAAAATTTTAATTTGTGCCTCGGTCGTGCTTTAACATGATACATACGATCTTCGGACTCCAAGTGGGTCAGCCTTTGGCTACAACCTCCATATCTCGAAGGCGGAGTGTTTCTCTGAGGCCTATTTAGCGAACTAAACTCAAGTGGCTTTAGAAAGAAACCAGGCTATCCGGCTATTGACCACACGCTAGTGTCGGAAAAAAGAGTAGTAGAAAAAGACTTTGCAACGACTAAGAAGAAAACACAGTTATTGTGAAATGGCTCATACAAATTTAAGAGCCCTCGGTTAAATCGGGTATACAAAATTTATAACAAACAAAGTTTTCTTTTTAACAAAAAATATAATGTTTGGTTGCACCGAACAATAACTAAAATTTCAAAGAGAGTTGAGCACGAAAACGTCTTAGCTGGTTACTGTGCTCGGTGTGGTTCGGGGTTGTGGTGGTACAAAGACGTAGTCCTCGATTTGACCGATGTCCCAGCCCCCAAGCTGGAGGTAATCGAGCGAAGAGCTCGGATTGACAAGTGGCAATGCAACACAGCTGCTGCGGCGATGCCCCCGGTTCAGCCGAGGAGAGTAGAATTCGGCAGCACGACAAAGCTCCCAATTATCATGGGAAAAGAAAGTGTTTTTAATACACAAACTTTTTTATTTAACACAAATATAATGCTTGGTCAAACCGAACAAAAGTTAAAAATTGAAAAAATTGAGCATGAAAGCAACTTAGCTGGTTAATGAGCTTGTGACGTGTGTCGAGCTTGTAGTGGGTCAGTGTCCAAGCCCCCAAGCCGGTCACGAGGTAGCCGAAGAAGAGCTTGGCTTGATGAAGTGACAACACAACACTTTTGAAGGGCCTAGAAGAAACCCCCAGTCCATTCGAGCAGACGGAGTAGTTTGGCAGCATGACGGCGAAGCCCCCACGTCCGTCAACCATGTCGACGACATAATTTGGTTGATGGAGGCGGGACGACAATGTAGGCATGCCAAGGTGACTGCATGAGACAGCCAAAGTCGATTACCTATGCACACGATATAGTGCAAGCCAAGAGTAATAACAAATAAAGGTAATAATATTTTTTAAAGATTCTTCTACTTAGTTAATTTAAGCGAAGCAAATAATTGAAAGAGTATGGCATGGGCGCCGAGGTGGCTGAGCGAAGAGTTCGGTTTGACGAAGTGGCGACGCTGCATGGTCGATGTGGTGAGGCGAAGTCCCTCGTCCAGCTAACGTTGTGAAGCTAGTCGGCTGGTGACGCCAAAGTCCCTGGCGCACGTCATGAAGAGATGGCAAAGGCCCCGGTATAGCCGAGGTGACAGAGCAGGTCGGCTGGTGACGCCGAAGTCTCATGCCAGCCGAGGTGTCGAAATAGGTCGGTTGGTGACGCCAAAGTCTCCGGCTAGCCGAGGTATCGAAGCAGGTCGGCCGGTGATGCCGAAGTCTCATGCCAGCCGAAGTGTGAAAGTTGGTCAGCTGGTGACGCCGAAGTCCATAGAGTAGGTTGATGAGGAGATGACGAAACCCCCAGTCTAGCCGATGTGACGAAGCAGGTCGGTAAGATGTCTCTAGAGCCCCATGCTAGACGACGTGTTAAAGCAGGTCGACGTGGTTGGCGTCAGCTTGAAAAAGCGACGGCGCAACAATGCCAACGCAGCTCGGAAATCATGACGCGATCAATGCTGGATTGGCGAAGCAACGAAGCGCCCGACCCGTACAACCTACGGATGGCGAGGTTCTCTTGATGATTATTCGGCACTCGCGATGCCAAACTCTTGGTCGGCTAACCAAGATGATGATAAAATTTCCTTCAAAAAGGGCGTCTAACAACCCTTTCATGAAAAAGATCAACTCGGGTCGGATTCGTTTTCGCGCAGAAATTGATCCGAAATTTCTTATACTGATCAGACGTTTCCCAGAGTTTGGATGGTCGGATCGTGCTGAAATTTGGATGGGTGATCGGTATAATAATTCCACAGCTGGTGAACGGTGGGATTTTCTAGTGTGTTTCCGAGTTAGATACTGGAGACCTCGCCCTAAACTCATCTAGATTCCCGACCAGATTCGACATGGCTTCGGTATATCGGAGATTGCCGTAGATTCCTCCATCGGAACGCAACGAAAGTTTGCAGGGTTGTTGTAGATACAATTCCGCACAATTCCACTGAAGCAATTTTCAAAGCAACACTTGAGGAAACGGGGCGATGAACACAAATTCGTTGTCCAGAAAAAACTACAGTATGCAGACAAGCCATCGATCCTTCTAGCGATCCTACAACGGAACTCTCAATGAAAGCGCCAATGTCGGTGTCAAAACAGGCGGATCTCGGGTAGGGGATCCCGAATTGTGGATCTTGGATCGATTGCTAACAGGAGACAAGAGAGACGGTATTTACCCAGGTTCGGGCCCGCTTGATGGAGGTAAAACCCTACATCCTTCTTTGCTTGTATTTATGATGGTGTATCGAGTACAAAGTTGATCTACCTAAACCCTAAATAACCAATCAGGGTACCAGAGTAACTCGAAAAAACTCAGCGGAGGTCAATATCTTGTGTTCACTACAAGCCTGGTGAAACGAGATCAAAAGTTACGCAAGAGCACGGTTAGCGCGTCAGCGCTGGCTCTCCCACGTTATTTGAAGTGGTCCAAATATCCTATCACGTAGAGTAGGGAAGATCACATGCCACTGATTGAGAACCCAGGGCACTTAGCGCTGGTGGTGGCACCTCAGGTTGGAGGTTATAAATTTACAAAGGTACTGATGGATGCTGGCGGCAACATCAACATATTGTACTATGACACTTTCCAGCGAATGGAGTTAACCGACAAGCCTCTTAAACCGTCGTCAACAGTTTCTCATGGCATTGTGCCGGGCAAGTCGGGCTACCCAGTAGGTAAGATTGCCCTCGAGGTAGCGTTTGGAGATGAGTACAATTACAGGGTGCACACCTTGTGGTTTGAGGTGGTGAAAATTAAGAGCTCGTACCACGCTTTGTTTGGTCGGCTAGCTTTTGCCAAGATTATGGCGAGACCTTGTTATGTTTATTTACACCTCAAGATGCCGGCTCTCAATGGGAGGATTATAGTGCATGGTGACCGGAAGGTGGCCCTTGAGTGTGAGGAAGGTGACGCTGCTTATGTGGAATCTAGTTATGTAGAGGCAGAGCTCAAGTTTTACAAGGATAATGTCGACCCAACGGATATGACTGTAACACCCTGGTGTCAGTGCTACAATGGTGATGTAATGAAGCTACAGTAATGGCATGGTCAGCAACTAATTATTTTGCTAAGTGGAATATGATCAAGATGGAATTTCAAATTCCAATTCAAAATTCCATGCAAATGCTCTATAGTTTCAAGTGACAAATTTAAATCGTCAAACATAAAAGATAAAATGGTGCATGCTTGTGAAATATTCCGAAATAAATAATGTTGAGGAAAACAACATCACCAAATGTATGGTGTGGCCCCCACCTTTAATAGCAGTAGCTAAAAATATTTTTAAATGCAATTAAATTCAATTTGAAAATGCAAAGAGTTGCAAATAATCCCCAAAGTTACTATGGACCTATGAAAATTTGTAAGTTAATATTTGGTCCAGGTCCCACATTTTTTTGTGATATGGAGAGATGCCAAAATAAAACAAAACAGAAAATGGAAAGAAGAAAATAGAAACAGAAAAGAAAAGAAAAAGGAAAAGGCCTATAGCTACAGTGCCGGCCCAGCTTGCTTCCCCCGTCGTCTCCTTCCTGTGTAGCGACCAGAACGGTCGCTACAGAGCGGCCGACCGCGGCGTTGCCGACGCACCGTGTCATCCCTGCTGGCATGGAGGATAAGAACGGCCCCATGGCCCCTCCTCTCTCTCCCCCGAAACCCTAGCCCATCCATATCTTTCTCTCTCCCTCTCCCTCGCCCGCTCACACCTCACCCGAGCGCTGTCGTCGCCATGGACGCCGGCTAGACACGGCCGTCGTCCACCCCCTCCTTCTTTGACGTGTCTAGACGGACCGCCATTGCCTCCTCGACCCTATCGTCCACACGCTTGAGCACCGGAGCCCCTACAACGCCGTCCATGCTCGTCTTCTTCCTCGGATCGCCGCCGCTCGACGTCTTCGATTGCGTCGCCGTCCAGCCCTCCCCGAGCCCACTATGAAGGGCAACACCCTGCTGTGAGCTCCTGCTACCTCCCCCCTTGCTCCTTGCGATGCTATGAAGCTCCTAGCTATAGATTCCACCAGTGCCCAAACGCGCCGCTGCCTGACCTCGTCACCGGCACCTCTCTGGTGACCATTTGGTCCTGCCATCGCCGTCATTCGACTCCCAGCGTTGCGTAGAACCCTGTAGCGCTCCTGGTTTGCTTGTTTGCGCCCCATTCACCATTTGCCATCACCGCCCGAAAGACCCTCCGTCGCCAGGGACGTAGCACTCGCTACAGCTCGCCGTTGCTTGCCCCGATGCCTGGGATGGATCAGCGACTCCTCCCGCTTTCGAACGCGCCCGGTAGCGCACCAAATGGCCCACCGTGGTGCATTTTCGAGCTCGTCGGAGCTTTCGGCCTCATCCGGAGCTTGCCGGTGATGCTCCGGCACCGGCCATAGATGTGGCACACCTGGGGTCCACCCTTGGGTCACTACCAGTGGGGCCCCTGGCCTCAATTGACTGGGTTGACCCAGTCAACTGGGCTGGCTAGGTTGACCAGCCACTGACATATGGGACCCTACCCCCAATGTCTATGACATTGGTCCCCACCCGGTCAGATGCTTAATTAGTAACTAATTAAGTTAAATTAATTAATTTACACTAATATGTCACTGACATGTAGGTCCCACTTGTTAGTTAATCTGTTTAGTTTAATTTAAAACACCGGAATAACCCCTAGTCTATGACATGTGGCCCCCACATGTTAGGTTTGACTTTGGTCAGCCAGAGTTGACTGCTGATTCAGTGATGATGTCATGCTGACATCATAAAGCATTTTTCGAATTAATAATAATTTGTTAAATTCCAGAAACTTATAAAAACTTTAGAAAATCATATCTTTTAAACCATAGCTCAGATGAAAATAATTTATATATGAAAGTTGATCAGAAAAATCCCACGAATCCAAATATGCCATCCATTCATGTGTCACATGCTCATAGCATGATGAACATGGAACTTTCCCCTCCGATTCGACTGTCCGATAAATCCGCAGACCCGGGAAATATCGTCAGGTATTCTTTCGCTCCGTCAGATGCGTGTAGTATTGAGTTAGTGCATACCTAGCTCTGCATATTGCCATGTCATGCATCATGTTGCACCTGTTTGCTTTATATTTATTGTTTCTCCCCCCTCTTCTTACTGGTAGACCCCAAGACTAACGTTGCTGCCGAGTACGACTACACCCCTGGCGACCAGTCTTTTGCAGTAGAGCAGCAAGGCAAGCAACCTGCTTGAGCATTCCGATATCGCCTATTCCTTTCCCTCTTATTCTTGCATTAGAATTTTTCTACTGCTTTAGTTAGCTCCAATTCTGATGCATAGCATATGTTTGATGAACTGCTACTATTCCTGCAATCATACCAACTACTTAGTATAGGTTGGTTAGTGAACCCCTAGTGACCCCTTAGTCCCAGTTGCCCCTGCTTCTTCATCGACGCCTCGATGACTAGAAGACTCGGTCAACCGACCGACATGCTAGACCCCCCTCACATCACCACACACCCCTTAGTTGTGCGACTCTGAAGTGCTACTATCAAGTACTGAGGGTGACACCTCGTGAAGTAATCATGATGCTAGCCGTGTAGTGCAGCTAGTCTGTCATGGTTATCGAGGGTAATTCCTCCTTCACCATTCTCAACAATGTCTCTGTCGTGCAAGCCCTCAAATGTGTGACCCTCGAGGGTGATTCCTCTAAGTCCACCTTGATGGTTACATCGAGCGGGGACCATTGAGGGTGATTCCTCAGTTCCCGTCTTGATGATATATTCACACAGCCTCTATGACTTGTTACTAAAATACTACTGAAAGATGGCTCGGCTCCAAGGGTGCCCACGAGAGAAAGATTTGGTGGGATGCGCCGCAAGGCATCCGAAGACTTGGTGGGGTGTGCCGGTAAGGCACCCGAGAGTTATTGGCGGGGCGACGAACTGCATTATGGTTCGCGCTTGCCCCGCATTAATAAAATGCTAATGGGTTGGGTATTTGATCTGAGTTGGTCGTTGACCTTTTACGCACTAAACCTTCATCTAGGAGAAGTAATGGGTACTCAGCTTCATTGTATCAGCCGAAGCTCTTCGACGTCAGCAATGGAGTGGCGCGTGCTGGATTGGTCTAGAACACATCGTGCTTGTTACTAAGGGGTGCTAGGACTGCTTCCGGCTGCATGCGCATCGTGCAGGAGTGCAAGGGCAAGTGGGCCCATGAAACTGCGCGCTTAGGATTTAGACTGGCGGGATGGCCTCTTCGTTGAGTCTAGGTGGGGCGACGATGTGTTGGATCCCGAGGACGGGCATTACCCCGGAAAGTGTGTCCAGCCGGACGTGATCAAACGTGTTGAAAATGCGGTGCACCCCTACAAGGAAGAAATTATCTATTCGAATAGTCGTGTCCATGGTAACAGGACGACTTGGAGTTGTACTTGACCTTATACCACTATAATTGTGATTTACTTTAAATGAATGTGCCTTCGGGATTGCTTCCTCGCAGGGAGTCAAGGAAGAATCTCTGGGCATGGTTACTTAATAAAATTGCTACATTAATATGACTATATGTGAGTTACCTGTCTACTCTCTTCTAATGCCGCAAGATGCTAGTCTTTGATAGGACTAGGCCTTCCCCCTATTCTTGCTTTCTGCAGTCAGTCCAGATATAACCTCATTCATTGATAACGATGCATACTTAGTATAGTTCTGATGTCAGTCTTGCGAGTACTTTGGATGAGTACTCACCGCTGCTTTGCTTTCTCTTTCCCCTTCGATACGATTATGCGTTCAGACGATGGAGCCCAGGAGATGGCGTATGCCGGAGACGACTACTACGCCACCGTAGGAGCCTACTACTACGTGGAGGCAGCCCCCGACCAGCAGTAGGATAGGAGGTTCCCAGGAAGGAGGCCTCGCCTCTTTCCATCTGTTGTTATGTTTGTCCTAGCCTTCTTAAGGCAAAACTTGTTTAACTTATGTATGTACTCAGGTATTAATTGCTTCCGGTGACTCGTGCTTGTAGAGCTTTGTATTCGAGCCCTCGAGGCCCCTGGCTTGTAATAGTAAGTTGTATGACCTTAATTTGTGTCTAGAGTTGTGTTGTGATATTGATTAGTGTGTCCCTGATCTTGGTCGTATGCATTGTGTGTATGTTTAGCGTACAGTCGAAATTGGGGGCATCACAAGTTGAGATCAGAGCCGATTGCCTGTAGGTAGCCCCCTTTCCAACTCCTTGGCCGAATTTGAGTCTAGTACTTCAAAAACTTTTACTAACATTGGTGTGTGGCTTACGGGCCCACATCTCAATCGGGTGGTATTAGGATATTTTATTCCTCGTCTATACTCTGGGATCTGATCTCTCTCCTCTTTCGGGTTAAAGATTTTACTAAGTCTAACTCTAGGTTCTCGTAACTACCTCTCCCGGAGAGCCCTCATGCCAGAAGATCACCTACTCCGTCAGAAGATTCTGAAGATACATTTTTGATGTTTTCCGAGACTTTGTGCTCATCGGCTTTGCAATTCCCTATCACCGATAAGTCCATATGGATGACTAATTGCACTTGTCATTCATACAATCTTTTCTCGTTGCTCTTGTTGTAACAAGATGCCACGAAATACTCTCCATTTCGCTGAGAAACCGTTGAGTTTGCTGCCTTATAGTTCTTTTCCACATGGAAGCCTTACGGATAATTCCTCACATTTGTCGAGGGTCCGTTCATCCCAGTTGTTCATGTGATTCACAAAATTCTCCGAAATACTGTTCGAACTTCCGAAAATCCTCTGCAGCTTGTTGCTCTTGAAATTCGTGCCTGCTCGCATTATGGTTAACTCCATAAGACTAGTATTCTTCATTCACATCCCTTGTCTTTGCCATTTTGGGCCTATTAGTTCAATATGTGCATATGCACGCAGTCATCAGGTGATCCGTTTAAATTATCTTTCCGGCTCAGCCATCCTTCCGGACATGAGTTGGTTCTTGACAATTCAAACCTTTATTGATTGTCCGACTAAGTCTTTTCAACTTATCCATCCTTGATCTGAGTGTCTGCTTTTGATCCTTAGTTTTGGAAACCATAGTTCCTTTATATTTTAAGCATCAGACTATTCAGGTGTTTCTTGGAACCGATACCTCTGCATTCTTTCCTCCTCTGATTGACTACCGATACTCACAACAACCTCGTTGTGGATCGCCTGATCCATTGTTGGATTATTATCCGATAGTGTCATTCATATTCAATCACCCTGTGAGTTCTTCCCCTGATACGTATTGAATTTGGTAAATTGTGTGATCTGTTTTGCCAACCATGCTCTACCTTCAAGCTTGTGTTAATTATCTTGAAGCTTTTGGTATGTGTCCCTAAGATACCTCGATGGGTTGAACCTATGCCCTCCCTAATCCATGAGAACCCGAAAGTTTTCATGGGTCATACTCTTATGGAGTCTTCCTAGATAAATTTTCAACGCTACAACATCGTCCAAAGCAAGAAATGAATGAAATGTTGTACATTGATGAATTGTGAGTCGACATTGAACTTGTGATCATGCCCAAGGAAATGATGTAGACCGTCTCGGAAGCTCCTTGCAAAATAATTATTCATCCGTATGATTCTTTCGGTATCCTTAATTTGATGGATTGCAGTTATGGTTCTGACCATGCTATCCTTGTCAATTTATCCGAAAGTAATTCATTCTGGTACCTCGTCAATTTTTGACAAGGTTAAAGTATCTTCTGTCGCTGGTCAATGACCCAACTCTACTTCTATTTTTTTCTACCTTTGAGTTTTACACTCTCGTATCTCGAGGATATCACCCCTTTGCACTACATCCTATTAACTTTGATAAGGTAACAATTTTCCTTGTCTTAATCACTCCACGGGTTCTGGGATTGTTGTCAACCAAGAACACGGATTGGAAAATTTATTCCACATTGTAATTCAATACCCCGTGTAATTGTTACTAGGAATATCAAAGTCTATCTGGTCATTCCTAGGCTATCGGCAACATCCTTGTCTTGCTATCTTCAACTGTGCTACCTCGTCCTTCTATGGTGCGCAAATTCTTCAGAGAGTGAGCATTGCTTATATCGAGCTTTCTACATCATGTTGTTTATCTTGAAAAGCAACCCTGATATTGAGCTTGCATCTTATCTGTTGTTCCTATAACCTTCCATGTTGTCACCCCCCTACTAGACGCTACCGCTGTTCGGTTGCATTCTCTTGAAAAATCTCGACAAAAGGTCTCGTGATCATCGTCCACAATTTGACTTCTTCTAAGGCGTCAACTGAGCTCTTGATGAGAAATACCTTCCTTGCCCTCGATGATTTTGTTATCATCGACAACCTCTTGGACTTCCTTTCCTAGAAAAATTGTCCATGATATGGATGCAACCTTGTATCCAGCTTCTGTTATGTTCTACCCTGAAGTATTACTGCCCTTTGTGTCGAGAATGTTGTGAAGGATTGCTCCACCTCTTAGAAATTCTTGACATAGTGATACTTCTCACCATCAAACGATGCTGCTTTGATTCTAACTTCTAGCAACCCTATTGCTTTGAAGTTAGCGATTGACAGTTCGTTCTTAGGCTATTGGTTATTGAATCGTCACTCTAATATTGATCTTGTTGCCTAAAGTCAAATTTCGGATGCACTTAACAACCAATGATTAATGATGTATGTTTTCCTTAATCATACAACCTTATATCATTTGAGCTGACAAATGTCATCTCCTTGTTCACAAAATTGTGGAAATCCATCCGTTTGGAATTCTTGATGGATTGCTGCTGAGTCGATCAAGCACCTCCTCATCCTCTCCATGGTTTAACGACGAACTATTGTTTCGAGGTCCCGCTTTCATAGTTCATTTCCTAAGAATCTTACTTGGTCATATCGACGATTCGAGTTGCACCTTTCTTCTTGAGCATCCTGAGTCTGAGGTATCCTGGCACCAATCAGGTCTAAATCTCGGTCAGACATGATGGTTGGAACATATTTCCAGGAGTTATAATATTGGTCCTTTGATGACCCAGTATGGTGATGCCATACCTAACACACCCGGCTGGGGGACCTGTTATTATAGTTTCCTTTTTTGTGCAAGGTTAGCCATTCTTCCAGGAGGAAATTATAACACGTTATTTATAAGTTGCTCCTACTGGATCCTTTGTGTATCCAAACTCCATCCTTTACTCGAAACACCATATCATTGTTACCCCGAAGCATGGATGTGTTATATCGATCATTGAAAGGAATAATGTAAGCTATATGCTAATTGTTACTTAGTCAATTATTCAAGCCCCATTATATGGGCATGTCATGGATTTTCCTCGTCCCTTCTACCTAAATGATTATCTACTTGCTATGTTGTCATGTATATCATGCTTTGCTTCTCCTTGGGAAAGATATACTCCTAAAACTTGAATATAACACATTTTCCTTTTGATTAGTCTAATTGACCTTTCTTGAGATTATATGATCTAAGCAGTAATGATTCTCTGCTTAGGTAAACACCTTAGTGAAAAAGTGTGTCAGTAAGATCATGTTACTATTGCTGATAACATTCTGTTAACCGTCGGTGGACCAGAACTTTGCCTATTGGTCCGCCTCGTTTCAACAAGCAGGAAAATTGTTCTATTCATCCCTGCCCTTGGTATCGACGTTGTAGCCAACTTAACCGACAGGCTCTCCTCTGGTAGATCTTGCTACCATGACTGTGCAAGATGTCACCGCTCTTCCTACTCTTAACCCGCATGGCGGGCCCATAACCCAAACTTGCATAGGATCGAAACTCTTATACATCCTTAAATCCAAAGTTTTGTAGCACATGGCTTCGTATGTAAATCCCAAGCCACCATCCAAGGTAATGACGCTATTCTTGTCGTCATTGACCGGTTGTCCAAAGTTGCACATTTTGTGGCTGTCATGGAAACTATCACTGCTAGTCATCTGGCAGATCTATATATCTCCAGAGTTGTCTTGCTCCATGTTATTCCACTAGCGATTAGTTTAGACCGTGGCAGCTTATCCACTTCGAGATTTTGGGCAAGTTTCCAGGAAGCTATGGGGACTCATTTGTCATTCAGCACCGCTTCTCACCCTCAATCACCAGGACAAGTTGAAAGAGTTAATCAGATTCTCGAAGACATGCTTCGAGCTTGTGTCATTTCCTTTGGCAAGAAATGGGAGGAATCTCTCCCGTATGCTGAGTTCTCCTACAACAATAGCTATCAAGCTAGTCTGAAGATGGCTCCTTTTGAAGTATTATATGGATGTAGGTGTCGGACTCCTCTGAATTGGTCAGAAACTAGGGAACGTACACTTATCGGTCCGGATATTATCCAATATGCTAAAGATCAAGTCCGCATTATTCATGCAAATCTGAAGGCTGCTTAGTCTCGTCAGAAGAGTCAGTATGACCGTCATCACAAAGATATGGTCTATCAACCTGGCTAAAAGGCTTATCTTTGAGTCACGCCAATGAGAGGTACACACCGTTTTGGGATTAAGGGCAAGTTAGCTCCTCGATATATTGGTCCTTTCGCTGTTCTCGAAAGGCGTGGTAAAGTGGAATATCAATTGGAACTACCGCCATACGTTTCTTAGGTTCATGATCTGTTCCATGTGTCACAACTTCGTCGCTGCTTCAAGGATCCTATCCGAGCAGTGGATCATGATATTCTTGAACTGCAACAAGACCTTTCTTATGAAGAACAACCAGTCCGCATTCTTGATGAAACCGAATGTCGGACTCGTCAGAAGGTTACCAAGTTCTTCAAAGTGCAGTGTGCAAATCATTCTGAAGATGAAGCCACTTCGGAACGCGAAGATCATCTTCGTCCAAAATACCCCGGGCTCTTTCCTTCTACTTCCTAATTCTCGGGATGATAATTCTTATTAGTAGGGGAGAGTTGTAACACCCTACTGTCAGTGCTACATTGGTGATGTAATTAAGCTACAGTAATGGCATGGTCAGCAACTAATTATTTTGCTAAGTGGAATATGATCAAGATGGAATTTCAAGTTCCAATTCAAAATTCCATTCAAATGCTCTATAGTTTCAAGTGACAAATTTAAATCCTCAAACATAAAAGATAAAATGTTGCATGCTTGTGAAATATTCAAAAATAAATAATGTTGAGGAAAACAACATCACCAAATATATGGTGTGGCCCCCACCTTTAATAGTAGTAGCTAAAAATATTTTTAAATGCAATTAAATTCAATTTGAAAATGCAAATAGTTGCAAATAATCCCCAAAGTTATTGTGGACCTATGAAAAATGCAAATTAATATTTGTTCCAGGTCCCACATTTTTTGTTGTGATATGGAAAGATGCCAAAATAAAATAAAACAGAAAATGGAAAGAAGAAAATAGAAACAGAAAAGAAAAGAAAAAGAAAAAGGCCCATAGCTACAGTGCCGGCCCAGCCTGCTTTCCCCGTCGTCTCCTTCCTCTGTAGCGATGAGAACGGTCGCTACAAAGCGGTCAACCGCGGCGTTTTCGATGCACCATGTCGTCCCCATCGGCGTGGAGAATAATAACGAACCCACGACCCCTCCTCTCTCTCCCCCGAAACCGTAGCCCCTCCAGATCTCGCTCTCTCCCTCTCCCTTGCCCGATCGCACCTCACCCGAGCTCTACCGTCACCATGGACGCCGGCTAGATGAGGCTGTCGTCCACCCCCTCCTTCTCCGGCGTGTCCGGACGGACCGTCGTGGCCTCCTCGACCCCCTTGACCACACGCTTGAGCACTAGAGCCCCTGAAACGCCATCCGCGCCCGTCTTCTTCCTCGGATCGCCGCCGCTCACCATCGTCGATTGCGTCGCCGTCCAGCCCTCCCCGAGCCCACTTTGAACGGCAACACCCCGCTATGAGCTCCTGCTACCTCCCCCCTTGATCCTCGCGATGAGCCGAAGCTCCTAGCTGTAGATTCCACCGGTGCCCAAATGCACCGCCGCCTGGCCTTGTCGTCGGCACCTCTCCGGTGACCATTTGGTCCTGCCGTCGCCATCAATCGACTCTCCGCATCGCGTAGAACCCCGTAGCGCTCCTGGTTCGCTTTTTTCCGCCCCCGTTCGCCGTTTGCCATCGCCGACTGAAAGACCCTCCGCCGCTGGTGACATAGTGCTCGCTATAGCCTGTTGTTGCTCGCCTCGATGCCTAGCATGGATCGGCGGCTGCTCCCGCTTTCGGACGCGCCCGGCCGCGCGCCAAATGGCCCACCATGGTGCATTTCTAAGCTTGCTAGAGATTTCGGCCTCGTCCAGAGCTCGTCGGCGACGCTCCGGTGCCGGCCATCGACGTGGCACACCTGGGGTCCCCCCCTGGGTCACTGCCAATCGGGCCCTTGGCCTCAGTTGACTAGGTTGACCCAGTCAACTAGGCTGGCTGTGTTGACCAGCCACTGACATGTGGGGCCCTACCCCCAGTGTCTATGACATTGGGCCCCACCTGGTGAGATGCTTAATTAGTAACTAATTAAGTCAAATTAATTAATTTACACTAATCTGTCACTGGCCTTGTATGTCCTACTTGTTAGTTAATCTGTTTAGTTTAATTTAAAACACCAGAATAACCCCTAGTCTATCACATGTGGCCCCCACATGTTAGGTTTGACTCTGGTCAGCCAGAGTTTTCTGCTGATGCAGTGATGATGTCATAAAGCATTTTTCGAATTAATAATAATCTGTTAAATTCCAGAAACTTATAAAACCATTAGAAAATTATATCTTTTAAACCGTAGCTCAGATGAAAATAATTTATATATGAAAGTTGATCAGAAAAATCCCACGAATCCAAATATGCCATCCATTCATCTGTCACATGCTCCTAGCATGATGAACATGGAACTTTTCCCTCCGATTCGACTGTCCGATAAATCTGCAGACCCGGGAAATATCGGCAGGTATTCTTCCGCTCCGTCGGATGCGTGTAGTATTGCGTTAGTGCATACCTAGCTCTGCATATTGCCATGTCATGCATCGTGTTGCACCTGTTTGCTTTATATTTATTGTCCCCCCCTCTTCTTATTGGTAGAGCCCGATACTGACGCTACTGTCGAGTACGACTACGCCCCTGACGACCAGTCTTTTGCACTAGAGCAGCAAGGCAAGCAACCCCCCTTGAGCATTTTGATATCACCTATACCTTTCCCTCTTATTCTTGCATTAGAATTTTGCTACTGCTTTAGTTATCTCCTATTCTGATGCATAGCCTATTTTTGATGAACTGCTACTATTCCTACAATCATACCAACTGCTTAGTATAGGTTGGTTAGTGAACCCCCAGTGACCCCGTAGTCCTAATTGCCCCTGCTTCTTCATCGACGACCCGACGACTCGAAGACTCGGTCAACCGACTGACAAGCCATACCCCCCTCACATCACCACACCCCCCTTAGTTGTGCGACTCTACAGTGCTACTATCAAGTACCGAGGGTGAGACCTCGTGAAGTACTCATGATGCTAGCCCTGTAGTGCAGCTAGCCGGTCGTGGTTATCGACGGTGATTCCTCCTTCACCATTCCCGACGATGTCTCTGTCGTACAAGCCCTCAAGTGTGTGACCCTCGAGGGTGATTCCTCTAAGTCCACCTTGACGGTTACATCAAGCGGGGATCATTGAGGGTGATTCCTCAGTTCCCGTATTGATGTTATATCCACACAGCCTCTATGAATTGTTACTAAAATACTACTGAAAGATGGGTAGGCCCCAAGGGTTCCCACGAGAGAAAGATTTGGTGGGATGTGTCGCAAGGCATTCGAAGACTTGGTGGGGTGCGCTGGTAAGGCACCCAAGCGTTATTGGCGGGGCGACGGACTGCATTATGGTTCACGCTTGCCCCGCATTAATAAAATGCTAATGGGTTGGGTATTTGATCTGAGTTGGTCGTTGACCTTTTACGCACTAAACCTTCACGTGGGAGAAGTTATGGGTACTCAGCGTCATTGTATCAGTCGAAGCTCTTCGGACGTCAGCAATTGAATGGCGTGCGCCGGATTGGTCTGGAACGCATCACGCTTGTTACTAAGGGGTGCTAGGATTGCTTCCGGTCGTGTGCGCATCGTGCAGGAGTGCAAGGGCAAGCGGGCCCACGAACCTGTGCACTTAGGATTTAGTCCGGCGGGCTGGCCTCTTCGTTGAGTCTAGGTGGGGCGACGACGTTTTGGATCCCGAGGCCGGGCATCACCCCGGAAAGTGTGCTCGATCGGAGGTGATCAAGCATGTTGGAAATGCGGTGCACCCTTGCACGGAAGAAATTATCTATTCGAATAGCTGTGTCCACGGTAACATGACGACTTGGAGTTGTACTTGACCTTAGACAACTATAATTGTGATTTACTTTAAATGAATGTGCCTCCAGGATTGCTTCCTCGCAAGGAGTCAAGGAAGAATCTCTGGGCATGGTTCTTAATAAAATTGCTACAATACTATGACTATATGTGAGTTAACTGTCTACTCTCTTCTAATGTTGCAAGATGCTGAAGTTGCTAGTCTTTGATAGGACTAGGCCTTCCCCCTATTCTTGCTTTCTGCAATCAGTCCAGATATAGCCCCATTCATTGATAATGATGCATACTTAGTATAGTTCTGATGTCATTCTTGCGAGTACTTTGGATGAGTACTCACCACTGCTTTGCTTTCTCTTTCCCCTTCGATATGAGTCTGCGTTCAGACGATGGAGCCTAGGAGATGGAGTACGCTGGAGACGACTACTACGCCACCGCAGGAGCCTACTACTACGTTGAGGCGGCCCCTGACCAGTAGTAGGATAGGAGGTTCCCAGGAAGGATGCCTCGCCTCTTTCTTAAGGAAAAACTTGTTTAACTTATGTCTGTACTCAAATATTAATTGCTTCCGCTGACTCGTGCTTGTCGAGCTTTGTATTCGAGCCCTCGATGCCCCTGACTTGTAATATGAAGCTGTATGACTTCAATTTGTGTCTAGAGTTGTGTTGTGATATTGATTAGTGAGTCCCTGATCTTGGTCGTACGCATTGTGTGTATGTTTAGCGTATGGTTGAAATTGGGGGCGTCATAATGACCCTGTTGAAGAAGGCCAATATAGAGTCTGAGACGCCCTTGAAGTTTGTGGCAGATGACACTAAGCTGGTGGATTTTGCTCCGGGCGACTCATCGAAGCAATTCACTATTGGGGCTAATATGGACCCCAAATAGGAAAACACGCTAATCGAATTCATCCGTGAGAATTGGGACATCTTTGCATGAAATCCATCTGACATGTCGGGTGTACCGAGAGAATTCACTGAGCACCATCTTAACGTGGATCCTAATTTTAAACCGATCAAGTAGTTCCTCCGCCGTTTCAACGAAGAGCGGCGCAAGGCAATTGGAGAAGAGGTGGCCCGGCTCTTAGCAGCAGGGTTCATCATGCAAGCGTTTCACCCGGAGTGGTTGGCAAATCCCGTGCTTGTGCTTATGAAGAATGGCACATGGCGTATGTGTGTGTATTACACAAATCTTAAAAAGGCTTGTCCAGTTGACCCGTTTGCTCTCCCCCGTATCAACCAGATTATTGACGCCATAGAAGGTTGTGAGAGTTTATGTTTCCTGGATGCCTATTCAGGTTATCGTCATATCAAGATGGAAGTTAAGGACCAAGAGAATACATCATTTATAACACCTTTTGGGGCTTTTTGCTATGTATCTATGCCTTTCGGGCTCAAGAATGCACAGGCAACTTATCAACGTTGTGTGCAGAATTGCCTTCTCGGCCAGATCGGGCGGAATGTCCACGCATACGTGGATTATATTGTGGTTAAGTGAAGGAACAAAGAGACTCTACTCGACGACCTGAAGGAAACGTTTAACAACTTGCGGGTCTATAAGATGATGCTTAACTCGGCCAAGTGCATTTTCGAGTTCCTATTGGCAAGCTTCTGGGCTTCTTGGTGTTAGAATGAGGTATTGAGGCTAACCCGGATAAAATAAAGGCCATCACGTCATTGTCAAAGCCGGCGAGTTTCAATGATGTGCAGCACTTGGCGGGTCGTATTGCCGCTTTAAGCCGCTTCATCAGCCGCCTAGGCGAGAAGGCTATTCCCCTGTACCAGATGATGAAAAAGACGGATGACTTTGTCTGGAGTAATGCTACGGATGAGGAGCTCGAAGCACTCAAAAAACAGTTGGCTGAGCCACCGATCTTGGCCAGTCCGATTGAGAAGGAACCTTTGCTATTATATGTGGCGACTGACAATAGGGCAGTCAGTGCTGCGATCATTATGGAATGTAAGGAAGCAGGGTAGGAATACCTGGTTCACAGACCGGTGTACTACGTCAGTGTAGTCTTGATAGAATCCAAGCAAAGATTCCCACATTGGCAGAAGCTGATATATGGGGTGTTCATGGCAAATCGCAAGTTGAAGCATTACTTCCTTTGACATCAAATCACCATGGTCAGCTTTGCCCCGTTGGGAGATATAATTCAAAACAGGGAAGCTACTGGTAGGATCGCTAAGTGGGCACTAGAGCTTGGGCCTCTGAATCTGAAGTATGTGCCTTGCATGGTTGTCAAGTCTCAGGCTTTGGTGGACTTCATAAACGACTAGACAGAGTGTCAGTCGCCTGAGGAGAAGCCGAACAACACGTATTGGACAATTCACTTCGATGGATCCACACAATTGGAAGGATCAGGGGCTGGAGTTGTCTTAACTTCCCCCAGAGGTGACAAGTTTTGTTATGTGCTAAGGTTAATGTTTCCCTCTACTAACAATGCAGCTGAATATGAAGCCTTGCTTCATGGCCTCCATATGGCTAAGGAGATGAACCTGAACCAGGTAAGATGTCTTGGCGACTCAGAGCTAGTAGCCCAGCAAGTTTCAGGAACGTGGGATTCCAAGGACCCACGGATGGCGACTTACCGTCAGGCGGTGGATATCATCGTTGTCCACTTCAAGGGTTATCAGGTGGATCATATTGACCGTCATAGGAACAAGGCGGCTGATGCGTTGTCAAGGCTAGGCTCTCAGCGTAAGCCGGTACCGCCTAATGTCTTCTTGGACGTGTTATATCACCCCTTTGTCAAGTTGCCTTCGAAAGAAGATCTTGCTATACCTGACCCAGAGGGGAAGCTGGTGGCGGCTCTACATGCTATCCCTGATTGGACGTTGCCTTATCTAGCATATCTAAATCACGACTTGTTGCATGAGGATGAAACTCTAGCAAGACAAATCATGTGGCGGTCTAAATCCATGACCATCGTCAACGGCGAGTTACACAAGTGCAACTTCACTGGGGGTTTTCAGCGTTGTGTTTCTCCTCAAGAGGGCAGGCAAATCTTAAATGAAATACATGCCGGCGATTGTGGTCATCACATAGGCTAAAAATCTTTGGTGGCCAAGGCTTTTTGACACAGATTCTTCTGGTTGACGGCTCGCAAGGACGCTGAGGACTTGGTCACCAAGTGCGATGGATGTCAGAAATTTGGATGGTGGGCTCACGTGTCGGCTCGGGAATTACGAATGATTCCAATGACATGGCTGTTTTCGGTCTGGGGGCTTGATATGGTAAGGACTTTCAAGATATCCAAGGATAGGAAGACCCACCTCTTGGTGGTGGTGGATAAGTTTACCAAGTGGGTGGAAGTTGAGCCGGTTAGCAACCATGGCGGTTCAATTTATCAAAAAGTTGATCTATCGCTTTCATTACCCTCATAGTATCATCATAGAGAACGAAACAAATCTGTCTAAAGGGGCTACGAAGGCATTCTGTGAAAGTGAGCACATCCAGCTTGACGTCTCGGCTGTTGCTCATCCACAGTCCAATGGTCACGCAGAGCGTGCTAGCCAGGAGATCTTGAGGGGTATCAACCCCGGCTTATGGTTCCTCTACAACGGATGTCGTGTTGCTGGGTCGAGGAGTTACCATCAGTCGTTTGGAGAATCAGAATTACCCCCAACGGGTTGACAGGCTATATGCCTTTCTTTATGGTTTACGACGCGGAAGCCGTTTTACCAAGTGACATCCGTCATGACTCGCCCAGGATGGCGGCTTACGTCGAAACGGACAACGAGACGATGCATCAGGACGGGTTAGACACTTTGGATGAGGAACGTGATATTGCAGTGGCATGATCGGCGATTTATCAACAAGATCTGTGCCGCTTCACAGCCCAGAGTCAAGACCCAGACATTTCAAGAAGGCAACTTGGTGTTATGTTTGACTCCCCCTTGGGATGGACCTTTCGTGGTCAGCAGGAATCTCAAGAACGGGTCATACTACCTCGTTGACGTACGAGACAAGTCACGTACCTCTGGACATGAGACCACAGGCCGTGGAATATTGCTCATCTGCGGCCTTACTATACTTGATTCATCGACTCACATCAATGTACATCCATCCATCATTGTATATACCTTATCTTTTATTTAATAAAGTTGACATCCCTACAAGATAGGGCCTCTACGTTTATGCATTTCAGATTGTGCAAAGGTGGATACTTCTACATGGTCATTTGGGGGCTTCCAACCCATCCGGTTTAGCTTCAACACCCTCTTGATCAGCTCTTCAGCCGAAACAACAACATCGTACGGCGGCCTACTGGACGGCGGCTTATAGGGTGGCAGTCCAAAGGACGGTAGCTTACAAGTTGGCGGTCCACGAGACGGCGGCTTACAAGTTGTTGGTCCACGAGGTGGCGGCTTACAAATTGGCGGTCCACAAGATGGCAGCGTACAAGATAATGCAAAAGTTGACTCCGTTAACAAGGTCATTTGGGGGCTTCCAACCCATCGGCTTTAGCTTACACACCCTCTTGATCGACTCTTCAACCACCGTAAGGCAGGTTGTATACCCAACCGTTGACTCCGTTAACAAGGTCATTTGAGGGCTTTCAACCCATCGAGTTTAGCTTACACGCCCTTTTGATCGGCTCTTCAACCACTGCAAGTTCGAGTTAAACCTACCTTCAAGCTGTTGCTGCTCCGCCAAGTGACCCACCGAACTCTTGCCAGTTAATCTCGACTAGAGACCCTAAGCTATTCAAAGTATTTGACAATCACTCTCACTAGAGACCCTGTACTGGTCAAGGTTCAACCAGCGGATCTTGTCACCTGAGGGCCGACTTACGGAAAGCGAGGATAAACTCCCCCATCTGTTGCCGACTCTCCGCTATGTGGCCCATTTGTACTCTTATAATAGTTGCTCTTTTAAAAAGACCCTGCGTTGTTTAAGGTTCAAACAACGGATTTATGTCACGTGAGAGGTAGCTTATGGGCCTTGGGGGTACTCATGCCCTATTGTGCCTCTCTCTAGTTTGTTGTGCTCTTAGCAGTTAATCTTGCCTAGAGACCCTAAGTCGCTCAAAGGAGTTGACGGTCACTCTCACTCGAGACCCAGTACTGTGAAGAGTTCAAGTAACGAGTTCACCCAGGACAGCCGGCATATGAGTTTTCGAAAATAAAAATAAAAGGCAAGGTCATAAGGGATTCAACATCTCTGAGTTGTGCTTTTGAAGCCGCCCTCACAACGGTACAGAACATATTCTATCTTGTTTGTTTTTTGTAGGTCTTATCTCCTAAGATGAGCCACCATTAAGTATGGAAAAAAGTTGTTACACGTAGAATGCAAGGCAGAAAAAAGTGCGCATGGCGTTTCAAATTTCATACGTGCATGATGGCATGGCTCAGGCAATCAAGTTCTTCTATGCCTATTACATAGCTCTCCAGGGAGCCCAAAATACAGCGAACTTCAATTTTTTGACAGATTCTCAAGCTTGGTGGCTCATCTAGCCGGGTTACCTTCAGGTAGGGACAACGTGTTCAACTCGCCGGCGGGTCATCCCGCGTCAGGCTTTCAACCTCCTCGATCTAAAGGTAGTCCACATCCCAGTTGTAGTTCAGTAAAGCCTCATACTTAGCCTCGTCAAAGAGGGGAGACAGGTCAATTTCAGGATCAAGGAATGGCTTACGGTGTGCAGGAATCAAGTACCTGGCTTCGAAGGTTGGACATCGCACTCGTTTGCTCTCTTTGTTGTAAGCCGCCTAGTAGGAGGACATGTCAATCTCATTAACGAGCGTTAAAGCAAGCACTCAGGAGGCTTTCACACATTTGGTATAATCAACTTCAGTAAAGTCCGACCCATCGTCTTTCTTTGACGGGAAGCTGACCATCATCTCTTTTGCAGTCATCTCAGGGGCAAAGGCCAGGGACTGGATTAGCGCAGCCATTGCTCCCTTCATGGCGGTTGATCGTTTGAGCTTGTCAATTTGCTTGGGCAGAGTGGATAAGACCTCTATCACTCCCTTTATGAATTTGGGGACGCCTTTCTCGGTCAGCATTGCTTTGATGGTGCAAAGGGTCCCGTATTATAGATTCTCCGTCAAGGTGTATATGGCCTTCAACTTCAATAAACTGTCAGAGGATAGTTGGCGGCTTCTTTTGCCTGCAAGGGAAGTTTGACGTTATAAGCCACCTGCCAAGTTTTCAGCAACGCAAGGAAGTTTTCTATGTCTAAAATACTTACCAAAGATAGCAGAGTTCATCCTGGATATATGACGCTTGAGGGTTTTCATTTCCTCTGACATAAGCTTGAGCTACTCGTCAGCGTCGTCGACGCATTTTGTCAGGGTGGCTTGTTCAGAGTCAGTAGTGTGTTTGAAGGCAGCAAAAGCAGCTCGAACCTTTTCAAGCTCTTCGACGGCAACCCGACATTTTCTTCCGCCTCAGCCCGGGCGGCTTGTTGGGAAGCAACACTTTCCCTTAGGCCGGTCAGATCAGACTTGGCCACGTCCAAAGCTTCCTGCATCATACAAGTAAAGTCCATGAGATTTAAGTCACCAAGATAAGACATTAGTGAACAAAATTGATGAAACTATTGGATACAAGTCTCAAGCAGATTACAAGCAATATGCTTGACACTTGGGGGCTAATGTATGTTTTCTTCCAAAATCAATAATGAAGTTCCGGCTCATCTTCATAAATTTAAACCGACACTTTGGGGCTACACTTGGCAAGTTTTCAGTACTGAAGATCCGAATCATCACCGTCATAATAACCCGGACTTGGGGGCTACACTTGGATCCAATTTTTAAGTTAGTATCGGCTTATTATCTATATTAACCCGTCACTTGGGGGCTACATGTTAAGATATTTTGCAGTATATGGGAAGACCGGGTCTACTATTTGCAATATTAAACCAGCTCTCGGGGGCTACATAAGGGTATAAGGGAAAGGTAAGAGAAGAGGAGTACCTCATATTTTTTTCTTCATTAGTCCAACAAGCTCGGACTCCATGTTTCGGCTGGTACATAGGCAGTTCAGATAACCCGCGTGTAACTCGTCTGCAGTCAGTTTCTCCAAGAAGGGGAATTCAAAGTCAGTCTTCTCTAGTGATGGGGCTTCATTCCTGCTGGTATGTCTGGTCAGTACATGAGCATTCGGAGAGTGATAACCCGTCCGAGTGATGACAACATCCGGAAGAACGGTGTGTTTGACGGCTATTGAAGGGTTGGGAGGCTTAGGATTAGCTTCTGGAGGACTTTCAGGAGCCACCATGTTAGGATCAGCAGGCTCAGAAGACTCAGGAGCATCTTCAGGCACGTCTTTTCTGACCTCAGAAGGCTCAACATGAGTTGCAGGGGAGACCGGCTCAGCGGTCTCTGGCTCTTGGGCAGTAGGCACGGTAGTAGACCCGCCTATCTTCCTCCGTTTTGCTTGAGCCCTGAAAACAAAAAGGTATTTTCACAACACAAGGACAACAATGATAATGCATACCCCGCAAAGTAAAAGTACGTACTCTAGGATGATCTTAAGTGGAGGCAGTTTGGAGGCAGTTGAGTTGTCAGAAGAAGGGGGCGTCTCCTAAAAGGTTAAAACGGTAAAACCAGAGTAAGGCAACGTATAATACCGATATTGGACTTGGTTAAAGGGGTACCTTAGCAGGCCGTTTCCGAGGAGCCGGAGAATTTGGTAAGCCAACCATGAGATCTTCGAAGCCGTTGCTCCGGGTCTAACGTCAGGATTCGTGTTGTTTCTTTTTCAAAAGAAATTCGGGATCTAAGTAAGCAAGAGGATGTGAAAAGGGAACTTTTCAGATGACCCATCGTGTTCTCTCTCGTGGTCTCCGTTTCCTCCAATGTACAATTACCATCAATAAGTGGTATAAATAGGTGACCAAGGGAATCAAGTTTTACCTCTGAGTCGTCAAGTTCAAGCAATTCCTGGGCAGAGGTCTTCTTCTTATGGTCGCGCATTTTTCCCGCCTTAGACTTCTTCTTCAGAGGGGGAGGTATATTTCTTCTTCCAGAAATTAGAGTCGGCCTATGGGTAAGCCGCCAAAAGGTTAAAAGAAGGAGAGCAGAAAATTAAGACAAGAATAAACAGTTTGTTGAAAAAGTTCTTACATTTGGGGCCGGGTTCTTCACGCAGAAAGGCTTTAACCCAATCTTGTTATAAGCCTCTTGGGTTTTTCCTACGAGTGATCTGACGGAGGTGTTGATGTCTTGTTCAGTCATGGGGGGGAGCATTGAAACACAGAGGGTCATTCCTTGCACCCGTAAATTCGCACATGAGTCAGTCACGTAGGCTCAGTGGCAAGATCTTCCAGGAAACCCAGCATCGGGTTATGTCAACACCAGTCAATCCGTTCGCCATTAAGGCCCTGATCTTCGTGAAGGCCAGAGCATATTTTGCTCGCTCTGTGGTGGACATCCGGTCCGAGAGTTTGGTCGAGGTGCAAAGCCGGGTAGGGCCACATCCCGACAGTGGTTTTTCTCCTTGGGGAGACGTGTCTCTGCAATAGAACCAGGTTTTTTTGCAATCTTTGGGATGACTTGGCAAGATAGCTGCTGGATAGGGAAAATCTCTCCATCTCTGGATAGAGATGCCACCAAGCTCCAAACTTGTTCCAACTGCCATTTCAGTTTGGCGATTGATATAGAAGAAGTCACAGAAGAGGTCCATGGACGGCTCTTCTTGCAGATATGCTTCACAAAGGACTTGAAACTGACACATGTTGGTGACTGAATTTGGACATATGTCTTGAGGGTGAAGCTTGAAGAAGTGAAGGACCTCTCAGAAGAATTTTGACCCGGGTGGGCTAAAACCTCGGAGGAGGTGATTAGCGAATACGACAACTTCCCCTGCCTAGGGGATGGGTCTAATTTCTAGCCCAGGAACCCGCCAATGTATAACGTTCTGAGCCAGCAAAACACCCGTTTCTACGAAGTTAAGCAGAAGCCGCTCGATGACTCCGGAGCCAACCCAATCACAAGATGAGGCGCTCTTGACATGGTGGCGGGTTAAACTGTGAAAAGGTGCAGGTTATGGCGGGTTAGAAATGCCAAATCATTAAGAAGGCTATGGTTAACTTAATGATAAGGTGCTAAGCTTCCAGTACATTTTATTAGAGAGTCGACGTCTCGATGGAGGGTTGAGTGAACAAGACAAGTACGGACATTCATGTTTTACATGTTACAGCTATAGCTACAGATCTATAGGCGAGGATAAAATGAAATATATTCAAGCCTGAAAATGACAGTGGAAGAACAGGTGGCCAGTACACAAAAAGGAGTGATGCACAGATCTGTAAGGAGCGGATATTGACATCGAGTGGGTGGCTGCTACGGATAAACAACATTATAATATTCAAGGGGGTACTTGGCAATCTACATTACGGAGAAGAATCTGACGAACAACGAAGAACACTAAAAAGAAACCCGATGAACTCTGGGGATCCTAATCGAGGTGATCGCGGATTTAGCAAGGCTTGAAATGGGTACCTTGCAGATGCAAGCAAACCGGCAAAACTCTGGACTGAATCAGGTTGATGCAGCGGCCGGCGTTGAGGATGACGGTGAGGTCCGGTCGACACGGCGGAGCTTTGGAGGTAAGAAGGGTCGGAGGAAGAAGAAGGTAGGGGCAGCGGAGAAAAGAAAAGGGACCCTTCGTGTCCCTATTTGTGAGGTCGGGTGGAAAACAGTGCACAGGAGAATCAAGGAGGCGCAGTGATGATTGACCGAAGGGGTCGCCTCAATTTTCGAGCCGATCGCTTAATGTGTAGATCCGTTGCGAATGTCACAGAATCTTTTTGACAGAACTAAGAAGACGTCATGGCGGGTTATCCATTTTTCTCTTTCAGGTGATAAAATGTGAGACTCGCTGCCAAGTGAGTTTGAAGAATGACATGGACAAGCTCAAATCAATTTGGGGCCTAATGTTGGGGATATAACCCCGTGGTAAGACCCTCCCAGGAGGGGCCGGGTCATACCTGGCGGCTCATAATCAAGATCCTACAAGTGGGCCAGAAGATGAAGGCCAGGCCGCGGGGCGGCTTGACATATGGGCCAAGACAAAGGACAAGAGACAGAAAATGGTGCGAGACCCGGGTGGGTAAGCCGCCTGGTCATGGCTTCCCCAGAAAGGCAAGACGACTTAGAGGAAGGATCAAATACCTTGTGTGAGTCGGCTTAGGACTCTTGTAAACTAGGGCCTTGACCTCCTATATAAAGGCAAGACCCTGGGGCGGCTCAGATAGAGACCAATCAATCGAGAGCTAAGTCAAGCGAATACGCTCCCTTGTAATCGATACTCCAATCAATACAACACAAAGCAGGACATGGGCTTTTACCTCTTCTCGAGGGGCCAAACCTGGGTAAACGCGTCTCTTTCATCCCGAGCAACCCCTTTGAGTCCACCGCCTTAGTGATGGCATCAAACCCAAGTCTTCGGACATCTGTTGTGACAGAACCACGGCAGTCCCCGAGTTTTACCCTACACAGAAACCCAGCCAAACCCTAGCATCCCGATACTACCAAGTCTCCATTCGGTGCAACCGAGAATCAGTGACAAAATTTCTATCAACCAATTTCTTAAAGTCGGTCCCACCGTGTTTGAGGAATTGATCACACCAATATTTGGAAATTGCCTAGGTCACCCATATCGGTACCACGGAGATTTATATATTGGTCTCACCAAAAGGCCAAAGTTGCCACATTTTGCTCTAGTCAATGCAACCAAGTTTTTACTCTGGTTTCACCGAGTTCGGCAATAATGTTGTAACGGTTGGATTTTTGGAGATGCCTATATATACCCCTCCACCACACCACACTCGCAAGAGAAGCACTCAGAACACCCACCCACTTGCTATATCCATTTTTTGAGAGAGAACCACCTCCCTTGGGTTGAGGTCGAGATCATCCACTCCAACCATATGGTCTTGATTTCTAGCCTACCCAAGTTGCTTTCCATCCAATCAATCTCTTCTACCCATGCCAAATCTGTGAAAGAGTGATTGAGTGTTGAGGAGACTATATTTTGAAGCACAAGAGCAAGGAGTTCATAATACTACCACATCTATTACCTTTTGGAGGGTGGTGCCTCCTAGATTGGTTAGGTGTTGCTTGGGAGCCTCCTTCTTCGTGATAGTGGAGTTGAACCAAGAAGTTTGTAAGGGCAAGGAGATCGCCTACTTCACGAAGATATACCCTGAGTAAGGCTAGTCCCCCGTCGACGTAGGCCATCATGGAATAGACAAGGTTGCTACTTAGTGGACCCTTCATAGGTGGAGCCCTCCGTGGGCTCTCGCGACCATTACCCTCCATGGGTTGAAGTCTCCATAAACATGGATGTACGATAGCGCCACCTATCAGAACCACGGGAAAAATATTCGTGTCTCCAAATTGCGTTTGATCTTCTCATCCCTATCCTCTTATATATGCTTGTCTTTACTTTCCGATGCAATACTCATAGACATGCATCTGGAGCGTGAACTTGATTTCCTAGAATTGCTAAAATTGGCCAACCAATTAACTTGGAAAATGTTAGGGTTTTATTTGGTCAATTAGTCTAATCACCCCCCTCTAGACCTACTTTCGATCCTACACCGACCCATGCAATCCATGAGGCGACGAAGTTTTCTTGATGACTATTTGGCCCTCACGATGTCGAACTCTTGGTCGGCATGCTGACATGATGATCCTATGTGATTGACCTTGGCTTGACGAAACAATGACCTGACTAGCGCAGTCAATAGCCGTAGAGCAACGTTGTCAGGCTAGTTTGACACCAGCGGGACGGTGAAGGTTGCCTCGGAAAAGGCTAAAGCTTTGTGGGAAAGTGTTTGAGAACAACATACAATACCCTCAGAAAAAATTACTCCAAAAGGGATGTCCAATATCCTGTTCATGAAGAAAGATGAACTCAGGTCTGATTCGTTTTTGCGTAGGAAACAAATCTGAAAAATGATTTGCTCATATGACATTTCTTAGAGTTTGAACGGTCGGATCGAGCTGAAATTTGGAGGGATGGTTGATATGGAAATTCCACAGCTGATCAATGATGGGATATTCCAAGGGACGTCCGAGATAAATGTCGGCATTCTGGGAACGGGGGTACCCAGACCTGTGTGCCTATGGTCCAGGGCATGGCCCGTATCATCGAGAAAACACGATCGGGCATGGCCACACTCAAGGCAAGGCCCTCGCGAGGGCCCTAGGCTCGAGAGGAGGAACATCATCAGGACCAACATGGGATGGGCCTCCTCAGGCCCTCTCCAGAGCGGCGGAGATCTCCATGCAAGGTCCGTCCTCAGGAGTAAAGGGTGATGCAATGACGGACAGGCGGGCTCCAGCGCGCCAGATGGCGTAGTTTCCCCTTTGGTGCAAAGGGAGCAGGGACGTACACGGGTTCCCAAAGCACCCCCAAAGGTTTCCATTCCGGTGCAACAAGACCACAACCACCCGTCCCGAAGGGCGTACATCATTGCTAAGCCCATCCCTGCGTCGTCCACAGCTACTTTATAGGCGAAGACCGCCTTTGGGTAGGGTGAGCACGTAGTCCTGTTCCCCTTCAAATTTGGCTGTTGTGGGATCCCTTCCAGCCATTGTGACAAGGGAAGAGGACCCGGTCCGCCGCTATATAGAGAGGGTAGGCTACACCATACAAAAGGACCCCGAATCCATTCGACTACTCACCCATCACCGAGCCAAAGAGGGCCTCGAATACCTCAAAGGGAGCCCTCACGAGGGTATAAAAACACTGTATTAGTTCATCCCCACCACCTCCTTGAGAGGAAATCCACCAAAGCAGGAGTAGGGTATTACACTTCACAGCGGCCCGAACCTGGGTAAACTGTCATGTTCATCCTCTCCCTCGTCATCGTGCGAGTTTGTTGTTGTGTTCATTGAGTAACGAGTTAGGTTGGGCAAGGTTGCATGGGATTTTCGAACACGCCCCTGTGTTCGAATCTTAAGGGTTTTGCGGAGCCCGAAATCTGACAATAACTGCTGGACTCCTCTCCCCAAACTCGTCTAATTTCCTGTCTAGATCCGATAGGGCTCCGGTAGATCAGAGATTCCTGGAGATTCCTCCATTGGAACACGAGACATTTTACAGGCTTGTTGTTCGAATATGAAGGGTTTTGTGGAGCCCGAAATCTAAGATTTCGCGCGCTAGTTGTCGGTGTCAAAACGGGCGGATCACGGGTAGGGGGTCCCGAACTGTGAGACTAGAATCGACGGTAGTAGGAGACAAAGGGGACATGGATTTACCCAGGTTCGGGCCCTCCTATGGAGGTAATACCCTACGCCCTGCTTGGTTGGATTAATGGTATGGGGGTTACAGAGTTTATCTACTTCGAGATCGTATGTCTAACCCTAGATGAGGTGTTCTCTCTCTACACCCTAAAACCCTTCGGCTTATATAGATGCAGAGGATGCCTAGGGTTTATACAAGGTCGGTTACATGCCAAAGAGATAAACATGCCTATTTGCTACATCAAATGTGGAGCCCAAGCCGTGCTTCCCGCAGCTTCCATCTTGGAGACTGGGCCTTCAAATTATCACGCCCAAGATGTGGTCCTATCCTATTTCGGCATGAGGGCCTCGACAGGGATAGAAGCGCATCTCGTCGTGTTGCAATAATGGATATCATTACAAGTACATGTACAGAAGAGATGAGTATACGGAAATGGGTTACACTCGCCACAAGCTACATCAGAGTCACATCAATACAACAACATACTCAAACATCATACAGAAGAGCAGGGTCTGACTACGGACGAAATCAAACGACAAAATGACATCCACCCTTGCTATCCCAGGCTGCCTCTTAGAACCCATCCTAGATCGATGAAGAAGAAGAAGAAGAACTACAAATCAAACAAACATCATGCTCACGTAAATTCATCGCATTACCTGTACCTGCAACTGTTGTTGTAGGAATCTATGAGTCACATGGACTCAGCAATCTCATTTCCAAGGGTATCAAGACTATTAAAGCTTAATGGGTGAGGTATGGTTAAGTGGTGAGGCTACAGCAACCGACTAAGCATTTATTTGAGTGGCTAACTAACGAGTACAAAAAGTAAAGTATGGTGGTCTACGCATAACGGACGTGAACTAGCAATGATCACTAACTGATCCTGAACACCTACTTACGTCAAACATAACACCCCCGTGTTCTCTTTCGGATAAGAACTCACGAGAAGAGATAGTCACAGTTACGCACACAGTTGGTGTATTTTATTAGAGTTTACTTCAAGTTTGCTATGACCGGGTGTTAAACAAAATATCCAAGTTTGCCACATAACCGCCGGCACGGCTTCTCGAAAAGATTTAACCCTGCAGGGGTGCTCCAACTCAACCATGCAGCGGGAATAACCTCGACCATGGATCTCATGATCATGCTAGGCAATTCCAAAGGAAATCCGACACCTCGAGATAGCCCGAAGAATATCAGAGTTCCTCACTCAAGACATTCGAGAAAGGAAAAACAAATCTAGCAAGGCCGCCCGGCGTGTCGACAAAGCTGATAGGAGCCGAGTATCTCGTTCTCAGGACACGACCAGATGAGCGCAGCGTACAGTGCCCTGACAGAAATCTCACGAGTTGCCCCGGGTTGGCCCCGCACACGACTCTAGTTTGGACCAACACTCATGAGGAGCACTAGCCTGGGGGTTGATTAAATTATCCGCGGTGCCGGTGGGTCCCTATGCCATTCATTAGTTATTAGGCAAATGTAGTGCCAATGTTGGGCCTTGCCAGACAAGTTTTATCCCAAAACAAAAATCAAGGGGGTCCCCATAACAACCCCAAGCACGGCTTCTCGAAAAGATTTAACCCTACAGGGGTGCTCCAACCCATCCATCAGAAATTAACCACACGCAGCGAGAATAACCTCGACCACGGATCTTGTGATCATCCTAGGCAATTCCAAAGGAAATCCGACACCTCGAGATAGCCCAAAGAAGATCAGAGTTCCTCACACAAGACGTTCGAGAAAGGTAAAAAAATCCAGCAAGGCCGCCTGGCGTGTCGACGAACCCGATAGGAGCCGCGTATCTCGTTCTCAGGACACGACCAAATGAGCGCAGCGTACAGTGGCCTGATAGAAATCTCCCCAGTTGCCCCGGGTTAGCCCCGCACACCACTCTAGTTTGGACCAACACTCATGAGGAGCACTGGCCCGGGGGTTGATTAAATTATCCGCGGGTGCCGGCAGGTCCATGTGCAATTCATTAGTTATTAGGAAAATGTAGTACCAATGTTGGGCCTTGCTAGATAAGTTTTATCCCAAAACAAAAATGAACGGGGACCCCATAACAACCCTAAGCATGTTAGGAGCGCTCAATTATGGAAGATAACACCGGTTCACAAGTAACTAGGGCGGCAAGAGTGGAACAAAAAACCAAGCAAAAGGCCAAGCCTTCCACCCTTTACCAAGTGTATACGTGCATTAAATTAAATAGTAATAATATTGTGATAATAAAAGAAATGTCCATTTTGACACATGGAAGCAATTGCACCTGTAGCTAGACACGCTATAAGAAGGGTTGAGCAAGCGGTAACATAGCCAAACAAAGGTTTGCTGGGATGTGGAAGGTCAAAGGCTAATCATGGCAATGTTGGGAGGCTTGACAAACAAGTGGTAGGTAGCGAGACATAGCGATAAAAAAAAGACATCTAACATGGCAATGATAGTAGTGATATCCAGGGAAATGTTTCCTCTTGCCTGAGATCCCGCTCGGAATATAAATGAGTCCATGAACAAGACGAGCCAACGTAGTCGAACGAATCCTCACACTCCGAACGCTTTCGGAACTCCATCGAAAAGAAGATAACCAGAAACAACAATCAACACAAAATATACCACAACATATGCATGACATGATGCGCAAACAAATATGATGCATGTCCGGTTTAAATATGCAAGGCATGGCAATTCACATCAAACAACTACTAGACATTAAGGTGAAGCTCAATATTCAACGAGTTGCATATTGATGAAACTCCACGTTCGCATTATTTAGTTCACTGTCATTAGGTACACGACAATATTAAATGTTTTTAGGCATGGCAAGAGGTGAAGCATAAGTAAACTATACTATCTAGGCATTTTAAATGAGGTTAGAAACAACTTATAGTATTTCCAAAATGACCCCATATGTTAATTTCGAAATTGGTCCAGATCTGAACTAATCATATTTTATATTTGCTAAACAACATAATAAAGCATTCCACGCAATTCTACACATCATTCTAGTCGATTTACATATATAGAACATCTCAAACGAAGCTACGGTCTAAAAGATATGAGCAACACAAGATGCACATGTCATGAATGCAAATGCATGGAAATTACCATCACAAACATTTCACATCATGAATGCAGCAAGTTATTATGAAATAACATGAGATTCCAAGCAAGTTTCATATATGGCATGTCCAAAACAGAGCTACGGTTCAACCACAAACACCAAAACAAGTTTTATAAGAAATCTGCCCATAACAGCAACTTAGCATTTTGCACACATGAAAACAACAAGCTACAATATTCTAAAAATGCACAAACTAAGCATGGGGTAGTAGAATATAACACACACTTCATTTCATCTCCATATATCGTATTCAAAACGTGCATGGCTCACATGGTAGGAAGCTCACAAGGTAGCTACTTGAAAACAGTTCCAGACTTAGTGAACATAACAGTTTTTGACAGTGCAGTTTTTATCACAAAGGCATATTAACAACAGTAAATCTATATGCTACAGGGAATATTATAGCATGAAAATTAACAACATACTAAAGGACATTATCTACTACAAATAACTCTATTACACCAACCCCAAAGGAGTTCTAGATCACTAGCAAAACACATGGCAAGACAGCAACAAAATATTACAGGTTCCAGACTTAGAAATATTTTAGACCCTCAACACAGCAGTATTTATAGCAAGTTGTCAACAAGAAAATAACATCTATACATGCATTTCAAAGGGCATATCTCATGTTCAAAATTATTTCAAATCTTGCATGTATTAAATCACACAAAAATAACAAAAGGGCATCAGAGCAAAATGACATGCAACAAAATGCTCCCATGAAAAAACTAAATGCGCACATAAGTTCTATGGATTTTTCTACCCCGAAAACATACATAAAAATGCATAGGATCATGTAGGGAACTATGTCACATTTAATTACGCAAGTTATGGCATAATTTATTAGCAAGGTCATTTATGCAATAAAATGCAACATCTCTTTAAACATATTTTTTTATTATGCATGACAAAGGGATATAAATAATCTACACATTTTACATATTTCAAATTTATAGTTTTTACCCTGGATGCACGGATAATAATTATGCCCGTTGCAACATAATGACAAACATGCAAAATGAGAGAAAATGACATGTTAAACATTTTTAAAACATGGATGAGTATGGCATATTATGAGTCTACAAGAAATTCTAAATGGTCTACATGTATAAAACATTTGGATCCGGTGCATGGTTATTTATATTAGCATGTTAAAATGATGCATTTTTCCTAAAACATGCAATGCCATGGATAAATGATAATTCACAGAACGTAAAAAAACAGTCGGGCCGAAACAATTGGATGTTGGATGGATAAACCGCGCCTAGGGCGATGCATAGCAGCAGGGAGGTGGGCTGGGCAGAGGCTCACCTAGTGGGCCTAGCCCAGTCGGAGAGGAGGCCGGGCAGTGCAGGCGAGGGAGCTGGGCCGGTGGCCCACGTGCAGGCGTTGCACGCGAGCGCGGGGCTTCGTCATGTCGTCCTCCTCCTCGCAAGGACGAACGAAGGTGGAGCAAGGCCGCCGGCAGCACAGCCGCTCAAGGAGGCTGGCGGGGAGCTTCGGGGACGGGGAGATCCGACCACTCCGCACCGGATCTGAGCGACGGCGGCGGCTCGGAAGCTCCGGCGAGGCCATGGACGGCCAGGGAGGTCTACACCATGGGAGAGACAGGAGAGGGGGGGTTAGGCGCAGGGGAGGAGAAGGGAAAGAGGAGAGGGGCAGTGAGGCAGGGAACTCGTCTGGCGTTGGCATGGTTCCGCGAGGAGCTCCGGCGACCGGAGACGGCGAGGCCGGGCGCGGGGCTGGCACGGGGAGCTGCGGGAGCTCGGGGAGGCAGCGGGGCTCGGGCGCTCGCAGGGAGTGATGGCGGCAGCGCTCGGCCCAGATCGGGCCTGAGCAGGCTTAGATGGGCATGGGCGGGCCGAAGGACTGGAGGGAGGAGGTTGGCTCGGCTGGGGTTTGGTTGGCTCGTAAATTGAGGAGGATTCGGTTTAGCTACCAAATTAGGTAGGGGAGGGGATCTATTTATAGTTTTAGGGGCTAGGGTTGATGGTTCCGGAGCCGATTTCGGCCGTGCGATCGTAATTGGACGGCCGGATCGGGGCAAGGGTGGTGGATGTGTGTGAAGCGGGCTAAGAAGAGACGAGAGAGAGAATGACGGCACGTGACACGAGGTTTGAAAACACCAAAAAATATCTGATAATAAACCGATGACCGCAGTACTACAGTTGACCGATGGGGTATCAAACAAACTCGGAACACGACGAAATTCGACAGGCGGTCTACCTACAATATAACAAGACCGCACGTCGAGTTTCGACCCAATCCAAGAATATTTTAGCATTCCTTTTTAAACATTTTTAAAACAATGTCACGAGCACGTGTATGTGTGGTTGGTCTCAAAATGGTCAGCGACGAGAACGAAGAGAACCGGCAACTACGAACGGATGCAAGGTTTGAAAACGAGTGATGATGCTATGCAGATGATGCGAATGATGCGACGATGAATGCGACAACCAGACGAAACACATACGAGAATGGAAATAAAAAAGGGAATCTTTTGGAATCTTTTGGAGCGTCGGTCCCGGGCTGTTACAACTCTCCTCCACTACACGAGGATCTTGTCCCGAGATCTAGAATTAGAAGGGGAAGAGAAAGAGCAAGAGGTAAAACTTAGTTGCTTCTGTGACCACGAGTGAAACCAATGAAAACATGAAGGTTGGAAAGAGATGAAGAACGACAAAGCAAGAATTCACAAGAAATTTCGGCAGCACTTCGGTAGGATAGAGGGACAAAATTATATATGATGGAAAGAAATTGAAAGAGATACATCAAACTTTGGTTGGATTAGAATCAAAACTTGATAAGATGGAAGGATCATGAAAAGATTTCACAACACTCCGGTTAATGAATAAACGAGAGAGAACATGATCTTGATCAAACTAGATGAGAGTTGACAAGAGCAACACCACTATGCCTCCAGAACAAAATAATAGAGCTAGATCTTTGGAGAGAAGAGAATGGAGAAGAAAATAACAACTTCTGCCACCATTGAACTTGAGAAGCATCTTACAGGAGAGGTTGAACGGGGTTGTTGAAAAAATCAACAACGGAAGAATAGCTTGTTATGGGCTTGTGGGAAACATCTCAAAATTGTGAGGTGACACCCTGCCACAACAGAAACAATTGATTGCTTGACAGCAACAAGATATGCAAAACTTCTTTCACGGAGAAGAGGAGGAGAAAACTTGAATCATTTATGACACCATGATAGCAACAATCCTTAGGAAATTCTTTAGGTGAAATCCAACCCAAGATAACTCTGAGAAGACAAGACGGGTTTACTTATCTCATTCTTGACAATTTTCCTTCGAGACTCCTCATGATCAAGAATTTAATAACACCATCTCAGAAGACAATGGAGAAGGAATTGAACTTAAAAATCCAAGAAAAGAATACTTGAGCACCTCCAACAAGAATCTTGAAGAGGACTTGAAAATGAAAGAAATCTTGATGAACCACCATGAAGAACCTTCGGAAGAACTCTGAAACGAAAGGACGATAGAAAGAATTGAAGGATGCAAAAAGAATAAGATTGAGGCCTTGCTATGAATTAGATGAAGCTTAGCGACAAGATACTTGCGCAAAACTAGGGACTCCAGAAAAGAAAGATGACCACTTGGGATAAGGAATTTAATATCATGAACAACTCCGGAAGAAGGATTGAAATCACTTGGATGAAACAAGAATAAGAATTATGATATGACTATCATTCATCAAGTTAAATTGATGACAAACAACAGATTTCACACACCACTTATTCTTTTAGAAAAGATAGGAAAGATAGATAGAGCGCAAACTTGAAGAGGTCTTGAACAATACACCGGAAAGAATTCAAAATGAAAGAGGATAATGCAAATGGATGATATAACATGAGAACGAGGAGAGCATGATCCTCCTAATAGAAAATTTGAACGAAGCACCGGAAAGAATTAGAAACTAAAGAGGACACATGAGGATGAAGATAGCAAGATTTGCCTAATAGAAACTAAAAAAGGCACCGGAATAATTGAGATACGAACGAAGGAACAACAATTGAGAAGAATTTGAGAACCAAAGCTGAAAGCTGAGAAGGAGGAATCTTCTAAAACGATGGCCTTCGGAGGATCAAGAAATGAAAACAAGTCTGAATGCACCGGATAGATATAGGAGGAATTTCTCATGATCAAAACAATTAGAGATGACAGCACAAAGCTGAGACCATGAATCTTCAAGAGAATGAGCAAAGATTTAAGAGAACCACTCCTTCGTTCTTCAACACTGAGGAAGATGACGAGAAACAAAACCACGAATTACTGAGACACTCCGGAACAATGAATAAAGAAAAGGTTGAGCCAACAATGAAAATGATTTAGAAGCGATCTTCGAGAAGGCAATTGACTAATGAAATTCATTCTCTGGAAAGATTAGAAGAGTCAGGTAGGATCCTGGGGAAAACACTTGTGGGTTATGGGCCCACTCAAAAGAACCACCATAGAAACAATGATTAAGAGAGATTGCACCGGAAAAATTAAGAACTTGATGAGGTGAGAACCTCGAAATAATTTAAGAGGATATGATTGAAAATGAAAGTCTTCTGAGATATCTTCAACACTCCGGATAGAATAGAGAGGGATGAATAAACAAGAGAAGCTTGGATAAGAATTTGCAACATGGAAATGCATTGAACGAGTGAGAAAGGATATGATGAGCACCGAAGCTTCAATTGAATCCACCGAAAAAGAAAAACAAGATGAATACCATAAATGATAACTTGAGCACTAAGCATCTTCATAAAGAATCACCAGAGAAGAATAACAACGAGAACAAGGAATATGAGGATAGATCTTGAAATTGAAACTCCTGAGAATATTCACAAAGAATCACCGGAAACAAGATAGAAGAAAAGATAGTGGAAGCATTACATGAATAGAAAGACACTTGGATGAGAATTTAATCATTGAAGAAAAAAGGGTGGGAGGGTGGGAAAAACAAAGAAAACTTGGAACAGATGAGACAACTCTGGAACAAAATATGAGGATTGATCTTGCAGTATTGGAGATGATAGAATTATCTTGAAGAGAAGCACACTCGTAGGAAAAGAATTGATATGATAACTTCATTGGGCAAAAGAATTAGTATTCCCACATAATTATGGGAACACTACTTAGCAAGATATCAAATCACCACTTGACATCGAAGCAACTTGAATTACCATATTCAAAACAAAAAAAAGAATGAGGCTTACGTAACAAGCCAGAACAAATACATACCCACTATGCACTTGTTGGAAAGATAATCCTAGGTACCTACTTGAATTCCCACCATGAACTTCCGAAAACTTTCTGGTTATGCAATCTGGTGGGGGGATACAAGGAGGAAATATCTCACACAACTAACAAACCTACAGCCCAACTGTATCCATCCTTCAACACATAACCAGAGGCTTTCGCAAATTCATCTAACTCAAATCCTCGAACTCACAACGATACTAAACCATGGTGGTACCCCGAACGCCTCCCCAGTACTGGGTGACTCCGATCTTATCTCACCACGATAAGTATTGAAGCAATTTTGGACATCCTCCATCCCGAGATACTAAGAAAACTGAATGATAACGATGTGCCAAGAATCCCTCAGAGCTCAACTCCCCAGAATAAATCAACTCAGACAGGAGGCACCAAGACAGAACTCCGTGACATCGACATCATATAGTTTTCAAAATACTCACGTGATTCTACAAAAATAAATTGAGCGAGAAGAGGAGAAGAATCAAAATTCCTAAGTCGAATACCTCACCAGAGCATAGAAGAGGAGTAAAAAGAATCCTACTCTCCGATATAACTAGACTCAAAATAGTTTTTCTCTAGACTCGACTTGGCCAAGTTTGATCAATAAAGGGGGCTCCTAGGTCGGAACCTCGCTCTGATACCAACTTATCATGCCCAAGATGCGGTCCTATCCGTATTTCGGCACGAGGGCCTCGACACGGATAGAAGCGCATCTCGTCCTGTTGCAAGAATGGATATCATTACAAGTACATGTAACAAAGAGATGAGTATATCGAATTGGATTACACTCGCCACAAGCTACATCAGAGTCATATCAATACAACAACATAATCAAACATCATACAGAAGAGCAGGGTCCGACTACGGATGAAATCAAATGATAAAATGACATCCACCCTTGCTATCCCAGGTTGCCGCCTGGAACCCATCCTAGATCGATGAAGAAGAAGAAGAAGAACTAAAAATCAAACAAACATCATGCTCACATCAATTCATCGCATTACCTGTAACTGCAACTGTTGTTGTAGGAATCTTTTAGCCACAGGGACTCGGCAATCTCATTTCCAAGGGTATCAAGACTATTAAAGCTTAATGGGTGAGGTATGGTTAAGTGGTGAGGCTTCAGGTAGCGACTAAGAATTTATTTGAGTGGCTAACTAATGAGTACCTAGCAATGATCACTAACTGATCCTGAACACCTACTTACGTCAAACATAACCCCACCGTGTTCTCTTTCGGATAAGAACTCACGAGAAGAGACAGTCATGGTTACGCACACAGTTGGTGTAGTTTATTACAGTTTACTTCAAGTTTGCTATGACCGGGTGTTAAACAAAATATCCAAGTTTTCCACATAACCGCGGGCACGGCTTCTTGAAAAGATTTAACCCTACAGGGGTGCTCCAACTCAACCATCACAAATTAACCACATGCAGCGGGAATAACCTCGACCATGGATCTCATGATCATGCTAGGCAATTCCAAAGGAAATCCGACACCTCGAGATAGCCCGAAGAATATCAGAGTTCCTCACTCAAGACATTCGAGAAAGGTAAAACAAATCTAGCAAGGCCGCCCGGCGTGTCGACAAAGCTGATAGGAGCCGAGTATCTCGTTCTCCGGACACGACCAGATGAGCGCAGCGTACAATGCCCTGATAGAAATCTCACGAGTTGCCCCGGGTTGGCCCCGCACACGACTCTAGTTTGGACCAACACTCATGAGGAGCACTAGCCCGGGGGTTGATTAAATTATCCGCGGTGTCGGTGGGTCCCTATGCAATTCATTAGTTATTAGGCAAATGTAGTGCCAATGTTGGGCCTTGCCAGACAAGTTTTATCCCAAAACGAAAATCAAGGGGGTCCCCATAACAACCCCAAGCATGTTAGGAGCGCTCAATTATGGAACATAACACCGGTTCACAAGTAACTTGGGCGGCAAGAGTGGAACAAAACACCAAGCAAAAGGCCAAGCCTTCCACCCTTTACCAAGTGTATACGTGCATTAAATTAAATAGTAATAATATTGTGATAACAAAAGAAATGTCCATGTTGACACATGGAAGCAATTGCACCTCTAGCTAGACACGCTATAAGAAGGGCTGAGCAAGCGGTAACATAGCCAAACAAAGGTTTGCTGGGATGTGGAGGGTCAAAGGCTAATCATGGCAATGTTGGGAGGCTTGACAAACAAGTGGTAGGTAGCGAGACATAGCGATAAAAAAACAAGACATCTAGCATGGCAATGATATTAGTGGTATCCAGGGAAATGTGTCCTCTTGCCTGAGATGCCGCTCGGAATAAGAATGAGTCCATGAAGAAGACGAGCCAACGTAGTCGAACGAATCCTCACACTCCGAACGCTTTCGGAACTCTATCGAGAAGAAGCAAACCGGAAACAACAATCAACACAAAATACACCACAACATGTGCATGACATGATGCGCAAACAAATATGATGCATGTCCGGTTTAAATATGCAAGGCATGGCAATTCACATCAAACAACTACTAGACATTAAGGTGAAGCTCAATATGCAACGAGTTACATATTGACGAAACTCCATGTTCAAATTATTTAGTTCACTCTCGTTAGGTACACGGCAATATTAAATGTTGTTAGGCATGGCAAGAGGTGAAGCATAAGTATACTGTACTATCTAGGCATTTTAAATGAGGTTAGAAACAACTTATAGTATTTCCGAAATGACCCCATATGTTAGTTTCGAAATTGGTCCAGATCTGAACTAATCATATTTTATATTTGTTAAACAACAGAATAAATCATTCCATGCAATTCTACACGTCATTCTAGTCGATTTACATATATAGAACATCTCAAACGGAGGTACGGTCTAAAAGATATGAGTAACACAAGATGCACATGTCATGAATGCAAATGCATGGAGATTACCATCACAAACATTTCAAATCATGAATGCAGCAAGTTATTATGAAACAACATGAGATTCCAAGCAAGTTTCATATATGGCATGTCCAAAACAGAGCTACGGGGAATATTATAGCATGAAAATTAACAGCATACTAAAGGACATTATCTACTACAAATAACTCCATTACACCAACCCCAAAGGAGTTCTAGATCACTAGCAAAACACATGGCAAGACAGCAACAAAATATTACAGGTTCCAGACTTAGAAATATTTTGGACCCTCAAAACAGCAGTATTTATAGCAAGTTGTCAACAAGAAAATAACATCTATACATGCATTTCTATGGCAAGCAAAATGTCCAGGGGCTAGGACACATATCAAAGCGCATATCTCATGTTCAAAATTATTTCAAATCTTGCATGTATTAAATCACACGAAAATAACAAAAGGGCATCACAGCAAAATGACATGCAACAAAATGCTCACATGACAAAACTAAATGCGCACGTAAGTTCTATGGATTTCTCTACCCCGAAAACATACATAAAAATGCATAGGATCATGTAGGGAACTATGTCACATTTAATTACGCAAGTTATGGCATAATTTATTAGCAAGGTCATTTATGCAATAAAATGCAACATCTCTTTAAACATATTTTTTTATCATGCATGACAAAGGGATATAAATAATCTACACATTTTACATATTTCAAATTTATACTTTTTAACCTAAGATGCACGGATAATAATTTTGCCCGTTGCAACATAATGACATACATGCAAAATGAGAGAAAATGACATGTTAAACATTTTTAAAACATGGATGAGTATGGCATATTATGAATCTACAAGAAATTCTAAATGTTCTACATGTATAAAACATTTGGATCCGGTGCATGGTTATTTATATTAGCATGTTAAAATGATGCATTTTTCCTAAAACATGCAATGCCATGGATAAATGATAATTCACAGAACGTAAAAAAACAGTCGGGCCGAAACAATTGGATGCTGGATGGATAAACCGCGCCTAGGGCGATGCATAGCAGCAGGGAGGTGGGTTGGGCAGAGGCTCACCTAGTGGGCCTAGCCCAGTCGGAGAGGAGACCGGGCAGTGCAGGCGAGGGAGCTGGGCCGGTGGCCCACGTGCAGGCGTTGCACGCGAGCGCGGGGCTTCGTCCCGTCGTCCTCCTCCTCGCCGGGACGAACGACGGTGGAACAAGGCCCCGGCGGTGCAGCCGAGCAAGGAGGCCGGTGGGGAGCTTCGGGGATGGGGAGATCCAGCCACTCCGCACCGGATCTAAGCGACGGAAGCGGCTCGGAAGCTCCTGCGAGGCCATGGACGGCCATGAAGGTCTGCACCACGGGAGAGAGAGGAGGGGGGGTTAGGCACAGGGGAGGAGAAAGGAAAAGAGGAGAGCGGAGGCAAGGCAGGGAACTCATCCGGCGGCGATGCGGTTCCGCGAGGAGCTCCGGCGACCGGAGACGGCGAGGCCGGGCGCGGGGCTAGCACGGGGAGCTGTGTGAGCTCGGGGAGGCAGCGGGGCTCGGGCGCTCACAGGGAGCGATTGCGGCGGCGCTCGGCCCAGATCGGGCCCGGGCAGGCTCAGATGTGCCTGGGCGTGCCCGGCGGATGGAGGGAGGAGGCTGGCTCGGCTGGGGCTTGGTTGGCTCGGAAATCAAGGAGGATTAGGGTTAGCTGCCAAATTAGGTAGGGGAGGGGATCTGTTTATAGTTTTAGGGGCTAGGGTTGATGGTTCTGGGGCCGATTTCGGTCGTGCGATCGTAATCGGACGGCCGGATCGGGGCAAGGGTGGTGGCTGTGTGTGGAGCGGGCTAAGAAGAGACTAAAGAGAGAATGACGGCCCGGGACACGAGGTTTGAAAATACCGAAAACATCCGATGATAAACTGATGACCGCACTACTACGGTTGACCAATGGGGTATCAAACAAACTCCGAACGCGACAAAATTCGACAGGCGGTCTACCTACAATATAACAAGACCGCACACCGAGTTTTGACCCAATCCAAGAATATTTTTAGCGTTCCTTTTAAAACATTTTTAAAACGATGCCGCGGGCACGTGCATGTGTGGTTGGTCTCAAAATGGTCAGCGACGAGAACGGAGAGAACCGGCAACTACGAATGGATGCAAGTTTTGAAAACGAGTGATGATGCTATGCAGATGATGCGAATGATGCAACGATGAATGCGACAACTAGACGAAACACAGACGAGAATGGAAATAAAAGGGGAATCTTCTGGAATATTCTGGAGCGTCGGTCCCGAGCTGTTACACAAATCTTCCAGTGTTCGGTGAGTAGCCCATATAGTTCGGCCCATTAGATAGGCCGGCTCCCTAAGGACTCCTTAATCCAGGACTCCCACAGTAGCCCCTGAACTTGCCTCCAACACCAAGGGTCTTCAGCTCCAGTTGCTTCATGAACAAAGTCTTCGGCTTGCGAGGTAAGTTCCTTCCGCCGAACAAAATTCGGCCTCCGATGACAAATAGCTTCCGAATAGTAGCGCGTCCGAATACTGTGAAATAAGGTGGCTTCGAAGGCCAAACATTAGGGGGGTAAAGATAACGTTCCCTGAAAACCTCTCCGACGAGTGGTCACGGCCCATCATGATCGCTAGGCCAGTTACAAGTACTCGATGTGCGGTTCGAGGACGTTTCATTAGCACGATCTATCAACGCAGATCATGCTCTGTTTCACACGAGATATGTTTAATCATGCATGGACAACCGTGTGCATGTATCGGGAAGCGGAGGGATTCATGGCATGGCGGAGGGGGCTCAAACGATAAGCCTCATAAAAGGGAAAGAAAACCCCCGCAGTTATGCATGCTCCCCATCTGCTTCCATTGCCATCCATTCCTCTGAGCCTCCGACACGCAGATCTAAATCTTCCGCCCCACCTCCAAGCTCACCAATGGTGGGCTCCGGCTCCAATGGCAAGTGGGAGGCTTCCATGGTCACCGACCGGGACATTCTAGACCTCAAGAAGGCCATTTACCTCTCCACTGATATTCCCCATCACTCACCGGAGAAAGGCCAAGTGATCCCCACCCCCCGGCCAGGCGAATGGGTGGTCTTCCTCCCTCACTTCATTAGGGTGTTGAGATTTCCGCTTCACCCCTTCGTCGGGGTGTTAATGTTCTTCTACGGTCTTGACTTCCATGACCTCACGCCGAAGTGCTTTATGCATATATTGGCTTTCATCCTTGTTTGTGAGGCGTTTCTTCGGGTCGAGCCACACTTCAGGCTATGGCTTAAAGTGTTCAACATTAAGCCGAAGTGCATCGGCGAGAAGCATGTTGACCATGGTGGGGCTGTCACCGGCAAGGTCACCCGCGTCATGTGGCCATCAGGCACCTTCATCGACACCATCAAGGCATGGAAGAAGGAGTGGTTCTACATCACAAAACCACGAGAAGAAGGTCAAATTCCTACTACCGAATTCAGATCCGGTCGCCCCACCAGACTAGCTTCATGTCTCAACAAGGGCCATAACTAGGGACCAAGAAAGGCGGTGGGCGACCTGCAGAAGTGCATCGGCTCCATGGTCGAGAAGGACATCAAGCTAATCAGTGTTGTCCAAGTGATGCTCCGAAGACACATCCTCCCCTGCCAGCGCCAGGACACTCCCTTGTGATATCGTCAGATCGACGATGCGCCCATAGTCCAGAACCTCTTCCACACTACGCGAGAGAAGCTATCGAAGGCACTCTTCAAGTTGCAGGAGAACTGGCCATCCAAGGAGGAAGACAGAGCCCTTCAAGCCTCCAAGCCTACTATCGAGGTACAGTACACTTCTGCTTTACCAGCTCTCATTTTTCCCAAAGAGGATTCATAATGTTTTCTTCCGATCACTCCCTTCCAGAAATGGCTAAAGAAAGCCGTTAACATCAGCAGTCTAGCACCTATGCCCGAAGACACTAGGTATGGGTTGTTGGCGTAAATGCTTGTGGAGAAGCCTTACGAGGCCCTCACGAAGAAGGAGAAGCAGAAGAAACCAGGCCGAAGCGGCCTTCATATCCGGGACCTGTCAGGGACTATGTCCGGGGAAACTCATGCCCCCTCAAACCAAGAGGAGCATGAGGAGGAAGAGGAGGAGGAGCAGGAGGAAGAGGAGGAGGACCAAGTCAAGGGGAAGGCAATTCCCCCTCACAAGAAAGAGGGCGGTGTCATCGGACGCCCCAGAGGAGGTTCCCCCTTCTCTAAAAAGGACGCGTCGGACACAGGTAGTCCTGTCAGACGACAGCTCGGACTTAGATACCGAGCCTGATAACCTTGAGGCGGTCCTGCAAAGGAACCTTACGGTCAAGCCCTCGGCTCGAAGGTTAGGATTCGAAGACCCCTAATTTGTTCTTTTGACAAGCTTAGAGTTTACTAATATGCGGGTGTTTAGACTTTGCAGCCCTCGCGCGTCCTCCCCAGCGATCGAATGTCGGATGGGGATACCCCGCCCGCCAAACTAGCGGAGAGCGAGAATGCTTCGCATTCCGCTGCGAAGGATACTGCCGAGGTGTCATCCCATGCTCCTATGGTACCAGGGACTAGCGGCAGGGGATACATCACAATGGACGAGGCTAACGCCTCGGCTACCAAAGACCGGGGGGAAGTACACCGCCCAGACACTGAGGAGGCCGGATGAGCGGCCGCTCAGTCCCCTCCAAGGGCATCTCCGGAGTGTAGCACGCCTCCAGAGGTTTTGGTTCAAACCTCGGGTGGTGATCGGGTTATCCGATCACCTCCGGCGCCACCAACCAACGGGTGGTCGGTAATGGAGGAGGCTCTATCGAGCGCCTCCGTCTCTGAGGAGCACCACACCCTCATGGGTGCGGTATTAAAGAGCATCCAGTCCATTGACAACGGACTAAAGGAGGCCTTCAAGGTCCTCCTAACGGGTTTTCAAGTAAGTCATCTGATACTCTTATTTTCGAAGTTTTTATTTGTGTCCACTATACACATGGCAGCCCCCGAGCCCTAGGTGAGGTGAAAAAACTCATCTAGGGTTCACTCCTATATCCGATATCAGACTAGATACACTTTAATTATCCGGTATATTAGGATAACTCAACATATGATCGGATTGACTATAATTCGGGAATCAAGAACCCATGTAATATATCAACTGTATGTGTGATGCAGGCTTCGTCATCGGTAGCAGCAACAAATGGCGTCAAGCAAGACGAGCTAAATCGAAAGCTTAAACGCTCCTAAGATGAAGTTGGGGCCCATAATCCAAGACTCGATTAGGCTCAAGGTATGTCGAAACAGAATCCAAATACCTTTGTATAAACTCCATCGTCTGAATACTGTCAATGCAACTTCTTTACATTATATAATGTATGGACAGCTTCAGCGAAAGAGGTGGAGCTACTCAAGGCCGAGCACCAACACGTGAAGGAGGAAGCGGCCGCCGAGAAGGCGGCTGCTAAAGAAATGGTTGTCATCGTTTCAGCCATGCGGGCCACCAGCAGAAAGCATGAGGCCCGCGTGGTAGAGGTCCAGCAGGAGATCAAGGATGCAAGTGAAAGGTGCGAGGCCTTGGAGCAGAAGAATAAGGCAAGCTTGGCTAACTGTCCACTTCTAAAACCGAACTCCAACAGGAGCGGATGGACAGACGGTTCTCTGAGGAGCAAGTGCGCCAAGCCAAGGACATAGCAGATGATAATCTGTACTCACTAAAGTGCGTATTCGGGGGTAGCAAATTCGAATTTGTTACCCAGGTGTGCCGATCCTCAGGCGCCTCCATCGACCTCCGGAAGAGCGTGGCGAACGCCAATCAACTATTCGCCTCGCGGGGAGAACGAGATGAGGCTTGGCTGTTCTGGGCACAATTCGGAGCCCCCAAGCGTCCTCCTCTTCTGGTGGAGTAGTTGAAACAGCTGATGGAGCTGCACCAGATGGCGGAGCCGACCATGAAGGACCTCTGCATCTGCTTATGGCCGGCGAGCCACTGCCAGGCAGCTACTTTGGCCTGGTGCAGAGGTTGATAGTTGTGTCACCCCGCCTCCACAACGTCAAGTGCTCCTCCAGCATCGAGGGAGTCCAGATGGCCCTTGCAAGAGAGAAGGTGCACTGGCCGGGGCTGGATCCGATGAATGTAGCCACCACCAAGCCGCCTCCTAGGAAGGAGCATAGGCGCCCCGAGCTGTACTTTGACGGGGTGATGGAGAGTGCTCGGGTGACAGCGTCCCAGTGTCCGGGCAATCATTTTTTTTGAGTGAACTGTAATGTGTCCGAAGACTTTGTCCAAAGTTTTTATGATGTTAGTTATTGTTCTTATTGGGTTTTGTATTCCTTTATAACTCCTTTGTGGCCGTTTAATACTAAAAGATGCGAGTCATCGGCTTCAGCCCCCCATGTAGATACTACATGGGGTGTCTATACCAATACACTATGTCCCTTAGCCGAACTTTCAGAACCCGAAGATGGTATAGTGCGACAGACTAGGCAATCAGACTATAGTGCTTTATTTCTTTCACTTAGCCAAAGGGGTGCGAAAAGGATTACAGGAAGCGTACGATTAGCCACCGAAGTGGTGTGATGTTGGTACGAACCGTGGCCAAAGCCGGTATCACAATGTTTGCACAATGGGCAAGTTCCTCATATAACACGGAATAACCGCTTACGAGGATTGAAGTATAACACTTCGAGATTAGGGGTCACAGACCGGATCTCGCATACTGACAGTCCGTTTTTGGCTTTCTCCCCTGAGGTGCTTGACCAGACTATCCGGAAGCACAATCGCAGGGGTGCTCCCTTTGCCCTTTTAGCCGAACGAGCAAAACATAAAGGGGCAAGCACAGGAGCCGGGCAACCCAACTTATTGACCAAAGACATAGTTCGGAACCGATGCATATATAGCGAACACCAAGATGCCGAACACATGATAGATAAGGCAATTTGTTTTTGAATTCGAGCCCCCAGTCTATTAGCCGGTTACCTCGCATCATACCGAACAAGTCCACGAGAAGAGGGAGAGAGGAAAAAAATATGCGCCGAAAAAAGGACAGATGAGGCAAACTTGTGCCACGCAATTTACATTTTTCTCAATGACTCTTATAGCTAGGACTGCCGAAGCAACTGTTTACAGGTATGTGACAGAAATATAATTATACAGGAGTTGTTGTACCAGGGGTCTTCAATTGATAAATTGACATCCTTGATATACCCCGTTGCTAGTTGACTCCTGCTCTTAGACACACCTTGATGGGTGTTAATGTTCGGCGGACAAATTTTGCAAACAAAGTCTTGAGAGGACGCCGAATTGTGGGTGAGCTTTACGCCATAGGCAGGCTCTTTAGGAGCACCTGCATTTTGGTCGAAGATGTGTTGCTGGTAGAGGTTCGGGCCAGCCGAACACCCATCTTTATCTCCCCACCGCTACCCATGGAATTTTAAGTGCAAAGTTGTGCCTCCTTGGCATGTACTTTGCTGGTCTTAGGGTTGTGCAGTGGGTGCGAGTCCCTATTGAAGGGAGGAGGAAGGATCTGAGTTTTTGGTCTGAAGCCGAACGCGCTTCCCAGCCTTGTGTGCCTTTATGGCGGATGTCGAAACTTGTCGACCTTCTTTGTAGCTGAATTCAGCCGCTAGGGCCAGTGCATGTTCCTCAATTCGAAGGGAGCGCTCTGTATTGCCGTTGATAGTAATGACCCCCTTGGGGACCGACATCTTGAGCTTGAGGTATGCATAGTGCGGGACCGCATTGAAACAAGCGAACGTTGTCCGACCAAGCAACGCGTGATAGCCGCTATGGAAGGGCACAATGTCGAAGATCAAGTCCTCGCTGCAAAAGTTATCGGGCGAGCCAAACACAACTTCCAGAGTTACGGAACCCGTACATCGGGCTTCAATGCCTGGGATCACTCCTTTGAAGGTAGTGCTGCTGGGTTTGACCCTTGACGAATCTATGCCCATTTTTTTCACTATATCTAAGTAATTCAGGTTTAGGCTACTTCCTCCGTCCATTAGGACTTTTGTGAGGTGATACCCATCTACAATGGGGTCTAGGACGAGGTCCGTCGAACCCCCGTGATAGATGATGTTCGGGTGATCGCGTCGATCAAAGGTGATATGGTATGCCGACCATGGGTTGTACTTTGGGGCTACGGCTTCCACAGCGTAGACCTCCCAAAGGGTGCTCTTCCTCTCCTTCTTAGGTATGGGTGGCGTATATCATATTCACTTTTTTGACTTTGGGAGGAAATTTCTTCTATCCGCCACCAATTGGACCCCGAGGCTCATCCTCATCATCATTGAGAGAGATTTTTCCTTGGTCCTCGGGTAGTATCTTGCAGGCCTGTTTAAACACCCAACAATTGCGGTGTGTGTGGTTGGTAGGCTTCTCCGGAGTCCCATGGATTTGGCTAGGTCTTTCCATGATCTTCTCTAGCTAGGTGGGTCCGTCGCGATTGCCTTTAGGAGGCTTCTTTCGCTGCCCCGCACGGGAGTTGCGGAATCGGGCATTTACATCCATGTCATCGGCAATGCAATTATTGTGTGGACGCTTATTCTTATTGTGCTTTGGTTTTCCTTTGGAATCCCGGGCTTCAGAGGCTACGGGATCTTCGGCATTGTGGCTGCATTTTGCCAGCCAATTTTCTTCGCCCACGCAAAAGCGGGTCATGAGGGTAGTGAGGGCAGACATGGTCCGAGGTTTATCCTTGCCAAGCTGGCGGGCCAGCCATACGTCCCAAATATTGTGCCGGAAGGAGGCTATGGCCTTAGTATCCGGATAGTCGACAATTTGGTTCTTCTTAGTCAAGAACTGATTCCAGAATTGCCGAGCAGACTCACCGGGTTTCTGGACAATGTTGCTGAGATAGGAAGAGTCCGGTAGGCGGACATAGGTCTCGACAATTAGAGCGGAATACATGTTCGAGGTCTTCCCAACATCTAGGGGAGACTGTTTAGCTAGTGCCGAGCTGGCCCCTTAAGCTTAAGAGGTAGATATTTGATGGCATGGAGATCGTCTCCTCGCACCATGTGGATATGGAGGAGGAAGTCCTCAATCCATACAGTTGGGTCAGTGGTCCCATCATACTGTTCTATATTCACAGGTTTAAACCCCTCGGGGAACTGATGTCGCATTACCTCATCTATGAAGCACAGTGGGTGAGCGACACCTCTGACACGTGCTATGTCGCGCCTGTATTTGGCGTCTGTATGGGCCCAGTTGCATTCCCAGACTCTATTGTTTTGGTCGAACCATGGTCTGTACCCACCCCGTCTATCGGATGAGTACTCTCTGGATCCATAGATGGATCTTGTACAGCCTACACTATGATCCAGGTCATCTCATAGGCCGAACCTATCATTGGGCTCTAGTGGCTCCTTACCCCGTCTTTGGGGCACTCCCGGTAGATAACCAGTGTCGCCAACCGTCCTATCCCGACCACAAGGGGACGGTCCGACTTGTCATATGGAGTATGATTTGGAGATGGAGTATCGGTGAGTTCATCGTCGAATTGTGGAAGCAGCCTCCTCCGAGGGTAGCTTTTGGGCTGGATCGATAGACCGGTGTCGTATACTTCCTCGGCTAAGAGGACTTTTGTCCATCGATCATTGAGGTCGTTCTGTTCGGCTTTGAGTTGCCTTCTTTAGGCTTTAGGCTGCGAGCCGTTTCTATGAGCCGTTGCCTAATTTCTTCCCGATTCTCGAGGTTATTAGGGATGTACAAGTCATCGGCTTCCGATATATCTTCCTTCTCAATGGGGGGAAGGTAATTATCGTCTTTGGAGTCGTTGACATTATCGGGTTTTTTCTGGTCCTCAGGCCCTTCCGAACCCTCTAACGGGTGCTCAGGGATATCGGGATTGCCATGGTCAGCCGGGTTATTACCATCCCCGTTGCTGATGATAGCTTTCCTTCCCTTTTTCCCTTTGGACCGCTTATGCAGTTTTCAGCGCCTTGACGGCGCATCACCTGACTTGTCGCTGTCATTGTTAGGCGTGATGTCGCCATTATTGGCAAGAGTATCTACCATGTAGACATCGTATATGGAAGTGGCGGCCCACCTCCCGGTGTTAACGAGGGTGGGAGCACGGTCCTCTTCATCCATGTATTCTACCTCCTCGGAGGCAAAGTCTAGCATGTCGGTTCAATCTTCGACAGTGGCTATCAAGTGGGTGGTGGGTGGGTCGAAAAATTCGTCCTGACCCGCACCATAACCGATCTGAGCATAGATCGGGGTTGGATCATCAGTGATCTTCATCGACAAGATCCGATCTAGGGTCGCATCAACTGCTGAGGGCCCGATCGGATCAAGTTGTTCGCAACTTGCCGATTTAACCTCCAAGGCGTCCGGACATGGGAGGTGTTCGGCGAGAACATGTGTCCGGTCATTAGTACCAATGGCCGGACCAGGATAGGAGATCGGCCTGTCACCATTGGTGATTCCATTGGCATGTCCGAAGAACGGGCTTGAGGTTAAAGCCTTAGAGTCCGCGAGTGCTATAGGCGAAGCTGGAAGCCCGGTTAACGACAAATCACCCCAAGAGTCTACGGAGAACTCTAAGCTTCTGAATCTGACCTCTCGATCCGGGGTGAAGCTCTCAACACGGCCTAGATGGCCAGAGGGATGAGCGTGCAGCACAACGCTGCCAAAGGCAAAGATCTGTCCATGGAAAAGGTGTCCAAGTTGCGGACCTCTTCGTATATGACATGGTGAGGCGTTGATTCCATCTTGCTCACAGAGGAACTCTCAATGAAAGCACCAATGTCGGTGTCAAAATCGCGGATCTCGGGTAGGGGGCCCGAACTGTGAGACTAAAAACGACGGTAACAGGAGACAAAGGGGACATGGATTTACCAAGGTTCGGGCCCTCCCATGGAGGTAATACCCTACGTCATGCATGGTTGTATTGATGATATGGGGGTTATAGAGTTGATCTACCTCGAGATCATATGTCTAACCCTAGATGAGTTGTTCTGTCTCTATACCCTAAAACCCTTCGGCTTATATAGATGTCAAGGATGCCTAGGGTTTACACAAGGTTGGTTACATGCCGAAGAGATAAACATGCCTATTTGCTACATCAAACATGGAGCGCAAGCCATGCTTCCCGATGCTTCCATCTTGGAGACTGGACCTTCAAATCTTCGAGTGTTCGGTGAGTAGCCCATATAGTTTGGCCCATAAGAATATGACGGCTCCCCGAGGACCCCTTAATCCAGGACACCCTCACCAGGTAGGGGGCGTGTCGAGGTCTTCTCCAAGCTTCGTTCTTCCCAATATATGCTACTCCGATGGTTGACACTCAATAAGCTTCTCCCGACCGCAGCGGGTCAGCTCCCGTAAACCCCGCCGCGATCGTCGAAGGCCGACCGAGCAGTCAGTACCAAGTCGCCAGCATCACCTCCACCGTCACCACCTCTCACGCCACTGAACCACACGGCGGGCGGCCGGCGCCCCCGGCCCCGCCAACGCGCCGCACCTACGTGGGAGACCTCAATGCGCAGGATGCACTACTACTGGCAAGTGAGATGCTTCACCACCGACCAACACACGGGGGATTCGACGCATGGGCCGATCACATCGCGGAGCTGGTCACCGTCGCGCAGAGGGCCATCTCCCCTCACTCTTCTCCAAGGCCACATGTGCCGGGTGCCGGAGGCTTGCATGTCGTGCCCGCTCCCCAGCCCACTGGCGGGGGGACCCCTCCAGCGCCGGGCAGGTCCGAGCGGGGCATGCCACACACTATGCTCCTCCTCCTACGAATCCTAGTGACTGGTTTCAGGGTGCAGCCCGGCCACACCCACCAGGCAAAAAGAGGGAATGATGGGGCGCCTCATGCACACACCGACATGCATCTCGGCGACCCGGCTAGCCCTTAGCAACCTGGGTTGACCAGGCGGGTGCGTGCCATCTAGCACAGTGAACAAGCGGCGCTAGCGTTTGCGCAAACAAGCAACGACGGCGAAGGCTCCGAAGGTCGCCAAGGGAGAAATCCACACTAGGAGATGCGCGGCCCACCCAATGGCAATGCCAGAGGTAAGCAACTCCTCTCTGAGGCCCGATGGAGGAGGTTCTGCGAGCGACACGCGTGTGGCGGTTTCCCGCCACCACCAGGAGGGACCGCCCCCGGCGCACCGACGGGCGGCTCAGGTCGAGGACCGAGCGCTTACGTGGAACCCTACGTACCACGCTACGTCGTACCGCCTATCAAGGGGATGGGTTAGGCGCACACAGCAAACGCCAACACCCCCAAGAGTAAGGGGCACCCTGGGCGTCCTCCCCAAGCCGGGCCTGGGGGCTCACATAGGCGGAGCACCGGGCCTGGACGGATCAAGTGGGAGGCGCCCCCGGGCCCACGGATCACGGTGCAAGCCGACGCCCCCATGGGCAAGCGACACTGGGCCAAGCCCCTAGGCCTCGGGTAATGGCCCCGAGGAGTAGCAGGACAAAAGCAGCACGGGCCACCCACGGCAATTCTACTTGTCGAGCATGCGTTGGTTTTCGTGAAGAGGAACGGTTGATGCAGCAAAGTAGATAAGTATTTCCCTCAGTTGTTGAGAACCAAGGTATCAATCCAGTAGGAGATACAAGCAAGTCCCAAATAGGTGCACCTACACAAATAATCAAACTCTTGCACCCAACGCTATAAAGGGGTTGTCAATCCCTTGAAGGTTACTTGCAAGGATGAGATTTGATAGAGATATATTGCTTAAACGGAAAGTCAAACAATAGGTAAAAGTAAGTAAAGTATTTTTGGTTTTAGATCTGAAAGTATAATATGGAAAATAGACTCGGGGGCCATAGGTTTCACTAGAGCCTTCTCTCATGATAGTAAGTTTTACGGTGGGTAAACAAATTATTGTCGAGCAATTGATAGAAAAGCGGATAATTATGATGATATCCAAGGCAATGATTATACATATAGGCATCACGTCTGTGTCAAGTAGACCAAAACGATTCTACGTCTACTACTATTACTCCACACATCGGCCGACTCCTGCCTGCATCTAGAGTATTAAGTTCATAAAAAACCGAGTAACGCATTAGGTAAGATGACATGATGTAGAGGGATAAACTCAAGCAATATGATGAAAACCCCATCTTGTTATCCTTGATGGCAACAATACAATACGTGTCTCGCTACACCTACTTTTTCATTGGGTGAGGACACCGCAAGATTGAACCCAAAATTAAGCACTTCTCCATTGCAAGGATTGCCAATCTAGTTGGCCAAACCAAACCAATAACTAGAAGAGACTTGCAAAGATATGAAATCATGCATATAAGAATTGAGGAAAGACTCAAATAATATTCATGGATAATCTGATCATAAACCCACAATTCATTGGATTTCGACAAACACACCGCAAAATAAAATTACATCAGATATATCTCCATGAAGATCATGAAGAACATGGTATTGAAGAGCAAAGAGAGAGAAGAACCCATCTAGCTACTAGCTATGGACCCGAAGGTCTGTGGTGAACTACTCACACATCATCGGAGGGGCAATGGAGTTGATGTAGATGCCCTCCATGATCGAATCCCCCTCCGGCAGACTACCAGAAAAGGCTCCAAGATTGGATCTCTTGGGAACAGGGGCTTCTGGCGGAGGAAAAGTGTTTTTGTGGATTGTTCTGATAATGCTGGAATATTGGGGAATTTATAATCTGAAGATTAGGGTCAGGGGAGCTGCCGTGGGCCCACAAGCCTACCCGGTGTGCCCTACCCCCCTGGGCGTGGCCCTAGGGATTATGGCCCCATGGTGGCTCCTCTGCCTTTGTTCTCAAGTCTCGTAGTTTCCTTTTGTTCCAGAAAAAATCATTCCAAAGGTTTTATTCCGTTTGGACTCCGTTTAATATTCCTTATGTGCAATTCTCAAAAACAAGGAAAAAACAGAAACTAGCACTAGGCTCTAGATTAATAGGTTAGTCCCCAAAATACTATAAAATAGCATATTAATGCATATAAAACATCCAAGATACGTTGGAGACGTATCAACATCCCCAAGCTTAATTCCTGCTCGTCCTCGAGTACGTAAATGATAAAAACAGAATTTTTGATGTGGAATGCTACCTAACATATTTATCCATGTAATATTCTTTATTGTGGCATGAATATTCAAATCCGTAAGATTCAAAACAATAGTCTAATATTGACATAAAAACAGTAATACTTCGAGCACACCAACAAGGTAGTCGTGTCCTTTCAAAATAACATGGCATTAGAAATTTATCCCTACAAAATCATATCATGGCATTAGAAATTTATCCCAACAAGGTATGCTCTATTAATGAAAAAACATCACACTTTGATTAACTTATAACTCAAAGAAAAAGAAATTACAACTCGATTCCTATGACAAAATATGACTCTATATGCAATATGAAGTGATGATGCAAGTCATAAAAAACTACATGGTGGAAGTTGCATGGCAATATATCTCGGAATGGCTATTGAAATGCCATAATAGGTAGGTATGGTGGCTGTTTTGAGGAATATATGGTGGCTATTTTGAGGAAGGAAGGTTTGGTGTACCGACGAAAGTTGCACGGTACTAGAGAGGCTAGCAACGATGGAAGGGTGAGAGTGCGTATAATCCATGGACTCAACATTAGTCATAAAGAACTCACATACTTATTTCAAAAGTCCATTAGTTATCAAACAAAGCATTAGACACATGCTCGTAGGGGAGAGGTTGGTAGGAGTTAACCATCGTGCGCTCCCGACCCTCACACAAAGGTCGACAATCATTAAACAAATCATGTTACGACTTCATTACATAACGGTTCACCATACGTTCATGCTACGGGGATCACAAGATTTAGCACATGTATCTCTTCCAATTCACAACTACTCACTAGCATGGCTCTCATATTACCATCCCTATTATCTCAAAACTATATGCAAGGAATCAAACTTCTCATAGTTTTTAGTGCACTTAATATGAAAGTTTTTATTATATCCCTCTTGGATGCCCATTATATTAGGACTAAATTCATAACCTAAACAAATTACCATGATGTTTTAAGAAACTCTCAAAATAATATAAGTGATGAACGAGAGTTTAATAATTTCTATAAAATATAACACCACCATGCTCTATAAAGATATAAGTGAAGCACTAGAGCAACATTGCCTAGCTCAAAAGATACAAGTGAAGCACATAGAGTATTCTAATAAATTCACGATTCAGCGTGTCTCTCTCAAAATATGTGTGCAGAAAGGATGCTTGTGGCAAACTAAAAATCAAAGACTCATATCATACAAGACGCTCCAAGCAAAACACATATCATGTGGTGAGTAAAAATATAGCCTCAAGTAAATTTACCGATGGATTGAAGATCAAAGAGGGGATTCCTTCCGGGGCATCCCATGGATTAGGATTTTTGGTATCCTTGAATATGACTTGGGGTTCCTTGGTCATCCCCAAGCTTAGTCTCTTGCCACTCTTTATTCCATAGTCCATCAAATCTTCACCCAAAACTTGAAAACTTCACAACACAAAACTGGACAGAAAACTCATGAGATCCGTTAGTATAAGAAAAATAAATCACAACTTTAGGTACTATTGTGATCTCATTATTTATTTATATTTGTGTAATAGGTACTGTATTCTAACTTTTCCATGACTCATACCCCCCCGATACGACCCACAGATACATCAAAATAAGCAAACGACACAAAGAAAATAGAATCTGTCAAAAACAGAATAGTCTGTAGCAATCTGTAAACTTCGAATACGTACGGAATGCTAAAAATTGTGAAAAATTAGTACAATCAGGGAAATTTATATATAAATCTTTTGTAAAATTTCAGATCAATTCGACTCTCTGAAACATTTAGAAAATACCTGGACTGATCACAAAAGTTTCTGTTTTTCAGCAAGATCAAATCAACAACTACCATAGATCACCCCAAAGGTTTTACTTGGCTCAAACACTCATTAAAAGACAAAAACACAATTACTAAAGAAGTAATAATGTGCAAAACACACCAAAACAGAAGAAAAAAGCAGAAAGCAAAATAAAATTGGGTTGGCTCCCAACAAGCGCTATTGTTTAACGCCCCTAGCTAGGCAAACCGCAATAGATCTAGGTATTGTCATCTCTGGTATGCAATCCAGAAGTATCTCTCATGATAGATTCACAAGGTAATTTTATTTTCTTCTTAGGAAAGTGTTCCATGCCTTTCCTTAATGGAAATTGGAATCTAATATTCCCTTCCTTCATATCAATAATTGCACCAATCGTTCTAAGGAAAGGTCTACCAAGAATAATAGGACATGTAGATTGCAATATATATCAAAAACAATGAAATCTACGGGCACATATTTTCTATTTGCAGCAATAAGAACATCATTAATCCTTCCCATAGGTTTTTTTATAGTGGAATCCGCAAGATGCAAATTTAAGGAACAATCATCAAATTCACGAAAACCTAACACATCACATAAAGTTTTTGGAATCGTGGAAATGCTAGCACCCAAATCACACAAAGAATGGAACTCATAATCTTTAATATTAATATTAATAGTGGTTTCCCACTCATCATATAGCTTTCTAGGTATAGAAACTACCAACTCAAGTTTTTCTTCAAAAGCTTTCATCATATCATCAACAATATGTTTAGTAAAATCTTTGTTTTGATTAAAAGCATGAGGAGATCTCAACATGGATTGCAGCAAGAAAATAAAATAAATTAAGGAGAATCTATCATGATTAAAGTAATTTAAATGCAAAAGAGTGGGTTCATTACTATTTAAAGTTTTGACCTCTTCAATCCCACTTATAGCAATCTTAGCATTAAGATCTATAAACTCCGAATCATTGGGACGCCTTTTAACTAAAGCTAACTCATCTCCAGTCCCATCCTTATCAAGATTAACATTGTAAATCAAAGATTCAATAGGATTTACATCAATCACTTTAATATCTTCATCAATATGATCACGAGAACACACCTTTTCAAGCCATTCACGCTTAGCACGTATTCTAGTGGTTCTTTCCTTACACTCATAAATAGAAATTCTCATATATTTTAAAGACTCACTAATATATTGCTTGGGTGGAATAGATCTATTTTTTAAAGAATCTATCTCAAGAGAAATTCTATCAACGTTCCTAGCCAAATCATCAATCTTGAGCAATTTTTCTTCAGTCATAGCATTGAAACCTTTTTGGGTACTAATGAATTCTTTAATATTACTCTCAAAATCAGAGGGCATTTTATTATAATTTCCATAATAATTTCTGTAGGAATTACCATAATTATTATAGGAATTAATAGGAAGCGGCCTAGCGTTGAAATTACCTCATAAGCGTTATTACAAAAATTGTTCCTACCAACAAAATTCACATCCATAGATTCATTATTATTTCCAATCAAAGAAGACAAAGGAATATCATTAGTATCAATAGTAACACACTTACTAGCAAACGATTTCATCAATTCATCCATCTTTTCACTCAAAGTATTAATCTCTTCAATAGCATGCACTTTCTTACTAGCAAGAGATCTTTCGGTGTGCCATTGAGAGTAATTTGCCATAATACTATCTAGGAGTTTAGTAGCTTCTCCTAATGTGATTTCCATAAAAGTACCACCCACGGCAGAATCTAAGAGATTCTTAGAAGCAAAATTCAATCCAGCATAGAAAATTTGTATAATCATTGATAAACTCAAACCATTCGCAGGGCAATTTTTAATCATAAGTTTCATCCTTTCCCAAGATTGTGCAACATGCTCATGATCAAGTTGCTTAAAGTTCATTATATCGTTCCTAAGGGAGATGACTTTAGCGGGCGGTAAGTACATGGAAATAAAAGCATCTTTACACTTATTCCATGAATCAACACTATTTTTAGGCAAAGATGAAAACCAAGTTTTAGCATGATCTCATAGTATGATCTCATAGTGAGAACGGGAATAGCTTCAATTTAAAAATATCATTATTGATATCTTTCTTATTTTTCATATCACACAACTCAACGAAAGTATTTAGATGGGATGCATCATCTTCATTAGCAAGGCCGGAAAATTGTTCTTTCATAACAAGATTGAGCAAAAGAGCATTAATTTCATAAGATTCCATACTAGTGGCAGGAAAAATAGGAGTACTAATAAAATCATTTTATTAGTATTGTAGAAGTCACACAACTTGGTATTCTCTTGAATCATCGTGACAAAGCAAGCAATCAAGCACACAAGCAAGCAAACTAAAAGACGAACGAAAAAGGGCGAATAAAAAGGCAAATCTGTTTGGTATTTTCTGAAAATCGTTTTAGAAGTGGGGGAGGGGAAAACGAGAGGCAAATGGCAAATAATGTATATGCAAGAGATGATTTTGTAATAATTACTTGGTAGGCTTGATGTAGATCTCCCCAGCAATGGCGCCAAAAATCCTTCTTGCTACTTCTCGAGCATGCTTTGGTTTCCGTGAAGAGGAACGGTTGATGCGGAAAAGTAGATAAGTATTTCCCTCAGTTTTTGAGAACCAAGGTATCAATCCAGTAGGAGATACAAGCAAGTCCCCAATAGGTGTACCTACACAAAGAATTAAACTCTTGCAACGAATGCTATAAAGGGGTTGCCAATCCCTTTAAGGTTAGTTGCAAGGATGGGATCTGATAGAGATAGGTTGCTTAAATGGAAAGTAAAGCAATAGGTTAAATTAATGCAGCAAAGTATTTTTGGTATTTTCGGTTTTAGATATGAAAGTATAAGATGGAAAATAGACCCGGGGGCCATAGGTTTCACTAGAGGCTTCTCTCATGATAGCAAGTATTACGGTGGGTAAACAAATTACTGTCGAGCAATTGATAGAAAAGCGGATAATTATGATGATATCCAAGGAAATGATTATGCATATAGGCATCACGTCCGTGACAAGTAGACCGAAACGATTCTGCATCTACTACTATTACTCCACACATCGACCGACTCCTGCCTGCATCTAGAGTATTAAGTTCATAAAGAACAAAGTAACGCATTAGGTAAGATGACATGATGTAGGGGGATAAACTCAAGAAATATGATGAAAACCCCATCTTGTTATCCTTGATGTCAACAATACAATACGTGCCTCGCTACCCCTACTTTGTCACTGGGTGAGGACACCGCAAGATTGAACCCAAAACTAAACACTTCTCCCATTGCAAGAATTACCAATCTAATTGGCCAAACCAAACCAATAAATCGAAGAGACTTGCAAAGATATGAAATAATGCATATAAGAATTCAGGAAAGACTCAAATAATATCCGTGGATAATCTGATCATCAACCCACAATTCATCGGATCTCGACAAACACAACGCAAAAGAGTATTACATCAGATAGATCTCCATGAAGATCATGAAGAACATGGTATTGAAGAGAAAAGAGAGAGAATAAGCCATCTAGCTACTAGCTATGGACCTGAAGGTCTGTGGTGAACTACTCGCGCATCATGGGAGGGGCAATGGAGTTGATGTGGATGCCCTCCGTGATCGAATGCCCCTCCGACAGATTACCAGAAAAGGCTCCAAGATTGGATCTCTCGGGAACGGAGGCTTCTAGCGGTGTAAAAGTGTTTTCTTGGCTTGTTCTGATAATGATGGAATATTTGGGAATTTATAAGCCGAAGATTAGGGTTAGGGGAGCTGTCATGGGCCCACAAGCCTGCCCGGTGTGCCCTACCCCCCTAGGCACGGCCCTAGGGCTTGTGGCCCCATGGTGTCTCCTCTGCCTTAGTTCTCAAGTCTCGTAGTTTCCTTCCGTTCCATAAAAAATCATTCCAAAGGTTTTATTCTGTTTGTAGTCTGCTTAATATTCCTTATCTGCAATTCTCAAAAACAAGGAAAAAATAGAAACTAGCACTAGAATCTGGATTAATAGGTTAGTCCCAAAAATAATATAAAATAGCATATTAATGCATATAAAACATGCAAAATATATAATATAATAGCATGGAACAATAAAAAATTATAGATACGTTGGAGACGTATCAGGCAACCACAGCATCGGCATGGCCTCGGGAGGATGGGCCTCTCGAGGCCTTCGGTACCTTGTCCGGGCGGCGCACGAGCACCTCACGGGGCATGCTTCACCGACAAAACACCCTTATGGCCACGTCGATGCATCGTGCTCATGTTTGGGACTTGGGAGCGCAATCCTATGATCGCGGTCACGCAGGTAACGATGCATTAGGGTTAGGGTCGTAAGGGCGTGCAACCGGGCAGAAATGACGGGATGATCCTTGACGGAGTTGGGAGCCACCAGGTCGTGTGCTTGGGGGCTTGCCCAGCTATCTACGGCTGTGACACTCTCACGTAATAATGAGCGGGCTGTATACGCCCGGAGCCCCCCGAGGACGCAGAGGGGTTCCTCCCACGCAATGTGGCAGCCACAGCCTAGAGCTGGAGGAGAAGTCAACACTGCCCATCAATGGCTATGCCCATGCAACATGGATGCCCTATGCTCAGCGCTGGGGGAAGACGAAGGCTAGCCTAGGGATCAGACGCGACATTTGCTTGCTTCTTTTTGGTGTTTGAGCTGCCATTTTTCGGAATGAAGTGTGAGAATTTTGAAACTTCATATAAAAAAGGGGCGGGAACTTTTCTCTCTGCGTTTCCTCGTTTTGCCAGACTTGAAATCTCTCTTTCTGAATGGTGTTTCACAAGGAGCCAAATGCTCCACGCCGCCCTGAGGCGCCTAAGAGCTGGACGGCGAGGACTTGCCACCTCAGGGGAAAGCAATTTTTAGCTGTTGACCCCCGCTCGGGGGCTCCAACCGCATCATGACGGTACATCATGGAGTCTCGGGAGACCCCAGGGCCTCCTGAGGCACAACCCGGAGGAACGGAATGGGGGATCGCTCAAGCGCCAAAGGGGGCTCCTGAGCAGCACACCTTAGGAGCCTTACCGGTCATATAGCCACTCGACCCCCTGATGTCCTCCTTGGTTTACGATTGGCATCAAGAGTGTCGGGGCCTTGCCCCGTGAAGTGCATCCTCGGTTTCCGGTCATACCTAACGGTGATGGGGAAATGTGTGGGACTGGGACCTATCGACGTATAGCGGTTTGAGCGTCGAAAAGGGGGCTCCTGAGCAGCATGCCTCAGGAGCCTTGCCGGTCATATAGCCACTCGACCCCCTGATGTCGTCCATTGTTTCCGGTCGGCATCAGGAGTGTTGGGGCCTTGCCCCATGAAGTGCGTCCTCGGTTTCCGGTCGTACCTAACGGTGGTGGGGAAATATGCGGGACTGGGACCTAAATACGTAGAGTGCCGAAAGGCCCCCCAGACCGTTCAGCAGACAGGAAGGAAGTATCCCGGACGAAGTGGCAGATCGACAGAACAAACCCGTCACGCCCCGCGACGTGTGAGATAGCCGGCGTTATACAAAGCTAAGTACTCTACCGAACCAAGTCGGAGCATGTCGGTCTAATAACGACCTCGACGACGGGATAATGATTACGCATACTAATGTAAGGATGTAGGAACTTTGGTCACCACATGCGGATGCCGAGGCCCCTGACGAGTGAAGCAACAAGGAAGGCGACACATGGGGAGGGGATCGATAACGACGAACCGCAGGGCCCAGGGCCCGACAAGAACGACGGCTGTGAGTCACCCCTCAAGGGGGAGAGCCTCGCGAGGGCCCTACCGGTGGCTGACATAGGGCCGCATCAATGGCGACGCCAACCCACACAACGGCCCGCAAGCGACCAGCAATTCGTGGAAGAAAAACAAGACGGCAAAGGTAACATGGAAAAGGTTAACGCCTGACAGGGCAGAGTTCTTCTTCAAACATTACAGGAACCAGGAAGGGGGAATAGAGGACGCCTAGCAGGAGAAGTCGCCATCGCCGCCCGCGCCGCCAGCCGGCTCGGCATCAGAGTCGTCCTCCTTGCTGGAGGCAGGCACCTGGATGAACCGCTCCACCATGGCCTCCACGTGCAGGCACACCTCGTCCCCGAGGGGGCGCTGGAGCCCGTCGGGCACCGGCTCCCCGACAAGCCAGAGGTCGAGCTACGGGGCGAGGCGGCGCAGGTTGGAGAAGACGAGCATCAAGGCAAGGTCCAGAAGGTCGCGCACGCCGACCGTGAGGGCCCCCCACCGCTACCTCTAGGGGAGGACGAGGGAGCTGAAGGAGCCGCGCGCTTCCCTGTGCCTGCGCCATTTCTCTGGACGCCATGAAGGACGAGAAGATGGGAAGAAGAGAAGGTTTTGTCGACAGAGCAAAGGAAATAGCAAGAAGCCTCCAAACCTCAATGCCCTTCGCCTACCATGGGCAGGGCAGATTTATAGGCATAACCACAGTCACGAGGCATTGTGGGAGAGCAAGCATTGCGTGCCTCTTGGGCGGCGCGAGGCGAATCAGTCAATGCAGTACCATCCACGTCGCCCCTCCTGCCATCCGAAGGGTCACATCCGTGTCAACAACATTCAATGGGAAGCAATGATGGCTAGTGCTGCACTCGGGCCGGCCTGGCCCGTAGGCGTTGGGGCCCGTGGCGCTTCGGGCCGTCCATGACGCTTCACCCCGAAGCCAGCTAAATGCGACTTGGGCCCAGGGGCTACTGCCGATGTTCTGTGAATGGGGGTATCCACACCTTCCTGCCTGCGGCCTAGGGCATGGCCCGCTTCATCGACCAAACACGGAAGGGCATGGCCACACTCAAGGTAAGGCCCTCGCGAGGGGCCTAGGCTCGCGACGAGGAACAGCGTCAGGACCAACAAGGGATGCGCCTCCTCAGGCCCCCTCCGGAGCGGCGGAGATCTCCATGCAAGGCCCATCCTTAGGAGTCAAGGGTGACGCAATGAAGGACAGGCGGGCGCCAGCGCGCCAGGCGGTGCAGTTTCCCCTTTGGTGCAAAGGGAGGAGGGACGTATCCCGGGTTCCCAAAGCACCGCCCAAAGGTTTCCATTCCGGTGCAACAAGACCACAACCACCCGCCCCGCAGGGCGGATGTCATCGCTGAGCCCATCCCTGCGCTATCGACAGCTACTTTGCAGGCGAAGACCGCCTTTGGGCAGTGCGAGCACGTAGTCTTGTTCCCCTTCAAATTTGGCCACTGTGGGATCCCTTCCCGCCATTGCGATAAGGGAAGAGGACCCGGGCCGCCGCTATATATAGAGGGTAGGCTACACCGTAGAAAAGGACCATGAATCCATTCAACTACTCACCCATCATCGAGCCATAGAGGGCCTTGAACACCTCGACGGGAGCCCTCATGAGGCTCTAAAAACACTGTACTAGTTCATCCCAACCACCTCCTTGCGAGGAAATCCACCAAAGCAGGAGTAGGGTATTACACTTCGCAGCGGCCCGAACCTGGGTAAACTGTCGTGTTCATCCTCTCCCTTGTCATCGTGCGAGTTTGTTGATGTGTTCATCGAGTAACGAGTTAGGTTGTGCGAGGCTACATGGGATCTTTGCACATGCCCCTGTATTCGAATCTTAAGGGTTTTGCGGAGCTCGAAATCCGAAAATAACTATTGGACTCCTCTCCCCAAACTTGTCCAAATTCCCGTCCAGATCCAATAGGGCTCCGGTATATCGGAGATTCCTCCATCAGAACACGAGAGATTTTACAGGCTTGTTGTAGACTCAAATCCACACAATTTCGTTGACGCAATTGTCAAAGCGATGCTCAAGAAGACAAGGACAACGAACACGAATTTGTTGTCTAGAAAAAACTACCATCAATCCGCAGATGAGCCATCGATCCTTTGCATTCACACAACGGACTCTCAATGAAATCACCAGTGTCTGTGTGAAAACCGGTAGACCTCGGGGTATAGGGTCCTGAGCTGTGGATCTCGGATGGATGGTAACAGGAACAAGGGAACGATGTTTACTCAGGTTCGGGCCCTCTTGATGGAGGTAATACACTACGTCCTGCTTTTGTGTATATCAATGGAGAAGTATCAAATATAGAGTTCTCGAGATCGTCAGATGTGTTCTGACTCTAGGGCTAGGTGTATGATATTGTGTTGATGTGTATCCATCTATCGACTAGCCTGGCCTCAGCTTATATAATGCACCGGAGGCCTCGGATAACAAAAGTCCTAGTCGGTTACGTCGGTGGAGAGGAGTCCTTGTCTTGATTACCAAGTCTAGCGGAATCTTCCTTGTATATGTAATGGGTTGCCCGAAGTGTCCTATTAGTGAACCGCCATGGGGGTTCTCGACCCGACCCACCTGGTCGAGGGATGACGTGGTGAGTACCCCCAGTCTAGGACACCATCAATTAGGAATAGCAAAACAGCATCGGATAGGAAAGAAGCACACCAACTTGCTATTTACTTAGATCTAGGGCCCTCCATTCATATCCATTGGGGTTTTCTCCCCTGCCGCTAGTGCGGGACGGCCATAGTAGAGAAACCACACCAGATTTCCGACGTCACGAGGCGGGAGCTTGTGGTGACGGCAAAGCCCCGTGGAGTAGAAGTGAAAGGAGTCTAGATGTAGAAGGTGACACCGGAACGAAAAGGAAGAGCAGAAATGAGGAGTGAAGACCACGGGAAAAATGCATGTTAAGTCGAAGAGCCAATGTGCAAGGCATTGGAGAAAGCTCCCGAAGACGTCGCTAATAGTAAGTTTCACACGGTGATGCTTCTACTTGGTAATTTTCGGCGAACTAGTTTTTAAAGAACTTAAATATTAAATTGGGAGAAAATACAAAAATAATACTATAAGAAAAATTACAATATTAGTTTGGTACAACCTAAATTGAGGGGGAAATGTAATATGCTATGAGTCAAAAGAAATAAAATAAAATAGTTAATATTGCACGTTGAAGAAGCGAATGCAGTATATTAGTGATGTAAAAAAAGTTGTACAATTATACTTTGGTACTATGGAGTCACCAAAATCATAATGCAGAAGTTGCGATTCAACAGAACTGCAAGATCTGCTGAGAAAAAGTGCAAGGACGGAACGAAAATGAACAAGATAATAGTTCGACAAATTTAAATGGAGTTGAGACACAAGGTGATGGAACGAGAAAAAGGAAACAACCGTATGACATAAAAGACAAGGCTGCATCTGGATCCATCATGTAATGATACGAATGAACTAAAAAGTATGTGAACTCAAATAATGGATAAGAAGAACAGAAAAAATTTAACTACACGGTGAGAACTGAGAACAAAGTGTTAAAGGATAGAACGTACGGAAAAATGACACATGAGTCTATGGTCGAAAGGTGAGCTTATAGAACAACATTGTTTGGCTATAAATTATGCATACAAGGTAGTGAAGCTCAATGGGTAGCAAACACAAAATGTAATTATATGCCAATAATTGATTTAGATGTGTTTTAAGAATATGTGAAGATTAGAAGTTAACCTTAAAGTAGAGCGCAATCAAGAAAAGTTGTTTCAAAAGAAGGGCGATTTAGAAAATGTGACAGAGCAGGGTCTCACAAATCATGAAATGCACTAAGATCTCACAAGAGTACTATCAAAAGTACAAAACAGTTATGTGCATGAGCAACACATGTCTACGAACAGCTCCATACAATGTGATCAGGTACATATGGCAGAACATAAGATAAACTTAAAGGATTGTGATACGTTCCTAATGTTTGGTATATTAGGATAGATCCGAACGATTCCTGATGAAAAAGCAACCGCAGCGGTCACACGAAAAAGAAACCGCAGCAGTGTGGGCAGAGAGCGAACGCGATTCAGCCCAAAAGAATCCTTTCCTATATCTAATTGGTGCATACATGTAGAAAAAACAAAATAGCTGATGTTAGCGAAGATTACTTCTAAACTTAAAATTCAAAATATTTTATAGCACAAACCGCCACTCCGATTGAAAAACAGTTTTCACAGAAAAGTTCTGTCGCGATGAGATCTTCGAAAGTAGATTCCATGTTGATATGTTTCGACGACTTTTTTTGGAACAAAAGTTACCACACATGAACTAAGTAAGTTATCAGCTCTGTTGTGTATATGCAACCATGCTATTTACACAGAAGGTATCGGGGTATGTATTGTGATCAATTTTTTCCACGGGTCAAAAGTACCACGGTGTTTGTACTGGAGTTATTATCGTGCTATTTACACAGAAAATTATAGGGGTATGTTTTTAACAACTTTTTCCCTAGGTAAAAATGTTACCGTGGTGTTTGTATGTAAGTTATCAGCCCTGTTGGGCAAACATTAACATGTTATTCACATAGATGTTAGCGGGGTATAGTTTTCAATATTTTTCCCCGTGTCAAGAAAGTATTGTGGTAGCTTAAACAGTTTGTCCGATTCAAAACTGTTTTCTAAGTGAGACTTTCAAAACCAGATCCCATGTTAGTATGTTACACCTACCTTTTTTCGTTAAAAAGTTGCCATACCTAGGCTACCTAAGTTGTAGCTCTGTTGTGCATATATTATCATGATACTTGCACATGAGTAACTGGGAAGGGAGTGTTTTTAATAAAAAATCCCGCATCAAAAAGGTTACCACGCATGGGTGTAGTAAGTTATCAACTCTGTTGTGTTGTATGACCATGCCTTTTACACATGAGTTATCACACGTGTTTTTAAACAACTTTTTCCCATGTCAGAGAAGTTACCACGCCTTTTACACATGAGTTATCACACGTGTTTTTAAACAACTTTTTCCCATGTCAGAGAAGTTACCACGCTGGAGCTGATTAAGTTATCAGCTCTATTATGCATATATTACCATGCTAGTTACATAGAAGTTATCACATATATGATTTTAGCAAACTTTTATCTCTGATCAAAAGTTATGATGATGTTTCTAGTGAGTTATCAGGTTTGTTGTGTGCATATTACCATGTTACTTGCATAAAAGTTATCGGGTGTATTTTTCCTCAACTTTTCCCGGGGCCAAAATTTATTGCGATATTTGCACATGACTTATCAACTTTGTTGTGGGTGTATTACCATGTTATTTACACACCAGTTATCAGAGATGTTTGTCAACACCTTTTATCCTCTGACAAAGTTAGCAGATTTATTGTGCATACATTACCAGGTTTTTTACATAGAAATTTTCAAGATTATTCAAAATTATTATGGTATTTGTAGTGAGCTGCCAATTTTGTTGTGTATATAATACCATGTTATTTGCATAGTAGTTACACGGATATGGTTTTCAACACCATCACCCCACGGGTCAAAGTTATCGTGATAGTTGTGCGTAAGTTACCATGTTTTGTGGTGCTTATATCACCATACTATTTACACATCAATTACCGGACGTATGTGACAACACCATTTTTCCCTGGCCAAAAAGTTACCACGCGTGGACTGAGTAGGTTATCACCTCTGTTGTGCCTACATTACCATGTTATTTACAAATATATTATCAATGATATATTTGAACAAACCTTTTGTCAATGAAAGTTATCATTGTGTTTATACGTAAGTTATCGGGTATGTGGTCCGTAAATTACCATGTTATTTACATATAAATTATAAAAGTTTCGTGATGAACAGACTTAAGTCGATCTAGTCGAATAAACAAGAAGGCATGCATATGAAGGACAACGAATGAAATGAAACAAATCATCTCATAAAAATGCGTCAATTTGGCTTGCTAAGAAGTGCATCATGCCTAGAATTGTGAATGTGACAGGAGATAAAACAAAAAATGGTCTGCACCACAAGCACTACAACCACGCACCAGATTTTCTTACCGTTGTGTGTTGGAAAAAGTCACTTTCGCGAACGACACGCACCGGGAGACAAGCGAGAGAAAAACAAACATGATTTTCTTTAACAAAATAGCAACATGAATGGCAACCCCGTCAAAGTGTTTGTGAAAGAAATAATACACTTCACAAATAAAAGAAACTAAAAAAGAATGCTTTTTTTGCTTATACGGAAGTTGAAAAAGCTTAAGTACATATTCCTATCTTGTCAAACAACAAACAGGACATGTTTAGTTGGTTAGTGCATTGTTGGGGCACTTCACGGGCGTGGGTTTGAGTCCCCATTTAATCCATTATTTTTTCTTACATGAAAATCGAAAAATCATCATCTCGAGTGGGCCAGGCTGGTGACCGTGTGTTGGGAAAAAAATCTGGATTAAGAGAAAGACGTGGGTTGTGCGGCCGATCCGGATCATTCGGGTCTATTGTAAAAGCAAGAACGTTTGGAAAATACAAAATTCGAAACTTAAATTCATAGGCCGACGTGAATAAGAAACAAGTAAACCCCTTCACTACTATGGTGGTGCATGAACATCAGCTTCTACCGGACTTTGAATTTTGTTTACTTTAGTACTTGTGGCCAGCCATTAATGATGATACGATCCTCGAGAGAAGATATATACCTACATGTGAAATAGACAGAGATGTGTACTTACATGTGAAAGAGACAGTGGGAGGATGTAGAATAATCCTGATCAAACCTACTTTATCTACAAATTTGGCATTGCACATTTCGGCAGTTTCTGTTGCAACAAAAGTAGTGTAAGAAAGCAATGATTACACATACTAGTATAAGTGTGTGGAAAACATAATATGGAATAGAAAAATTACAGACAGTTTCTTCTTAATGTTAGACTTCGTCAAAGTGTGCATGAGTAGAGCGTATGGAGGATCAGCATTCTCACTTTCATATTTACTTACAAACCAGTAAATACGCTCAATAAACTTAATTACGTGGCCAATGTGTTTCCAGGTTGCCGTTGTGCGACATTGTGTTTCATCCAATTTGAAGTAAGCTATGACATGTACTATCTCCATTCCATAATATAGTACGTCCGTGCTTTTCGAGATCTAACTTTGATCATAGATTTAACCAATGAGACCGATTGTGGCAGGAACAGAAATTATATTATTTAATTCGTATCCGAATGAAGTTTTCGATGGTACAATTTTTCCTCTCGCCGCAGTCACTCATATTGGTTAAATTTATGGTCAAACTCAAAGCTCGAAATCTGAGGACGCACTATATTATGGAATAGAGGGAGTATATAAGCAAGGTAAGTTTGTCGGTAAGGTCTAAATTCAGGGCAAGGAGTAAATAATATTATATCAGCGCAAGTTGAAATTTCAATCTTGCCCTTACATCATATTTCGATGTTGATGACAATATACATGTAGGGGACAAACCGTGTTTGTTAAGTAAATCTCAGGTGTTAGTCCTCGCGTGAAAATGTTTGTGGATGACGGACATTCAATATATATATGAGTAAAGGAAGAAGATACAAGAGGATAACAAGTTCGTCTTTTCTTGAGTATAGGGATCATGTACTATTAAGAGGGGATCAATAGGGTTAGTAAAAGATTTGCTTGGATCATCACGAATTCCAAATACTTCTCTCAAGCCTTCTTATCAATGTTTTGATTCTATCCACCATATATGTCCAAGACTTATTCATTACATTTGGATTGTACCCTCAGTTAGACACTATCTTGCTTATCTCTGTCTCGCCGGATGTCCAGGCTTGAGTCGGAGATACGGGTTGGTAGCCATAGAACCTTGTTATGTTTCTTTACACCACCAATCGAATGTCCGTCCCATGGCTGGATGTCCATTCTCACTAAAAAACATTCTGACGTCCAGGTCCCCTTGGAAATCCAAGGCACATGGTCCCGAACCTTGTATGCTTTTCAATGGACAGTTGCCGGGTGTCCGGATTCCCTCTGAACGTCCGGGTTCTCATCCCTTGTCTGGATCTCCGGGACTCCGGACTCGCCCTATGCAGAACATGGCATGTTCTCACTCCTGAACTGCCTGATGTTCGGCCACACCATCGGTTGTTTGATTCTTTCTGAACGGACAGATGTCTGGGTCGTCCCAAAAATTCTCCCCCTCCTATACAGAACGTCGGATATGTTCATCGCGGGTTCGTCGGATGTCCTACATGTACCACTAGATATCCTAAACTTCCAACATTGACGATGTCCGGGACATGCTCTGGATGTCTGGGTCCTCTAGATCTGCTCTGTTCTGTGCATATAATGTGGCATTTTCTTTTGGACCAGATGTCCGGCCCAACACAACCACTTACACTACAATGGCCATATTTTCACTACCACTATATGCACTCTGGGAGAAGGCTGACCATTCATTTTGAGCTAACCCTAGAACACGTTTTACTCCCTCTCACATCCTCCTACACCAAATCCAAGATCTCGGCAGAATTTGTGAGAGTTCTTGAGAAGTTTTCCAATCAAGTGATAGATCCACTCCTCCTCTTATCTTGACCAAAGTAATTCATGATCTGAGCAAGTTTTCAGCTTTTCCCCATCATTCTTATTACTCTTGGGGGGTTGGAGACTCCTAGGTGGTAGGAGTTCTTCGGAGAGGAATCAACCATTGTGATTTGATAACCCACAAGTATAGGGGATCGTGACAGTCTTCCCGGTTAGTATTTCACCCAAATTTATTGATTCGACACACGGGGAGCCAAAGAATATTTATGAGCCTTAGCATTTGAGTTGGTAATTCAACCACATCGAAAACTAAATCTCTGCAACAAAGTGTTTAGTAGCATAGTAGTATGATAGTTTGATAGTAGCGACAACAGTAGCAGTTTGTAGTGCATGTAATAGCAGCAACAACAATAGTAATTTAGCAAAATAAATATGAGCAAAGTGTAGGCTTTGGATAAATGACGGGTATTTGGATAATTGGATGGCATTCATCATATAACATTCACAACCTAGAGGACACAGAACTAGCTCCAAATCATCAATGTAATGTAGGCATGTATTTCGTAAATAGTTATATATGCTTATAATAAAAACTTGCATAACATCTTTTGTCCTACCGTCCCGTGGTAGCGGCTTCCATAAGGAAAACTAAGCGATATTAAGGTCCCCTTTTAATAGCAAACCGGAATAAAGCATTAACCCATGGTGAATACATGAACTCCTCATACTACGGTCATCGCCGGATGTGGTCCCAATTATTGTCACCTTGGGGGCTACGTATCATAACACATAATCGGTGCATACAACTTGCAAGATAGGATCCAAAAGACTCCCATATTCATGAAAACATAATATCTTCAGATCTAAAATCATGGCACTCGGGCCCTAGTGAAAAGCATTAAGTATAGCCAAGTCACAGCAGCATCAATCTCAGAACATTGTGAATACTACGGATCAAGCCCTAACAATTTTCTCGATTACATGATAAATTGCTACTTCTTGATCTTGCGTTGGTTTTTACCTTGAAGAGGAAAGGGTGATGTAGCAAAGTAGAGGTAAGTATTTCCCTCGGTTTTGAGAACCAAGATATCAATCTAGTAGGAGGTACAAGCAAGGACCCAATCTATGCACCTTCACAAACAATCAAACACTTGCACCCAACGCTATAAAGGGGTTGTCAATCCCTTCACAGTCACTTGCAAGGATGAGATTTGATAGAGATAGACATAAAAGTTTACTAAAAGTAAAACTGAATAAAAGTAAATAAAATGGTAGGAAGGTATTTTTGGTTTATATATATGAAAATATATAATGGAAAATAGACTCGGGGCCATAGGTTTCACTAGAGGCTTGTCTCTTGAAGGAAAATAATACGGCGGGTGAACAAATTACTGTCGAGCAATTGATAGAAAAGCGCAAAGTTATGACGATATCCAGGAAATGATATGCATATAGGCACCATGTCCGTGTCAAGTAGACCGAAACGATTCTGCATCTACTACTATTACTCCACACATCGACTGACTCCTTCCTGCATCTAGAGTATTAAGTTCATAAAGAACAGAGTAATGCCTTAAGTAAGATGACATGATGTAGAGGGATAAACTCAAGCAATATGATGAAAACCCCACCCTTTTTTTCCTCGATGGGAACAATACAAATACGTGCTTCGCTACCCCTACTTTGTCACTGGGTGAGGACACCCTAAGATTGAACCCAAAACTAAGCACATCTCCCATTGCAAGAACTACCAATCTAGTTGGCAAACCAAACCAATAACTCGAAGAGAAATACAAAGATATGAAATCATGCATATAAGAATTCAGAGAAGATTCAAATAATATTCATAGATAATCTGATCATGAGTCCACAATTCATCGGATCTCGACAAACACACCGCAAAAGAAGATTACATCGGATAGGTCTCCAAGAACATCGAGGAGAACATGGTATTGAGGATCGGAGAGAGAGAGAATAAGGCATCTAGCTACTAGCTATGGACCCGTAGGTCTGAGGTAGACTACTCACGTTTCATCGGAGGAGCAATGAAGTTGATGTAGAAGCCCTCCGTGATCGAATCCCCCTCCGGCAGATTACCGGAAAAAGGCCCCAAGATGGGATCTCAAGGAAACAAAAGGTTGTAGTGGCGGAAAAGTATTTTTGTGGCTCTCTCTGATGGTTTGGGAATATATGAGAATATATAGGCGAAGAGTTAGGGTTAGAAGGCCTCCAAGGGACCCACAAGCCTGGGGGCACCCCCCTAGCGAGCACCCTGGCGGCTTGTCATCTGCTGCCAGGTCTTCTAACATCCTCTCCAGATCTTCTAGATGTCTTCTAGTCCAAGAAAAATCATCGCGAAAGTTTTATTTCGTTTGGACTTCATTTGATATTTCTTTTCTGTAAAACTTAAAAACAGGGAAAAAACAGAAACTGGCACTTGGCTCTAGGTTAATAGGTTAGTCCCAAAAATAATATAAAATAGCATATTAATGCATATAAAACATCTAAAATAGATAATATAATAGCATGAAACAATAAAAAATTATAGATACGTTGGAGACGTATCAAGCATCCCCAAGCTTAATTCCTACTCGTCCTCCAGTGGGTAAATGATAAAAACAGAATTTTTGATGTGGAATGCTACCTAAGATATTTATCCATGTAATTTTCTTCATTGTGGCATGAATATTGAAATCCACAAGATTCAAAACAAAGTTTTATGTTGATATAAAAACAATAATACTTCAATCATACTAATAAAGCAATCGTGTCTTCTCAAAATAACATGGCCAAAGAAAGTTATCCCTACAAAATCATATAGTCTGGCTATGCTCCAGCTTCATCACACAAAGTATTAAATCATGCACAACCCCGGTTTTAGCCAATCAATTGTTTCATACTTTAGTATTTTCAAACATTTTCAACTCTTACGCAATACATGAGCATGAGCCATGGACATAGCACTATAGGTGGAATAGAATATGATGGTTCTGGAGAAGACAAAAGACGGATATAGTTTCACACCAACTAGGCATATCAACAGGCTATGGAGATGCCCATCAATAGATATCAATGTGAGTGAGTAGGGATTGCCATGCAAAGGATGCACTAGAGCTATAGGTGTATGAAAGCTCAAAAAAAGAAACTAAGTGGGTGTGCATCCAACTCGCTTTCTCACGAAGACCTAGGGAAATTTGTGGAAGCCCATCATTGAAATATACAAGCCAATTTCTATAATGAAAAATTCCCACTAGTATATGAAAGTGTCAATATAGGAGACTCTCTATCCTGAAGATCATGGTGCTACTATGAAGCAAAAGTATGGAAAAAGGATAGTAGCATTGCCCCTTCTCTTTTTTTACTTTCTCTCCTTTTTTTTCTTTTGGTGGGCTTCTTTGGCCTCTTTTTTAATAAAGTACAGAGATTCATCCCGACTTGTGGGGGAATCTGTTGACACACGACTTTGGCATGGTCGAAAACATAATTAAGAAGGTCTCAAATGGAAAAGTGTTCAAAGTGAGAAAGTTTGGTATCGTTGAAATAAGAAACCTTTATACTTGGGCCATAGCCATCCGATCTCATCTCTAAGGCCGAAGTTGTGTTCGAAGTACTGAGATTTTGTATGCAGAACACTATTCGGATGATTACGCCCCCGAGACGGCTACATATAAGAAAATTTTCTACAGGTATTGTCTTCGTCTTGTCGAAACGATCGATTTTGATATAAAAATCATCTCAATCCAAGTATGTATGCAAAAGTTAGAGCCATCGGAATGCAGCCCTACGAGGAGGCAAAATATGACGCGCCCCACCAGACACGTGTCTGATGGGTAGCGCCACCAATCAGTTGTCTTGCGTAAGAGATTTGGCCCTCAATATGGTGTCAAATCGAAAAACGTTCAACAAGAAAGTTGTTTGTCTCGTCGTCAAATTTTCTTTTGGGAGCATCTTCATCCGAAGTCGTTTGTGGTATGTGGGACCTAAAAACCGAACTAATGTCCCAGACATACCTAAATCCAAGTTCGGTTAATTTTGGAAAGATTTGGACGTGATCTGGAGTCCTTTTCTTGTACGGGAAGTCTAGACGCCTCATAAATAGACGAGAGATGACAGCCGATTGAACAACACACAATCGAACAAACACATCTACTACTTTTTTGTGTTCATCTATCCCATACCCTCGTATCTTCTTCCTCGTTCTTCGTTCGTTATTTTGTTGAAGGCCAACGATCCACGAGACCCTAGGGGCGATCAGGTTGACCCAGGGCAGCCCATAGCCGCTGCGCGCCCTGACGGGGTCTTTCCCGGGCGTGTGGGGTTTCGGGTTCTCAAAAGCACCCGCCGGATTGCTTGCGTACCGCACTTCCGGACGGGTCTCCTTCGACATGAGCTGTGGTGCATCACCCCCGGCGTCGAGGGTACATTGTGACGTGTTCGTGTGCGAACACACTTTTTGGCGACTCCGCTAGGGACGAAACTTCGAACGGTCTCCAGCCCGTTTTTGCTACAAAGAGAACGTCATCAAGCGGCTGCAATCTACGATGACATGTATCATCAATCCTCGTACGTAGATGCAAATAGCCATCATGTTGTTGTTGCTAGATCTTTCAATGGATATGTCATGTCGGCCAGGCCTAACGAGCAAAGGCCAACTAGTTATTCTGGTGAAGGAGCTTGGAATTTACATAATCGCGACATGCAACTTATGGATCGGAACTTCCGTCCATCGGCAACACCTTTCAATATGCCGGTGAACAAAACAACGAGTTCAGATGCTAAATATAAGACACCTTGTGTACAGGAGTGTGTCCTGCAATTTTATTCATCGACAACCGACTCGCAATATGGGGGTTCATCCCCAAACATGCCAATGGATGGGAGAATCGGCCACGCTTCCATTAGCTATTGGGTTGATTATCCCCAATCATCATATACTACACCTCATGAGATTAATTGTTCAGCTACATATGCAACTAAAAATATTCATGACTCAGCTCACCTTCATGGTTATGGCCGAGTGAATGTAGATTCTACTGGAGCATTTGTGTCTAATATTGTAGGAGATGAGGTGGCTTTAGCTGCATTGAAGTGTTTAGCCCAAAATAAGAAGATTAGTGCTCTTTGTCTTGAGCAACATGATAAGGTGTTTGTTCCTGATTATGAGGCAATAAGAGATAGGGTTTTGCAAGAAGACAAACTATTTCCAATTGATCAAATTGTCAAGAGAAAATATTCAACAACAATGCCTATGTCTCTGCCTATCGTTGCAGCATGTTATACACCCCCAATACAATTGCAAAATTTCGGCAACATCAATGCATTGCCAAAAGATCCTTAAAGCATTGGGGGGCAAGCCTATCCATCTAGTGATGAGTCTAAAGAAACACATGTGGCCCGAATGGACGAGGTCAAGCCAAAGCTCATAGGAGATTGCATCAATAATTTTACTACACCGACTCTTGACGAGTTACCAACAGAATATCGACAGGCTTATGAAGCACTCAAGAAGAAGCATGAAGAGGAAGATTTCCAAGAATATTTCAAGTTCCTTCCTCCATGCAACAACATGTTGTCCTTTCTGTGATGTTACAGCAAGATAAAAAAGAAGCTTTGCAAACAAATCAGCAAAAAAAATATTCATTCGGCTAGTATGTTGGATGTTGGGAGACATAGTAGTAAATCAAAAAAATTCCTACGTGTTCACCAAGATCGATCTATGGAGAAACCAGCAACGAGTAAGGGGAGAGTGGATCTTCATACCTTGAAGATCGCTAAGCGGAAGCGTTACAAGAACGCGGTTGGTGGAGTCGTACTCGTTGCGATTCAGATCGCGGTGGACTCCGATCTTAGCGCCGAACAACGGCGCCTCCGCGTTCAACACACGTGTACCCCGGTGACGCTCCTACGCCTTGATACAGCAAGGAGGAAGGAAAGGTTGAGGGAGAGCTGCAGCATGACGGTTTGGTGATGGTGGATCTGCGTGGTCTCCGGCAGGGCTTCGCCAAGCACTACGGAGAACGAGGTGTAGGAGGAATAGGGCTGCGCCGAGAGGGAGAGACTTGTGTTCTTGGTAGCCCCAAAACCACCACTATATATAGGAGGAGGAGGATGAGGAGGGAGGGTTGTTCCCTAGGGTTCCCACCCTAGGGGCCGGCGGTATAATTCCCTTTGTCTACCGGTATGATACTTTCCCTAGATTCGATCGTCGGTATCCCTATACCTTGTTCAATCTCGTTTCTGGCAAGCCTCTTTACTCGTTCCATAACACATCATCCCGTGGCTAACTCCTTAGTCACATTGAGCTCATTATGATGATGGCTTACCGAGTGGGCCCAGAGATACCTCTCCGTCACACGGAGTGATAAATCCTAGTCTCGATTTGTGCCAACCCAACAGACACTTTCGGAGATACCCGTAGTGCACCTTTATAGCCACCCAGTTACATTGTGACGTTTGGCACATACAAAGCATTCCTACGGTATCCGGGAGTTGCACAATCTCATGGTCTAAGGAAATGATACTTGACATTAGAAAAGCTTTAGCAGACGAACTACACGATCTTGTGCTATGCTTAGGATTGGGCCTTGTCCATCACATCATTCTCCTAATGATGTGATCCCGTTATCAATGACATCCAATGTCCATGGTCATGAAACCGTGACCATCTATTGATCAACGAGCTAGCCAACTAGAGGCTCACTAGGGACATATTGTGGTCTATGTATTCACACATGCGTCACGGTTTCCGGTTAACACAATTATAGCATGACCAATAGACAATTATCATGAACAAGGAAATACAATAATAACCATTTTATTATTCCCTCTAGGGCATATTTCCAACAGTCTCCCACTTGCACTAGAGTCAATAATCTAGTTACATTGTGATGAATCGAACACCCATAGCATTCTGGTGTTGATCATGTTTTGCTCATGAGAGAGGTTTAGTCAACGGATCTGCGACATTCAGATCCGTATGTACTTTACAAATATCTATATCTCCCTCCTGAATGTAATCACGGATGGAGTTGATGCGGCACTTCATGTGTCTTGTCTTCTTGTGAAACCCGGGCTCCTTCGCAAGGGAAATAGCTCCAGTGTTGTCACAGAATAGAGTCATCAGGCCCGACGCATTGGGAATCACTCCTAGGTCGGTGATGAACTCCTTCATCCAGACTCCTTACTTTGTTGCTTCTGAAGCAGCTATGTACTCCACTTCACATGTAGATGCCGCCACGACGCTTTGCTTGCTGCTGCACCAGCTGACTGCCCCTCCGTTCAAAATATACACGTATCCGGTTTGCGACTTGGAGTCGTCTGGATCTATGTCGAAGCTAGCATCGACGTAACCCTTTATGACGAGCTCTTTGGCACCTCCATATACAAGAAACATGTCCTTTGTCCTTTTCAGGTACTTCAGGATATTCTTGACCGCTGTCCAGTGTTCTGCTTCGGGATCACTTTGGTACCTCCCTACCAAACTTATGGCAAGGTTCACATCAGGTCTAGTACACAGCATGGCATACATAATAGAGCCTATGGCTGAAGCATAGGGAATGACACTCATCTCTTTTCTATCCTTTGCCGTGGTCGGGCATTGAGTCGTACTCAATCTCACACCCTATAACACAGGCAAGAACCCCTTCTTGGACTGATCCATATTGAACTTCTTCAATATCTTTTCAAGGTATGTGCTTTGTGAAAGTCCTATGAGGCATTTCGATCTATCTCTATAGATCTTAATACCCAATATGTAAGCAGCTTCTCCAAGGTCCTTCACCGAAAAACATTTATTCAAGTAGGCCTTTACACTTTCCAAAAGTTCTATATCATTTCCCATCGACAATATGTCATCCACATATAATATGAGAAATGTTATAGAGCTCCCACTCACTTTCTTGTAAATACAGGGTTCTCCATAAACTTGTATAAACCCAAACGCTTTAATCACCTCATTAAAGCGAATGTTCCAACTCCGAGATGCTTGCACCAGCCCATAGATGGATCGCTGGAGCTTGCATACTTTGTTAGCATATTTAGGATCGACAAAACCTTCCGGCTGCATCAAATACAGTTCTTCCTTAAGGAAGCCATTAAGGAATGTCGTTTTGACGTCCATTTGCTAGATCTCATAATCATAAAATGCGGCAATTGCTAACATGATTCGGCCGGACTTCAGCATCGCTACAGGTGAGAAAGTCTCATCATAGTCAACTCCTTGAACTTGTCGATAACCCTTAGCGACAAGCTGAGCCTTATAGATGGTCACATTACCTTCCGCGTCAGTCTTCTTCTTAAAGATCCATTTGTTTTCAATGGCTCGCTTATCATCAAGCAAGTCCACCAAAGTCCATAATTTGTTCTCATACATGGATCCTATCTCGGATTTCATGGCTTCAAGCCATTTGTTGGAATCCGGGCCCGCCATCGCTTCTTCATAGTTCGAAGTTTCACTGTTGTCCAACAACATGATCTCCAGGACAGGGTTGCCATATCACTCTGGTGCGGAACGTGTCCTAGTGGACCTTCGACGCTCAACAGTAACTTGATCTGAAGTTTCATGATCATCATCATTAACTTCCTCTCCAGTCGGTGCAGGCTCCACAGAAACAACTTCCTGTGCTGCGCTACTCTCCGGTTCGAGTGGAGGTACAATTACCTCATCAAGTTCTATTTTCCTCCCACTTACTTCTTTCGAGAGAAACTCTTTCTCGAGAAAGGATCCATTCTTGGCAACAAAGACTTTGCCTTTGAATCTGAGGTAGAAGGTATACCCAATAGTCTCTTTGGGATATCCTATGAAGACGCACTTTTCCGCTTTGGGTTCGAGCTTCTAAGGTTGAAGTTTCTTCACATAAGCATCGCATCCCCAAACTTTTAGAAACGACAGCTTAGGTTTATTTCCAAACCATAATCCATACGGTGTCGTCTCAACGGATTTTGACGGTGCCCTATTTAAAGTGAATGCGGCAGTCTCTAACGCATATCCCCAAAATGATAGCGGTAAGTCAGTAAGAGACATCATAGATCGCACCATATCCAATAGTGTGCGATTACGACATTCAGACACACCATTTCGCTGAGGTGTGCCAGGTGGCGTGAGTTGTGAAATAATTCCACATTTCCTTAGGTGTGTGCCAAACTCGTGACTTAAATATTCTCCACCATGATCAGATCGTAGGCACTTTATTTTCCTGTCACGTTGATTCTCTACCTCACTCTAAAATTCCTTGAACCTTTCGAAGGTTTCAGACTTGTGTTCATTAATTAGACATACCCATATCTCCTCAAGTCATCAGTGAGGGTGATAACATAATGGTAGCCACCGCGGGCCTCAACGCTCATTGGACCGCATACATCTTTATGTATTATCTCCAACAAGTCAGTTGCTCGCTCCATTGTTCCAGAGAACGGAGTCTTGGTCATCTTTCCCATGAGGCATGGTTCGCATGTGTCAAATGATTCAAAATCAAGAGACTCCAAAAGTCCATCAGCATGGAGCTTCTTCATGCGTTTGACACCAATATGACCAAGGCGGCAGTGCCACTTGTAAGTGGGACTATCGTTATCAACCTTACACTTTTTGGTACTCACACTATGGACATGTGTAACATCACGTTCGAGATTCATCAAAAATAAACCATTGACCAGTGGGGCATGACCATAAAACATTTCTCTCATATAAATAGAACAACCATTATTCTCAGATTTAAATGAGTATCCATCTCGCATCAAATGAGATCCAGATACAATGTTCATGCTCAAAGTTGGTACTAAATAACAATTATTGTGATTTAAAACTAATCCCGAAGGTAGATGTAGAGGTAGTGTGCCGACGGCGATCACATCGACCTTGGAACCATTCCCGACGCGCATCGTCACCTCGTCCTTTGCCAGTCTCCGCTTATTCCGCCGCTCCTGCTTGGAGTTACAAATGTGAGCAACTGCACCGGTATCATATACCTAGGAGCTACTACGAGCGCTGGTTAGGTACACATCAATAACAAGTATATCACATATACCTTTAATGTTGCCGAACTTCTTATCCGCTAAGTACTTGGGGCAGTTCCGCTTCCAGTGACCGGTACCCTTGCAATAAAAGCACTCAGTCTCAGGCTTGGGTCCATTCTTGTTCTTCTTCTCGGCAACTTGCTTACCAGGCATGGCAACAGCTTTGCCGTCCTTCTTGAAGTTCTTCTTACCCTTGCCTTTCTTGAAACTAGTGGCCTTATTCACCATCAACACTTGATGCTCCTTTTTGATCTCGACCTCCGCTGATTTCAGCGTCGAGTACAATTCATGAATGGACTTCTCCATACCCTGCATGGTGTAGTTCATCACAAAGCTCTTGTAGCTAGGTGGAAGCGACTGGAGGATTCTGTCAATGACCGAGTCATCCGGGAGATTAACTCCCAGCTGAGTCAAGCGGTTGTGCAGCCCAGACATTTTAAGTATGTGCTTACTGACATAACTATTCTCCTCCATCTTACAGCTGAAGAACTTGTCGGAGACGTCATATCTCTTGACCCAGGCATGATCTTGGAAAACCAGTTTCAGCTCTTGGAACATCTCATATGCTCCATGTTGCTCAAAACACTTTTGGAGCCCTGGTTTTAAACTGTAAAGCATGCCGCAATGAACCAGGGAGTAATCATCACAGCCTGATTGCCAAGCGTTCATAACGTCTTTGTTCGCTAGGAAAATGGGTGGGTCACCTAGTGGTGCATCAAGGACATAAAATCTCTTGGAAGCTATGAGGATGATCCTCAAGCTATGGACCCAGTCCGCATAGTTGCTTCCATCACCTTTCAGCTTGGTTTTCTCTAGGAACGCGTTGAAGTTGAGGGTGACATTAGCGTTGGCCATTGGATCTACAATATAGATTGTAAAGACAATTTTAGACTAAGTTCATTATAATTAAGTTCACATAATCAAATTATTAATGAACTCCCACTTAGATAGACATCTCTCTAGTCATCCAAGTGATACATGATCCATGTCAACTAGCCCGTGCCCGATCATCATGTGAGACGGACTAGTCATCCATGGTGAACATCTTCATGTTGATCGTATCTTCTATACGACTCATGTTTGACCTTTCGGCCTTCCGTGTTCCAAGGCCATGTCTGTACATGCTAGGCTCGTCAAGTCAACCTAAGTGTTTTGCGTGTGTAAATCTGGCTTACACCCGTTGTATGCGAACGTTAGAACCTATCACACCCAATCATCACGTGGTGCTTCGGAACAACGATCCTTAGCAACGGTGCATAGTTAGGGTGAACACCTTTCTTGAAATTTTATTGAGAGATCATCTTATTTACTACCGTTGTTCTAAGAAAATAAGATGTAAAGATGATAAACATCACATGCAATCAATATAGTGACATGATATGGCCAATATCATGTTGCTCCTTTGATCTCCATCTTCGGGGCACCATGATCATCACTGTCACCGGCACGACACCATGATCTCCATCATCATGATCTCCATCATCGTGTCTTCATGAAGTTGTCTCGCCAACTATTACTTCTACTACTATGGCTAACATTTAGCAATAAAGTAAAGTAATTACATGGCGTTTATGATTAACACGCAGGTCATACAATAAAATAAGACAACTCCTATGGCTCTTGTCGGTTGTCATACTCATCGACGTGCAAGTCGTGAATCCTATTACAAGAACATGATCAATCTCATACATCACAATGCATCACATCACATCCTTTGGCCATATCACATCACAAGGCATATGCTGCAAAAACAAGTTAGACGTCCTGTCGGGGATATGCCCCGCGGTATGACCCGGCCTGGCGTCTCACAGGAGACCCGGAAAGGACATGCGTTTTATTAATGACCCGACAGGCGGGTCGCAGGACGACCAGGCCCAAAAACCCGAGGTGTAAACTGGCGCCAGGCGGCTCACAAGAGAAGGCCCAAAGAGAAAGAGACTACCTGCCGAAGGAAACAAGACCCGGAATAGGATTCTAAAGAGACTAGTCCTAATCCTATTCCTAGTAGGACTCTATTTGTAAACCTACCCTCTCCACCTATATAAGGAGGGGTAGAGCACCCGTAGAGGGATAGATTCACAAGTCCACAAGTTTAGACAATACAAGAGACTAGAGATAGACAGATTAGAGGCTCTCGTGATTAGAGGTAGCAAACGGCACCCTGTAACCGAGAGATCTTCATCATCAATACCAGACAAGCAGGACGTAGGCTTTTACCTCCATCGGAGGGGCCGAACCAGGGTAAACTCCATGTCTCTCGATTCCGATCAATCCCTTCAAGCCGCCACGTAGTTGCGTCTTCACCCCGAACCTAAGTCCATTCACCGGGACATCTGCCGTGACAAATCCACGACAGTTGGCGCCCACCGTGGGGCTGCATAGTGTTGTGTTCTTGGAGGGAACTCTCCGAGGAGTTGAGAAGCTCATGATTGATCTGATGAAGAAGAGCCAGCATGGCAACCCGCCATGGAACAACCTTGGTGAGAAACGGCAAGATAATCGTTTTGTGCAGCACGTCATCGATACGGACAAGAATTTTCCATTGCGGTCTTTTTGACCAAATCTTCCAAATTGCAGTCGTTAGTCCACGCCTCAACATCCACTTCAAAGTCCCAAGGCAATATGCTAAATACTATAGCATCTCGATGTGATGACCAGATAGACCGAGTACCGATTCTTCAAATTAGTGCATCTCAAGTGTAAGACCCAGACTAAAGTACTATACTTTTTTGTCTTCACTACTATGGGCACACGAGGTGGCTGTCAAAGGAAAAGAACAAAAGTACGGATTCAGTCTAGGAAACTAATCAAGGACAGAAAAAAAGGCCATGACCCGGAGGAGAAAACAGACGCAGACTCCTCATAAACTACCCCGACCCAGAAATAGATGAGACCTGAGACTCGCCTTGCCATCACGACCGTACCACAAGCCGGCGTCACCTCTGGCTGCGTCACCCCCGGGCTGTTGATGTAATCTTGCTATGTCCCGTCGCTGCATGGCCTCGCCCCTGGCACTCACCTACAACGACACCAGTTGCGCCTCGTCGCTGTCATCCTCGCTCCTTCAACCAGCTCCGCCGTGCTTGCGCATCCTGCGCTGCGCCTCGGCACCACCACTAGGCCGCCAGAGCCAGACTATCTTGCCCGCAGCTCCGCTCCGCACTGCTGCGTGCTGCCCTTAGCTCCGCGTTGAGGCACTAGTACACCCATCTCCCGAGCCACCCGCTCACCTGCTTCCGCCACCATAGTTGCTCGGCCATGAGCCACCCCCACGCCGCTGCTCACCTACCTGTGTGCCGAGACGGCTCAAGTCGCCAAAGCCCTGTGTCACAGTCCGGCTCTTCTCCTTCCAGGCCTTCTCCTCTTCGCCTCGGCCGCGTCCGTGCCGCCACCGTGCACCCACTGCGGCTTACACCCAGACTACCCGCTCTGCTCGCGGACCCAGAAACGGAGCCGGCTACGACCAGGATTGGCCTCGCCCTGTGTCGTGGATTTGTCACGGCAGATGTCCGGGTCAACGGACATAGGTTCGGGGCGAGACGCAACTACGTGGCGGCTTGAAGGGGTTGATCGGAATCGAGAAGACATGGAGTATTACCCAGGTTCGGCCCCTCTGATGGAGGTAAAAACCTACGTCCTGCTTGTTTGCTATTGATGATGATGAAGATCTCTCGGTTACAAGGGTGCTAATTGCTACCTCTAATCTCTTGTGCCTCTAATCTCTTGTGTTTTCTAAACTTGTAGACTTGTGTCTCTTGAGAACTTGTCCCTCTAGGGGTGCTCTACCCCTCCTTATATAAGTGGAGAACGTAGGTTTACAAATAGAGTCCTACTAGGAGTAGGATTAGGACTAGTATCTCATGAATCCTACTTCGGGTCTTATTTCTTTTAAGGGAATCCTTATCCCTTGTGGGCCTTCTCCTGTGGGCCTTCTCTTGTGAGCCGCCTGGCGCCGGCTCACCCGCGGGGTCTTGGGCTTGGTCATCTTGTGACCCGCTTGCCGGGTCATAAATAAGATGTCATGTCTTTAACGGGTCTCCTATGAGTTGCCTGGCCGGGTCATTAATAAGATGTCATGTCTTCGGCCAGGTCTCCTATGAGTCGCCAGGCCGGGTCATACCATGGGGTATATCCCCAACATTAGACCCCAGGGTAGCTTGAATTTATTCATGGTAAGCTCCTGAAATAAGAGTAACAAATATGTTAAGTGGCCGGCTTGCTCCTTTGGCCAGCTTAGAAAATGGCTTCTCAGAAATTCGGGTCTTTTCTCCATATGAATGAGTCTTCTTGATAATCATCTTGCTTGTCAATGTCTTTTGAAAAATATTGAGAATAGAACACCCATATGCCATTGAGTCGGCTTCCAATACTCTTGGCGGGTCATCTCCGCCTGATGATGCCGGTTCATTATTGTTGGTGACTTCGGGTTAAATAACTAGAATCCTGCTGACTTGATAAATATTGGGATGAAAATCCATCTGATGTAGAACCGGACTTCCATTATTGTGAAGCAGGGCGGCTTTTATAAACTCTGGCGGGTTATGATCTTTTGATAACACCGGGTCATAAATGTTGGTGACGCCGGGTCTAACAACTGAAGTCCATATTTAATATCTTGAAAATTCTCCTCAAAGTTTTTGATATGTCCATATTACCTGTAGCCCCCAAGCTCCAAGATTATCCATGATAACTTGGTGTTTTGCAAATAACATTTTGGACTGTGTAGCCCCCGAGTGCCGGGTTGCCCTGCCTGCAGTAACCTGGGACTTATAATTGCCTTATATCTTATAATGCTTCGGCGGGTGTAGCCCCCAAGGGCCGGCTCATCAGAACGCTTCGGCGGGTGTAGCCCCCAAGGGCCGGCTCATTAGAATGTGATGCGCCGGGTCTTTCAATTTGAATCTCTTAATCTGTTGGAACAACTGAATACTGTAGCCCCCAAGTGTCGGGTCAGTAAGAATTACTGGGCTGGGACTTCAGAAAAATATAGAAGGGCCGGTTCATCTCCTTGAGATAATATGGTCTTGCTGACAATGTAATGGTTTGAAAACCGGCTTGCATTAGCCCCCAAGTGCCGTGGTGCATGCTTGCAGCGACATGGGACTTGCATAATTGATATAAACTTGGACTTGGATAATGTAGCCCCCAAGTGCCGGGTAGTTTGCCTGCGGCGACTCAGGACTATGTGAGAATAATACGTCTCACCATAATTTATTGAATGAATCTTTGACCGTGGCCATAAAATAACCCGGAATGAATATCTTGGAATAACTCCTTTGTCTTTGACATGAAATTCCTGCTCGTGGTTGCGGTGCAACCCGGCAAATATAAGTTTGAGAAATCCGTGAGTATTGTAGATTACTACAAAGCACAATTAAATAAATCCGAGAACCGGCCAATTAGATGACACGGCATTATATCTGATAAGGCGGCTCTTGAAAGATAATAATTTCTCCGAGCTGGTTTGAAAAAATCCCAATCATTTATTACTGGTTATGATAAACCATGAAGATCCAGCCATGTTGGCTATTAAAAATCCATTTTTCTTTTGTAGAATACTTTAACAGCGGCTCATCTTAAGAGATAAAACCTACAAAAACGAACAAGACAGAATATATTCTACATTGTTGTGAGGGCGGCTTAAAGAAGCTCACCCCGGAGATGTATACCTTTCATAACATTGCTCCTTTTCTCAAAACCTTTGCTCTGACCCGGCTTGATAAGCCGACATGTTACCTGGAGGTGGGAAGCCCTCTTGAATAATCCACGGTTGACATGTCAACTGGAATGGCATAAAGCCGGCTGATTGCAGGGCAATGTAAGTTGTACCTAAAGGTAAGAAGCCTCCTGTTAACATTTGAATATTGTATGCGTGGACGTCGGCTGTCGATGGGAGATGTAAGCTATACCATAAGGCAAGAAGCCTCCATCGACAACCGCGGCTAATGATTAGCCTGAAACAGCATAAAGCCGGCTGTTTGAAGGGAGATGTAAGCTATACCCAAAGGAAAGAAGCCTCCTTCAACAGCTATCGTTGATAAGCAACTGAGTTTTGGCGTAAAACGCCAGTTGTTAGGGTGAGATAAGTGAACCCGTCGGTAAGAAGCCCCCTTCGACAACCGTGGTTAATAAGTAACCGGAAGTGGCATAAAGCCGGTCATTGGGGTGAGATAAGTGATACCTGTCGGTAAGAAGCCCCCTTCGATGGCCGTAGTTGATAAGCAACTGGAATTTGGTGTACACGCTGTTGTCTTAGGGTCATGTAAGCTATACCAAAGGTAAGAAGCCTCCATCAACAATAGCTCTTAATGTAACCAAACTAGGCATAAAGCCAATTGTGCAAGGGAGATGTAAGCTATACCCGAAGGCAAGAAGCCTCCTTGCAACATTTTAATAACAACGGGCTGTGCAAAGGAGATGTAAGCTATACCCGAAGGCAAGAAGCCTCTTTGCAACGGTGCTTGATTGGGCATAACGCCGACTGTGCAAGGGAGATGTAAGCTATACCCAAAGGCAAGAAGCCTCCTTGCAATAGCGTAAAAGCAGACTGTGCAGGGGAGATGTAAGCTATACCCGAAGGCAAGAAGCCTCCCTGCAACAGCGCTTGATAGGGCATAAAGCCGGATGATAGATCAGCCATTTGATGGCGAACAAACCACTTCAACTCAAATTTCTGAGTCGGAAAATTTCATCTTGCAAAGACCCGGGCTTCTCATTGAATACGACCAAGTGTGTCCTGCCATGTCTTTAGCCCCCGAGCCTCAAGTTGACTCGAAGAGGCGGCTTGGGAATCTTCATCTGAAAGTTGAGGTTTGGCTGTGGTGGGCTATAGATGATCCTGTATGAATTGCCTCAATGATCCGGTCGATGGATCGTTCCGGCTGTTTGTTGAAGTGAACCAAATTGTAGTGGTGGTAACTTGTGCGCCTGTCCGCCGGGCGGCTCATACAGACAAACACTGCACCGATATGCTAAGTTGCAATCAGACTGTGGGCGGTGTTTTGCGCCCGTCCGTTGGGCGGCTCGTACAGGCGAGTACCGCACTGATATGTTGATGTAGACTGGATCGCAGGACGGCGATTCGGAACCGTTTGTTGGGCGGCTTGTACTTGTGTATGCAGCCACTTGTGTGTTGATGTACATGTAGAAACCAGTCACGGCATTGTAAGCCGGTGTGGTTGTGAAAGACACCATGGCGTTGTAAGCCGGTGCTGATGGCAAGAGACGGCTATGGCATTGTAAGCCGGCACGGTCGCGAGAGACGATCGCGGTGTTGTAAAACAGCGCAGACGGTGAGTCGCCCGTGGTGTTGGAAATCGGCATGGACGGCGAGTCGCCGTGGCGTTGTTAAGCTGGTACTGTTGTGAAAGACATCACGTCATTGTAAGCCGACGCGGTCGGTGAGTCGACAGTGGTATCAAAGTTCGATGTTGACGCACGAGTCATTCGCGGCATTGTAAGCCGGTGTGTAAGACGCGAGGCGGACGCGACATTGTTGATGTAAATCGGACCACGGAGATGGCGGCTTGCGCCCATCCGTGGCGGGTTGATATAGTCCAGATGCCGGAGGCGGCGGCTTGCATGGGTGCTCATCGAGAAGTGCGACCCGGGCGGATGCCAGCGCATGATAATATTGACGCGAGCTCCATATTTCCGATCCAATGCCATGCCCTTTTTATTATAATTTTTCCTGCATAAAAAATATTACAGGCCAAAGTAATTTTTCTCAAAAGAAATTATCATGCGAGAATAAAATAGATGGAACAGATAGCACCTGGCATTTTTCGTCGGATGAATACGGACACCGATATAATAATGGAAGTAATCAGATGAACAGATGCACGTCTAATTTTGACTGAACTCCCTTTTTTATCGGGTCAACTCATCACTGTTTTCTTTAATCGGCTCATACTTCTTCCTTATCCAAAACTCCTCCCACTTCTTCTCCCCGTATGAGAGGAGTGACCGACGCAGGGGCCGCAAGCCGGTGGGCGGCCACCACAGCGATGGCTGGGCATGCAGCAAGGCTGCGGTGACTCGACCATTGGAGGGGTCAGGCGAAGGTGGGGCCACGCTGATGGCGGTGGGGAGCCGGCGGCCGGCAGGTGCATGGCGACGGCGTGCAGGGGAGGTGCGGCGCGGAGCTAGCAGCGGTTGGGAGCCGGCGACCGGTAGGTGCACGGCGATGACACGTAGGGGAGGTGCGGTGCGGAGCTAGCAGCAGCTAGGAGCCGGCGGCCGGTAGGTTCACGGCACGCAGGGGAGGTACGGCACGGAGCTGGCAGTGGCGGGGAGCCGACGGCCGGTAGGTGCACGGCGACGACACACAGGGGAGGTGCGGCACGGAGCTAGCAACGGCTGGGAGCCGGCGGCCGATAGGTTCACGGCACGCAGGGGAGGTATGGCGCGGGACGGCGGCTATCCGAAGCAGCAGCGAAGACCGAGTCCGGTTTGGATGTGTGGGAGAAGTCGTCTCGAAGCGCACCTCGACAGCAACGAGTTGATGAGGTGGTGTAGACAGTTGCGGCCGGCTCGAGGCAGCCTTGGCCAGCAGAGGCGGGACATGTCGCGTGGCGATGGCGGGTGAGGTGCGTGCATGTGGCTGGGAGCCGGGCACGGCCAGAAGAAGTGCGCAGAACCAGCAGCGAAGGTGAAGCTACGCATACCATGGCGGCCGGGTCAGAGCGAGGCAAGGCGACTCGTGTCAAACTCGGCGACGTGGGCACCGGAGGTTGATTCCGTGTCCATGGTTATCTCCGAGCTGCGGTTGTTTATCTAATCCGCGTCTGTCTCCCACTCTGGAAAGTACGGCCACGGCCAGGCCTACTTGCTGGTGAGTCTGGAAGTGTACATCCGCTTTTAACAACTCCGCAAGATATCCCTTGGTAGCACAGGTAGGGCTCCGATCTGGTGAGAACTTGGGATTTTTTCACGTTGCGGTGTACTATGAGATTTATGTATGTGGCCCTTGCATGGGAATTTTCATTGCTTCTTTAATTGACCGATCTGTTCCGCAGACGCTTTTTCTTCTGCTTCGATCGATTAGAGTTCGTCTTGTAGCGAGGCTGCGGCTGAAAACTGGCTTTGTATAGACGGATTGTCTGGTCGCGTGTGGCGGTGCACAGGTGCAACCCTAAAATATCTTGATTTCCAACATGTATACGCTGTTCCGGCTCTTGTGGATCCGACGGGTCATAAGATTCTCGATCCCTGGGAAAGTTCCTTTCAAGAACACAACACCATCGTGCGTGGCCCCACGGTGGGCGCCAACTGTCGTGGATTTGTCATGGCAGATGTTCGGGTCAACGGACTTAGGTTCGGGGCGAGACGCAACTACGTGGCGGCTTGAAGGGGTTGATCGGAATCAAGAAGACATGGAGTTTTACCCAGGTTCGGCCCCTCTGATGGAGGTAAAAGCCTACGTCCTGCTTGTCTGGTATTGATGATGATGAAGATCTCTCGGTTACAAGGGTGCTAATTGCTACCTCTAATCTCTTGTGCCTCTAATCTCTTGTGTTGTCTAAACTTATAGACTTGTGTCTCTTAAGAACTTGTCCGTCTAGGGGTGCTCTACCCCTCCTTATATAAGTGGAGAAGGTAGGTTTACAAATAGAGTCCTACTAGGAGTAGGATTAGGACTAGTCTCTCACGAATCCTACTCCAGGTCTTATTTCCTTTAAGGGAATCCTTCTCTCTTGTGGGCCTTCTCCTGTGGGCCTTCTCTTGTGAGCCGCCTGGCGCCTGCTCACCTGCCGGGTCTTGGGCTTGGTCATCCTGTGACCCGCTTGCCGGGTCATAAATAAGATGTCATGTCTTTAATGGGTCTCCTGTGAGTTGCCTCGCCGGGTCATTAATAAGATGTCATGTCTTCGGCCGGGTCTCCTGTGAGTCGCCAGGCCGGGTCATACCATGGGGTATATCCCCGTCACCCTGCCTCTACTTCCATTCCGCTGCCACCACAGTGTCACGCCTCCGAGCCGCCGGCTCTCCTCTCCGCCGCGCAGGACACCGCCTCACCTCGTTCGCGCCGGCTTGCTTTGCCCCGCCTTTGTAGAGAGCCGCCTCCGTGGCCCACGTGGCCTCGGGACTTCGCCTCCACCGGTCACCGCTCTAGCGGTCGTCTTCAAGTCGCCCTGACGGCCTTGCCTCGGCCTCCACTGCTGTTGAGCCGCCGTTGTCGTCCGATGATTTTTGCTACTGCAAACTGCCCATGCCAGACCTTGCATCTGTGAGCCGCCTGACGGTTCCGCTTCCGCTCCTCTGACCCGCCAGAGATCGGACAGGCGACCCAAACTATGTGTACGAGCAATGTTGGCCACTCCAACGTGTGCATTTACGTCAAAGACAAGACTGTCAAATCCTAGCCTGCGTATAGATCATCTGTTGATTAAATCTGTCAGGTGATGTCCTTCCAGTCTTTTCATTTAAACACATATTAATTTTTTTGAGAAAAAGTTACTCTGGTTTGCAATATTTTTCTATGCAGGATAATTGTTTACTACAAAAGTGACCGTCATAAGGTGACTCTAGAAGGAGAATGTTCATCCGTACAAATGGCGTCTATCTGGCACACGGTCGCGCAGCTCGCCATCCCTATGGTCCATTTACAACTTGACTCGGAGGCCGCACCGGTGTTCGCTAGAACGGGCTGCCTAGCGAATGCACACACAACCCGCCATTCTGCGGTCTGGCTTACAACGCCGTGGCCGTCTCTCGCCACAGCGCCGGCGTACAACGTCGTGGCCGTCTATCACTGCTGCGTTGGCTTACAACGCCGTGGCCGTCTCTCGCCACAGCGCCGGCTTACAACGCCGTGGCCGTCTATCACTACTGCGCCGGCTTACAACGCCGTGGCCATCTCTCGTCACCGCCCCGGTTTACAACGCCATGGACGTCTCTCGCCACAGTGCCGTCTTACAACGCCGTGGCCGTCTATCACCGCTGAGCCGACTTACAACGTTGTGGCCATCTCTCGCCACCGCCCCGGCTTACAACGCCGTGGCCGTCTCTCGCCACAGCGCCGGCGTACAATGCCGTGGCCATCTCTCACCCCCGCACCGGCTTACAACGCCGTGGCCGTCTCTCGCCATCCGCGCCAGCTTACAACGCCATGGCGTCTTTGAGAACAGCACCAACTTACAATGCCGCGGGTGTTTGCTACGTCTACACCAACCCAACAGTGGCTGCATACAACAGTACAAGTCGCCCAACTAACGATTCTGAATCGCTGCCCTGCAGTCCAGTCAACGTTGACATATTAATGCGGTGCTAGCCGGTATGAGCCGCCCGACGAACAGGCGCACAAGTTGCCGCCACTACAGTTTGCTTCACTTCAACAACCAGCTGGAACGAACCATCGACTGGATCATTGAAGCAATTCATACGGGATCATCTATGACCTGCCACGGCCAACCTCCACTTCCAGTGGAGATTCTCAAGCCGCCTCTTCAAGACAACTTAAGACTCGGGGGCTATAGACATGGCAAGGTACATTTGGTTGTTTTCAACTAGAACCCCGGGTCCTGGCAAAGTTAACCCGATCCTGGGGGCTACTACATCTTTGGCGGAAGATTAAAATTTGCCCAAGAGGATGAACCACCGTGATGCACCATTCAAACATAGGTGTCCGGATTTATTGGATCATCACTAGGAGCTTCTGCCGTTTCTTCATACAAGATGGTGGCTTATGAGATGGCGACTTATAAGATGAGTTCATACACATTCCAGTTGACATATCAACTGCGACTGCTGAGGGCGGCTTCTTACCTTCGGGTATCGCTTCTAATGCCTTATCGGTCGGCTTTATGCCAAATTCCCGGCTAACATGATTAGCCGCGGCAGAGGGCGGCTTCTTACCTTCGGGTATCGCTTCTAATGCCTTATCGGCTTTATGCAAAATTTCCGGCTAACACGATTTGCCGTGGCGGAGGGCGGCTTCTTACCTTCGGGTATCGCTTCTAATGCCTTATCGGCCGGCTTTATGCCAAATTTCCGGCTAACACGATTAGCCACGGCGGAGGGCGGCTTCTTACCTTTGGGTGTCGCTTCTAATGCCTTATCGGCCGGCGTTTACGCTAAATTGCTGAAGGGGACTTCTTATCGACGGGTATCGCTTCTAACACCCTATCGGCCGGCTTTATGCCAAATCTCTGGCTAACAGGATTAGCCGCGGTTGTAGGGGGTTCTTACCGACGGGTATCTAACACCCTAACAACCGGCGAAGGGCAGCTTCTTACCTCCGAGTATCGCTTCTAATGCCTTATCGGCCAGGCTTTAGGCCATCTCCGGCTCACACGATTAGCCATGGTTGTCTAAGGGGGCTTCCCACCTCTGGGTGTAGCTTATCTAACCCTAACAACCGGTGTTCATGCCATATTGCTGAGGGTGGCTTCGTACCTCCAGGTATCGCTTCTAACACCTTATCGGTCGGCTTTATGCCATCTCCGGCTAACACGATTAGTCATGGTTGTCTAAAGGGGGCTTCCCACCTTCGGGTGTAGCTTATCTAACCCTAACAACTGGTGTTCGCGCCAAAAATGTTGACAAGTCAAAAAATTGCATCATACATTGCATCATACTTTGCATCATACTTTGCATCATACATTGCATCATATTCACATGACATATCATGACCGGCTTATCCAGCCGGGTCAGAGCAAGATTATGAAAGAAGGAGCAATGTTATAACATCTCCGGGTTGTGCTTCTTCAAGCCGCCCTCACAACAATGCAGAATATATTCTGTCTTGTTTATTTTTGCAGGTTTTATCTCTTAAGATGAGCCACCATTAAGTACTCCGCAAGAGCAAATGATTGGGGTTTATCATAACCGGTACTAAATGACTGGTGTTTTTTCAAAGCCAGCTCGGAGAATTCATTATTTTTCAAGAGCCGCCCTATCAGATATAATGTCGTGTCATCTAATTAACCGGTTCTTGGATTTCTTCAATTGTGCTCTATGGTAATCTACAACACTCATGGATTTCTCCAATATACATTTGTCGGGTTACATCACAACCACGAGCAGGGATTTCATGTCAAAGACGAAGGAATTATTCCAGGATATTCATGCCGGGTTGTATTACAACCATGGTCAAAGATTCATTCAACAAAGTTGTGGTGACTCATATTATTCTCACATAGTCCCGAGTCGCCGCAGGCAGACAACCCGGCACTTGGGGGCTACACTATTCAAAGCCAAACTTTTACCAATTATGCAAGTCCCCTGTCGCTGCAAGCACGCACCATGGCACTTGGGGGCTAATGCAAAGCCGATTTTAAATCACTATTATCAGCAAGACCATTTTATCACAAGGAGATGAGCCAGCCTTTCTATATTTTTCTAAAGTCCCAGCCTAGTAATTCTTACTGACCCGGCACTTGGGGACTACACTGCTTAGATCAAATTTTATAGAAGTCCCAAATCGCCGCAAGCATGCGACCCGGCACTTGGGGCTATAGTATTCAGTTGTTTCACAGAATATGAGGTCCAAATTTGAAGACTCGGCGCATCACATTCTAATGAGTCGGCCCTTGGCGGCTACACAAGCTGAAGTTTCATAAGGTATAAGACAGTTATAAGTCCTAGGTTGCCGCGGGTAAGAATACCCGACACTTGGGGTCTACACAGTCCAAAATATTATTTGCAAAGCACCAAAGTTATCATGGATAATCTCGGAGCTTGGGGGCTACAGGTAATATGGAGATATCAAAAACTTTGAGGAGAATTTTCAAGATGTTAATTATGGAGTTTAGTTGTTAGACCCAGCGTCACCAACATTTATGACCCGGCTTTATCAAAAGATCATAACCCTCCGGATTTTACATAAGCCGCCCTGCTTCACAACAATGGAAGTCTGGTTTTACATCAGATGCATTTTCATCCCAATATTTTTATCAAGTCAGCTGGATTCTAGTTATTTGACCTGGCGTCACCAACGATAATGACCCGGCATCATCAATGATTATGACCTGGCGGAAATGACCCGCCAAGAGTATTGGAAGCCGACTCAATGGCATATGGGTGTTCTATTCTCAATATTTTTCAAAGGACATTGACAAGCAAGATGATTATCAAATACGACTACTTTCATATGCACAAAAAGATCCGGATTTCTGAGGTGCTATTTCATAAGCCGGCCAAAGGAGCAAGCTGGCTACTTAACATATTTATTACTCTTATTTCAGGAGCTTAGCATGAAAAAATTCAAACTAATTTGGGGGCTAATGTCGGGGATATGCCCCGCGGTATGACCCGGCCTAGCGACTCATAGGAGACCCAGAAAGGACATGATGTTTTATTGATGACCTCGCATGCGGGTCGCAGGACGACCAAGCCCAAAAACCCGGCGTGTAAACCGGCGCCAGGCGGCTCACAAGAGAAGGCCCAAAGAGAAAGAGACTACCTGCCAAAGGAAACAAGACCCGGAATAGGATTCTAAAGAGACTAGTCCTAATCCTATTCCTAGTAGGACTCTATTTGTAAACCTACCCTCTCCACCTATATCAGGAGGGGTAGAGCATCCCTAGAGGGACAGATTCACAAGTCCACAAGTTTAGACAATACAAGAGATTAGAGATAGACAGATTAGAGGCTCTCGTGATTAGAGGTAGCAAACGACACCCCTGTAACCGAGAGATCTTCTTCATCATCAATACCAGACAAGCAGGACGTAGGCCTTTACCTCCATCGAAGGGGCCGAACCTAGGTAAACTCCGTGTCTCAAAATTCCGATCAACCCCTTCAAGCCGCCACGTAGTTGCGTCTTCGCCCCGAACCTAAGTCTGTTCACCCGGACATCTGCCGTGACAAATCCACGACACGTCCTCTAATTTGTAGTTGCAAGTTTTTACATGGCTGCTATAGGTTTCTAGCAAGAACGTTTCTTACCTACGCCAAATCACAACGTGATATGCCAATTGCTATTTACCCTTCATAAGGACCCTTTTCATCGAATCCAATCCGACTAAGGTGGGAGAGACAGACACCCGCTAGCCATCTTATGCAACAAGTGCATGTCAGGCGGTGGAACCGGTCTCACGTAAGCATACGTGTAAAGTTGGTCTGGGCTGCTTCATCCCACAGTACCGCTGAATCAAGATAATACAAGTAGTGGTAAGAAAATTAACAAGATCGACGCCCACAACAACTTTGTGTTCTACTCGTGCATAGATTCTACGCATAGACCCAACTCATGATGCCACTGTTAGGTGACGTAGTAGTAAATCAAAAAAATTCCCACGTGTTCACCAAGATCTATCTATGGAGAAACCAGCAACGAGTAAGGGGAGAGTGGATCTTCATACCTTTGAAGATCGCTAAGTGGAAGCGTTACAAGAACGCGGTTGGTGGAGTCATACTCGTAGCGATTCAGATCGCGGTGGACTCCGATCTTAGCGCTGAACAACAGCGCTCCGCGTTCAACACACATGTAGCCCGGTGATGTCTCCTACGCCTTGATCCGGCAAGGAGGAAGGATAGGTTGAGGGAGAGTTCCGGCAGCACGACGGCATGGTGACGGTGGAGCTGCATGGTCTCCGGTAGGGCTTTGCCAAGCACTAAGGAGAATGAGGAGTAGGAGGAGTAGGGCTGCATCGAGAGGGAGAGACTTGTGTTCTTGGCAGCCCCAAAACCACCACTATAAATAGGAGGAGGAGGGAGGGTTGCGCCCTAGGGTTCCTACCCTAGGGGCCAGCGACAGCCATAGATGGGACTTGGGCGGCGGCCAAGGGAGGGAGAGGTGGTGCGGCAGCCCTAGCAGCCCTCGGGTGGGCCTAGGGTCCATCTAGGCCTAGGGTTTGTCCCACCTCTCTCCTTGATGTTCCTTGGGCCAGGTGGGAGGGGTGCACCAGCCCACCTAGGGGCTGGTTCCCTCCACCTTCGGCCCATGTAGCCCTCTGGGGCCCGTGGCCCCACCCGGTGGACCCCCGGAACCCTTCCGGTGGTCCCGATACGTTACTAGTGACGCCGGAAACATTTCTGGTATCCAAAACCTCACTTCCTATATATCAATCTTTGTCTCAGGACCATTCCGGAGCTCCTCGTGACATTCGGGATCTCATCCGAGACTCCGAACAACCTTCGGTAACCACGTCCACTATTTCCCTATAACCCTAGCGTCATCGAACCTTAAGTGTGTAGACCCTATGGGTTCGGGAGACACGTAGACATGACCGAGACACCTCTCCGATCCATAACCAACAGAGGGATCTAGATACCCATGTTGGTTCTCACATGCTCCACGATGTTCTCATCGGATGAACCACGATGTCGGGGATTCAATCAATCCCGTATATAATTCCCTTTGTCTACCGGTATGATACTTTCCCTAGATTCGATCGTCGGTATCCCTATACCTTGTTCAATCTCGTTTCTGGCAAGCCTCTTTACTCCTTCCATAACACATCATCCTGTGGCTAACTCCTTAGTCACATTGAGCTCATTATGATGATGGCTTACCGAGTGGGCCCAGAGATACCTCTCCGTCACACGGAGTGACAAATCCCAGTCCCGATTCGTGCCAACCCAACAAACACTTTTGGAGATACCTGTAGTGCACCTTTATAGCCACCCAGTTACATTGTGATGTTTGGCACACCCAAAGCATTCCTACAGTATCCGGGAGTTGCACAATCTCATGGTCTAAGGACATGATACTTGACATTAGAAAAGCTTTAGCAGACGAACTACACGATCTTGTGCTATGCTTAGGATTGGGCCTTGTCCATCACATCATTCTCCTAATGATGTGATCCCGTTATCAATGACATCCAATGTCCATGGTCATGAAACCGTGACCATCTATTGATCAACGAGCTAGCCAACTAGAGGCTCACTAGGGACATATTGTGGTCTATGTATTCACACATGCATTATGGTTTCCGGTTAACACAATTATAGCATGGACAATAGACAATTATCATGAACAAGGAAATACAATAATAACCATTTTATTATTGTCTCTAGGGCATATTTCGGTCCAGTTGAAACGAAGTCAAAATATGACTAAGTCATCTATAGCCAAGTCAAATGTTTCCTTTAAAGCCAAGATAATGATGTATTCAGTTGGAACCGAATTGAGCACTAAGATGGTTAAGGCCGAGCGCATAGAGTCAAGACCAAGTGCATCGAGCCAGTTGAGGTTGAGTGCAACAAGTCACCCGAGTGCATCGAGCCAGCCGAGTACATCATGAAAGCCGAGTGCATGGATCCATCCGAGTACATCCTTGGGTAATGCTGAGTGCATCAAACGAATCATTGCCAGGTGTACCAAAGTAAAAGATGCAAGCTTCAACGATCTAAGGAACGGCAGACGCAGCAAATTGGCTGTGCTCAATTTTTTTGGATGTAAGGGAGCTTACATCCTGCCCGATGAGTTCCGTGCCAAAGATGATGAGCATCAAGAACAAAAGGAGATGATCAAACAAGATCTAGTTACAGATGAACATCAAGAGCCAGAAAGTAAAGCTGAACAATGCTCGGTTAATAAGGAGGACCCGAGTGACACGTCACGAGAGCCAAAAGAGGAAGTCGAAGCATTGGAGAGATATCCAAAGGTGGATCAAAGCATTGTTCATGTTGTGCCGACATCACATTCTCCCAAAGATTGACTTGTCTTTCGATTTGGACAAAATTATACTATCGATGCATCTTCCGCTACAATTCTAATAAATTTTGAAAGACCAGTCAAGATAAGTAATTTATTTTCTAAGAATAATCTTGTCACTAATTATGCCAGTCAACATATTGTACCATTCATAGGGGCTAATAGTGGCAATTTGTTCCAACCAAAGTTGTCACCATCATGTCGGCTAAGCTTTATTTTCATATGGACAGCTTTGATTGTTTCATGCCTGGCTAACATTTGGTCTTAGATGAGACATATATTTTGTAATTATTTTGGTTACGAAAACATAAAGCCAGATTCGAAGTCCTTCAAAATAGCCAATTCAGAAAAATCGGAAAAGGAGGACAAAAGACGATGTATAGCCGAGTTAGATGATGTTAAGCCAACATCAGTCGGTTGTTTAATTCCACAACCGATATCACAATATCGGTTAATGGGCGAGCAGTGTACTTTCAGTTTGAGCATAGCTGATCTCATCATAGGTGCATCACTGGCTAACCCAATTATCATAGAAGATCGGCATATTGAGCCATTAAGACAAGAGCGAATGCCCAATTCGTTCAAGCAGAAAATCAAAGACCATGATGTGCTTCATCAAGTCACACAATCGGTCATCGAAGGACGATTGGAAATTGCTGGACCACAAGATGATGGCCAACCGGCCAGCAGTAATCTTGACGGCAATCATGTGTCGACCCAACTGCAAGCCGACTCATCCCAAGACGAACGGGTGCACGCTGAAGATGATGGGGCCAATTCGTCACGTAAAGAAATTATTCAAGCCGGCAATCCTGAAGACATGAATTCCAACAAAGCTACATCAGAGACATCTAGCACTGGGGGCAACAAGAAAATCCAAAGGCCGATGCATGCGAGACCAAACAAAGCAAGGTTCATGGTAAGCACATAGGTAAAAAGCTGAAAGTCACTTTCATGCAGTTATTGGACAAATATCAGAAGATAAGTAAGGCGAAGAGTCCTTATCGGCCAAGTGAACCGAAAGCATCGAAGTCACCACCAAGGTGTAAATTTGTAGATCGGGATTGGCGAAGGAAGAAGCTAAACACGCCGACTCCGCGAACTTCTTTTGGGCCGCCAACGCCAAAGTCAACCAGGCCTTCCCATGTCGGCTTATATTCATGTCAATCATGGGATAGTTATAATTCATAGTCACACCATCATTCTGACGCTAAATCACATTGCCAAGTTTATGCAGCTCCAAGAAAATCAAGCTGGCAACCATATGTCAAAGACCGGCTTAATCAAGAGTCGACCAGAAGCTCATGGATGAGAAAGGAGGTGATCAAGTAGGTCTACCAAGTAAAAAAGAGATGGCTGCAACGATGTTGTTTCAAACCCGGCTCCAAATAACCAAAAGCCAACTGATGTTGGCTACAAAGGGAAAGAGAGTGAAGCGAGTAACTTTTAAGGACCCAATCGCTGAGTCTGGATAGGCCAAGCCAGAGGTTCCCAAAGCTATTACGAACTTTCTAGTACGTAAACAAAAGCCACACCCGAGATGCCCACTCGGCTTGTCATATTCACAAGAGAAGAAACTGAAGCGTCTTAGGGCCAAAGAGTTAGACAAGAGGAACATGGCATGGATCCCCAAGGGAAACCATGAAGGCGATAATGATGTGCCATCTCATGTTGCAGAGATGGCAGGGGTAAGGGAGGACAAGCATGAAGCCGGTAGGTCACGACAACAGTTTTCATCTCGCTATAGGAGACTCCAAGAGGCCCGTCATCCATGTCCTTCAACTGTACCATCAAAACAGGCACTATGGAATATATCCCTAGCCGAAACATCTTATTTATTACGGCTATTCACACTTTGGTGGAAGGATTCCCGAGCTCCTTTGAGATAAGAATGTTTGGCCGATATTTGCATATTGCCCCGAGAGTTCATTGTGTTGGCAAAGCCAGCATCTGGGTAACGGTGTTCATCATTGTTGTCTCGTACTTCTATAGCCGATGCTTAGTGTTTGTCAATACTGACAAGGCCGACTTAATTATTGAGTCAACCATTAATTAGGGGCCTGGTGTACAAAAGGCTTCAAATCTTGGTGATAGATATCTGCAGGGTCCAAGTCAGGAGACAGACGTTGTTCGGCGGAGGCTTGATGGGATACTTTGATCAACAATGAGTTGAGTCGCCAAATAGTTGATGGTATTTTTTTGAGTGCATGGTCATAATTGTTCGGCAGCTATTGTGGAATGGTTCTAATATACCCAAAGGAGTGTCTGGACAAAGCAAGGCCTGGAATGACATGAGAGACTTGCGTGGAGGCCTTTGTGACATCTATTGGTTGTTCTCAGACGACCGTCATCTAAAGAGGTTCCACTCGAGCAACAACAGACATGATTATATGGCTGATAATGATTATGGTCCTCAGCATGCACAACCGATGGAGTATTGACATCGCGTTTAGAGAAAATACATTGCAAATTATTTTTCGGTATACAAGTTTTACCGAAAAACAAGGGGGGCATGTGTTGACACCCGACTTTGGCATGGTTGAAAACATAATTAAGAAGGTCTCAAATGGAAAAGTGTTCAAAGTGAGAAAGTTCTGTATCGTCGAAAGAATAAACTTCTATACTTGGTCCATAGCCATCCGATCTCATCTCTAAGGCCGAAGTTGTGTTCCAAGTACTGAGATTTTGTATGCAGAACACTATTCGGATGATTACGCCTCCAAGACGGCTACATATGAGAAAAGTTTATACAGGTATTGTCTTCGTCTCGTCGAAACGGTCGATTTTAATATAAAACTCGTCTCAATCCGAGTACGTATGTAAAAGTTAGAGCCATCGGAATGCAGCCCTACCAGGAGGCAAAATTTGGCGCGCCCCACCAGACACCTGTCTGATGGGTAGCGCCACCAATCAGCTGTCTTGCATAAGAGATTCGACCCTCAAGATGGCTTCTAATTGAAAAATGTTCAACACGAAAGTTATTCGCCTCATCGAAGTGGTTAAATTTGATTTTGGGAGCATCTTCATCCAAGGTCGTTTGTGGCCTGTGGGACCTAAAGACCGAACTATTGTCCCAGACATACCTAAATCCGACTTCGGTTAATTTTGGAAAGATTTGGACGTGATTTGGAGTCCTTTTATTGTACGGGAAGTCCAGCCGCCTCATAAATAGATGAGAGGTGACGGCCGATTGAACAACACACAATCGAACAAACACATCTACTACTTTTTCGTGATCATCTTTCCCCTACCCTTGTATCTTTCTTCTCGTTCTTCGTTCGTTCTTCTTCTTGGAGGGCAGCGATCCACGAGGTCCTAGGGGCGATCAGGTCGACCTAGGGTAGCCCATAGCCGCCGTGCGCCCTGACGGGGTCCCTCCTGGGCGTGTGGGGTTTTGGGTCTACAAAAGCGCCCGCCGGCTGTCTTGCGTATCGTGTTGCCGGACGGACCTCCTTCGACGTGAGCTGCCGTGCATCACCCCCGGCGTCGAGGGTATACGGTGACGTGTGCAGGTGCGAACAGAATCATAGTTTCCATCATCCTTTCCTCACATGGGACAATGCTTTATAATGATGATCATCACACTTTTATTTACTTACAACTCAAAATTTATAACTTGATACTAGAACAAGATATGACTCTATATGAATGCCTCCGGCGGTGTATCGGGATATGCAATGATCTAGCATAGCAATAACATCATCATGTTATCTATCTTAGGATCATGCTAAGCAATATGACAATGTTGGTGCATGTCATAATAAACCAAACGATGGAAGTTACATGGCAATATATCTCAGAATGACTATGGAAATGCCATAATAGGTAGGTATGGTGGCTATTTGGAGGAAGGTATATGGTGGCTGTTTTGAGGAAGGTGGGTTTAATGCACAGGCAAAAGTTGCGCGGCACTAGAGAGGCTAGTGAAGGTGGAAGGGTGAGAGTGCATATAATCCATGGACTCAACACTAGTTATAAAGAACTCACATACTTATTGAAAAAGTCTATTAGTCATAAAAAAAAGTACTACACACATGTTCCTAGGGGAAGGGTTGGTAGGAGTTAACCATCGCGCGATCCTGACCTCCACACAAAGAAAGGCAATTAATAAATAAATCATGCTCCGGCTTCGTCACATAACGGTTCACCATACCTGCATGCTATGGGAATCAAAAACTTTAACAGAAGTATTTCTACCAATCCACAATTACTCACTAGCATGTCTCTAATATTACAATCTTTATATCTCAAAACAATCATAAGGAATCAAACTTCTCATCGTATTCAATGCACTTTTATATGAAAGTTTTCATTATATCTCTCTTAGATGTCCATCATATTAGGACTAAATTCATGACCTAAACAAATTACCATGCTGTTTAGATACCCTCAAAATAATATAAGTGAAGCAAGACAGTTCAATAATTCTATAACATAAAGCCACCTACGTGCTCTAAAAGATATAAGTGAAGCACTAGAGCATATTGCCTAGATCAAAAGATATATGTGAAGCACATAGAGTATTCTAATAAATTTACAATTCATGCGTGTCCCTCTCAAAAAGTGTGTACAGCAAGGATGATTGTGGCAAATTAAAAAGCAAAGACTCATATCATACAAGATTCTCCAAGCAAAACACATATCATGTGGTAAATAAAAATATAGCCTCAAGTAAATTTACCAATGGATTAAAGACGAAAGAGGGGATGCCTTACGGGGCATCACCAATATTAGGCTCTTGTTTGTCCTTTAATATTATCTTGGGGTACCTTGGTCATCCCCAGGCTTAGGCTCTTTCCACTCCTTATTCCATAGTCCATCAAATCTTTACCCAAAACTTGAAAACTTCACAACACAAAACTCAATAAAAAACTCATGAGATCCGTTAGTAAAAGAAATTAAAATAACCACTTTAGGTACTGTTGTGAACTCATTCTTTATTTATATTTTTTTAATATCTAATATATTCCAACTTCTCCATGGTTCATACCCCCCGATACTACCCATAGTTTCATCAAAATAAGCAAACAACACATAGAAAATAGAATCTATGTAAAACAGAACAATCTATAGCAATCTGTCAACTTCGAATACTTATGTAACTATAATAAATCTGAAAATTAGGAAAATCTGGAAAATTTGTATATCAATATTTTGTAATAAATTCAGATCCAATCGATGCTTTTGTGAATTTATACAATTCCTGGACTGGGCGTCAAAGTTTTTGTTTTTCACCAAGATCAAATCAACTATCACCGTAGACCATCCCAAAGGTCTTACTTGGCACAAACACTAATTAAGACACTAAAACACAATTACTACAAATATAATAATGTTTAATTTATTCAAGAATAGAAACAACACATAAAACATAAAAATAAAATTGGGTTGCCTCCCAACAAGCGTTATTGTTTAACGCCCCTAGCTAGGCATAACACAATAGATCTAAGTATTATCATCTTCGGTATGTAATCCATAAGTAGCTCCCATAATAGATTCATATGGTAATTTAATTTTCTTTCTTGGGAAGTGTTCCATGCCCTTCTTAACGGAAATTGAAATATAATGTTTCCTTCTTTCATATAAATAATTGCACCAATCGTTCTAAGGAAAGGTCTACCAAGAATAATAGGACATGTAGGATTGCAATCTATATCAAGAACAATGAAATATAAAGGCACATAATTCCTATTTTCAACAATAATAACATCATTAATACTTCCCATAGGTTTCTTTATAGTGGAATCTGCAAGATGCAAATTTAAGGAGCAATCATCAAATTCACGGAAACCTAGCACATCACATAGAGTTTTCAGAATAGTGGAAATGCTAGCACCCAAATCACACAAATCATGGCACTCATAATCTTTAATTTTAATCTTAATATTAGGTTCTCACTCATCATAAATCTTTCTAGCAATAGAAACTTCCAATTCAAGTTTTTCTTCAAAGGACTTCATCATAGCATCAACAATATGTTTAGTAAAAGCTTTATTTTGATTATAAGCATGAGGAGAATTCAACATGGATTGCAACAAGGAAATAAAAATTTTCAAATAAAAATTATCATAATAAAAATCCTTGAAATCCAAAGGAGTGGCTTCATTGCTACTTAAAGTTTTGACCTATTCAATCCTACTTTTATCAATTTTTGTATCAAGATCTATAAACTCTGAATCATTGGGACGCCTTCTAATTAAAGTTAACTTATATCTAGTCCCATATTTCTCAAGATTTATATTATAAAACAAAGATTCAATAGGAGTCACATCAATCACTTTAAGGTCTTCATCGTTATTTTCATGAGAAATCGAAGACCACGCTTTTGCTAACAATTCTCATTTAGTACGCATCCTAGCGGTTCTTTATTTACATTCATCCATAGAAATTCTCATAGATTTTAGAGACTCATTAATATTATTCTTGGGTGGAATAGATCTAATTTTCAAAGAATCAATCTCAAGAGAAATTCTATCAACGTTCCTAGCCAAATCATGTCTCTTGAGCAATTTTTCTTCAATCATAGCATTGAAAACCTTTTGCGAACTAATAAATTCTTTAATATTATTCTCAAGATCACAGGGCATATTATTATGATTTCTACAATAATTATTGTAGGAATTACCATAATTATTAGAGGAATTACTAGGAAATGGCCTAGGGTTAAAATTACCTCTATATGCGTTATTAACAAAATTGTTCCTACCAACAAAATTCACATTAATAGATTCATTATTATTTCCCATCAAAGAATACAAAGTTATATCATTAGGATCAATAGAGCACTCTTACTAGCAAGAAATTTCACTAATTCATCCATCTTTCCACTCAAAGTATTTATTTCTTCAATTGCATGAACCTTTTTACTAGTAGGAGATCTTTCGGTATGACATTGAGAGTAATTTGCCATAATATTATCTAGGAGTTTGGTAGCTTCTCCTAATGTTATTTCCATAAAAGTACCACCCGTGGCGGAATCTAAAAGATTTCTAGAAGAAAAATTCAATCCCGCATAAGAAATTTGTATAATCATCCATAAACACAAATCATGCGCGAGAGAATTTCTAATCATTAATTTCATCCTCTCCCAAGATTGTGAAACATGCTCATGATCAAGTTGCTTAAAATTCATTATATCATTCCTAAGGTAGATGAACTTAGCAGGCGGAAAGTACTTGGAAATAAAAGCATCTTTACACTTATTCCATGAATCAATACTATTTTTTGGCAAAGATGTAAACCAAGTTTTAGCACGATCTATTAGTGAGAACAGAAATAGCTTCAATTTAACAATGTCATTATACACATCTTTCTTCTTTTGCATATCACACAATTCAACGAAAGTATTTAGATGCGATGCGGCATCTTCACTAGGAAGGCCGGAAAATTGTTCTTTCATAACAAGATTCAGCAAAGTGGCATTAATTTCATAAGATTCCGCACTAGTGGTGGGAACAATCGGAGTACTAATAAATTCATTATTATTAGTATTGGAGAAGTCACACAACTTGGTATTCTCTTTTGTCATCGTAACAAAGCAAGCAATCTAGCACACAAGCAAACAAAAAGCAAACGAAAAGAAGAAAGCGAGAAGGGCGAATAAAAACGTAAATCTTTTTTTTCTTCTCCTGAAAATCATTTTAGAAGTGGGGGAGAGGAAAATGAGAGGCAAATGGCAAATAATGTAAATGCAAGAGATGAGTTTAAGATGGGTACTTGGTAGGCTTGATCTAGACCTCCCCGGCAACGACGCCACAAATTGGCGAGTTGACAGGGGAGTTCTTGTATTGACTTGCTATGTATTCGCCCCAGAAATGGCGTGAGAAATTGGCGAGTTGATGGGGGAGTTCTTGTCTAGACTTTTTATGTATCCTCCCCAGCAACAGCGCCAGAAATTCTTCCTGTTACTTCTTGAGCTTGCGTTGGTTATTCCCTTGAAGAGGAAAGGGTGATGCAGCAAAGTAGAGATAAGTATTTCCCTAAGTTTTGAGAACCAAGGTATCAATCTAGTAGGAGGTACAAGAAAGTCCCCAATCTATGCACGTACACAAACAATCAAACACTTGCACAGAACGCTATAAAGGGGTTGTCAACCCCTTTATGGTCACTTGCAAGGATGAGATCTAAGATCTGATGGAGATAGATATAAAAGATTACTAAAAGTAAAAGTAAATAAAATGGCACCAAGGTATTGTTGGTTTTTTTGGTTTATAGATCTGAAAATATATAATGGAAAATAGACCCGGGGGCCATAGGTTTCACTAGAGGCTTCTCTCTTGAAGGAAAATAATATGATGGGTGAACAAATTACTGTCGAGCAATTGATAGAAAAGCGCAAAGTTGTGATGATATACAAGCAAATGATTATGCATATGGGCATCACGTCCGTGTCAAGTAGACCAAAACGATTCTTCATCTACTACTATTACTCCACACATCGACCGACTCCTACTTGTATCTAGAGTATTAAGTTCATAAAGAATAGAGTAACGCCTTAAGTAAGATGACATGATGTATAGGGATAACTCAAGCAATATGATGAAAACCCCACCTTTTTATCCTTGATGGCAACAATACAAATATGTGCCTCACTACCCCTACTTGGTCACTGGGTGAGGACACCGCAAGATTGAACCCATTGCAAGAACTACTGAGCTAGTTGGCCAAACCAAAGCAATAACTCAAAGAGAAATAGAAAGATATGCAATCATGCATATAAGTATTCAAAGAAGATTCAAGTAATATTCATAGATAATCTGATCATAAATCCAAAATTCATCGGATTTCGACAAACACATCGCAAAAGAAGATTACATCGGATAGATCTCCAAGAACACCAAGGAGAACATGGTAGTGAGGATCGAAGAGAGAGAAAAGGCCATCTAGATACTAGCTATGGACCCGTAGGTCTGAGGTAGACTACTCATGCTTCATCGGAGGAGTAATGGAGTTGATGTATAAGCCCTCCGTGATCCAACCCCCCTCTGGCAGATTACCAAAAAAGCCCCCAAGATGGGATCTCACAAGAACAGAAGGTTGCGGCAGCAGAAAAGTATTTTCATGGCTCTCTATGATAGTTTGGGAATATATGGGAATATATAGTCGATGAGTAAGGGTTAGAAGGCCTCCAGGGAACCCACAAGCTAGAGGGGCGCCCCCTAGGGAGCGCCTTGGCAGCTTTTTCGTCCGTTGCAAGGTCTTCTGACCTCCTCTCCAGATCTTCTAAATGTCTTCTGGTCCAAAAAAATCATCACGAAAGTTTTATTCCATTTGGATTTTGTTTGATATTCCTTTTCGGTAAAACTCAAAAATAGGGGGGAAACGAAAACTGGCACTGGGCTCTAGGTTAATAGGTTAGTCCCAAAAATAATATAAAGTAGCATATTAATGCAGATGAAACGTCCAAAAAAGATAATATAATAGCATGGAACAATCAAAAATTATAGATATGTTGGAGACGTATCATAAAGTTGATCCAACTCCATCACTGTTTAGCAACCCTACGAAGGAATTACTCACTCCTGATGTTGAGCATCATGGAGTTGTCGATGGAGAAGGGTTGATGATGATGATGGTGATGAATCCTCCTCTCCGTAGCCCAAAACAGGCTCCAGATCACCCCCAAGGAGAACTTGATGTGACGGCGGATCCGTATCATAAAATGATATGAAGACTTCTTTCCTATTTTTTCCCGGGGAAACAAAATTTATAGGCTTAGAATTAGGTCAGATGGTTGCCTTGGGCCCCACAAGGCAACAGGGCGCGCCTTGTTGCCTTGTCGGCAACGGGTGGCCCTTCTCCAATATGTCTTCATTCCAGTATTTTTTACTTATTCAATAAAAAATCTCCAAAAAAATTCCTCCAATTACGAGAACTTTTATTCCTGCACAAATTAATACGATGGGAATTCTGCTAAAAACAACGTCATTTCGGGTTAGTTCCATTCAATTTGTGCAAATTAGACTCGAAATAAGAGAAGAAGTGTTTAGAAAAGTAGATAAGTTTGGGACATATCAACTCCCCAAGCTTAACTCATTGCTTGTCTGCAAGCAATTCAGTTGATAAACTAAACGTGTTACAGAAAAACTTTTAAAAGTTCTTTTCTTATTGTTTCCATATATAAGCTTAGCTAATAATCAAGTTTTTAGAACAAGTCATGATGTAAAAATATAAATGATAACACTTAGAAACTATATTGACTCATATCAATAATATAATCAACTAGTGAGCAATAATATTATATCTTAAATATCAACACTTTGTCAAAACAACTATGATGCAATATGATAAAATGGTATCTCCCTAGCCCTTTGTGAGACCACAAAGCATAAATGCAGAGCACCTCCGAAGTTCGAGCAGGACTAAACATTGTAATTCAGGATAGACAAGATCCAGTCATGCTCACATCCAACATTAACTAGACCCAATGCATAAAAATGACAACAACGCTCGCAGGATTGGTGCTTTGAATGAGAAAATGATGACTCAAATGATAAAAAGAAAATAACACGAAAGTAAATAACATTGAAAGTAAATCGAGTGTCCCTTCGCAGAGGGAAGCAAAGATTTGTAGAGGTGCCAGAGCTCAAGGTTTAAAACAGATATGAAAGTAGAATTTTGGGTGGTGTGATTTTTCTGTCAATGTCATTACAAAGGATTTTAGTATCTTCCCTACTAAACACATTAATAGCGATTCCCAACAATCAACCTTCGGGGGGAGTTTTTTGTTTATTTATTTTTATATTTTGCAGGATGGAGCATCCATTTTTACCAGCCTCATCTTGTGCAGGACGAGTGAATAAATTCTTTTCGTGAGAATAACCCACTTAGCATGGAATATACTGACCGCCTCATTGCTCCATGAGAGGTAGGAGCATACAAAACAAATATTTATTTGAGAGTTGGCACATGCAAATTTATTTGGAATGGCATGTGAATACTGCATATACCTAGATATTGCAAACTCTCCTAAATAACTTTGGTTTAAGGGATTTGGATGCACAAGCAATATTCTTGTTTAGTACAGGAGAAGGCTAGCAAATAGGTTAAGAAGCAACCAACTAGAGAGCGACAACATTCATAGTCATTTATCAAAAATAATTAACATTGAACACGAGCATGAGTAGGATATAAACACTCTCAACATAAATATCATCGAGGATTTATTCGATTTTAATCTATTAGATGCCTTTATCATGTGCCAAGTCAAACCACTTGAATACGTCAAAGGAGGATACCATCCTAACATACTACATCATAATCATTTTTATACATGTTGAAACCCAAGATAACATATTATCCACTCGTAGATACTTAAGCATGGCATGGGCAACTATAATATCTAATTGTCTTCACAAATATTTTTACTCATGTTATGTTGAATTAAGAAGAGTTCATATTTCAAAACAAAAAAACAAAAACAAGAAGAGTTCATACCAGCTTTTCTTCACCACGCGCGATCAGTTCATCAAGAAAAATATCATCATTGTTGCCTTTCACTTGGACAACCACATAATGTGAAAATTATAATAGTTCAACAGTGACATGGACTAAGCTAAAACCTGCGAACATTTTATTCAAAGGAGAAAATAAGGATATTGGCTCTTCATGAGATCAATGATAAGAAGTATATGATCCATTTTACAATTTTAGTATAGTCTTCTCCGTACGACGACTCAAAGAGAAGGAAATAAATTCAGATAAACACACTGAAATACTTTTGGACTTTTTGTTTTCTAAAGAAAGCGAAAGAAGGAATCAATACAAAAATGAGAAAAAATATTTACACTTGAAATCTCCCGACAAACAATAAGAAGAATGATAAATCTTTTTGGGTTTTCTTTTAATACTACGAAGTACTTAAACAAGAAATGAAGCAAAAGGAAGCGAGAAATATTGTTTGAATTTTCAAAGTTTTTCAAACAAGCAAATGGAAAAAAAATGCAAAACATGGATATATAATAAAAACAATGAACATCGACAAATGAAATGAAATGTGTGAACATGAATGTAATGTCGGTGGAAATGCATACTCCCCAAAGCTTAGGATTTTGGCCGAACTTGGTCTACATCCACTAGTAATATCCGCCTGCTCCTAAATAGTGGTCATGGTGATAATTTGGATCGGTGTTACGTGTCGCCTCCTCGGCAAGGCGAGCGGATTCTATTGCAGCATGGTGTGCACAAGCTTACTCCATATAAATATAATGCCTTGGTTTGTCCTGAAAATCAAAGAGCAAAGGCACATGCAAATCAATAGAAACATAGTAGTTCTTGTCAAATGTTAGCTGATAGACATACTCATGAGTGTTATAAACTGTTAAATTGTGGCGCTTCAAAGCATCAAAGTTCAAAAACTTAGGGGGAAGCACTAGATCATTATGTCTAGCAGTAATACCATAGTGTCTAGCCAAACTAGAAGCATAAATTCCTCCATATAAATTACCACATGTGTTTCTTGCTAAGTTGCGGGCAATTATAGCACCAAAAGTATATGTTTTAATTCCAGTCGTAGTCGTATGCAAAATACACAAACCAGGTATGCACAAATCACTAATGTAATTTTTTCCAGTTAAGAATCGTCCGCCGAATGTGGCAAAGTAAGAAACTCCTGGGAATTGTATACTTCTAATCCTAGCTTGTGTCACACCTTTGTCCTCCCCGTTACACATACTAGGCAAAAATAACTCATAATCAACTTTCTGTGGTTCGCCAAGCGAACCCTAATACAAAATATTACAAATTGCATAGAAGTTTTGTAAAGGAAAGCTATATGATTTGTCATAAAGATGAAGGAGGAATCTCATCTATGAGGAAGCCGGTTAGCTCAGCATTCTTGACATATTGGTCAAACTCTTGCTTAATATCAGCGCCTAACATGAAGGTGCCACATGGCCATTCACATGAATGTATGTCGGCTCCCCCACGAAACATTCACGAGGTTCATAAATCAACGGGTGTGCCACTTATTGGCGCGAGGAACCCTCTAAGGACCTCCTCCTTGAAGAAGTTCATTTTCCTAGGTGCAAATTTCTGAAATTTTTGGGCCACACAAAAAATGTCAATAAAACTTAACAACATTGATAGCAACTACTCATACAAGTGTCTAGAGGCTATATCAAGCATTCATACTACTTAGACTGCAATCAATTCAACATACAAGCTCATTTTCAGAGGCACCAACAATAGAAAAATATAAACCACAAAAACAAAAACTAATTAGACCAATGGAGAAGTCACATACACATACTTGTGATCTATGTTGGGTTTTTCGCCAAGAGGAACGGGTGATGCAGCACAATATAGGTTAGTATTTCCCTCAGTAGAGAACCAAGGTTTATCGAGCCAATAGGAGTAACAACCAACCCCCATATTCAGTGCCTACACACAAAAGAGCAAACACTTGCACCCAATGCATGCAAGAGGGTGGACTCGTTATTTGCCAACTTGTAAGCAGAGTGGTTATTGGTAGTAGATATTTCTAAATTGCAAAATAAAATAGAAAGTAAATAAGAAGAACAAGGTATTGTAGCATTTGTAAACTTATAAGTGAATAGACCCGGGGGCCATAGTTTAACCTAGTGGCATCTCTCAGGAAAATAAGCATACGGTGGGTAAACAAATTACTGTTGGGCAATTTATAGAAAAGCGCATAGTTATGTGGTATTGACTGCAATGATCATGTGTATATAGGCAACACGTCCATAAGCAAATAGGTCGTCTCATTCCTGCACCTATTACTATTACTCCACCCATTGACCGCTATCCAGCATTCATCTAGAGTATTAAGTAAAACAAAGTAATGCTTGGAGAAGATTGACATGATGTAGACAAAGATAATTCAATTAATATGAACGAGCCCCATTATTTTATCCTTAGTGGCAATAATATAAAGACGTATCTTGTCCCCTTCTATCACTGGGATATAGAAACCTGTTAGATTGAAACCGCTACAATGCATCCCTCTCATTGAAGATAGATCAATCTACTTGGCCAAAGAAAATCAATATATCAGAGAGATTTACGAAGCTATGATGATCATGCACATAAGAATCATAGTAGATTTTAGAGAAGACTCAAATATTTTTCATGAATAATCTGCACATAAACCCATAATTCATAGGATCCCAACAAACGCACTGCACAAAAGGATTACATTGGATAGATCAAAGCGAAGATGCAATGATCATTGTATTCAAGATCAAGAGAGAGGGAGATGTCCATATAGGTACTAACTATGGACCCGTAGGTCCGTGGGGAACTACTCAAACATCACCATGGTAACAATAAGGATGATGTAGCGGCCCTCCATGATTGACCCCCCCTTCGACAGGGCATAGGAATACGGCACATGATAGAATAGAGACTTGCGGAGGCGGAAAAAGTGCTTCGGGAGATCTCTAGGGTTTTTGGAATATATATGAGTTTATAGACCAGAGAGGGGCACCAAGAGGGAGTCAAGGGGAGCACGAGCCAACCAGGCGCGCCCTAACCCCGTGGCCATGCCTGGTTGGCTCGTGCCTCCCTCGTGAGGCCTCTAGTCTTCTCCCAAATCTTCCAGGTCTTATTTTGATACAAAAAATCATATTAAAGTTTCATGGCAATTGGACTTCATTTGGTACTGTAAACCTGAAAATCCAAAAAACATGCAGAAAACTACAACTAGCACTGGGCACTGGGTTAATAGGTTAGTGCTAAAATAATATTAATTGGTAAATAAACATCCAAGAAGCATCCTAGAATGATAATATGATAGCATGGAACAATCAAAAATTATAGATACATTGGAGACGCATCAGCATCCCCAAGCTTAGTTCCTGCTCGTCCTCGAGTAGGTAAATGATAAAAACAGAATTTTTGATGTGACATACTACCCAACATGTAATATATTGCACATTTGATCATTGTGAAACGATGAATTAATAAACATCAACATAATAATACTTATAAGCATAAGCAACATAATCATCAAGTTTCAAAGGATACAATCCATAAAGAATGTTCACCCCCTGCTCATTTTATCATATAAATATAGCATAGCTCCATCCTCAACACATAAATACAAATGTTAAGCACCATGGTGACAAGTCAGGCAATTGGATCGTAATATTTAACGCGCTTTAGCTTTTTATTACTTGCACAATATATGAGCGTGAACCATGGATATAGCATAAAGGTGTAATAGAATATGATGCTTGTTTCAAAGGGGGCAAAGTGGAGAAGAAAGTCTCGCATCAACTAGGTGTATCAATGGTCTATGGAGATGCCCATCAATAGATATAAATGTGATGAGTAGGTATTGCCATGCAAGACATGCACTAGAGCTATAAGTGTATGAAAGCTCAACTGAAGCTAAGTGGGTGTGCATCTAACTTGCTTGCTCATGAAGACCTCGGGCGTTTGAGGAAGCCTGTTAGTGGAATATAAAAGTCAAGTTCTATAATGAAAATTTCCCACTAGCATATGGAAGTGACAAAACAAGAGACTCTCTATATGAAGAACATGGTGCCACTTTGAGTCACAAGTGTGGAATAAGAGGTAGTAGCACTTTCCCTTATCTCTTTTCTCTCATTTTTTCTTTTTGCTCTCCTTTTTTCTTTTATATTTTTCTTTTCTTCTATTTCTCTTTTTCCATTTTATTTTATTTTTCGTCCAAAGTCTCTTGCCGACTTGTGGGGGTATCATTGTCTCCATCATCCTTTCCTCACCGAGACAGTGCCCTAAATAATGGTGATCATCACACTTTTATTTACTTAGAACTCAGTATGAAAAACTGATAGGATGATAAGGCTGTATATGAATGCCTTTGGCAGTGTACCAAGATGTGTAATGATCTAGCATAGCAAAAGATATCAAAACACAGACACGCCATGTAAATATCATGCTAGCTATCTAAGGATCATACAAACCAATATGAAAATGGAAGTACAAGTCATATGATGTGATGGTGGAAGTTGCATGCCAATATATCTCAGAATGGCTATGGAAATGCCATGATAGGTAGGTATGGTGGCTGTTTTGAGGAAGATATAACAAGGCTTATGTGCAACATAGCATATCATGTCATGGGGTTTTGATGCACCGGTGAAAGTTGCACCGATTCTCGAGGTGAGAATGAGCAATGCACCGTATCGAAAAGGCTAGCAAATATATGGAGGTGAGAGTGCGTATATCCATGGATTCACATTAGTCATGAAGAACTCACATAATCATTGCAAGATTTTATTAGCTATCTCGAAGCAAAGCACTACTCGCATGCCCCTAGGGAGGAGGTTGGTAGGAGTTAACCATCGCGTGCCCTGGACTTAAACAGCACTACGATTTCAACGAGGAATAAGTATGCTCACACAACATCACCATGCGATAAAAAATTTGTATGAACAACAAGTTGACAACCTATAATTCACGATACACTTATTAACTAAAGATCATGCACTCATGCTCTTTCACATTACCACATTAATATCATTAACTATGATTTCTCTTTTATGTGCTACATGTGGTTTTGATTATGCACTCATTGAATACCTTTTTTATAGACTAGTCTTGTAACCCATGATAATTACTGTCGCTATTTATTAACTCTCAAACAAATATAAGTGAATAATGAGAGTGCAATTATTTCTATAAAATCTATACGCCGCCGTGCTCTAAAAGATATAAGTGAAGTACTAGAGCATCCACTAATAAGCTCAAAATATATAAGTAAAGCACATAGAGTATTCTAACAAATCATGGTGATAGTGTGCCTCTCTCAAATACGTGTGTCCATCAAACAATGATTGTGGGAAACTAAAAACAAAAAGCAAACTAAAGAAAACAACGCTCCAAGCAAAACTCATATCATGTGATGAATAAAAATATAGGTCCAAGTGACATACCGATGGATTGAGACGAAAGAGGGGATGCCTTCCGGGGCATCCCCAAGCTTAGACTCTCGAGTCTTCCTAGAATATTACCTTGGGGTGCCTTTGGCATCCCCAAGCTTAGGCTCTTGCCGCTCCTTGTTCCTTCGTCCATCACGATAAGACCCAAAACATGAAAACTTCAACACACAAAACTCAAAAGAAACTTCGTGACATCCGTGAGTATAATACTTTAAATACTGTTACATATTTATTATTATTTAATTATTGCATAAGGTACTGTATTCTAACTTCTTCATGAATTATACCCCTGATACAATCCATGGCATCATCGAAACAAGCAAACTATGCAAGCAAAAACAAAATATGTCTAAAATTGAACAGTTTGTAATGATCTATAAAGAAACCATACTTATGTAACTCTAAAATTCTTAAAATTTGGGAAAGCCTGAGGAATTTTTATAGACATACTGTGTATAAATTTCAAATCAAAAATATGTTCCAGTAAAATTAGAGAAATTCTGCGCTGGACGCTAAAGTTTCTGTTTTTGCACCGTAACAATTCTACTTGTCATGCAAGTCATCCCGAAAGCTTTACTTGACCCAAACACTAATTGAAACGCAAGAACATAACCATTAGAGTATAAATAAACATGTTACCAAAAAAAACATAGATTAAAAATAAAAATCAAATATAACTATTAGGTTGCCTCCCAACTAGCGTTATTATTTTATGCCCATAGCTAGGCATAATGCATATGATCAAGTGTTGTAATAATCATGAGAGAAATTCATGTTGCTATAATCATATTTCTTCCTCTCAGCAGAAAGTTTTCTAATAGATAATAAAAAATAATTGAAGGAACTAAACTTCACAACAGAAGGATCCGAAAGATCTTTCTCCGGAGGAGAAGGAGGAGGTTCCTCCTTAGGTCTCTCATATGTGATTGTAAATTCTTCATTCTAAAGGTTCCGGTAAAGATACTTTCTCAATTTTCTCTCAAGATCATAATCCAATCCAATATTTGGGACAATAATTTTATCATTATATTCGGAGATTTTATCTATTAGGACATTGGGTGGAACCTTCTTTCTAAGGTTTTCATCATAAGCAACATACTTTGTTGATCTTAATCTCCTTATTTCTTCCATTTCATAAAGGATTTCCCTCAGTAGGTGGGCGCTCACCATTGACCCTATAATGAGCAAGATTTCTCTAGCTTTCCGCATAATATGTTTAAATTCATTAACGATAAATATTGTTGCTAACCGTTTCGTAGGAGCATCCTGAATATTAGAGAATTCTAGAAACAACTATTGTATGGAGGGATGCATATGAACGAATAGCCTTTCTAGTTTAACTATGAGAAAAGATATAACAACCGCATAACTAGTAGTGCTAGAAATAATAGATCCTCCTATCAAGGGTAATGAGCCAGCACAAGTGAAAAGTCTTGGAGCACACATTTTCCAATAATATTACCACCAATGCGGAATTTCTTAGTTTGCGCAATAGGTTCTTCTTTAGAAGGATCATCATCCGCAAGATTATTAAGTTTTTCCTTAGCAAATTCAACGAAATTCCTTTTAGCATTATCATTAAGAGGCTAAGTTGAGTGTTCTAATGCCTCTGCACTAGAGGTGGAAATATCACTAGTTTACAAATTAGACATGATAGCAACTTTCAAGCAAGCGTAACAAGCAAAACAAGTAAACTAGTAACTATCAAAGATAAATATTTTTGTACTTTTGTTTTTTACGAAGCAAGAAAGATATAACAGAAAATAAAAAGAAGAACGAGTGAATGATAATTAGTGTGAAGATACTTGATAGTAGGTTGATGATACTCCCCGACAACGTCGCCAGAAATCCTTCCTGATAATTGCGATCTGCGTTGGGTTTTCCGTGAAGAGGAATGGGTGATGCATCACAATATAGGTAAGTATTTCCCTCAGTAGAGAATGAATGTTTATCGAACCAATCGGAGTAACAACCAACCCCCGTCTTCAACGGCTACACACAAAAGAGCAAACACTTTCACCCAACGCGGGCAAGAGGGTTGTCAATCCCCTTGGACTCGTTATTTGCAAGCTTGTAAGTAGTGTTGTTGGTAGTAGATATTTGTAAATTGGAAAATAAAATTAAAAGTAAATAAGAATGGCAAGGTATCATAGTGTTGGTAAACAAATGAGTTAATAGACCCGCGGGCCATACTATTCCCTAGTGGCATCTCTCATGAAAATAAGCATACATTGGGTAAACAAATTACTGTTGCGCAATTGATAGAGAAACGCATAGTTATGTGATATTCACACCGATGATCATGTGTATATAGGCATCACATCCATAAGCAGAGAGGCCGACTCCTGTCTGCACTGCTTACTATTACTCCACCCATCGACCGCTATCCAGCATGCATCTAGAGTATTAAGTAAAACAGAGTAATGCTTGGAGAACAATGACATGATGTAGACAAGGAGAATTCAAGTAACATGAAATAACCCCATTGTTTTATCCTTAGTGGGAACAATACAAAGATGCATCTTGTCCCCTTCTGCGACTGGGATATAGAAACCGTCAGATTGAACCCACAATAACACACCCTTGTCATTGAAGATAGATCAATCTATTTTGCCAAAGCAAATCAATAGGTTGAAGAGATTTACCAAGCTATGATGATCATGCACATAAGAATCATAATAGATTTCAGAGAAGACTCAAATATTTTTCGTTAATAAGCTGCACATAAACCCACAATTCATCAGATCCCAACAAACACAACACACAAAAGCATTGCATCGGAGAGATCAAAGTGAAGATGTGATGACCATTGCATTCAAAATTGAGAGAGACATAACCATCTAGGTACTAACTATGGACCTGTAGGTCTGTGGGGAACTACTCACACATCACCATGGGAGTAACAAGGATGATGTAGAGTCCCTCCATGATCGATCCCCCCTCCGGCTATTCAAACAGGGCTCCAGATGGACAAACGGCGAAACAGAGACTTCTGGCGGCGAAAAAAGTGTTTCGGGAGGATCTCTAGGTTTTTTGGATTATATGTGAATTTATAGGCTAGAGAGGGGCACCGAGAGGCAGCCGAGGGGAGCTCGAGGCAACCAGGCGCGTGATACGTCTCCAATGTATCTATAATTTTTTATTGTTCCATGTTGTTATATTATCAATCTTGGATGTTTTACAATCATTTTATAGCAACTTTATATCATTTTTTGGGACTAACCTATTGACATAGTGCCAAGTGCCAGTTGCTACTTTTTGCTTGTTTTTTACTTCACAGAATATTAGTACCAAACGAAGCCCAAACATCGCGGAAGTTTTTGGAGATTTATTTTGGGCCAGAAGACATCTGGAGGACCAAAGAACAACCAAAGAGGAGGGCCTAGGAGGCCGCAAGACACCAGGGCATGCGAGAGGCCCCTGGCGTGGCCTGGTGGCTTGTGCCCTCCTCGGGACGCCTCTCCACCGCCTATCAGCTCTATAAATACCCAAATATTCCAAAAACCCTAGGGGAGTCAACAAAACACAATTCCAGCCACCGCGAGATCCAATCTAACACCATCGGGGAGGGGTGCATCGTCTTCATGGGTGCCTCTCCGATGATGCGTGAATAGTCCACCATAGACCTACAAATTCGTAGGCATTAGCTAGATGGATTCCTCTCTATCTCTCTCTCTCTCTTTTGATTCTCAATACAATGGTCTCTTGGAGATCTATTTAATGTAATGACTTTTTGCGGTGTGTTTGTTGGGATCCGATGAATTTTGAGTTCATGATCAATTTCTATCCATGAATATTATTTGAGTCTTCTTTGCTCTCTTATATGCATGATTACTTATAGCCTCGTATTTCTTGTTCGAATATATGGTTTAGTTAGCCCAACTAGATTGATTTTCTTGCCATGGGAAGAGGTGCTTTGTGGTGGGTTTGATCTTGCCGTGTTCTTTCCCAGTGATAGAAGGGGCAGCAAGGCACGCATGTATCGTTGCCATTAAGGATAAAAATATGGGTTCTATTCCTACATGAATAGATATTGTCTACATCATGTCACCGTTCTTATTGCATTACTCTATTTTTCCATGAACTTAATACACTAGATGCATGATGGATAGTGGTCCATGTGTGTAGTAATAGTAGTAGATCAAGAATCGTTTCGGTCTACTAATCTTGGACATGATGCCTATATAATGATCATTGCCTTAGATATCGTCATGATTATTTGATCTTCTATGAATTTCGCAACAGTAATTTGTCTACCCACCGTGTGTTATACTCATGAGAGAAGCCACTAGTGAAACCTATGCCCCCTAGGTCTATCTTTTAACATATTGCTTTCCGATCTATCTTTTTCCGCATTTGCTTTCAGGTCTACTATTCCAAAAACCAAAAAATACCCTGCTGCACTTTTTCTTTGCATCTTTTATTTTGTGCTCTTGTATGATCTATTTATCCAATCTCATATAACTTATCTATCTTTTACCGTGGAGAGATTGACAACCTATCTTACGCGTCGGGTTGCAAGTATTTGTTCTTTGTGTGCAGGTACCATTTAAGTAGTGTTGTGTGGTTCTCCTACTTGTTCTATAACCTTGGTTTCGTAACTGAGGGAAATACTTACCATAGCTGTGTTGCATCATCCGTTCCTCTTTGGGGAACTACCAACGCAGTCTCAGGCCACGTCAAAGGAATTTCTAGTGACGTTGCCGGGGACACATCATCAACATCTATGAGGATCCTAATCACAAATCTCATCTCCTTGCAATTTAAATTGTTTGCCATTTTACTCTCATTTTCCTCTCCCCCACATCACAAAATTTGTCGTTTTATTAGCCCTTTTTTGTTTGCCTCTTTCTCGTTAGATCTCTTGTTTGCTTGCAATCTTGTTTGCGTAGTCACGATGACTATAAAAATACCAAATTGTGTGATTTTTCCAATACCAATAATAATTATTTTATTAGCAACCCGATTACTCCTCCGACCACTAGTCCAGAGTCTTGTGAAATTAATGCCGCTTTGTTCAATCTTGTTATGAAAGATCTATTTTCCGTTACTCCTAATGAGGATGTCATGTACCATCTAAACACCTTTTGTAGAATTGGGTGATATGCAAAAGAAAAAAGATGTGGACAATGATATTGTGAAGTTGAAATTATTTCGTTTCTCCTTGCGGGATCATGCAAAATTTTGGTTTTCTTGTTTGCCTCTTAATAGTATCGATTCTTGGGATAAGTGGAAGGATGCTTTTATTACAAAATATTTTCCACCCGCAAAAATTATTTCCCTTAGAACTCAAATCATGAATCTTAAGCAACTTGAGCATGAACATGTTGCACAGTCTTGGAAAAGAATGAAATTGATGCTAAGGAATTGTCCTACTCATGGTTTAAATCTTTGGATGATCATACAATTTTTTACGCGAGATTTAATTTTGTCTCTAGAAATCTTTTAGATTCTGCCGCGGGTGGTACTTTTATGGAAATTACTTTGGGTCAATCTACTAATATTCTAGATAATATTATGCCAGATTATTCACAATGGCATACTGAAAGACCACCTACTAGTAAAAAAGTTAATTCGGTTGAAGAAATTAGTACTTTTAGTGAAAAAGTTGATGCTCTTATGAAGTTGGTTGATAGTAAATATGCTCCTATTTATCTTAATGATGTGCCTTTGTCTACCTTGATTGAGAAAAATAGTGATTCCGTAGATGTGAATTTCATCTCGCGAAGCAATTTTAATAACAATGCTTATGGAAGTAATTTTAATCCTAGGCCTTTTCCTGGAAATTCCTCTAACAATTATGGTAAGTCTTCTTACAATAATAATACGAACCCCTCTGATATTGAGAATAATTTTAAAGAATTTATCAATGCTCAAAAAGTTTTCAATACTACAATATAAGACAAGTTGAATAAGATTGATGATATGTCTAGAAGCATTGATAGAATTTCCCCCGATGTAGCAAATCTCAAGTTGCAAGATTTTCCACCTAAGATTAATGAATCAATTAAATATTTTTATGTTTATATGGATTAAAGTAATAAAATACCCGCTACGCTTAGAGCTAAAAGAGATTTTTAGAAAAGGCATTTTATAGTGATTGCTTTCATAAAAATGATGAAGATCTTAAAATGATTGGTGTTTGTTCTACTGATTCCTTGTTGAGTAATGTTAATTTTTTGATAAAGGTACTAAATAAGAGTCAACTTTATCTATGAGGTGTCCCCATGATTTGAAGTGTTAAAATCTTAATGAAACAATTGAGGAAAGTGGGTTTGGAGAGGTCAAAACTTTAACTAGTGATGTGCCCACTATTTTGGATTACAAAGACTTTAATTATGAGACTTTCTATTTGGTTGAATGCATTTATTTGTTGCAATCCATGATAAATTCACCCCATGCTTATGAACAAAACAAAGCTTTTACTAAACATATTGTTGATGCCATCTAGAGATTTCAATTCCCAGAAAATTACATGATGAATGTGAACCTACCATTAAAGTCAAGATTAAAAATTATGAGTGATTTTCTTTATGTGATTTGGGTGCTAGTTTTTCCACAATTCCGAAATATATATGTGATGTACTTGGTCTTACCAATATTGAAGAATGTTCTCTTAATTTGCACTTGCGGATTCTACTATTAAAAAGCCTTTGGGAAGAATGAATTGTGTTCTTATTCTTGCAAATAGGATCTATGTGCCCATATATTTTATTGTTCTTGATATTGATTGCAATCCGTCTTGTCCCATCATACTTGTTAGACCGTTTTTACGCATTACAGGCATCATGATTGACATGAAAGAAGGCAATATTACATTTCAATTTCCAATTAGAAAGGGTAAGGAAAACTTCCCTGGAACAATAATTAAGCCATCATATTAATCAATCATTAGGTCCTCCTATGGAGCAAAAACTAAAGAGGACAATACTTGAATCTATGCGTTATGCCCAGCTAGGGGCATAAAACGATAACGCTTGTTGGGAGGCAACCCAATGAATAAAACTGATTTTTACTTTTTATTTCTGTTATTGAGTGTTTACACAATTATTCTAATGTTATGATTGTGATTTTCATGTTTTAATTAGTGTTTGTGCCAAGTAAAGCCTTTAGGATTGTGTTAAGTGATAGTTGATTTGATCTTTGTTGAAAAACAGAAACTTTTGCATCCAGTAAAAAAATCTTAAAAAACACAAATGCGACGAAAATTCTGAATTTTTTACACAAGACTGATATAAAAATTTCTGACATTTTCCCTATTTTTCAAAATAGTTTGAGTTATGGAAGTATGGTTAGAGTACATATTACTACAGACTTTTCTGTTTGTGACAGATTCTAATTTCGTTGCATTGTGTGCTTGTTTTGATGAATCTATGGCTTGTATTTAAGGGTATAAGCCATGGTAAAGTTAGAACACAGTATATATAATGCAATAATAAAATATGAATGGGTTTGCAACAGTACTTAGATTGGTGATTTGCTTTATTATACTAACGAATCTCATGAAGATTTTGTTAAGTTTTGTGTGATTGAAGTTTTCAAGTTTGGGGTGAGATCACGATGGATGAACGAATAAGGAGTGAAAAGAGCCTAAGCTTGGGGATGCTACGGCACCCCAAGATAATATCCAAATAGGAACAAGCAACTAAGCTTGAGGATGCCCCGAGTGGCAGCCCCTCTTTCTTCTAACGACCATCGGTATTTTACTTGGAGCTATATTTTTATTCGTCACATACCATGAGTTTTGCTTGGAGCGTCTTGTATTATGTGAGTCTTTGCTTGATTTTCTTTTTATTTTGTCACAAGTATCCTCTCTGAACACACCTATTTGAGAGAGCCAAAATTATGCTATGATTTGATAGAATTGCTTTATATGCTTCACTTAAATCTTTTGAGCTATGGAATTGATGTAGTGCTTCACTTATATCTTTTTGAGAACGACATGCTTTAAATTTTTGAAGAAATACTCTCATGCTTCACTTAGACTAATTTGAGAGTTAGTGAGTTTTGAAGAAATTCTCTCATGCTTCACTTACATTATTTTGAGAGATGAAATTTTTATGCTCATGTTCTTCACTTAAATCTATGTGAGCTTGTCAAAAGCAATGGCAGTATATGAAACTAGTCCCAAAGTGATAGATATTCAAGAGGGATATAATAAAACTTTCATGAAGATCATTGGACGAATTGAACTTCATTCCTTGTAATAGTTTTGAGACATGATGATAGTAATATGTGAGTTATGTTGGTGAGTGATTATGTTTTAGTAAGAATATTGGTGTTAAGGTTTATTGATTCCCTATGCAATCACGAAAGTTAATAGTTGTGTAGTGAAATCACATCCTACTTATGGTGCATTATTCAGTGTTAGTTATGCATAATGCTCGCTTGTGTGAATTTTTTGTTTCTTGGTTGGTTGCTTCTCAATCTATTTGCTAGCCTTCACTTGTACTAACTAGAAATACTACTTCTGCATCCAAAATCCTTAAACCCAGTTTTGCCATATGAGTCCACTATACCTACCTATATGCGGTATTTTCATGTCGTTCCAAGCAAATTTGTATGTGCCATCTCTAATTTTCAAAATGAATTTCCTTTTTGTGTGCTCGTACCGATCATGACGCGGAAGGGGGTGACCGGTATTTTTCCATGCTAGATGTGTTATTTTCAAGATGAGTGCTTATAAACATGTCATTGCACGAGAGTATGGCGGTAATAGGGATGCCCAGTCCCGAAAGGAAAAAGAAATTTACTTTATTTTGTGAAAATAATAAATTCCTCGGAAAGTGTTGGTATGGAAGGCAACCGTGGATTCGACTAGCCATGGATTGTGAAAGAATGTTGGAAAAAGGAATAAACTTTATTTTCTGTTTAGGAACCGCTTATGATATATCTAGCATGGAAAGGTATTGAAAGCTCTCGACCGTTTTCGTTGACAGGAAAGGCATGCCACCCAAGATATATTTCTCTATCAATTTAAACTTTGAGCTCGGGCACCTCTATGAATTCCTACTTCCTTTTGTGAAGGGCCTATCTATTTACTTTATGCAATTTTTACTTTTACTTGAGTCTCTATATTCTCTTATAAAGCACCAACTAGGGGCACTATGATCGTACTTGAGCATTAGGTGTAGCTAATATTTGAGTGTGTTTCATGAATAGATCAATGATTGAGCATGAGGGGCTACGGATAACTTTCTATAGTGTTGACTAGCAAACATACCCGTGCGTTGCACCGGGAGATATAATTAGCGTTTCTATCAAATCATTCGTCAGCGCGACATGCATAATTCAGACGATGCCACTCGAAGACAGGGACGTGTCCACCAAAATGACCATCATCGCGACAGTCTAACACCATAACAGCGCCACCTGATGGTAGCAGGGAGGTGTGCACAGAGGGCATACTAAGAACCATACGAACTTTGGGCACAACTTGTGTATGATTGTTCTGATCAAACTAAACTTGAAAAAATTAATACGCAAAAAAAGTCACTAAATTGCAATCAACTAAACATGAATAAATCAATACGCAACAAAGTCACTAAATTGACTATCAACGTAAATCATACTCCATCCATATTTTTATGAAGCTAATTTCCAACGCCGTTATGATAAAATTGGAGTATTTTTAAGCTCAGTTTTAGACACGTTATTTTTATAATTGCATGTAGCTTACCGAAACCCGCACATTTATTTTTTATTTTACCTTTTTTATTGACAAACAATGGTAGTTGGAATCGGTTTAATTTTATCGGGTTATCTTTATCTAATAGCATGTAGCCCACCGAAACCTTCCGCCAATCAATATAGTTTTATCGAATCTTTCTCTCTTTTATTGGGACCGCATCAAACTTTTTGTCTTCATCAGGCCTTTATTTATTTTATTGGCATGTGCAACCACACGTCCGAATAAAATTTTGTGCCTTCATCGTGTCTTTATATTTTTATTGACATGTGCAGTCACACATTATAATTTGTGGTGTCAACTACTTCATTCATAGGTTAAATTGATGACCACGGACCCTCTTCTCTAGGTGGCTTCTTGATGTTTTGGCAACTCATGGATGTATATAAATTGGTTAATTTGCATGTATAGAAGCAAGGTGGTACTATTAAACTATATGATGAACCAACTCTTTCACACATGCATTAGATGAATCATGTGGTTGTAGATGTCGATGATGGAAGCCTAGGTGATGAAAAATGCGTTGTGTAGAACCAGGTGAATGAAAGCTATGGCCCAGTCCCTCGCATAAAAGGTATGACTCAGTGAGAATGGCAACAAACATATGTATGATTCCAAACCCAACCTAAGTTAAACAAAACATTTTTATTGCAAAGTGATCAGCTTGGGTAGAAAGGCTAAACAATGTTTTAACGTACAGGTATACACGCAGAAACATTTTTGATGGATAGGTAGAAACACTTTTTACTTTGATGCATTCTAAACATATTTTTAGAAATAATTTACAAGAAAGATAATAGCATATTTGGAATTTACATTTTTGAGTGGTTTTCATATATAATATGTACATTTTGAAGTTATGGTTTGAAAGATATGATTTTTTAAGCATTTGAATCTATTAGAAAATAAAAGAAAGGTTGAAAATAGAATAGGTGGGCCAAAACTACAACTTTGCAGCCCATCAGCTAAGCCATGCTTGGGCGAGGCAGCTTTATTGTACACCAACAAAAATTGATAACAAAGACAGAAAAATGGGAGAGGTGGTATTCAAACCCTGGTCTTCAGTCTGGGGGGACGGCGGTCAAGCCAAGGCGTTAGGCGCATGTAGGCTACGAATATGGGCTCGCTCTGATAAATAACTTAAACCTGACGGCGATCTGTGAAGAAAAACTGAATCGTTTTTCCCCTTACCGGTGGTGTTGTGGGTAATTACTTATAACTTCGGGGGCAATATTCATGACGTACGACCAGAAGTTATCGGTGCTTTATTATTAGGTAGAGATATTTTGAAAGACATGGTTGCTTGTTGGTATGCTTGAGTATTAAAGTCTTCATATCAAAATTAGACTATTGCTTTGAACCATCTAAAAAGTCCAAATGTCCATGCTACAAAAGAAAATAATATGTTATGAACATGTTAGGCAACATTTCACATCAAAAATTATGTTTTTATCATTTACCTACTCGAGGATGTGCATGAATTAAGCCTGGGGATGTTGATACGTCTCCAACGTATCTATAATTTTTTATTGTTCCATGTTGTTATATTATTAATCTTGGATGTTTGTCAATCATTTTATAACAACTTTATATCATTTTTTGGGACTAACCTATTGACATATTGCCAAGTGCCATTTGTTGTTTTTTGCTTGTTTTTTACTTCGCAGAATGTCAATACCAAATGAATCCCACACACCACAGAGCTTTTTGGACGATTTTTCTGGGCCAGAAGACACCTAGAGGACCAAAGAAGCACCAAACAGGAGGGACGAGGAGGCCACAAGACACCAGGGCACGCCAGAGGCCCCTGGCGTGACCTGGTCGGTTGTGCCCTCCTCGGGATGCTGCTCCACTGCCTATCAGCTCTATAAATATCCAAATATTCAAAAAAACCTAGGGGATTCAATGAAACACAATTCCAGCAGCCGCAAGTTCCAGAACCGCGAGACCCAATCTAACACCATCACGGAGGGGTGAATCGTCTTCATGGGTGCCTCTTCGATGATGCGTGAGTATTCCACCATAGACCTACGGGTCTATAGGCAGTATCTAGATGGCTTCCTCTATCTCTTTTGATTCTCAATACAATGGTCTCTTGGAGATCTATTTGATGTAATGACTTTTTGCAGTGTGTTTGTTGGGATCCGATGAATTTTGACTTCATGATCAGTTTCTATCCACGAATATTATTTTAGTCTTCTTTGATCACTTATATGCATGATTACTTATAACCTCACATTTCTTCTTTGAATCTTTGGTTTAGTTAGGCCAACTAGATCGATTTTTCTTGCCAAGGGAGCAGGTGCTTTGTGATGGGTTCGATCTTGCGGTGTCCTCTCCCAGTGATAGAAGGGGCAGCAAGGCACGCATGTATCCTTGCTATTAAGGATAACAAGATGGGACCTATTCCTACATGAATAGATCTTCTCTACATCATGTCATCATTCTTATTGCATTACTCCGTTTCTCCATGAACTTAATACACTAGATGCATGCTGGATAGCGGTCGATGTTTGATAATCCCCAAGTGCAAGGAATCATCGTAGCAATTTCCAAAGGTGGAAGTGATAAGTATGGAGTGTCGAACCCACAAGGAGCTAAAGGTAAGATCAGTATTCTCTCAAGTCCTATCTGCCACCGATATGACTCTATGTACACCGATCTTTGCTTCCATCTAGAAACGAGAAATAAAACTACGTTGTGGGTATGAAGAGGATAGCTTTGCATGATATCGGAGAACTAAAATATAAATATAGGTGATGTTATAATAATATTACAAATGGCGAGTGTGGAATAATGATGGGTCGGTGTGTGGAATTATCCTAGGCAATTGTTAACAAGATCAGAAATCATTATTGCAATTTTATATGAGGGAGAGGCATAAGCTAACATACTTTCTCTACTTGGATCATATGCACTTATGATTGGAACTCTAGAAAGCATCTGCAACTACTAAGATCATTAAGGTAAAACCCAACCATAGTATTAAAGCATCAAGTCCCCTTTATCCCATACGCAAACAACCTACTTACTCAGGTATGTGCTTGTCACTCACGCCACCCACCATAAGCGAATCATAAGCATATTGCAAACCCTACAGCGGGCATCCCTCATGCTTGCGCAACACGGAGAGAACCATAGGACAGCACCAATAATAAAACATGCAACTCAAAACAATCATGATCATCAATCAACCAATAGGACAAAAGTAATCTACTCAAAACATCATAGGATGCCAACACGTCATTAGATCATAATATGTAGCATAAAGCACCATGTTCAAGTAGGTGATTACAGCGGGGTGCGGGAGAGTGGACTGCTAAAAGGAGATGAGGATGGTGATGAAGAAAGAGATGTTGATGAAGACGATCACCGAGGCGATGGTTCCCCCGATGGCACTCTGGCACCACCGGGAGAGAGGGGGAGAGGTTCTCCCCTCGTGTTTCCTCCTCCATGGCCTCCCCCCTCTGTGGGGAGAGTTTCTCCCTCTGGTCCTTGGGCTCCAAGGTGTTGATGGCCCCTCCGGGACGATGAAGATGTCATCTGGTGATGGTGACCCCCTCCGGCAGGGTGCCGGAGAGGGATAGGATTGGTTTTTCGTGGCTCTGGAGGTGTGCGGCGACAGAACTCCTAATCTAGATTTCTTTTGATGGTTTCTAGATTTATAGGAATTTTTGGCGTCTATCCCACGTCAAGCGGGTGCTCTAGGGGCCCACAAGCTCGCTAGGCGCGGCTAGGGGGTGGCCGCGCCCAGCAGGCTTGTGGCCTCCTCGTCCACTTCCTGGCCAAGCTCTTCACTCCAATATTTTTTATATTTTCCAAAAATATTCTTCGTAAATTTTCAGCCCATTCCGAGAAATTTTATTTCTGCACAAAAAACGACATCAAGGTAGTTGTGCTGAAAACAGCATCAATCCGGTTTAGTTCTGATAAAATCGTACCAAAATCATATAGAATTTTTCCAACACATGGCATGAATACTTCATAAATTATAGATACGTTGGAGACGTATCAGGATCCCCAAGCTTAATTCCTCCTCGTCCTCAAATAGGTAAATGATAAAAGAGATAATTTATGAAGTGTGAATGCTAGCAAGTGCATAAGTTTGATCAATGATAATTTCAATCACTCTTTCTAGCATCAATATATATCATAAATAGTAGCTCGTCTCATAAAACTTCTCATGATCAAGTAACAAGCTATTCACATGTTAAAGTATAGGCCAGAAAGCTTCTTGAAAACTAACAACCATATTCCTAGCCATCGAACAATTGCAATTCATCTTATTTTCAGGAAGGGTCTATGTAAGAGCTTTGATTTATAAAATTCCACATACTAAACTATCATATAGTCTTCCATGATTGCTAGCACTCAAAGCATATTTTTAGAACAAATAGCATCCATCGAACACAGAGAAAGATAGGGGATTAATGTTTCGCCTCCCAACTTATTTATCATATTGTTAATTGTCAACAATAATAATTCATGATCAAATATATTTGGATGGCCATATATGCTCAGATCTTTCCCCACCACATGATGATTGCCAAGAGAAAAAGGCAAAGTATAGGAAGTGGTGAACCTCACCATGACTCTTGTATAAAGGCAAGTACTAGAAAATAAAAGATAGGCCCTTCGCATAGGGAAGCAGAGGTTGTCATGTGCTTCTTGTTTTTGGATGCGCAAACTCTTAATGTAAAGGAACGTCACGTTGTATTTCCCTTTGTGATAGGAACCTTTATTATGCAGTCCGTCGCTTTTATTTCTTTGTCATCACAAATTCGTACAATGCTTATTTTCCCTTACAATAAAAGATCTTACATATTTAGGAGCAATTTTTATTGCTTTTTTTTGCACCGATGACAACTTACTGGAAGGATCTTATTCAATCCATAGGTAGGTATAGTGGACTCTCATGGCAAAACTGGTTTAAGGGTGTTTGGGTGCACAAGTAGTATTTCTACTTGGTGCGGAAGTTTTGGCTAGTATGAGGTGGAAGCAAGCACCACGCGTTGGAGGATCCATAACAATGTAACTTCTATGCAAATATGCTCAACCATAATTCCTCACGTTGTCTTCGTTGTCCAACTTCAACTAATTTTCTCAAGTTTGAAAATAATTAATGGGTAATCACAATCATAGAAGATGACCAAGATAGTATATTTATATGTGAAATCTCTCTTCCTTCAATATTCTTTCATGAATTGTTCAAGTGACCAATGAAGTGTTTGCTAACTTTCAATAATTTTCACCACCTATACCTATTATTTGTGAATTCACTACTCCCCATGGGATAAGTATATGAGGCATTTTTAATTCCAGATTTATGATATTCAATTCATTCAACCATTTACTCATAGGATATAAGTGAAGCACGAGAGTGAATGACAAACTACTCCAAAAAGATATAAGTGAAGATCAACGCGTAGTTAATTAGATAAATATAAATGTGGGGACTATATTATTCAAATTTCAGATCCAATGATTTTATTGAAACAACAAACAAAATAAAAATGGCACTCCAAGAATAGCATGCATCATGTGAACGAATAAAAATTTAGGTTGAACATAGGTTAAGCGATAATTGTTGATGAAGAACTGTGGGATGCGTAGCATCCCCAATCTTAGATACTTGAGAGTTCTTGAAATATTTTCTTGGGGTGCCTTGGGAATCCCCAAGATTGAGCTTTTGTATCTTGTCCAATCCTCTCTTATATGCCGGTTTCACCTATTCTAAAAAAATTCATCCACACAAAACTCAAAAAGAACTCGTGAGATAGGTTAGTACACATAAGAACAAATCAACACTTCATGTACTACCAAGACAAGTTTCACCATAATTTTAAAACTTTAGGTTCTGTATACTATCATTTCCACAACTTATATCTACCAATATAGCCTATGGAAACTATAGGATAAGTAGATAGCAAAATTATGACAGCAATCTGTCCAAACAGAATAGTCTGTAGTAATTTATCAAACCAGTGTACCTATGGCAATCTAGAAAATATGAAAATTTAGGACATGCCAAGAAATTTATATGAAAATACTTTGTAAAAATTTCAGAACTTTAGTACGTTCTGGTAAAATATGAAAATTCAAACATTACAGCAAAAGTTTCTGTTTTTTACACAGCGCACATAAAACATGCAATGCAAGCATACTAAGGCAATTCTTGGAACTTTTTATTGAAAAACAAGATTATAAATAACACCTAAAATAAGACAACAAAAATAAAATGACGCTCCAAACAAAACTCATATTATGTGATGAATAAAAATATAGCTCCAAGTAAAATATACCGATAGTGTTGAAGACGAAAGAGGGGATGCCTTACGGGGCATCCCCAAGCTTAGACGCTTGAGTGTTACTTTAATATTACCTTGGGGGTTCCTTGGGAATCCCCAATACTGGGTTCTTGTCACTCTTTATTCCCCTCATATCAGTATCTCACCCAAAACTTGAAGACTTCAATCACACAAAACTTAACGGAACTTCGTGAGAAGGGTTAGTGTAATAAAGATAAATCATTCACTTAGGTACTGTCAAGACAAGATTCATAATTTTTCCCCCAAGATACCTACTGTATTATATCATTCCCATAATTTATATTACTCAATATAAGCTATAGGAACACTTGAAACAAGCAAACTATGCATGCAAAACATAATATGTCAAAAACAGAACAGTCTGTAAAGATCTGAATGATCACCATACTTCCCTGACTCTAAAAATTATGAAAAATTAGTAAATATCACATAATTTGCATATAAATGGTTTTTCAAAATTTCATAATTTTTTGAATCTCCAGTAAAATCATAAAATTCAAATACTGGACGTTAAACTTTCTGTTTTTGCACAGAATCAAACAAGCAAGTATCCACACTATCCCAAAGGCTTTACTTGGCACTTTATTGAAATGGAAGGAACGAAACATGATTAATAAAGTAGATTAATAATGTTAACACATCAAAATAGAAATTAAAATTATTTGGTTATCTCCCAACAAGCGCTTTCCTTTAATGAATTTTTAACTAAGCATGAAATTACAATGATACTCTTCCAAGCCAAATTCCGATGATCATTATATTCATACTCTAAAAGATATAAGTGAAGTTCATAGATCATTATTAATTAATATATATTAACCAAAATCCAATCTCGAAATATATAATTGAAGCATACTAAGTATTCTATAAAGCCATACTTAAAAGTTTTATGTGAAGCACAAAGAGCATTCTCCAAATCCGTACTCAAAAGTTTTAAGTGAAGAACAAAGAGCATTCTACAAATCCGTACTCAAAAGTTTTAAGTGACGAACAAAGTGCATTCTACAAATCCATCAAGTACTATGTCATACTATAAGGGATCATAAAGGAAAATACAAACATTAAAGATACATGTCATGTGAACAAAACAAAAACCGAGGTATACCGATAATTGTTGAAGAATAAAGATGGGATGCCTCCGAGGCATCCCCAAGCTTAGGTGCTTGAGTCTCCTTGAAATATTTACTTGTGGTGCCTTGGGAATCCCCAATATTGAACTTTTGTCTCTCCGTATTCTTCTTATACCGATACCTCCGCGATCTTCGAATACTTCATTCACACAAAACTTAACAAAACCCTCGTGAGATCCGTTAGTATAATAAAGCAAATTACTACTGTAAGTACTGTTGTGAACTCATTATAGATTCATATTAGCATTATATATACTGTAGTCCCACTTCACCATGGTTCATACCCCCCGATACAAGCCATAGATTCATCAAAATAAGAGAACAATGCATAGAAAACAGAATCTGTTAAAAACAGGACAGTCTGCAGTAATCAGGAAACTTCGTATACTTACGTAACTTAAATAATTATCAAAATTTAGGAAAAATTAAAAAAATTCATATAAGTGCTGGGTTAAAATTTCAGAAACTTTTGACGTTCCGGTAAAAAAGGTAAATTCACACACTACAGCCAAAGTTTCTGTTTTTACACTACACACACCAAACAAGCAATCTAATCATACTAAAAGCAAATGTTGGCACATTATTTTTATAATACAATGGATATATACAAGGTGATAATTATTTTAAATAAGCTTCCATGAAAAATTCTACATTGTTTCCATGAGCATGAACACAAGTGTTCAAGGTCGACCCTCACTTCTCCAATGCACAACCTTCCAATCACTTCTTTTTTTGAAAAACTTCTTAGGCAAAAGGGGGAAAGCAACTCTTTTTGTATTTTTAATTTTTTAATTTTTTTTGTTTGTTTCACCCACAACTACATAAATTAAAAAAGGTAAAACAAAATCTATTTAGTGAAGAAAGCAAACAAGCATACACGAGAATATCAACCCCACGCTATTGCTCTCCGGCAACGGCGCCAGAAAAGAGCTTGATAATCCCCAAGTGCAAGGAAGCATCGTAGCAATTTCCAAAGCTGGAAGTGATAAGTATGGAGTGTCGAACCCACAAGGAGCTAAAGTTAAGATCAATATTCTCTTTAGTCCTTATCTGCCAATGATACGACTCTACATACATTGAACGTTTGCTTCCATCTAGAAACGAGAAATAAAACTACGTTGTGGGTATGAAGAGGATAGCTTTGCATGCATCGGAGAACTAAAATATAAATATAGGTTCTGTTATCATAATATTACAATATATTACAAATAGAGAGGGTGGAATAATGATGGGTCAGTGTGCAGAATTATCCTAGGCAATTGTTAACAAGATCGGAAATTATTATTGCAATTTTATATGTGGGAGATGCATAAGCTAACATACTTTCTCTACTTGGATCATATGAACTTATGATTGGAACTCTAGCAAGCATCTGCAACTGCTAAAGATCATTAAGGTAAAACCCAACCATAGCATTAAAGCATCAAGTCCCCTTTATCCCGTACGCAAACAACCTACTTACTCGGGTTTGTGCTTCTGTCACTCACGCCACCCACCATAAGAGAATCATAAACATATTGCAAACCCTACAGCGGGGATCCCTCACGCTTGCGCGACACGGAGAGCACCATAGGACAGCACCAATAATAAAACATGCAACTCAAAACAATCATGATCATCAATCAATCAATAGGACAAAAGTAATCTACTCAAAACATCATATGGTGGTAACACATCATTGGATCATAATATGTAGCATAAAGCACCATGTTCAAGTAGGTGATTACAATGGGGTGCAGGAGAGTGGACCGCTAAAAGTAGATGAGGATGGTGATGAAGAAGGTGATGTTGATGAAGACGATCACCGCAGCGATGGTTCCCCCGATGGCACTCCGGCACCACCGGGAGAGAGGGGGAGAGGTTCTCCCCTCGTGCTTCCTCCTCCATGGCCTCCCCCTTCTGTGGGGAGAGGTTCTCCCTCTGGTCCTTGGACTCCATGGTGTTGATGGCCCCTCCGCGATGATGAAGATGACCTCCGATGATGGTGACCCCCTCCGGCAGGGTGCCGAAGAGGGCCAAGATTGGTTTTTTGTGGCTCTGGAGGTGTGCGGCAGCGGAACTTCCGATCTAGGTTTATTTTAGATGGTTTCTAAATTTATAGGAATTTTTGGCATTGATCCCACGTCAAGGGGGTGCTCGAGGGGCCCACAAGCACGCTAGGCATGGCCAGGGGTGGTCGCGCCCAGCAGGCTTGTGGCCTCCTCGCCCACTTCCTGGACCAGCTCTTCACTCCATTATTTTTTTTATTTTCCAAAATTATTCTCCGTAAGTTTTCAGCCCATTCCGAGAACTTTTATTTCTGCACAAAAAAACGACACCAAGGTAGTTCTGCTAAAAACAGCGTTAGTCCGGGTTAGTTCTAATAAAATCATACCAAAATCATATAGAATTATTGCAAACATGACATGAATACTTCATAAATTATAGATACGTTGGAGACGTATCAATGTGTGGAGTAATAGTAGTAGATCCAGAATCGTTTCGGTCTACTAATTTTGGATGTGATGGCTATATAATGATCGTTGCCTTGGATATCGTCATTATTATTTGATCTTCTATCAAATGCCCAATAGTAATTTGTTTACCCACCGCGTGCTATACTCATGAGAGAAGCCACTGGTGAAACATGTGGCCCCCAAGTCTATATTTTAACATATTGCTCTCCGGTCTATCTTTGTCTGCATTTGCTTTCAGATCTACTATTCCAAAAAACCAAAAATACCTTGCTACACTTTTTATTTGCATCTTTATCCTATGTTCTTGCACGGTCTATTTATCCAATCTCATATAAACTTAACTATCTTTTACCGTGGAGAGACTGACAACATCTTTTACGCGTGGGGTTGCAAGTATTTGTTCTTTGTGTGCAGGTACCATTTCAATAGTGTTGCGTGGTTCTCCTACTAGTTCAATAACCATGGTTTCATAATTGAGGGAAATACTTACCGTAGATGTAATGCATCATCTCTTCCTCTTTGGGGAAATACCGACGCAAGCTCAAGCCACGTCAGCGTGTCCTGGTCATGCCTGGTTGTCTCGTGCCTCCCTCGTGAGGCCTCTCGTCTCCTCCCAAAGCTTCCAGGTCTTCTTTTGGTCCAAAAAACATATTAAAGTTTCGTGGTAATTGGACTTCGTTTGGTAGTGTAAACCTGAAAAGCCAAAAATATGTAGAAAACAGCAACTGGCACTAGGCACTGTGTTAATAGGTTAGTGCTCAAAAATAATATTAATTGGTAAATAAACATCCAAAAAGCATCCTAGAATGATAATATAATAGCATGGAACAATCAAAAATTATAGATACATTGGAGACGTATCACATACCAAGGAGCAATCCCCCAAAACAGTATTGGAAATGGAGTCCCGAGCAAAGAGATCAAAACTCTTACAACAATAGCAGCCACGATTTTTTCTAAAGGAAGAAGAAGTGGGCTAGTTGTAATAGCCCGGGACCGACGCTCCAGAAGATTCCCCTTTGTTTCCATTCTCGTCTGTGTTTCGTCTGGTTGTTGCATTCAACATTGCATCATTCGCATCATCTGCATAGCATCGGCATTTTTTCAACATGAGTATTCAAACTTGCATCCATTCATAGTTGTCGGTTCTCTCCGTTCTTGTCGTTTCCCGTTTCGAGACCAACCACACACGCACGCGCCCGCGGCATCAATTAAAAAACCGTTTTTAAAGCGCGCGGAAAATATTCTCGGATTGGGTCAAAACCTGGCGTGTGGTCTTATTATAGTGTAGATAGGCCGTCTGCCAAATTTCGTCGCATTTCCAGGTCGTTTGATACCCCATCGGTCTGTCGTAGTAGTGCGGTCATCGGTTATTCGTCGGACATTTTTCGATGTTTTAAAACCTCGTGCCACGAGCCGCAAACTTCCCTCTCATCCCCACCTTAGCCCACTCCACACATAGCCCGCCACCCTTGCCCCGATCCGGCCATCCGATTGCGATCGCACGGCCGAAATCGGCTCCGAAAACCCCCTAACCTAGCCCCTTTCCTATTTAAACACCCCTAGCCTGCCTAATTGGGAAACCCTAGGCATTTCCTCGCCCCTATCCTCCCCCAGCCGCCAGCCTCCTCCCTCCAGCCGTCGGGCCCGCCCAGGCCCATCTAAGCCCGCCTGGGCCCGATCTGGGCTGGGCGCTACCCGCCGCCGCCGCTCCTCTCGAGCGCCCGAGCTCCTCGCAGCCGAGATCCCTATGCTGCCGCCTCCCCGCCACCCAGCCTACTCGCCAGCCGCCGCCGGCCGATCGGAGGAAGGTCGTCGGACCTTGCCACCGGAGGCCAGTCCCCTCGCGTCGCCCTCTCCTTCCTCCCATGCCTGGCTTCTCCTCCCTCTCCCTAATCTCTCTCTTATGCCATGGATAGGAGCTGCAGCATCGCCGATCTCCTCGACCCGTAGCCGCCAAGCCTCCTTGTCGCTGGGAATGGAGAGCCCCGCCCCCGATCTGGTCTTCCCCGTCCTTCCCGTCGCTGGATCTTGCCGCCCCTCACCGGAGTTCCCGCGCCGCCGCCATGGTTCTTCTCGAGAACGACTAGAGGAGTTGCTCGCCCGCTGTCGCTCATCCCATTGACCGGCTCCTACGCCCGACGCGTCGTGGGCCGCGCCAAGCGCCGGTGCCTAGCGGTCCAGCCTCGTCCGTGCCGACCCAGCCGCCCTAGCTGGCCGCTTCCTCTGCCTGGGCCGAAGCCCATTGGTGAGCCGCCCCTGCCCGCTATCCAGCGCCTATGTGCTTATTAGTTATCTTGGGCCCACCAGATTCGCCCAGTTACCTTTTTTTCCTACTAATGAATTTGCTAATAACCAGTGAAGAAAAACAGATTTGCAGAAACCCCCCTAGATTCATGCATCTAATAACTTTTCACCCGTGCATCACATGTAAAAAACTTTATATATGAAACTTGACTAGAATTTTATGTAGATTCACAATATCCTACTTTCACATGCGCTAAAAATAATTAAACTTGCTGTTTACATTAATTTGCACATGTGCCATGTTAAAATGATTTATTTCATAACTAATTAACCGTAGCTCCGTTTAAAATGTTCCATATATGTAACTTGACCAGAAAAATGTGTAGAATCACATGGTGATATTTATTTTGCTGTTTAACAACTCTAAAAAATGTTTAGTACAGATCTGGACCAAATTCATATTATGCTTATGGGGATGTTTTGGAAATGATATATATGGCTTCCGACCTCATTTAAAATGCCTAGCCGATATGGTTGTTCATGCCTCACCTCTTGCCATGATAAACAGCATTAACCATTTTCTCATAATATGGAGAGTTATTATTTTGTTATATGTATGTTGTCCCTCTCCATTTAAAATTGCTTAATTCCATCTTCGCCTTATGCCATGACCACCCATGTTTAAAAATTATTTAATGTTGATGAGTACCTAAACGGGAGTGAACTAAATAATCCAAACGTGGAAGTTCGTCAATATGCAACTCGTTGCATATTGAGCTTCACTTTAATGTGTAGTAATTGTTTGATGTGATTTGCCAGGCCTTACATATCTAAACCGGACATGCATCATATTTGTTTGCGCATCATGTCATGAATATGTTGTGGTGTGCCGTGTGTTGATTGTTGTTTTGGATTGCTTCTTCTCGATAGAGTTTCGAAAGCGTTCGGAGTGTGTGGATTCGTTCTGTTATGTTGGTCGTCTTCTTCATGGACTCGATCTTCTTCCAAGCGGGATCTCAGGCAAGATGACACATTTCCCTGGATACCGCTACTATCATTGCTATGCTAGTTGTCCGTCTTTTATCGTTCTGTCACGCTACCTATCACTTGTTTGTCAAGCCTCCCAACATTGCCATGATAAGCCTCTAACCCCTCCACTTCCCAATAACCATTGTGTGGCTATGTTACCACTTGCTCAGCCCTTCTTATAGCATTTCTAGTTGTAGGTGCAATTGCTTCCATGTGTCAACATGGACATTCTTTTGTTATCACAATATGATTGCTATTTAATTTAATGCACATATACACTTGGTAAAGGGTGGAAGGCTTGGCCTTCTGCTCGGTGTTTTGTTCCACTCTTGCCGCCCCTAGTTACTTGTGAACCAGTGTTATGTTCCATAATTAACCGCTCCTAACATGCTCGGGGTTGTTATGGGGACCCCCTTGATTTTCGTTTTGGGATAAAACTTGTCTAGCAAGGCCCAATATTGGTACTAAATTTGGCTAATAACTAATAAAAATGCATAGGGACCCGCCGGCACCCGTGGATCTTAATCAACAACTCGGGCCAGTGCTCCTCATGAGTGTTGGTCCAAACTAGAGCACCGTGCGGGGTCAACCCGGGGCAACTCAGGAGACGTCTATCAGGCCACCGTATGCTTCGCTTATTTGTCGTGTCCTAAGAACGAGATACGCGGCTCCTATCGGGTTCATTGACACGTCCGGCGGCCTTGCTGGATTTGTTTTACCTTTCTCGAACGTCTTGAGTGAGGAATTCTAATCTTCTTCGGGCTATCTCGAGGTGTCGGATTTCCTTTGGGATTGCCTAGGAAGATCACAAGATCCGTGGGCGAGGTTATTCCCAATTCGTGTGGTTAATTTGTGATGGATGAGTTGGAGCACCCTTGTAGGGTTAAATCTTTCGGAAAGCCGTGCCCACGGTTATGTGGCAAACTTGGATACTATGTTTGACACCTGGTCATAGCAAACTTGAAGTAAACTCAAATAAAATACACCAACTGTGTGCATAACCATGACTGTCTCTTCTCGTGAGTCCTTATTCAAGAGAGAACACGGTGGGGTTATGTTTGACGTAAGTAGGTGTTCAGGATCAGTTAGTGATCATCACTAGTTCACGTCCGTTTTGCGTAGACCATCACACTTTACTTTCTGTACTCGTAAGTTAGCCACTCAAATAAATGCTTAGTCGCTTGCTGCAGCCTCACCACTTAACCATACCTCACCCATTAAGCTTTAATAGTCTTGATACCCTTGGAATGAGATTGCTGAGTCCCTGTGGCTCACAGATTACTACAACAATAGTTGCAGGTACAGGTAATGCGATGATTTGATGTGAGCGCGATGCTTGATTTTATTTGGAGTTATTCTTCTTCATCATCATCATCAATCTAGGATGGGTTCCAGGCGGCAGCCTGGGATAGCAAGGATGGATGTCATTTTTATTGTTTGATTTCATCCGTAGTCGGACCCTACTCTTCTGTATGATGTTTGAGTATGTTGTTATATTGATGTGATATTGATGTAGCTTGTGGCGAGTGTAAGCCAATTCCATATACTCACCTCTTCTGTACATGTACTTGTAATGATATCCATTCTTGCAACACGACGAGATGCTCTTCTATCCCTGTCGAGGCCCTCGTGCCAAAATAAGGATAGGACCGCATCTCGGGCGTGACAAGTTGGTATCAGAGCCTGTACCGACCTAGGATCCCCCTTGATTGATCGAACTTGGACGAGTCGAGTTTAGAGACAAACTATTTTGAGTCTAGTTATATCGGAGAGTAGGATTCTTTTTCCTCCTCTTCTATGCTCTGGTGAGGTAATCGACTTAGGAATTTTGATTCTACTCCTCTTCTCGCTCAAAAAAAAATAGGATCACGCGGGTATTTTGGAAACTATATGATACCGATGTGACGGAGTTCTATCTTGGTGCCTCCTGTCTGACTTGATTTCTTCCGAGGAGTTGAGCTCAAGGGAAATCTTGGCACATCGTTATCATTCACCTTCCTTAGTATCTCAAGACAAAGGGTGTTCGGAATTGTTTCAATACTTGTCGTGGTGAGATAAGGTCGGAGTCACCCAGTACTGGGGAGGCGTCCGGGGTACCACCATGGTTAGTATCGTTGTGCTTTCGAGGATCTGAGTTAGTTGGACTTGCGAAAGCCTTTGGTTATGTGTTGAAGCATGGATACAGTTGGGGTGTAGGTTTGCTAGTTGTGTGAGATATTTCCTCCTTGTATCCCCCACACCAGATTGCGTAACCAGAAAGTTTTCGAAAGTTCTTAGGTGGGAAGTCAAGTAGGTACCTAGGATTATCTTTCCAACAAGTACATAGTGGGTATGTATTTGTTCTTGCTTGTTTCGTAAGCCTCATCCTTTGTTTTGTTTTGAATATGGTAATTCAAGTTGCTTCGATGTCAAGCGGTGATTTCATATCTTGCTAAGTAGCGTTCTCATATTTCTATGGGAATGCTAATTCTTTTGCCCAATCAAGTTATCATATCAATTCTTTTCCTACCGGTGTGCTTCTCTTCAAGATAATTGTATCCTCTTCAATTTTTGCAAGATCAATCCTCATATTTCGTTCTGGAGTTGTCTCATCTATTCCAAGTTTTCCTTGTTTTTCCCACCCTCCCGCCCTTTTTCTTCAATAATTAAATTCTCATCCAAGTGCTTTCTCTTCATCAATGTTTCCGCTATCATTTCTTCATATTGTATCCGGTGATTTCTTGTGGAGATTCTCAAGAGTTTCATTTCAAGATCTATCCTCATATTCCTTGTTCTCGTTGTTATTCTTCTCCGGTGATTCTTTATGAAGATGCTTAGTGCTCAAGTTATCATTTATTAGTATTCATCTTTGTTTTTCTTTTTCGGTGGATTCAATTCAAGTTCTTGGTGTTCATCTTATCATTTTCATTCTCTATTTGCTCTCCCATGTTGGAAATTCTTATTCAAGCCTCTCTTGCTTATTCTTATCTCTATTCTATCCGGAGTGCTGAAGATATCTCAGAGATTTGTGTTTTCTTTCTTTCCTTCCAAATTATTTTGAGGTTCTCACTTCATCAAGTTCTTAAATTTGTAACGGGGCAATCTCTCTTTTAATCATTTTTTCAACGGTAGTTTCTTTTGACTGGGCCCATAAACAACAAGTTTTTCCCCAGGATCTTACCTGACTCTTCTAATCTTTTCGGAGATGTCCTCAAGTTCTTTTCAATATGACGTAAGAATGAATTTCATCAGTCATGTGCCTTCTCGAAGATAGCTTCTAAATCATTATCATTGTTGGCTCAGTCTTTCCTTCTTCATTATTCCGGAGTATCTTAGTAATTTGTGGTGTTGTTTCTCGTCATCATTACCTGCATTGAAGACCGAAGGAGAGTTCTCTTAAATCTTAATCCATTCTCCTAGAGATTCATGGTTTCATCTTGTTGTTATCATCTCAAATTGTTTCCATCCATGACAAATTTCTCCCATATCTATCCAGTGCATTCGGAGTTGTTTTCATTTCTCGACCTCCCGAAGGCCATCATTTCAGAAGATTTCTTCGTGCTCAGCTTTCGGCTTTCGTTCTCAAATTCTTCTCAATTGTTGTTCCTTCGTTCGTATCTCAATTATTCCGGTGCCTTTTTCAGTTTCTATTAGGAAAATCTTGATCTCTTCATTCTCATGTGTCCTCTTTAGTTTCTAATTCTTTCCGGTGCTTCATTCAAGTTTTCTATTAGGGGGATCATGCTCTCTTCATTCTCATGTTATATCATTCATTTGCATTATCCTCTTTTGTTTTGAATTCTTACCGGTGTTCTCGTTCAAGACATCTTCAAGTTTGTGGTCTATCTATCTTTCCTATCTTTTCCAAAAGGATAAGTGGTATGCCAAATCCATTGTTTTTCATCCATTTAACTTGATGAAGGATAGTCATATCATAATTCTTATTCTTGTTTCATCCAAGTAATCTCAATCCTTCTTCCGGAGTTGTTCATGATATCAAATTCCTTATCCCAAGTGGTCATCTTTATTTTTCGGAGTTTTTAGTTTTTCTCAAGTATCTTGTCCCGAAGCCTCATCTAATTCATTGGAAGGCCCCAGTCTTGTTCTTTTTCAACTTTCAATTCTTTTCTCTCGTCCTTTCATTTCAGAGTTCTTCCGGAGTTTCTTCATGGTGGTTCATCAAGATTTCTTTCATTTTCAAGTGTTCTTCAAGATTCTTGTTGGAGGCGCTTAAGTGTTCTTTATCTTGGATGTCTAAGTTCAATTCCTTCTCCATTGTCTTTTGAGATGGTGTTATTAAATTCTTGATTATGAGGAGTCTCGAAGGAAAATTGTCAAGAATAAGATAAGTAAACCCATCTTGTTTTCTTGAAGTTATCTTGGGTTGGATTTCACCTAAAGCATTTCCTAAGGATTGTTTTCCGTGCGCCCCAATCATCCCCCAGCCGCTAGCCTCCTCCCTCCAGCCGTCGGGCCCGCCCAGGCCCATCTGAGCCTGCCCGGGCCTGATCTGGGCTGAGCGCTGCCCACCGCCGCCGCTCCTCCCGAGCGCCCAAGCTCCTCGCAGTCGAGCTCCCTGTGTTGCCGCCTCGCCACCGCCCAGCTTGCTCGCCAGCCGCCGCCGGCCGATCGGAGGAAGGTCGCCGGACCACGCCGTCGGAGGTTAGTCCCTCGCGTCACCCTCTCCTTCCTCCCCTGCCCGGCTTCTCCTCCCTCTCCCTAATTTCTCTCTTCTACCATGGACAAGAGCTGCAGCACCGCCGATCTCCTCGACCCGTAGCCGCCAAGCCTCCTTGTCGCCGGGAATGGAGAGCCTCGATCTGGTCTTCCACGGCCTTCCTGTCGCCGGATCTCGCTGCCCCTCGCCGGAGTTCCCGTGCTGCCACCATGGTTCTGCTCGGGAACGAATAGAGGAGTTGCTCGCCTACCGCCGCTCGTCCCGTTGATCGGCTCCTGTGCCTGATGCATCGTGGGCCGCGCCAAGTGTCGGTGCCCAGCGGCCCAGCCTCGTCCGCGCCGGCCCAGCCGCCCCACCTGGCCGCTTCCTCTGCCTGGGCCGAAGCCCATTGGTGAGCCGCCCCTGCCCGCTATCCAGCGCATGTGCCCTTATTAGTTATCTTGGGCCCACCAGATTCGGCCCGTTACCTTTTTTTCCTACTAACGAATTTGCTAATAACCAGTGAAAAAAACAGATTTGCAGAAAACCCCCTAGATTCATGCATCTAATAACTTTTCACCCGTGCATCACATGTAAAAACTTTATATATGAAACTTGACTAGAATTTTATATAGATTCACAATATCCTACTTTCACATGCGTTAAAAATAATTAAACTTTCTGTTTACATTAATTTGCACATATGTCATGTTAAAATGATTTATTTCATAACTAATTAACCGTAGCTCCGTTTAAAATGTTCCATATATGTAACTTGATCGGAAAAATGTGTAGAATCACATGGTTATATTTATTTTGCTGTTTAATAAATCTAAACATGTTTAGTATAGATCTGGACCAAATTCATATTATGCTTATGGGGATGTTTCGGGAATGATATATATTGCTTCCGGCCTCATTTAAAATGCATAGCCGATATGGTTGTTCATGCTTCACCTCTTGCCATGATAAACAACATTAACCATTTTCTCATAATATGGAGAGTTATTATTTTGTTATATGTATGTTGTCCCTCTCCATTTAAAATTGCTTAATTCCATCTTCGCCTTATGCCATGACCACCCATGTTTAAGAAAACATTTAATGTTGATGAGTACCTAAACGGGAGTGTACTAAATAATCCGAATGTGGAACTTCATCAATATGCAACTCGTTGCATATTGAGCTTCACTTTAATGTGTAGTAATTGTTTGATGTGATTTGCCAGGCCTTACATATCTAAAACTGGACATGCATCATATTTGTTTGCGCATCATGTCATGAATATATTGTGGTGTGCCGTGTGTTGATTGTTGTTTTGGATTGCTTCTTCTCGATAGAGTTTCAAAAGCGTTCGGAGTGTGAGGATTCGTTCGATTACATTGGCCGTCTTCTTCATGGACTCGATCTTCTTCCAAGCAGGATCTCAGGCAAGATGACACATTTCCCTGGATACCACTACTATCATTGCTATGCTAGTTGTCCTGATTTTATCATTATGTCACGCTACCTATCACCACTTTGTCAAGCCTCCCAACATTGCCATGATAAGCCTCTAACCCCTCCACTTCCAGCAACCATTGTGTGGCTATGTTATCGCTTGATCAGCCTTTCTTATAGCGTTTCTAGCTATAGGTGCAATTGCTTCCATGTGTCAACACGGACATTCTTTTGTTATCACAATATGATTGCTATTTAATTTAATGCGCATACACACTTGGTAAAGGGTGGAAGGCTTGGCCTTTTGCTCGGTGTTTTGTTCCACTCTTGCCACCCCTAGTTACTTGTGAACCGGTGTTATGTTCCATAATTGAGCGCTCCTAACATGCTCGGGGTTTTTATGGGTACCCCCTTGATTTTCGTTTTGGGATAAAACTTGTCTGGCAAGGCCCAACATTGGTACTACATTTGCCTAATAACTAATAAAATTGCATATGGACCTGCCGGCACCCGCGGATCTTAATCAACAACCCGGGCCAGTGATCCTCATGAGCATTGGTCCAAACTAGAGCACCGTGCGGGGCCAACCCAGGGCAACTCGGGAGATGTCTATCAGGGCACCGTATGCTTCGCTTATCTGTCGTGTCCTGAGAACGAGAGACGCGGCTCCTATCGGGTTCATCGACACATCGGGCAGCCTTGCTGGATTTGTTTTACCTTTCTCAAATGTCTTGACTGAGGAATTCTGATCTTCTTCGGGCTATCTCGAGGTGTCGGATTTCCTTTGGAATTGCCTAGGAAGATCACGAGATCCGTGGTCGAGGTTATTCCCGCTGTGTGTGGTTAATTTGTGATGGATGAGTTGGAGCACCCCTGCAGGGTTAAATCTTTCGAAAAGCCATGGATACTTTGTTTAACACCCGGTCATAGCAAACTTTAAGTAAACTCAAATAAATACACCAACTGTGTACGTAACCGTGATTGTCTCTTCTCGTGAGTCCTTATCCGAGAGAGAACACGGTGGGGTTATGTTTGACATAAGTAGGTGTTCAGGATCAGTTACTGATCATCACTAGTTCACGTCCATTTTGCGTAGACCACCATACTTTACTTGCTATACTTGTAAGTTAGCCACTCAAATAAATGCTTAGTCGCTTGTTGCAGCCTCACCACTTAACCATACCTCACCCATTAAGCTTTAATAGTCTTGATACCCTTGGAAATGAGATTGCTAAGTCCCTGTGGCTCACAGATTACTACAACAATAGTTGTAGGTATAGGTAATGCGATGATTTGACGTGAGCGCGATGCTTGATTTGATTTGGATTTATTCTTCTTCTTCTTCTTCATCATCAATCTAGGATGGGTTCCAGGCGGCAGCCTGGGATAGACATACCCTAGTGCCTTGGGGGTGGCCGCGCCCTAGTGCCTTGTGGGCAACAGGTGCACCCCCTGGGGTGTTTCCAGCGCCAAAAACTCATAAATATATAAAAAACATGGCAAAAATTTGTGACATTTTGAGCACTTTTTGTTATTTTTTATTGCACGCATAATTCAGAAAATAGGATAATCATGGCATTTCATTTTATTAAAATCTAAAATAACAGAAAGTAAACTATGATTCCGGAAAGTTGTGATTATGGAATTCATTGATTGCATGCCCCTCAAAAAGAATCCATTAATAACGTTGACTAAGTCATATTAACAAACTACTTTTTAGTAACATGAAACCGATTTTTTTTGTAAAACACTAAGTTACCTGAAGTGGGATATGCATTGTCCCAACTATAAGAGTTTGATATTTCTTTTGGGTACTGGAAGAGGGAATTTGAAACCTCCAATAGTGATTGTCATCGTATTTTCAACCGAATTGATACTATTCACTTGGTTTCGTTTCTTCAAAAGAAATCGTGTGCTCTTTATCATTTACATGAAAAGTAACCATGCATTTCTTGCAATCGATAACAACCTCTGTAGTATTCAAAAAGGGTCTATCAAGGATAATCGACATGTTGTCGTCCTCGGGCATATCAAGAATAACAAAGTTCGTTAAGATAGTAATGTTAGCAACCACTATGGGAACATCCTCACGAATACTGATGGGTAAGGCAGTTGATTTATCAGGCATTTGCAAAGAAATTTCAGTGGGTGTTAACTTATTCAAATCAAGTCTTCTATATAGATAAAAAGGCACAACACTAACACCAGCTCCTAAATCACATAAAGCAGTTCTAACATAACTGTTTTTGACAGAGCAATGTATAGTGGGTATTCCTGGATCTCCAAGATTCTGAGGTAGTTTTCCTTCAAACAAATAATTTGCAAGCATAGTGGAAATTCCAGCTTCTGGTATTTTTCATTTTATTAGTGACAATATCTTTTGTGTATTTCGCATATGGAGGCAGATTTGTAATTTCAGTCAAGGGTGTTCTCAAATATAAAGGTCTAAGAATTTCAACAAAGCGGTCAAAAGCCTCTTCATCTCTATATTTCACAAGTTTGCTAGGAAAAGGCATGGGTTTCTGAACCCATGGATCTCTTTCTTTACCATGTTTCCTAGCAACAATGTCTCTTTTATCATATCTTTTATTTTTAGGAGGTGGGTTATCAAGCTCAACTTTAGGTTCTATTTCCACATAATTATCAGGTCCTTATTATTGTCTGGTGGAGCATCAACATGATTATCATTAGCATCATTAGTTTCATTACCAGACTCACAAAATGGATGTTAACCACTAGACCGTGTCTCAGCATTAGAAATAGAAACATTGTTATGATTCTCATGTTTTTTTCTAAGGTAGGTTCACTAGGAGCATGCATAAGCCTATTCTTTTTATTTTTCTTAGGTCAACTGGGTACATCATTATTAACTATGTGAGAATCTTGCTCAATTCTTTTAGGACGACCCTCAGGATACAAAGGTTCCCGAGTCATTTTACCTCCTCTACCCATTACTCTAATAGCATGATCATTAATTTTATTATTCATTTCATTAAGCAAGTCATTTTGTGATTTAGAAACTTCTTCTAACTGAGTTTGAACGATTGATGCATGTTTACATGAGCCCTTAATATCATTAGTAATTCTCATCAATGTGTCATTCAAACGTTCAATATTAATGGCATTACGTTCCAACGGATCACTAGTTCGCATATTGAATTTTGCTTGCTTAACGATAAATTATCAAACTCATCCAAGCATTGACTAGGAGACTTATTATAAGGGATATCACCTTCATCAAATCTATGGAGAGAATTTACCTCCACTACTTGTGCCAAGATACCAAGTCCATGTATTTCTTTGATAGGTGGTAAATTCTTAACATCTTCAGATTTAATACCCTTTTCTTTCATAGATTTATTTGCCTCTTGCATATCTTCAGGACTGAGAATAGAATACCTCTCTTCTTTGGAGTTGGTTTTGGTAGTGGTTCAGGAGGTATCCAAGCATCGACATTTTTTAATAGATTATCCAATAATTCTTGAGCTTGTTCAACAACTCATTCTCTGATAACACAACCAACACAACTATCCGGGAAATCCCTATAAGCACCAGTTAGTCCATTGTAAAAGATATCAGGTATTTCATTTTTCTTAAGTGGATGATCAGATAAAGAATTTAGTAGGCGGAGAAGCCTCCACCAAGCTTCAGTGAAATGTTCTTACTCAAGTTGCACAAAGTTAAATATTTCTTGTAAGGCGGCTTGTTTCATATGAACGGGAAAATATTTTTGAGAGAAGTAGTAAATCATATCCTGGGGACTACGCACACAACCATGAGCAAGAGTATTAAACCATTTTAAGCATCACCCTTTAATGAGAAAGGAAACAATTTAAGGATATAGTAGTAGCGAATCTTTTCCTCGTGAACAAATAGGGCAATATCATTAAGTATAGTAAGGAGTGCCACAACAGTTTCAGATTTATAACCATGAAAAGGATCATATTCTTCCAAAGTAATTAATTCAATATCAACCGAGAATTCAAATCCTTATCATCAACAAATATAGGAGAGGTAGGAAATTTAGGATCGTGTTTCATCATTGCATTCAAAGATTTTTGTTTCAGTTTCTTCATTAAGATTTCAAGATCCTCTCTATCATTACAATCAAGTATTTACTTAGCAATCTCCCCATCCATAACATAACCCTCTGGTATATTAAGAATCTTAGTTCTAATAGGGGTGCTAGGTGTAATAGGTCACTCAACATTCGCGTTAGTTGCATTTTCAATTTCTCTAGATTTAGCAATTTGAGCATCAAGAAATTCACCTGGTGGCACATCTTTAGTTCCATCAAGCATAGTAGTAGCGTCATCGTAAGTATCATCTATAGTAGAAGCAATGTCTATTACTTGCAACATATCAGATTGTATAACAGGTGGTGGTGTCGCAAGATGACTTAAAACCGATATTGAATCCAGTACACAGCTAGTTGACAGTTCCTTACCCCCTCGTTTTAGAGGGCATAATCTTAGTTCTGGAGTCTTTCGGATTCTTCATAGTGACCTCCAAAGAGATAGTTCCAAGTGAACTCAATAAACAGAGCTATGTTTTCCGGCAACGGCACTAAAGAAAGGTCTTGATAACCCACAAGTATAGGGGCTCACGATAGTCTTCGAGGGTAGTATTTCACCCAGATTTATTGATTCGACACAAGGAAAACCAAATAACATTTATGACCCTTAGGAGTTGAGTTTTCAATTCAACCACACCTGAAAACTAAATCTGTGCAGCAAAGTGTTTAGTAGCATAGTAGTATAATAGTTTGATAGTAGCGGTGAGAGTACATTATTTGTAGTGATCGTAGCAGCAACAACAACAATAGTAACTTAGCAAAAGCAATATGAGCAAAGCGTATGCATTGGATCAACGATGGATATTTGGATATTTGGATAACATTCATCATGTAACGGTCACAACCTAAAGCGACACGGAACTAGCTTCAATTTATCAATGTAATGTAGGCATATATTTTATATTATACGTTCTTATAATAAGAACTTGCATAACATCTTTTGTCCGACCCTCTCGTGACAGCGGGATCCATAAGAAAACCAATGCACTTGAACAAACTCAAAATGGTATCTCATTTGGGAAAATTGTATGGAACAAATGGAAGTCTTGCGACAAATTAACATTTGATGGTACAAGCATGCACGTGTTAGATACAAGGATGCATAATTAAAGAAAAGAAATCATTAGCAAAAAGATCTAGCAAGTTCATGGAAAGAACAATGAAATGAACTTGCGAAGGAGTAGGGCAGTACAAACTAATGAGTTTATGCCAAGAATGATGGCATGGACTTGCGAAGCAACTAGATAGTACGAACTGATAAGTCCCCCGGATCTGCGTGCTATCTCGTGAGTCCAAAGAAGAAAAAGAATAGAGAAATAACATGATGAAATAATACCGAAACAGGGGGAAAGCAAGGAATAAGTTGAACAATAAAGTGAACTCATCGACCAAGCTATGCAACAAAACGGGAGATGTGACATACGAACATGTAGAAAGACTTATAACAACTCTAGACGGAAGTATACAAACGTGCATATTGTCTCGTATTTAAAGGATTAAGACTTTTCATCAAATTTTTAACCAACTTCAATGAAACATTTGTTCAGATCATGGCGCAGATCAACGGCTGGAGGCATTTGCACAGGCGCAGAGACCGCACATACGTGCCCGTCCAAAGTTTTGGCAGGGTGGGGACCAAATCGAAAACATCAAAAGAACGGATGAAAAACGGATCATTGGGCCTCTAGGCCCCGCTACAGCAGATATGTCAGTTAACACGAATGCTTAGGCAAAATCACTAATTAAGAAGTATTCCTTTCAAAGATCACTTCCACCCCATGTTGACAAGTGACCCACTGCATGTGTGCCACTAGTCATAACATGTGAGCTTTTCTTTCTTTTTCTTTCTTAGATCCGTATTTTCAAAACGTTTTACCTCTTAAATCGTGCGTCCAAATCTGAAACAGTTTTCACTGTTGGGTACTTCGCGTCGAGATTTTCAAAACTAGGTCTCATGTTGATATATTTTCACACAAAAAACAGATGAAAAAAACCAGACAGAAAAACCATGCCTCTCGTGATAGAAAAACCCCCAAAAAACACGTTTTTTTTCGTTTCCGAGATGCGCATTCGTGCCTCTCGCGAAAAAAAGCAGAAAACATGTTTTTTTTCGTTTCCGATAGGCACAACCGTACCTCTCGCGAAAGCGAAACCGTGTCTGTCGTAAAAAAACAGAAAACACGTTTTTTTGGTTTTCGAGAGGCACGGCCGTGCCTTTCGTGAAAGAAAAATTGTGCCTCTTTAAAGATTTTTTCCGTTTTCGAGAGGCATGGTCATGCCTCTCGCGAAAGTAAAACTATACCTCCGCGAAAAAAATAGAAAGCACAGTTTTTTTTTTGGTTTCAAGAGGGATGGCCGTGGTTCTCGTGCAAGAAAAACCATGCATCTCGCAGAAGCAAATCCGTGCCTCTCGTAAAAAAAATGCATTTTTTCGCGCATTTTTTTTCTTCCAAAAGTTAAGAAAGACCGATAAAAATCGGAACATAACCCCCCTACCACCCCAAAGAAAACCAATCTAAAAAGTTATGATTTTTTTAAATGATCACTCAGAACGCGATACGTGACGACGCGTGAGAGTGATCGTTGAAAGACTATCGAAAAAGTGCTCGTCAACTTGTTTTTTTTCTTTTTGAGAAGAAGGTGCTCGTCAACTAGTTGCTTTCGTGTTTGGAAGAATCAGATTCGGCCTTCACGCCGTTATGCCAGCCCATATAAGCATGGGCCAGCCCACTGCCCACCTCATCAAATTCAGCTCTAATCGCGCACGGTTGTCTACCTCTCCTCTGTCCTGTCTAAAAAAAAAACTCTCCTCCGTCCTGGCTTCGCCGTGGCCACCGCGTGCCCGGCGGCCGTGTTCTTTCAGGGTCATTGTGCCACACACACCCCCATCTCCAACACATGTACTTATGCTCTCGATCTGTGTTCTTCCGATTTTCTTTCTGCTTGAACCTCACCACGGAGCCGGTATGCTTGCTAGGTGTTCGGCGAAATGCCTGACAAGTATAACAGGCAGTGCCGCTGCAATGCTGGTCGCCTTTTCAGGTACACCAATCTGTCTTGTGTTCCTCTAGTGGATCTAGTGGCACACGACCACGGGTATACTACTACAAAATCTGGTTCCCTGTGGAATCCTTTCTTTCTTTTCTTGTCTCTTCTATGTCATCGATCCTACTCCTGTTTTAGAATTGGTTGGATCGGCTGTATAACACCCCCCAAAAAGTACATTTTTACTCATTCAGAACATTTCGTCAGTTCACTAGCTCTTGATCTACTGAAATTACCCCCAAACGAGTCTCAGCTATACTGAAATTAGTTTGTATGACCACTCCAAAAGTTAAGCACAAATGTGTACTAGTTCGCTCCTGTATCCCAGAACTTTTTTGGCACCAACATTATGATTCTCTACTTAATACTTGACTAAATTACCCTTAACCGAAGCAACTATGTCGTTATATGCAACAGAAACACAAGTAGAAGATGATGATCAACAATGATAGTAATGTTCTAGAACATAGCCACAGATCAGCTAGATATACCATCCTTCATGAATTTGCTTAACAGGCATCAGACATAACAACAACGAGCAATGCTCTTCAAACGATGCAAGCACTGGAAATTTCACAGCAATCATGTGAAACAACTGCTCCTTTCTGTTTGTCTTTCTAAGCTTAAACGACCCTCAGTTTCGGGGGATCTAATTTGGACGTTGGAACAGCAGGGCTGTATGTATCGCATGATCACAATTGACTCTTAGTTTCCATGCGTTTGTGCGATAATAATTAATAAGCTGAAGCTCAAATTAATACTTTTTTGTTCTGTTTGCAACAAAGCAGAAGCAGTCTCCACTGAAGGAATGAATACTGAGAGTGACAAATGATAAGTAGGTGTATTGGTCTTTTACCAAATCGGTATACTCAATATATTTATGTATTAACAAAACATGCCCAGCAATCGCTTGGATGCGATGCGGACTTAGGTACAAAGGGTAAAACATCAGATATTAAAAGTGGCATGCTTAAAAGGTGTAAAGGCAGCTGCCGTCGTCGCTCCTTGCCGTTGGGTCGTAGTTCTTGGCAGTCTGGTCGGTGCATCCTTCCGGCACAGGCAAAGTACCTTGCTGTGCTCCTTTACCTGCAATTTAATTGTTTTGGACGATCTGATGAGAAGATGAGCTTGATATGCCGGAAGAACAGGTAAGAAAAATAGGCATCCGCTGTTTTATTTATGATTCACTCCCTTTTGTTTCAGAGAAGTAAACAAGTGAGAAAGAAGTATGCATGTAAAGTAGGTGCTGAAAGTATAAGAAGATTGTGCGTAGTTCACCTCCTCCTATGCAGCAAGAGATGATGGGTGTGTATGGAGAATGTTCTAACCGTAGAAGGAACCAGTCTTCATCGCATCCTGGTTAGCATCACCCAGAGCTGCCTGGCTCATGTAGGTGTCAGCAAGCTGCACACGCTTGACATTGTCCTGTTCCTGGACAAGCATGTGCCCATACTCTAGCAGCTTCTCGACTGTCATCTTTGGCTGCTCGAAGGTCACAGGCCCGTCCCGCGAGTTCACCAGCTTCTTGCCAATGTTCTCGATTCCAGTAGAGCTGACCCACTTGCGCACCTCATCGTCGTACACCCGAGCACGCAGAGCACCGAAAAAGTCTGTGTCGGATCGATGATACTTTGTTAATATACAACTTGGACTGCCCTGATGAATATTATCTCTGCAGTGCAGTTGCGAGGAGGAACATACCGATGGATTGTCCTGGGAAGGTGTCGACGATCTTGACGACAGACTCGTCGCTGACATTGTCGGTCTGGAAGATACCCTTGCAGACACCGATACGGTCGTCACGGGTGGGAGCCCAGTAGAACTTCTCCATACGGCCATCACGGATCAGAGGGGCATACAGCGTCGAGAAATCGTTACCGGTGACGATGATGGGCACACGGGGGTTCTCCTCCTTGTTGTACATGCCTGGGAGCTGCACGTTGGTGGGGGCATCGGCGATGTTCATCAGGGTGGCGTTCACCATCTGGTTGTTGACGGTGTACTGCGTGGTTCCACCCATCCTACCGGCACCAGCGTCAAGATCGTTGATGAAGAGGCAGCACATCTTACCCTTCTTGATCATGTCTGCAGCCTCACGGTACCGCTGCCTGATGAGCTTGGCTGGCTCTCCAGCGTTGCCACTCTCCAGCTCTCCGGCACTCATCATGATTGGGCTGTGGCAAAAAGCAGAGTCATTAGTATCTACTATTACTAGCACTTTGGCTTCAGGCACTCATGAATGTCTGACAGTATAAATAGATGAATTTAAATTCTTACTTGATGCCCATCTTGGCGAAGACAAGCTCACACTGGAAGGATTTTCCTTGACCCTTGCCTCCCCAGATACCCAAGATGAGTGGGATCTGAATTTCGATTCAAGGTCAGTTTCAGAACCAGAATGATTTTCTTGCTTAAATTAAATAGTAGTGATGATGCATGTCCTACGTACCTTGATGTTGGGCAGGGTCATGAAGTTCTTGGAGAGATGGACAACAAGCTTGTCCATGAAAGCAGGAGCGATGTAGAAGCCTCCCATGGTGTTGTCGAAGTCGTACTTCTTGAGTCCCTGGCTGACGTACTCGTAGGAGCTGAGGACGGCCTCGTGGGTGCCGTCGCCCGTGGGCGCCTGGAAGAGCGAGTCCACAATGCCCTTCCCTCTGGTGATGTCCTGCTGGTCGTCGGAGATATCGTACGCAAGACCCTTCCACTTGTCGGTGTTCCTCTTCTCGTCGATGTTTTCCGCTGCCATGACTGTGAACCTGTTGGCCTTGGAGCTCTTGCCATGGTAGTTCACGGCCGAGGTCACCTGCTTCTTGAGCTTCTTCCCGAGGAAGTTGGTCGGCGTAGAAGCCTGCATACATTACATATACGAGCACACATGAGATGCCGCTCAAGACATTGATATGATATCATCACTAAGCAAGAGATGCAATCAATCAATCGATCGATCGATCGATCAGTGTGTGGTACGCACCGGAGCCCCAACGGTGGAGGAGAAGGCAGCAGCCATCTCTGTGCTGCTTGGTCGACCTTGCTAGCAACGGTGGATGCGCGCGGCTGTGCTGGTGACCAGTGATGAATGACTGCTGCTGCTCAAAGTATAGAGGCCGAACTATGAGACGCCTTAAATACACGTGGATTGGCATATTGCTGCGGTGGGAGCTTGGGGGAGGAGGCGGCATACACACACCCCTGCTTGTGGATCAGCTTCCCGATCCCCCGGAGGCCACACGCTGGAGATTGGGTTCTAAGCGTCTTGGCCGGCCGGTTGGATGACTTGGACCGTGAAGACCAAACGATGCGGCTGCACCTTCAGGTACGTCTGCTGGCCATCAATTCCATGGCCTTCCACGGCCACAGAATCTAACCATCCATGCTCAAATCATCTCTCTTTTCTTCCTTGCCTTTCATTTTTCCTTTCACTCGGTCGCCCGTATATACTATCTTGTTTATTAGCCAAACCATGTCGTTGCATAACCACAAAAAAGGCTCTCTCGTTGCTTGTTGGATGAGGCACCCAAGATTGTATTCTAGTTCAAGTACCACAAATTTGTTGCTGCCATACATATACTGGTTTGTTGATAACCATCAAGCTAGGGATGTCATTTGGCACCACACAAATCAAGTCCTGGTTGACATCAAGCACATGGGTTTGTACTTTTGCCTACTCCAATAATATTGCCACTTTGGTAAAAAAAAATGAAGCGTGTTAAGAGAAAAGCTAGTTATGCACGTCTGTAATGTTTTCATGTAAATGTTATTGGTGCTGCTTAGCTCAAGTTTCTTGGAATTCTCATTGTCTTGGTCTACTACAGACCATTGATCCTTTTGATGAATGCTAGCCGTGTTTGCCTTGCACAATCTTTGTCCAATACGCTCCCTAGTGATGTTGTCCTTGTTAATCAGTTTCCAAATCGGTCAAGAGGAGAATAAACATGTCACTAGTTAGTCATGAACCCCACATCCACAGTACCTAATCAAGAAGTTTCAGAGGATTTTCAGATATCTGCTAATCTTCTGACAAGTGCTAATACCAAGAGATAGGTTGTTGGGACCTACTACCTTCATTTCAAAATATAAGACGTTTTAGCCTACCAAAACCTCTTATATTTGAAATTGAGGTAGTAGCTTGCATCCATTGGAGACATGATTAAGTGGAAAAGGATGGTTCAAATAGGCAATAACATATGCAATTCGATTCTCTTTCAAGAAGAGACTTACAATTGGGTTACCTGTGCGGCGATGAATCAAAAAGTTTGAGTGGATTCGAGTCCAAAATATTCCAACATATATATAGTGCATGCATGCATGCATGCATCCTAAGTAGGGCCTTCTACTTGCCGTAGAAGGCGCCGGTCTTCATGGCGTCATCGTTGGCTTGGCCGAGCGCGGCCTCGCTGAGGTACTTGTCGGCGAGCTGCACGCGCTTCACGTTCTCCTGCTCCTGGACCAGCATGTGGCCGTACTCCATGAGCTTCTCGATGGTCATCTTGGGCTGGTCGAACGTGGGCGGCCCCTCCTTGGAGTTGACGAGCCGCTTGGAGATGTTCTCCACGCCGATTTCGCCGACCCACTTGCGCACCTCGTCGTCGTACACCCGCGCCCGCAGCGCGCCGAAGAAGTCGATGGACTGCCCCGGGAAGGTGTCCACCAGCCTCACCACGGCCTCGTCGGGGACGTTGTCGGTGCGGAAGATGCCCTTGCACACGCCGATGCGGTCCTCCCGGGTGGGCGCCCAGTAGAACTTCTCCATGCGCCCGTCACGGATCAGTGGCGCGTACAGCGTCGAGAAGTCGTTGCCGGTGACGATGATGGGCACGCGGGGGTTCTCCTCCTTGTTGTACATCCCCGGGAGCTGCACGTTGGTGGGCGCGTCCGCGATGTTCATCAGGGTGGCGTTCACCATCTGGTTGTTCACCGTGTACTGCGTCGTCCCGCCCATCCGCCCCGCGCCGGCGTCCAGGTCGTTGATGAACAGGCAGCACATCTTGCCCTTCTTGATAATGTCCGCCGCCTCCCGGTACCTCTGCCGGATCAGCTTGGCCGGCTCGCCGGCGTTGCCGCTCTCCAGCTCACCGGCGCTCATCATGATGGGGTTGATGCCCATCTTGGCGAACACCAGCTCGCACTGGAACGACTTGCCCTGCCCCTTGCCTCCCCAGATACCCAGGATGAGAGGAACCTTGATGTTGGGGAGTGTCATGAAGTTCTTGGCGAGGTGGACGATGAGCTTGTCCATGAATGCCGGGGCGATGTAGAGCCCGTCCATGGTGTTGTCGAAGTCGTACTTCCGCAGGCCCTGGCTTATGTACTCGTAGGAGCTCAGGATGGCCTCGTGGGTGCCGTCGCCCATGGGGGCCTGGAACAGGGAGTCCACGATGCCTTTCCCCCTCGTGATGTCCTGCTGGTCATCGGAGATGTCGTACGCCAGACCCTTCCACCGGTCGGCATCGGTCTGCTTGCCCTCGTCAAGTTCCTTTTTGGCCGCCATGACCCTGACCACCCTACTGTTGATCTTGTTGCCACCATGGTAGTAGTTCAACGCACCGGCCTGCTTCTTCACTTTCTTCCCGAGGAAGGTGGTCGGGGTCGACGCCTGCACAAGTATGTATGACACAGTCAGCCCCAACCAGATTCATGTACGTTGGTTCACTTGGTTCAGTAGCAATTGCCACGATGCACGTTTGGATTGAATATGCTTCATTAATCTGCAGATCATTTTTTCTTTCTACAAAGAGTATCAACCGTTGATTTGGGAATTTCCAGACTTCAGTCACTATTCAATTGCATGTGCATAGACAGTTAACTAGTCCATTCAAAAGCTCGAGCCAATGAACAGATGCGGTTGAAGTTATATTTTAACACTCCAACTCATACCAACAGGAGCAGACCCATGTTGAGTCGAGTAAGGGTCTAATACGATGCTCGAAATATGATAAGGTTTATTTATACTTTTAAGGAAAAATGCCAAAATTCAATAAATTTAGACAAACGGTATCACCACTCCTGCATTGCCCCCCCTCCCCCCACCCAGTCAAAATAGTTTGTAGGTCCGCCCATGCATATCGGGCCTTGAAGTTAATGCCTCATCGATTGAATAACATATCGAATTATGTAATGACCTAAAATGTTCTGCCAAAAGTTCTCGCTGACGGGGAAAGACGAGAAATATATTCCATTAGTCAGTTTTTGAAATTATTGCGTCTAAGTTCAATCTTTTTCCGTTCTCCCTTCCCCTCTATATCGGTCATTCAATTTTCTTTGAAAGATTATTAGATCTAGATCTGCCTTTCCTCTCAGCCGGTCTCTTCTTGAAGGTGTGAGACAAAGAAAAAGTGAGCGGGAATCTATATTGTCACTAAAATTCACACGGACACTAACCAACTATGTTTCTCCACTTGAGACTTTTAATGTCTTAGCTTTGTCCTCTTCCTCCCCTCAATAGCCTATAGAGAGTCTTACCACTAACTTTCCATATTTCTCAACCCTCCCCGTCACCACACTCATTGCACACTCTTTATAGTTTGTATCGTCATCCAACGAACCACACAATATTTGCTCCTTAAGAAAATATGGCTACCCCTTGGTAGATTAGCGCTATCATGGATCAGCCACCCAATGTTAACATTTATGATCATGTCCAAACCAAACACAAATGACCTCATTTGATAGCCTCCGCCCCACAGCAGTCGGTCATCCACCGCCCACCCCGCCACCCTAGTCTCCTTAAGCCCCGGAAGGCATGTGTGAGGTAAAGATGACCTTGACCGAGTCAACACATGGAGGCCCACTTGTCACATCCAAATCTCAAAGCAAGATCACAGGTCACATATAATAATAAAAATGCACAAAATGAAACGATTTGAACCTGAAAACATTTAGCAACTCAGCCAATTTATTTAGATGAGGCGATGAGTATTGTTAATACTGAGTGTGTTGTTAGTTACTTAACGAGTAGACGCACGTACGTTCTGTCCACTGGATTAATGATTAGCTACCATGAGCGTAGGTGCAAGTGTAGGTGATAGCCATACGTACCGGAGCTCCAACGGTGGACGAGAAAGCAGAAGTCATCGTGTCGATCGTTCTCTCCCCGGGCGCACCTGCTAACTTAATTAGTTTCTAGTTAATTTGATGTGCGTACGTGCAGTGGTGTATGCAAGCTAGCTCGATCAGCTCTCAGCTTCGGCGTACTACTAGTACCCCTGCAGATGCAGCCCGACTGAGATCGTCAGTGATCGATGGAGCTGATGTGGATAAAAGAGAGGGTCCGCTGGCTATATGCAAGTACAGATGCGATGCCGATCGATGGAGCTTGGCTATGGCGCCTTATATAGGTGCACGGACAGACGGCCATGGAGCAAACGTCCAACACGACTGGAGCACCCTACAGCGTGCGCGACTGTTCCAGAGCGTCCCTGCGTAATCACGCAGTCAAGCCAGATAAGCTCTGATTGTTAGGCTCTAATCGGTTTTGCTTAGCGCGATCGGCTGCATAAGTAGTGAGGCGAGCCAAGTGGAGCGGATGATGAGATGCTAATTGTGTGGATGGGGTTCGGCATCTCCCAGGAGCCACACGCTAAGGATTGGCTTCCTGGCTACCCGGGCTCACTGCATCCGTCTCTACACAACGGCGTCGACGCGGCTGCTCGTCAGCCTCCCGATCGGTGCATCCAACGGCCTAAAAGAGATCTTCCTTGTTGGATGCGGACCCGGCCGGACCATGCATGCAGTGCTTGTTTTTTCTTTTTGCAGGTATGCATGCATATAATTAGTTACGAGACTGATGCCTTCATCCTTCACCATAAAAATCGTTCGTTCTAATTTATTTTCTTTTGCATTTTGCATGAAACGTCTAGACTGGCTTTTGCACCACCACAAAGTACTAATCCCACTCCCTCCAGTTGGGCCCGGGTTACTATCAGGAAACTTCATGAACTAGCCTTTTTGTTTTGTATCTAGGGTGCACATCACCACAAATCAAAAAAGATATTTCTTGTCTAAAAAAACTCCGGTTATTTTTCTACTCCCTCTGATAGAAATGAAAGGCCTTTTAGAACATTAAAGTAGTGACCTAAAAGGTCTGACATTTCTTTACGAAGGGCGTATTTCCTTGCTCATTTATTCGATCACATGGGAATCTAATTTTCTGGATAGATAAGAATTACATTGTATTTTTTTAAGCGCAAGTACATTATTGTTCATACAATAGTCAGACAACTCAAATATACAGTTTCAGTTCATAAAGATAGAATGTATGTGCGTGCATTTATACTAAGTATATGTGTGTAAGTATGTGTGTTTACGTCTGTACTGCATTAAAAAACGTTCATTTTATATAAAAACAAAGCAACATGGCTTTTTTTACTGAAAAACACCTAAAAGGTATCTTATGTCTAATTACCCCTATAAATGATGCTGGAGTACCCTTGCCAACCAACATGGTTTTTTTTATCTGAAAAACACCTAAAAGGTATCTTATGTCTAATTACTCCTATAAATGATGCGGAAGTACCTTCTAGGAGAATCGACGCCTTCGGCCGCGCTTCACGTTGTCTGATCCACTCACGCCTCACATTGGTGCCTGCCTCACGCCCTCCCCGCCTTCCAATTGGGCGTTGTCGCTCCTTACAGAACCGACATCCTCGAGGGTTCATTACGCATGAGCCACGAGCATGCTCAGGGCCACCTTTCTGTGGTGTTTTTGTTGCCCCTGCGTGCACATTTCCTGTGGTTGGTCGTTGTGGGTGTAGCCATGTGTGGGATCAAGAAGTGGCGCCTAGAGGGGTGTGTGTGAATAGACACTTAACAAGATAAATGAGCCGTTTTTCGTTCTCTTGATATTTAGGCAGATTTTGCACAAGTTAAGTTGCATCCAAAGATTCCTACACATGCATATCTAGAGATTGAGCAGCGGAAAGTAAACATAATGCACTTGCAAGAAACATAAAGGATGGTAGAGTAGGAAGAACAAACGTAATGAAGACACGAAGATTTTTGGCGTGGTTCCCATTGGTGGTGCTATCGTATGTCCACGATGATGGAGACTTCAACCTAAAGAGGGTAATGGTTGCGTGAGTCCATAGAAGGATCCACCCATGAAGGGTCCATGGAGAAGGAACCTTGTCTATTCCACCATCGCTTACGTCCACGAAAGACTAGCCTTACTCGGGATAGATCTTCACGAAGTAGGCGATCTCCTTGTCCTTACAAAATTCTTGGTTCAACTCCACACGATCCAGAGGCTCCCAAGGGACACCGAAACAATCTAGGAGACACCACTCTCCAAAAGTTAATAGATGGTGTATGCTGATGAACTCCTTGTTCTAGTGCTTCAAAAGACAGTCTCTTCAATACCCAATCACTCTCTCATAGAATTTGGCTTGGTAGAAGAGGATGATTGGGTGGAAAGCAATTTGGGGAGCCTAGGAATCAAGATTCATATGGTGGGATGGAATATCTTGATCTCAACACATGAGTAGGTGGTTCTCTCTCAGAAAATGAATGGTGGAAGTGTTCGTTTGTTCTGAGTGGTCTCTCCACGAATGAGAGGGGTGGAGGTGTATATATAGCCATATCCAAAATTCCAATCGTTACAACATTATTGCCCAACTCGGTGGAACCAAAGTAAAAAGTTGGTTGCACCAACTAGTGCAAAATGTTCCAACTTTTAGCTTTTCGGTGAGACCGACAGATAACAACTTGGTGATACCGATTTGGTTGACCTAGGGTAGATCCGCATCTCGGTGGCTCCGTGATATAAAACTCGGAGGTTCCGAAGTAAAATGTCCTATTTCCAGAGAGTTGGCATTGCTTTTCGGTTGTACCGAAACCTGTCTCGATAGTACCGAGGTGTTAGGATTTTAGCTTGGGATTTGTCTTGTGTAAACTCGATGGGGCCGATTCTGAAAAGTTAGTGGCACCAAATTTGGTAGTTTAGGTTTTTGACTGAATCTTTTGTGAGAATTTGGTTGAGTCTTTTGGTGGCAAATCTCTAAGCACTTTGAGCAACCAGATCATTATTAATACCTCATCCCCTTTTAATAGTATTTGTTTTCCTATGGACTCAATGGTGACTTCTCACATAAAATTAAATGTAGAGTCCCGAAGCTTTTGCCAATAGGATTCCTTTCCAACTTGGGGATACGTCTCACAATTCCCAGCCACTCCTATCTTTGGACTTCATTTGAAGTAGACTAGATAAAATTGTTAGTCCAAGAGATAATGCATGTTTTCATTAATTATCAAAACCTCCACGGGAGCATTTGTGCTTTCACCATGCCTTACCCGATGGTGTGGATGTTGCTTCTTGGCTTGTGGGAGCCACTATTATGGTATTCAATTTTTCCGGCATGGTGTTGTCCGGATGGCGTAGCCGTGTCTAACTCGGTTGTTAGCCTACGTTGGGTTGGGTTATGTAGGGTATCTCTCATGCATTGTCGGTGAGGTGGTGGACTATCCATAGTTTTTTGTTTCAGTATGCTGGTATGGTGCTGGGATATCGCTATGTAGGCTGGACGTTAGGATGTCATTGTGGAGGCTGGTTCTCAGTCAGTGCTACCCGACGTCATGGTGCCTGGTTTGCGTGGTTTGGTATGTTACCCGGGTCATTCGTACATTTGTTGTTACCAGGTTGGTGGACGATCGATAGTTCCCGGTTGCATTGTGTCGGCTTCTCTTGGTTTGTTGTCGGTGGGCGATGAAGATGTCGTTGTGGAGGTTGGTTCTCATTCATAGTGGTACTTGGTTTCCCAATTTGGTGTTGCCCGGGTTGCTCATGTGCGACTTGCGTCGTGTTTGAGAAGGATATCCTATCTTGGCAGGGCTAGTACTCATGTTCCCTCTCTTTGTGCAGCACAAGTGTTTCTTCTGTGTTGCATTGTGCCCTTTTGTGCTACCTTTATGCTACCCTAGTTTGCTTCACACGATACCAATTTTTGGCCCTATGGTTGTTCACGGGCCAGTGTGTTTCCAGACCCCACGGGTTAGTGGCTCGCTGGTGTTCTCTTGGGTGATAACGTTGCCTCGACACTGTCAATCGCATTGGCTTTTTCTTGTGCATGGGTGGTGCCCGGTGCGTTTCTTTCATTCTTGTTTCAGCGTGTGTTCTTCCCATAGTATTGGGTCCATATCCACGTGGAGCAGCTCGTGTGGTGGGTTTATCATTTCTTTGGTGTATGTGGTTGCCTTGTTCACATGTCCTCTTTTTACTCCCACCGCATCTCTTTATGTTCGCCATCTCACATCGCACGCCACACACCGTGCATGGTAGGCGTGCCTTGCAGGCATTTACTATGCGGGGTTCCTCCAACTTTATCGGTTGTGCTGCTTGATATCCTGCAAGTGCACATGGATGTTGTAGCATTTTCATGATAAGTAAGTGTCGAACCCATAGGGAGCTGATAGGAAGCCACCACAAACCCCGCAACTATGGTGTCAATTCATGCAGCTATGTACGCACAACAAACACTATGTATCATATCCTCTATCCACTCTTCATATGCATAAGTGGGTGGTTTCCAGTAGAGAACATGTTCTACTATAATGTAGACTTCATGCCCCATATTCCGTCAACCATAGTTTCCCACCCCGGTTATCACATATGGTCAGTTAAGGGGTTCCACGTGGATGCATCTAGATGCGGGTTTACCTGAGCTCCCCTATCACTTTGCAAAAACTAGGAACTGAGGCTTTTACTCCCACCTCGAATGACGTCAACATCCTAACCCTTACAAAGACAATAGTTCCTCCACGAACAATCACGAAAACGGTTGTGATAATACTAACTTGAACATGAACAAAAGCATATTGGATCGCATGGAAATCATAATAATTCTAACCATAAAAGAGTTCATCCATATCCTTGAGAACAAGTACACAACTACTCAAACAAGTTAATGGTGCACACAGAGGAGAGGGTCAAGTAACAAGCCAACATAGAGCTGGCGAAGGGAAAATGCATGGATGCACTGGTGATGATGGTGAGGGCAGATGCGGCGCCCATGGTGGTGATGACGGGGGAGGAACCGGTGGAGGCACCGGTGAGGTGGACATGGCACTGACCCGGAGGTCACTGCTCGCGTTGGTTGAGCCCTCTCTTCTTCCCTTGAGTTTGTCCCTTCCTCTATGGTGGTGATGGAAAGGCAATGGAGATAGAATTGGATGGTATGGTGGTGAATGAGGATCATGGAGGCAACGACTAGGGTTGAAGATGATATATAGGGAGGGAGCGCCTCCCGGACTTCTCTGTTGATGTGATGTATCCGAGGGCTCTCGATTAGCCTGATCCTCTCCTAGTCTCTTCTTTATGAGCCAACGATCTCATGGGAACAATTGGAGTCAAAATCGATGAAGAATACCATATGAAAGGGCAACTTTTGGAGTTGTGTGCACTTCATACGACGAGCCATATGACCTTGAGCGCTCGTATGCTACGTCGTCTTTCAATATGTCCATCTCCGATATTTCGGCCGCTATTTGTTCATACAGACTCCGATTTTAATGTTCTTGGGACCGTTGGATTCGTGAGAGTGACACCAATACATTCCTAGTATTAGATTTTGATTCGAATCAATTTGAAAAAAAATCCTTTTCCGACCTCCGACATGGCTAAGTATGGTCCGTGGGTGTCTTCGTACTGAGTCCATCTTTGATCCTTTAATCATGCTTGGTCCTAGGTTGCTCTAGAACACCTTTAGATACAAAAAAACAAAAAAACTAATAAATACCAAATAAAATACTAAAAGTTCAATGCTCATAAGGGAGAGTATAAATAATGGTAATCATGCATACTGGACAACTATTTGGTTTAATGGGACATGATATATGAAGAGAATTGCAACAAATGAGCTCTAAAAATGGGTAAAATATGGAGCCACCAACCATACCAAACTTAAACCTTGCTCTTCCTTGAGTAAGAAGGTTGACTACAAAAAGCTCGCTGCTACCAACTCTAAAGCGTACATTGAACCAAACCCCAAAAGTGATATCCATGTTCATCGTGCAAGCATGCCAAAGTTAACTGATACATCTCCAACGTATCTATAATTTTTGATTGCTTCATGCTATAATATTATCATTCAAAGATACTTTATATGCTATTTTACATCATTTTTGTGAACTAACCTATTAACCTCGTGCCCAGTGCTATTTATTATTTTCTGCTTATTTTTTGGCCTTTCAGGAAAACCAGTACGAAATGAAGTCCAAATGAACCGAAACTTTTTGATGAATTTTTCTAGACAAAAGTAAGACTTGGAAGCTTCAGAGGGAGACCAGAGGCTGCTTGAGGCGGTGCCAAGGAAAGAGGGCGCGCCCAAGGGGGGCCCTTGCCTTGGGACCACCCCGTGGCTCCGTTTGACCTATCTCGGCCTCTATATATTCTCTAAAATCAGGAGATCACAAAGATCCTCTCGAAACCCTTTTTCTGCCGACACAAATGTTTGTTCCTCCGTGTGCCCATCTGGAGCCCTATTCCGATAATCTATCGGAGGGGGATCGATCATGGAGGGCCTGTACATCAACCTTGCTACGCCCATGATGATGTGTGAGTAGTTCACCACATGCATACATTTCCATAGCTAGTACCTAGATGTATCCCTCTATCTATATGATCTTTAATACAAAGTTCATCGCATCTTGGCGATGATCTATTCGATGTAATCCTCTTTGCAGTGTGTTTGTTGGGATCCGATGAATTGTGAGTCTATGATGATATTACTCGTGAATAGTAATTGATTATTCTCTTAATTCTTTTATGCATGATTATTATAGCTTCGTATTTCTCTCCTATCTATCGGTTTAGTTTGGCCAACTAGATTGATTTATCTTCAGTGGGAGTGGTGCGCTGTGATGGGTTTAATCTTGTGGTGCTCTATCCTCGCGACAGAAGGGGTCAAGACATGTATTGTATTACTGCCATTAAGGGGAAAATGATTTGGTTTATTAATATTAGTTGAGTTTAATTTGTCTACATTATTCCATTTTGCTCAAAGTGTTACTTTATTTCATACTTAATACTCTAGATGCATGTTGGATAGCGGTCGGTGAGTGGATTAATAGTAGTAGATACAGGCAAGAGTCGGTCTACTTGTTTACGGAGGTGATGCATATATACATGATCATTGCCTTTAATAACATGTCATAACTATGAGCTTTTCTACCAATTGCCCAACATTAATTTGTTTACGCAATGTATGCTTTCTTTGAGAGAGAAGCCTCTAGCAAACACTATGGCCCCCGGGCCTACTTAAATATAAAAATGAAAAATACTTATTTACCTTACTGTACTTCATTAATTTTATTTTGCATTTACAATATCTATCGATCAAGATTTAATCCTTGCAAGTAACGAGTTCAAGGGGCTTGACAACCCTCTTACCCATGTTGGGTGCAAGTGTTTGATTCTGTGTGTGTGCATGTGTTGTCGACGACAGTTTGTGTGATTCTCCCATTGGTTCGATAACCTTGGTTAACTAAGGGGAATACTTATCTCTACTGTGCTGCACCTCCTCTCCTCTTCAGGGAAAATGCAACACAGTTTACAAGTAACAGGAAGAATGTCTAGCGTCGTTGCCTGGGAGACATCATCAAATTTCTTCTTGGTACCTATACAAAAATTGTCATTCACTTGTTCTACTTTTTATTTGCTGTTATATTTTACTTTATATGAAAATCAAAAATTACAAAAATATTTCTATTTGCTTGTTGGCTTAGTTATCTAGTTTACTATCTATTCTACTTGTTTGCTTGCTTGTCTGAAGTTGCTATCATGTATTTGTTTGTCATCAAGAAAAGTGAGGGTGATGTAACCCCTAAGAAAGAAATTCCATTGAATTTGGATACACAAATCTTTGTGATGGGAAGTGCGAATATCATAGAAAAAAGCTTCAGGAATTCTTTTATTGTATGGGAACTTTGGTTTGCAATGACATTCCTATTCTTAAAAGAACCAATAGTTACTCCGAAGCTATTTTAGCACTTGTTCTTAAGCTCGAAAGAAGATTTCTTCATACTCATCCCACTTTGAAAATAATCTTCTATGAGTTACCTTTTATAAATAATCCTAAGGCTAAAAAGATAGCTACTCTTATCCTCATGAATGAGTATGACTATATACTGCGTGAGGCTCGAGAGATCCTTGATTTTTATAATATGAGTCATGAGCATCCAGTGATAGATGATTTTTTATATGATGAGTATTATTTGAAGAGATATGTGTTTCGGGATAATCATACTTTTGATGAAAGTACCAAAAAAGAAGTTCACCCCTTACATATTATCCAACAAGTTTTCAATGGTATTAATCAACAATATTCTTAATAGTGAAAAAGAACCAACAAGGTTTTAAAGAAAGTATCCTTAATAATGCTAAGATTTTAATAGCTGATGTGTTTCCCATTGTTTTAGAAAAGCCTCCCGATAATACCACATCCCTAGAGGAAATAACTATGGATTAAAACACTTGATACTATGACTTATGCCTAGCTAGGGGCATACAACACTAGGGCTTGCTCGGAGGCAACCCAATAGTTATGTTTAATTTTCTTGTTTTACCTTCTATTTTGGGGTGTTGACATGATTATTGCCACTCTAATTATTGTGTTTTTATGATTAAATTAGTGTTTGTGACAAGTAAACCCTTTGGGATGATTTGGAAGATAGTAATTCTCCTAGCACTTTTCAAGTCCTCATGAACAACTTCTTTGGACCTTACATAAGGAAGTTTATTGGTATTCTTTAATTATGTATTAATCTTCAGTAAAACATATGAGGAACATGTAGAACACGCGAGAATTATACTTCAACTCCTCAAGGAACATGCACTGCTAGCCATGATTAGTAAGTGTTTTTTTGCTATTTCACAAGTGAACAATCTAGTCCACATTGATATGTCTCAAACATATCTAATTTTCCAAACAATTTTGCTCTTGTCTTGGACTCTAATTGCATGATTTGATTGAAACTAGCCCATATTGGCGGTGTTTTCAGCAGAACTATCATGGTGATGTTTTTGTGCATAAATAAAAGTTCTCGAATTTAGCTGAAAATTGACGAAGAATTATTTGGGAATATATAAAAAATATTGGTGAAGGAACCAACAACAGAAGACCCACCAGGTGGCCACAAGCCATGGGCGCGCCTAACCCCCAGTGCGTGCCCTGGGCGGCTTGTGGGCCACCTGGCAGGCCTCTCACGCCATATTCTAATATAAGGTGTCTTCTGGCCTAGAAAAAATAAAAAAGAAATACCCATCACATTTTACGAGACAAAGACGCCACCACTTCATGTTCTTCCTTGGGAGGGCTTATCTGGATTTTGTTTGGGGCTCCGGAGAAGGCAATTCATCGCCATCGCCATCACCAACCCTTCTGCATCAACAATTCCATAATGCTCACCACTGGGAGTGAGTAATTCCTTTGTAGACTTGTTGAATGGCGATGTGATTGGATGAGTTTTGTCAGGTAATCGAGTCAATTTATTAGGGCTTGATCCCTAGTATCTACTATGTTCCGAGATAGATGTTGCTTTGACTGTTGGAAATATGCCCTAGAGGCAATAATAAAATGGTTATTATTGTATTTCCTAGTTCATGATAATTGTCTGTTATTCATGCTATAATTGTGTTAACCGGAAACCGTAATACATGTGTGAATACATAGACCACAACGTGTCCCTAGTGAGCCTCTAGTTGGCTAGCTCGTTGATCAATAGATGGTCACGGTTTCATGACCATGGACATTGGATGTCGTTGATAACGGGATCACATCATTAGGAGAATGATGTGATGGACAAGACCAAATCCTAAGCATAGCACAAGATCGTGTAGTTCGTTTGCTAAAGCTTTCAATGTCAAGTGTCGTTTCCTTAGACCATGAGATTGTGTAACTCCCGGATACCGTAGGAATGCTTTGGGTGTGCCAAACGTCACAACGTAACTGGGTGGCTATAAGGTACGCTATGGGTATCTCCGAAAGTGTCTGTTGGGTTAACACGAATCGAGACTGGGATTTGTCACTCCGTGTGACGGAGAGGTATCTCTGGGCCCACTCGGTAAGACATCATCATAATGAGCTCAATGTGACTAAGGAGTTAGCCACGGGATGATGTATTACGGAACGAGTAAAGAGACTTTCCGGTAACGAGATTGAACAAGGTATGGGGATACCGACGATCAAATCTCGGGCAAGTACCATACCGATAGACAAAGGGAATTGTATACGGGATTGATTGAATCCTTGACATCATGGTTCATCCGATGAGATCATCGTAGAGTACGTGGGAGCCAACATGGGTATCCAGATCCCGCTGTTGGTTATTGACCGGAGAGGTGTCTCGGTCATGTCTACGTGTCTCCCGAACCCGTAGGGTCTACACACTTAAGGTTCGATGACGCTAGGGTTATAGGGAAATAGTGTACGTGGTTACCGAAGGTTGTTTGGAGTCCCGGATGAGATCCCGGATGTCACGAGGAGTCCCGGAATGGTTCGGAGACGAAGATTGATATATAGGAAGTGAGGTTTTGGTTACCGGAAGTGTTCCGGGTGTCTCCAGTAGTGTACCGGGACCACCGGAAGGGTTCCGGGGGTCCACCAAGTGGGCCCACCTGCCCCGGAAGGTTCCATGGGCCAAGAGTGGGAGGGAGCCAGCCCCTAGGTGGGCTGGTGCGCCTCCCACCCCAGCCCAAGGCGCAGCAAGGGTGGAGGGGGGCAAACCCTAGGCTTAGATGGGCCTTAAGGACCACCCTAGGGCGCCTCCACCTCTCCTTGCCCTGGCCGCCGGCCAGATGGGTTTCTGGAGGCTGCCGCCACCCCTAGGGTGGAACCCTAGGGTGCAGCACCTCTCCTCCCCTCCTCCTATATATAGTGGAGGTATTTGGGGCTGCACAACACACGAGTTCATCTCCTCCCTGGTGCAGCCCTACTCCTCCCTCTCCTCGTTTCTCCGTAGTGCTTAGCGAAGCTCTATCGGAGTACCACGCAGCTCCACCGTCACCACGCCGTCGTGCTGCCGGAGCTCTCCCTCAACCTATCCTCCCTCCTTGCTGGATGAAGGCGTAGGAGACGTCACCGGGCTGCACGTGTGTTGAACGCGGAGGTGCCGTCCGTTCGGCACTTGATCGGATCTACCGCGATCTGAATCGCTGCGAGTACGACTCCATCAACCGCGTTCTAGCAATGCTTCCGCTTAGCGATCTTCAAAGGTATGAAGATCCAATCTCTCCCCGCTCGTTTGCTGGTTTCTCCATAGATAGATCTTGGTGACACGTAGGAAAATTTTGATTTACTACTACGTCTCCCAACATTGACTTTGTTATGCTTAATGCTTGTAACTAGGGCCCGAGTGCCATGATTTCATATCTGAACTTATTATTTTTCTATGAATATGAGAGTCTTTTGGAGCCTATCTTTCATGTTTTATGCACCTATTATGTGCTATGATCCGTAGACCCCAAAGTGACAGAAATTGGGATCATCTCCGGTGATGGTCGTAGTATGAGGAGTTCATGTATTCATCATGTGTTAATGCTTTGTTCTGGTTGTCTATTAAAAGGATGCCTTAATATCCCTTAGTTTCCCTTTGGACTCCGCTTCCATGGGAGGGTAGGATGAAGCATGTCATGCAAGTTCTTACTATAAGCACGTATGACTATATACGAAATACATGCCTACATTACATTGATGAATTGCAACTAGTTCTATATTTCTCTAGGTTGTGACTATTACATGATGAATGTCATCCAAACCAAACATCCATCACTTATCCTATGCCTACATCTTTCTCATATTGATCTTCGTTAAGTTACTCTAATTACTGCTACTATTACAATCACTATAATCTCTTACTTTTTGCTATTTTCATTACTACTGTTACTGTGCTACTAACACTTTATCACAGAAAAGATGTCTCCAGGTGTGGTTGAACGGATAGCTCAACTACTAAGGCTCATAAATATTATTTGGCTCCCCTTGTTTGAAATCAACAAATTTGGGTGAAATACTACCCTCGAAGACTGTCGCGATCCCCTATAGTTGTGGGTTACCAAGACCTTTTTCCGGTGCTGTTTTTGGGGAACATAGATGTATTTGTTGATTTCACTTGGGATATATATATTGATCACTATTAATAATGTGAATGAAGCTAAGATCAAGATCGTACCCTCTAGAAAGGGCAAGTAAGGAATTGCGCTCTGCACTTGATTCACCTTCTGTTCTGGATAGACTTGCGACACCACCACCTGCTATTCAATCTAATATGTCACAAGTAATTGATGATGCTACTTGTGTTTTAAATGAAAATTGTGATAATGCTAGTACTTTGCTTTATGAAACTATGCCTTTGGGAAAATTTCTTAACGAACAAATTGCTAAGTCTAGAGAACTTGAGAATGCTGAAATTGATGAAAATTATGATTCACCTATTATGTATAGATCTCCTGCTAGGATTGAAATGCCTGATGTACTTGATGGCTATGTTATGGATGGAGAGATAGCGAGAGTATTTCTTGCTTGTAATGATAGAGATGATCTTAAGAAACTACTGAGTAAACTGAAAGAAAAATATATGAGGAAGAAAATGAAATATGATCCTAAGTTTGCTACTTCTCCTATATGTGTTACCGATAAGTAGTGTGAATTCTTTCTTGATCTGCTGTTAATTACTCCCTCTGTAAATTAATATAAGAGTATTTATATTACTAAAGTAGTGTTCTAAATGCTCTTATATTAGTTTACAGAGGGAGTACTTTGGTGGAATCCGATCCTTTTCATGGGAAGGATCAGATTTGGCAAAGATTAGATTCTACCAAAGGACCAGATTCTGATGCTTAATTTGATGCTTTGAGGGACTACCTAGATTGTTGTGCTGGTTGTATTTTGAGGGAACGAACTGTTGTACAAGCTGAAGAACTATTGAATAATATTTTGAAGAATGAAAATTATTGGACACTTCCTGAACCACCTCTTGAGCCCATTCCAAAGAAAAGAGGTATTCTATTCCTTAGTCCTGAAGATATGAAGAACCTAAGAAATCTATGAAACAAAATGGTATTAAAATTGAAGACGTCAAGAATTTACCACCTATTGAAGAAAGACATGGACTTGATATCCCCACACATGTAGCAGAGGTAAATTCTTGTCGTGGATTTGATGAATGTGATATACCTTATGATAAAATTGCTAGGCAATGCATGAATGAATTTGACTATTATATTGTTAAGAAAGAACATTTCAATATGTATGTTAAGGATCAATTAAAATGAAATGCCATGATGATTGATCGCTTGAGTGACTTGATGTTTAGAATTGCTAATGATGTTAGAGGTTTAGTAAGTTCATCCATGGTTCTATTTCTATTTATGATGCCGAAACACAATCCGGTAGTGAATATGAACCTAGTGATAATGAAAATGAAGATGTTCATGTTGCTGTTAAACCACATGGTGATAAAGAACCTGATAATGGGATAGAAATAGAACCTGTAGCTAATGTTGATAAACCACGTACTAAGAATAAACGTTATGATAAGAGGGATTTCATTGCTAGAAAGCATGGTAAAGAAAGAGAGCCATGGGTTAAAAAACCCATGCCATTCCCTCGCAAGCCTTCTAAAAAGTATGAGGAAGAATTTGAGCGCTTTGTTGAAATTCTTAGCCCAGTCTTTTTGAGAACATGTTTGATGGTTATTTTAAAAAGAATCCTTATGCAAAATATATGAAAGATATTGTCATTAATAAAAGAAAGATGCATGAAGCTAAGATCTCCACCATGCTTGCTAATTACTCCTTTGAGGGTGGAGTGTTAAGAAATTGAAAGATCCAGGGATACCTACCATACCACTATATTAAACGAAGTTATGTTAAAACTGCTTTATGTGATTTAGGAGTCGGTGTTACTGTTATGCCTTTCTCTTTATATAAAAGACTTGGTTTGAATAAGCTTATCCTAATGAAATATATCTGCAACTGGCTCATAAATCCATTCTATACCTATTAGGATTTGTGAGGATGTCCGCATTGTGGTTGCAAATATTACTATCTTAAGGATTTTGTTATTCTTGATATACCCGAGGACGACAACATGTCAAATTTCCATGTTGACCCTTTTTGAATATTACAGGAGTTGTTATTGATTGCAACAAAATCAAGGATACTTTTAATGTCAATGGTAATCATCATAGGTTATACTTTCCAAAGAAATAAAGTGTGGTGAATAATGTCAGCAAATTTCAACAATCACTATTGGAGAGTTCAAAATTCCTCTCCCTATTTCCAAGAATAAATATGATATTCTTATTATCGGGGAAATGAATATCCCCATTGAGGTAACCTAGTGTCATACGAAAAAAATCGGTTTCATGTCAATCGAAAATGGTTCGTTAATAGGATATGATCAACCTTATTAATGGATAATTGTGTAGAAGCATGTGGTCAAAAAAATTAGTAAGCACAACCTTATTCTCTGTTATTTAAAGTTTAAATAAAAAATATCACATTTTTTGTTTCTCTGAAATTTCCATGTAATAAAAAATGACCCAAAAATAGAAGTTCTCAGAATGCCCTCAACATTTAGTATGTTTTTTCTAGAATAAATAAGCATTTTTGGCACTGAACACACCCCAGGGGTGTGCACCACCTGGCCACAAGCTACCCCTGGGCTCGCCATGGTGGCTTGTGGGTCCCACTAGGACCCACTCACTTAGTGCCCATGCCCACAACCTCCTTCCACCTCCAAAAAAGTCACCATTTTCTCTTGGTCTGTGTTATTTCTCATTTTCGAGTGATTTTCAATCTCCTTGCTCAGAACTCCATTCCTGAAATTGTTTTGAGGAATTACTCCTTGGTATGTGACTCCTCTAATGCTCCAATAAAGTTTTTATTCTATTATATGTTGCAATATTTTCTACTGTTGGTGTGACGCACCCCATCTTAATCATTCACTAATCATACACGCAAATGCGCACGATCAAGATCTGAGACTCACGGGAAGATATGACAATACAACTCCAGACACATATTCAAACATAAAGCTTTATATTACAAGCAGGGCCATGAATCGAATACATAAGTTAGCCAAAGAAACAATATCTGATTACAAACATAACTAAACAAGTTTTCCTTAAGAAGGCTCAGCAAAACAACGACATCTAGATCGAAAAGGCGCAAGCCTCCTTCCTGGGAGCCTCGTGTCAACTCCAGGTCGTCGGCGGCCTCCACGTAGTAGTAGGCTTCATCGGGGTAGTAGTAGTTGTCGGCGGGATGAGCTGGCTCCTGGGCCTTGTCATCTGATTGCATCAATCGTATCAAGGAGAAATAGGGTAGGACAACAACTGTGAGTACTCATCCAAAGTACTCGCAAGACTTACATCAGATCTATGCTAAATATGCATCACTATCAAGGGAAAGGGATTGTATCTTTGGACTATATTGCAGAAATGCCAGAATAGAAGGGAAGGCCTCGCCTATCGAAGACTAGCATCTTGCAGCATTAGAAGAGTACATATTAGTATAATATATGTAATAAGTATGTAGTAGCAAGGCCCAACGATCCTTCCTCGACCCCCTGCGAGAAAGCGATCCCGGAGCCATCATTTCAGTTTAGTGTCACAAGTATCCAGTTCTAGTTGTAGTAGATCAGCATACTCTCCGAGCGTTGATATGTCTCCAACGTATCTATAATTTACGAAGTATGCATGTCCCGTTGTAATCCCCTACTTCAACATGGTGCTTTATGCCACATATTATGATCCAATGATGTGTTTCCATCCTATGATGTTTTGAGTCGATTTCTTTTATATTTTGGGTTGATTGATGATCTAGATTGGTTTGACTTGCATGTTTTATTTAGGTGTTGTCCTATGGTGCCTTCCGTGCCACGCACATGTGAAGGATTCCCATTGAAGGGTGTTGCAATACATTCGTGATTCGCTTATAGTGGGTTGCTAGAGTGACAGAAGCTTAAACCCGAGTAAGGGGGTTGTTGGGTATGGGATAAAGGGGACTTGATACTTTAATGCTATGGTTGGGTTTTACCTTAATGATCTTTAGTAGTTGCGTATTCTTTCTAGAGTTCGAATCATAAGTGCATATGATCCAAGTAGAGAAAGTATGTTAGCTGATGCCTCTTCCTCATATAAAATTGCAATAATGATTACTGATCTTGTTAACAATTGCCTAGGATAATTCCACACACCAATCCATCATTATTACACACTCTCTATTTATAATATATAGTAATATATTCTAACTTTATGTTAACAACACCTATTTTTATATTTTAATTCTCTGATATCATGCAAGGCTATCCTCTTCATACCCACAATGTAGTTTCATTTCTCGTTTCTAGATGGAAGCAAACGTTCGGTGTACGTAGAGTCGTATCAGTGGAAGATAGCACTTGAGAGAATATTGATCTTACCCTTAGCTCCTTGTCGGTTCAGCACTCCATACTTATCACTTCCACCTTTGGAAATTTCTATGTTGATTTCTAGCACTTGGGGATCAAGCTCTTTTGTGGCGCCGTTGCCGGGGAGCAATAGCGTGGGGTTGATATTGTCGTGTGTGCTTGTTTGCTTTCTTCACTAAGTAGATTTTGTTTTCTATTTTGTTTTAGTTTTTTTAGTTGTGGGTGAAACAAACCAAAAAAATGCAAAATACAAAAAATGCCTCTTATACCTAAAAAGTTTTTCAAAAAGAGAAGTGATTGGAAGGTTATGCATTGGAGAAGCGAGGGTCGACCTTGAACACTTCTGTTCATGCTCATGGAAACAATGTAGAATTTTTCATCGAAGTTTCTAAAAAATAATTATCCCCTTGTATACATCCATTGTATTATAAAAATAATGTGCCAAATTTTGTATTTAGGATGATTAGATTGCTTGTTCGCTATGTGTGGTGCAAAAATAGAAACTTTGGCTGTAGGGTGTGAATTTACATTTTTTACTGAAACATCAGAAGTTTCTGAAATTTTTATACAGTACTTATTTTTAAATTTTTATTTTTCCTATTTTTCACAATTTTTAGAATTACAGAAGTATGGTAAATGTTCAGATTGCTACAGATTTTCATGTTTTTGACAGATTCTATTTTCTATGTGTTGTTCACTTATTTTGATGAATCTATGCGTTGTATCGGGGGGTATGAACCATGGTGAAGTTGTAATTTAGTATATATAATGCTAATATGAAATTGGAATGAGTTTACAACCGTATCTAAAAGTAGTGATTTGCTTTATTATACTAATGGATCTCACGAGGGTTTTACTAAGTTTTGTGTGGATGAAGTGTTCGAAGATCGAGGAGTTATCAATAAAGGAGGAATAAGGAGAGGCAAGAGTTCAAGATTGGGGATTCCCAAGGCACCCCAAGTAAATATTTTAGGGATAATCAAGCATCTAAGCTTGGGGATGCCCCGGTTGGCATCTCATCTTTCTTCTTCAACAATTACCGGTATATCTCGGTTTTTCTTTTGTTTAGATGATATGCGTCTTTTGTGTTTGTTTTTTTCCTTTCCTTTATGCACCATGGTAGTATGGGATAGTCCTTCATTGATTTATATAATGCTTCATTCGCTTCACTTAAATATTTTGAGTATGGCTTTATAGAATGCTCTTTGTTCTTCACTTGAATCTTTTGAGTATGGCTTTATAGAATGCTCTTTGTGCTTCACTTAAATCTTTTGAGTATGGCTTTATAGAATGCTTTGTGTTCTAAACTTATATATTTTGAGATTGGATATTGGTAAATATATATTAATTGTATAATTCTCCGTGAACTTCACTTATATATTTTATAGTATGAATAAATTATCATCGAAATTGGGCTTGGAAGTGTATCATTAAAATATCATGCCTAGCTAAAAAGGCGTTAAAGAAAAGCGCTTGTTGGGATACAATACAATATTTACCCCTTCTATTTTTCTGTGTTCTCATGATTATGCTACTATACTGATCATGTTTTATAGCTTTTTTCAATAAAGTGCCAAGTAAGACCTTTGGGATGATCTATGGTGATAGTTGACTTGATTCTATGCAAAAATAGAAACTTTTGTGCTCATTGCTAGAATATTAAAAAATCACAGAAGCGTGATTTTGAACTGAATTTTTTACAAAATATTTACATAAAAATTTCCTAGGTTCTACTAATGTTTCAGAATTTTTGGAGCAACACAAGTTTGGCTAGTATTCAGATCATTACAGATTGTTCTGTTTTTGACAGATTCTACCCTTAATGCATAGTTTGCTTGTTTTATAGTTTCTATGGCTTCTATTTCTTAATATAAATTGTGGAAGTTATAGAGTATAGTAGGAATTATGTGGAAAAAATTATGAATCTTGTATTTGATAGTACCCAAGTGAATGATTTGTTTTATCATATTAACCCATCTCACAAAGTTTCGTTAAGTTTTGTGTGATTGAAGTTTTCAAGTTTTCGGCAAGTTATCGATATGAGGAGAATAAGGAGTGACAAGACCCTAAGATTGGAGATGCCCAAGGCACCCCAATATAAATTCAAGGAAGATAGAAGCAACTAATCTTGGGGATGCCATGGAAGGCATCCCCTCTTTCGTCTTCAAAACTATCGGTCTACCTTACTCAGAGCTATATTTTTATTTGTCACATGACATGTGTTTTGCTTGGAGCGTATTTTCATTTTACTAGCTGTTTGAATAATATCATTGGATATTAAACCTTTAATGAGATAGAGTCCTCACATGGATATTTAACTACTTGACTACGCATTGATCTTCACTTATATCTTTTTGGAGTAGTTTTGTCATTTACTATCGTGCTTCACTTATATCCTATGAGTCAATGATTGAATGAATTGAATATCATAAATATGAAATTATAGATGTTTTATATGCTTATCCCATGGGGAGTAATGACTTCACATATAAGAAGTATAGGTGGTAAAATTTATTGAAAGTTAGCAAACACTGCATTGGTCACTTGAACAATTCATGAAAGAATATTTAAGGAAGAGAGATTTCAAATATAAATATACTATCTTGGACATCTTCTATGATTGTGTTCCCCATTAAATATTTTGAAACTTGATCAAATTAGTTGAAGTTGGACAAGGAAGACAACGTAATAAGATATGTTTGGGTATATTTGTATAGAAATTATATTGTTATGGATCCTCCAACATGTGGTGCTTGGTTAGGATATTTTGCTAGCCAAAAATTTGTACTAATTAGAGATACTACTTGTGCATCCAAAACCCTTAAACCCAATTTCTTGCCATGAGTTTTCACCATATCTACCTATGGATGGAATAAGATCCTTCAAGTAAGTTGTCATTGGTGAAAAAAGCAATAAAAATTGCTCCTAAATATGTATGATCTTTTATTGTAAGGGAAAATAAGCATTGTACGAACTTGTGATGGTAAAGAAATAAAAGTGACGGATTACATAATAAAGGTTGGTATCACAAAGGGCAATACAACATGACAACCTTTGCTTCCCTCTATGAAGGGCCTATCTTTCACTTTCATGTATTTACTTTTATGCACGAGTCAATGGTATTCCTTCTTAGTTCAACCTCAGTTATTCTTTAGTTGGCAAGCATCATGTGGTGGGGGAAAGATCCAAGCATATATGGCCATTCAAATATATTTGATCATGAATTATTATTGTTGACAATTATCTACATGATAAATAAGTTGGGAGGCGAAACATTAAGCCCCTATCTTTCTCTGTGTTCGACGGATGCTATTTGTTCTAAAAATATGCTTTGAGTGTTAGCAATCATGGAAGACTATATGATAGTTGAGTATGTGGAATTTGCTAAATCAAAGCTCTTACATAGACCCTTCCTGAAATAAGATGAATTGCAATTGTTTGGTGATTGAAAGCATAGTTTGTTTGTTTTCAAGAAAATTTATGGTCTATACTTTAACATGTGAATAGCTTGTTAGTTGATCATGGGAAGTTTTATGAGATGAGCTACTGTTTATGATATATAATGATGCTATAAAAAATGTTTGGAACTATCATTGATCAAATTTATGCACTATGTTAGCATTCACACTTCATAAATTATTTCTTTTATCATTTACCTACTCGAGCACGAGCACGAATTAAGCTTGGGGATGTTGATATGTCTCCAACGTATCTATAATTTATGAAGTATTCATGCCATTTTTACAACAATTTTATATGGTTTTGGTATGATTTGATTAGAACTAACCCTAACTGACGCTGTTTTTAGCAGAACTACTGTGATGTCGTCTTTTGTGTAGAAATAAAAGTTCTCGAAATGGGCTGAAAAATTACAATAGTTTTTTATGGACCAAAAGAGACCCCCGAAGCACAAGAGTTGGTCCAGGAAGCGAACGAGGAGGCCACAAGACCTCTAGGGCTGCCCTATCCCTAGGGAGGGTGCTCTAGGCTTGTGGGCCCCTTGGGCACCCCCTTGACGTAAGACCGACACTAAAAATTCTTATAAATACCCAAAACTTCGAAATGAACCCTATATTCGAAGTTCCACTGCCGCAAGCCTCTGTAGCCACGAAAAATCAATCTAGGCCCTCTTCGGCAACCTGCCGGAGGGCCCCATCATCATCGGAGGCCATGGAGGAGGAAGCTGAAGGGGGCCATCATCACTATGGAGGCCAAGGACTAGAGGGAGAATCTCTCCCCGTCCACGGGGAGGCCATAGAGGAGGAAGCACATCTCTCTCTCTCTCGGTGGCGCCAGAGTGCCATCAGGGGAACCATCGCCGCGGTGATCGTCTTCACCAACATCACCATCTTCATCCCCTTCCTCATCTCTTTTTAGGCGGTCCACTCTCCCACACCCCGTTGTAATCCCCTACTTGAACATGGTGCTTTATGCCACATATTATGATCCAATGATGTGTTGCCATCCTATGATCTTTGATTAGATTTGTTTTATCTTTTGGGTTGATTGATGATCTAGATTGGTTTGACTTGTATGTTTTATTTATGTGTTGTCCTATGGTGCCTTCCGTGCTGCGCACACGTGAAGGATTCCCGCTGAAGGATGTTGCAATACGTTCATGATTCACTTATAGTGGGTTGCTAGAGTGACAGAAGCTTAAACCCGAGCAAGGGGGTTGTTGTGTATGGGATAAAGAGGACTTGATACTTTAATGCTATGGTTGGGTTTTACCTTAATGATCTTTAGTAGTTGCAGATGCTTGCTAGAGTTCCAATGATAAGTGCATATGATCCAAGTAGAGAAAGTATGTTATCTTATGCCTCTCCCTCTTATAAAATTGCAATAATGATTACCAATCTTGTTAACAATTGCCTAGGATAATTCCGCACACCAATCCATCATTATTCCACACTCGATATTTATAATATATAGTAATATATTCTAACTTTATGTTAACAACACCTGTTTTTATATTTTAATTCTCTAATATCATGCAAGGCTATCCTCTTCATACCCACAACATAGTTTCATTTCTCGTTTCTAGATGGAGGCAAACGTTTGATGTACTTAGAGTCGTATCAGTGGCAGATACGACTTGAGAGAATATTGATCTTACCTTTAGATCCTTGTGGGTTCTACACTCCATACTTATCACTTCCACATTTGGAAATTGTTATGATGATTTCTTGCACTTTGGGATTATCAAGTGTCCGTTACCGTGGACATGGCTATTCGAATAGATATACTTCCCTAGAGGGCTGCACAAACTTACCCAACACGCTCGGTTTACTCCGGCCGAACACACTTTTCTGGGTCATGCCCGGCCTCGGTTGATCGACACACTGTATTCCTACCTAGGCTCAATAGAGAGGCCAGCATGCCGGTCTATATACTAAATGCTAAGGGGTCATGGGCCAATATTCCTTTGCAATCATGCATGTTGCGAGGACGGCCAGGATTAGTCTTGGCCACCTCTTTACACAAAGCACGTGCTTACACAGACCACCCGGGTGTGTGCCGCTCAACTGTGGCGTCTGAAGAGCTTTCGGAAGAAACGTATGACGCATAGTCCCATACTTATTCCCGCGCGGTGGTTAGTGCGAAAAGGCCAAAGGCCTACTCGAATCCCATATCCAAACCGTTAGTGTCTTGGGAGCACGCCAAGACAATCAATGATCCATGATCTATGGTCCCATCGCCTCGTCTTGCGGACTTACGTCAAGGGCTAAGAATGCCTGAGCGTTCCGCATAATTATCTCGCGGGTACCCCTCACGGAGACCCGAATTAACCATGGTTCTAGGGTAAAGTCAAAGTGACCGTGTGTCCATAAACATTAAGGGGGAATTTGAGGAACCACTGATACAACCATTTTGCATCATGAATTCTTACTACCATTTACCTCATTCTTGTCCATTATTCCACATTATCACACAATTCTTATGTATTTTCTCTCTCAATATGCAAGGTACATCATAGGGAGTGAAATATCTAGAAAATTGAGAAAAAAGCAGAAAAATTACCAGTCTCGGAATGACCTGAAAATTTACGGAGAATAATTTTGGAATATTTAAGAATTTCTGGAGCAAAAATACACCGGGGGGCTGCTAACAGGGCACAAGCCAATAGGTCGCACCCCCTGGTGGCGCGGCCACATGACTTGTGGGCCCCCTATTGGCCCTCTGACACCCCGCTTCTACTATATGGTCTGTTTTACCCTAGAAAAAAAATCATAAGAAACCTTTCAGGATGAAGTGTCGCTGTCTCGAGGGAAAACCTAGCCAGATGTGTTTTTGCACTCCGTCAGTCAGATTCTGCCGGGGAAAACTCTCTCCGGGAGAGGGAGATCGAAACCATCGCCATCACGAATGCTTCCTTATTCTTGGGAGGACCAATCTTCATCAACATCTTCACCAGCACCATCTCATCTCCAACCCTAGTTCATCTGTTCTATTCAATCTTTGTCCCAAAACCTCAGATTGGTACCTTTGGGTTACAAGTTGTGTTTATTACATCTCGTAGTTGATGCTTGTTGGATTACTTGGTGGAATAGATTATGTTGAGATCCTTAATTATCATTAGTACACCTATGATCCTGAACATGTAGATGTTGTGTGAGTAGTTACTAATGTTCCTGAGGATATGTGAGAAGTCTTGTTATAAGTAATCTTGTGAAGTTGGCATGCGTTCGATATGTTGATGATATGTATGTTGTTACTTCTCTTAGTGGTGTCCTGTGAACGTCGACTACATGACACTTCACCATGATATGGGTCTAAGGGAAGTCACTGTGGAGTAACAAGTAGATGATGGGTTGAGAGAGTGACAGAAGGTTAAACCCTAGTTTATGTGTTGCTTGATAAGGGCCTGATTTGGATCCACACGTTTCTTGCTATGGTTAGATTTATCTTAATTCTTCTTTCATAGCTGCCGATGCTTGCGAGAGGGGTTAATCATAAGTAGGTTTTTAGTTCAAGTAAGAACAACACCTTAGCATAGGTCCACCCACATATCAAATTATAAAATTAGCGAACGTGAATTCACTCAACGTGATGAACATGACTAGAAAGAAATTCCAACGTGTCCTCGGGAGCACTTGCTTAATATGAGAGTACTTTCAGGCATGTCCTTTGCTACAAAAGGTATTGGCCTCCCTTTCTGTACCATTGTTACTATTGTTACTTGTTACTTGTTATGAATTATGTTGCAACAAAACTATCTACTCCTATTACTCATACCACTTGCAAAGAATACCTTGATGAAAATTGCTTATCATTTCCTTCTGCTCCTCGTTGGGTTCGACACTCTTAATTATCTAAAGGACTACGATTGATCCAATATACTTGTGGGTCATCAAGAATCTTTTCTGGTGCCATTCCCGGGGAGTGAAGCGCCTTTGGCAAGTGGAAATTGGTAAGGAAACATTTTATATACGTGCTAAAATTTACTGTTGCTTGTCACTATGAACGATCACCCTTTGAGTGGCTTCTCCACCCTGAACGAAAGATGAGGAAATTGTTCCTCCACCTGCTGCACGTACTGAAAATATTTATTATGATATTCCTTCGGGATGCTTGAAATACTATTGTCTGGTCCTTGTGATGGTACGACTCATCCTGATTTCCATTTGATATTCCCCGATGAGGTTTGTCAATTGTTTTAGATTGCAGATTTGTCTAGGGACAAAGTTAAGAAGAAATGGTTCCCTTTATCTTTGGAGGGAAAAGCATTGATATGGTATAGGCTATTGGATAATATTGAATCATCGGATTGGAATCGCTTGAAACTGCAGTTTCATCAAAAGTTTTACCCAATGCATCTAGTTCACCGTGATCAGAATTATATATATATATATATATATAAATAAAACCTCTAGCCTCATAAGGGAGAAAGCATTGCTCAAGATTGGGGGAGGCTTAAATCTATGATGCACACCTTCCCCAAGCATGAACTTCCAAGAGAAATGATTATACAAAAAATTTATGCTCGGCTTTCTCATGATGATCAGATATTATTGGATTCTTCTTCCTCGGGCTCATATATGAATGAAACTATTGAATCCAAATGGGATCTTTTGGAAAGAATTAAATGCAACTGTGAAGATTGGGAGCTCGACAAAGGTAACGACTGAGGTATAAAACTTACGTTGATCTTCCCAAAGAAAAGTGGTTTAAATATCATCCTCCCATCAAACCACCAGTAGAGGAACCAATTAAAATTGAGAAAGAAGAAATGATTGTTTGTCATGCTAATCCTATTGTTCCCACTTCTTACACTAAGAAACATCCTTTTCCTATTAGAATAAGGAAACATGCTAAGACTACGACTGTGGTTAATAAAAGTCATATTAGAACACCTATACCTTCTGAACAAATAAATGTTGAACCTAATGTTGCCATGGTCAAAGATCTTCTAGATAATAATGTTGAGGGACAAGTTCTGTATTTTTGTGGGGAAGCTGCTAGGATTGTGAAACTCACTAGAAACAAACATGATGAGTTAGAGAAAAATAAGCTGGTGGTTGGCATGTGTGTTCTTTCAGTTAAACTTGGAGAACATTGTTATCATGGTTTGTGTGACCTCGATGCTAGTGTCAATGCTATACCTTATACCATATATCAAGAAATTATGAAAGACATAGCACCTTCTACTATGGAAGATATTGGTGTTACTATTAAACTTGCAAACTAAGACACTATTTCGCCACTTGGGGTCGTTAGACATGTTGAGGTTCTGTGTGGGAAGGTCAAGTACCGTGATGATTTCCTAGTACTTGGGTCAAAAGAAGATAACTTTTGTCCCATTGTATTTGGTTGACCTTTCTTAAACACTGTTAATACTCAAATCAGTCGTGTTACTTATAAGGTTAGAGTAAGCTTTGGTGATGTATCTCATGAATTCAATTTCTCCAAGTTTACTAATCAATCACATGAGAAGGAGTTACCTAGTAAGGATGAAATGATTTGTCTTGCTACTATTGTCATTCCTCCTACTGATCCTTTAGAACAATATTTGCTAGACCATGAGAATGATATGAAAATAAATGAAAGGAATGAAATAGATAAGATTCTCCTTGACCAAACACCTATCCTCAAACACAACTTACCAGTTGATATCCTAGGGGATCCTCCTCCACCCAAAGTAGATCCCGTGTTGAATTAAAAACTTTATCGGATACTCTCACTTATCTTGATGAAAATAAGATATATCCCGTTATTATCAATGCTAACCTTTCAGAGCATGAAGAAAGAAGATTACTTAAACCTTTGAGGAAGCATAGGGCTTATTTTGGATATACTCTTGATGATATAAAGGCATAAGCCCCACTCTATGTCAGCACAAGATTAATATGGAACCAGATGCTAAATCTGTTGTTGATCATCAACGCCGTTTAAATCCTAAAATGAAAGAAGTGGTAAGAACTAAAATAATAAAGCTTCTAGAGGCAAGTATAATATATCCTATTGCTGATAGTAGGTGGGTAAGTCCTGTTCATTCTGTCCGTAAGAAAGGAGGTATTATTGTTGTTCCTAATGATAAGAATGAGCATATTCCACAAAGAACCGTAACTGGATATAGGATGGTAATTGATTATAGAAAATTAAATAAAGCTACTAAAAAGGATCATTGCCCCTTGTTTTTATTTATCAAATGTTAGAAAGATTATCTAAGCACACACACTTTTGCTTTCTTGACGGAGATTCTAGATTTTCTCAAATACCTGTATCAAAAGAAGACCAAGAGAAAACTACCTTTACTTGTCCTTTTGACACTTATGCTTATAGACATATGCCTTCCGGTTTATGCAATGCACCTACTACATTTCAAAGATGTATGACTGCTATATTCTCTAATTTTTGTGAAAAGATTGTTGAGGTTTTTGTGGATGATTTTTTCCATTCATGACACTTCTTTTGATGATTGCCTTAGCAACCTTGATAGAGTATTGCAGAGATGTGAAGAAACTAGTCTTGCCTTGAACTAGGAGAAGTACCACTTTATGGTAAATGAAGGTACAGTGCTTCGGCACAAAATTTCTGAACGAGGCATTGAGGTAGACAACGCTAAAGTTGATGCCATAGAGAAACTGCCATGTCTGAGAGATATCAAAGGTATAAGAAGTTTCCTTCGTCATGATCGTTTTTATAGGCGTTTCATTAAAGATTTCCGAAAGATTTCTAGGTCATTAACTAATCTTCTTCAGAAAGACATTCCTTTTGTTTTTGATTATGATTGTGTAGAAGCTTTTGAAATACTTAAGAAGGCTTTAATTTTTGCACCTATTGTTCAACCACCTAACTAGAAGCTTCCATTTGAAATTATGTGTGATGCGAGTGATTATGATGTTTGCGCTGTTCTAGGGTAGAGAGTAGACAAAAAATTAATTTTTATTCATTATGCTAGTAAAACTCTAGACTTTGCTCAAAAGAATTATGCTACCACTGAAAAGGAATTTTTGGCAGTTGTTTTTGCCTGTGATAAGTTTAGACCTTATATTGTCGATTGAAAGTAACTATTCACACCAGTCATGCTTCTATTAAATACCTTGTGGAAAATAAAGATGCTAAACCTAGACTTATTAGGTGGTTACTTTTACTTCAAGAGTTTGACTTGCATATCATTGGTAGAAAAGGAGCTGAAAACCCCATAGTAGATATAGGTGGAACAATAGGAAGTGGGTCTAGGATGGAAAATGTTCTTGATGACCCACTTCCTATCAATCATAGTTTTCCTGATGAACAAACTTGCTGCTATAAATACTTCACGTAGTGCTCCTCTGTATGCTGATTATGCTAATTATATTATTGCGAAATACATTCCACCTAGCTTCACATATCAACAAAAGGAAAAAAAATCTTTTATGACCTACGGCATTACATCTGGGATGACCCACATCTTTACAAAGAGGGAGTAGACGGTATTATTAGATGATTTATACCTCAGCATGAACAGAAACATATTATTCGGAAGTGTCATTTCGAAGGTTATGGAGGACACCATGCCAGTGATATAACTGCACAAAAGGTATTAAAATCTGGTTTCTGTTAGCCTACTCTTTTTAAAGATGCCCATAAGTATGCCCTTTCATGCAATGAATGCTAGAGAGTCGGTAACATCGGTAAGCGTCAGGAAATGCCCATGAATTATTGACTTGATATCGAACCATTTGATGTTTGGAGCTTTGACTTTATGGGACCCTTTACTTCCACAAATGGGTATACTCATATTCTAGTCGATGTTGATTACGTTACTAAGTGGGTAGAAGCAATTCCAACTAGTAGTGCTGATCATAACACCTCTATTAAAATGTTGAAAGATATCATTTTCCCGAGGTTTGGTGTTCCTAGATATTTAATGACTGGTGGTGGTTTACATTTTATTCATGGTGCTTTCCGTAAACTTCTACCTAAATATGATGTTAACCAGAAGATTGCATCACCTTATCGTCCCCAGTCTAGTGGCCAAGTTGAATTGAGTAATCGAGAAATAAAATTAATATTGCAAAAGTCTGTTAATAGATCTAGGAATAATTGGTCTAAGAAACTAGATGATGCACTTTGGGCTTATAGAACTGCTTATAAGAATCCTATGGGTATGTCTCCGTACAAAACGGTCTATGGGAAGGCTTGTCATTTACCTCTTGAGTAAGAACACAAAGCTCATTGGGCAATTAAAGAACTTAACTATGATTTTAAACTTGCTGGTGAGAAGAGGTTATTTGACATTAGCTCACTTGATTTTAAATTGTTCCTCTACCTACTGCACCTACTGAAAATATTTATTATGATATTCCTTCGCGATGCTTGAAATACTATTGTCTGGTCCTTGTGATGGTACGACTCATCCTGATTTCCATTTGATATTCCTTGATGAGGTTTGTGAATTGTTTTAGCTTGCAGATTTGTATAGGGACAAAGTTAAGAAGAAATGGTTCCCCTTATCTTTGGAGGGAAAAGCATTGATATGGTATAGGCTATTGGATAATATTGAATCATCGGACTGGAATCGCTTGAAGCTGCAGTCTCATCACAAGTTTTACCCAATGCATCTAGTTCACCGTGATCAGAATTATATATATATACATGTATAAATAAAACCTCTAGCCTCATAAGGGAGAAAGCATCGCTCAAGATTGGGGGAGGCTTAAATCTATGATGAACACCTTTCCCAACCATGAACTTCCAAGAGAAATGATTATACAAAAAATTTATGCTCGGCTTTCTCATGATGATCATATATTATTGGATTCTTCTTTCTCGGGCTCATATATGAATGAAACTATTGAATCCAGATGGGATCTTTTGGAAAGAATTAAATGTAACTGTGAAGATTGGGAGCTCGACAAAGGTGTTGAGTGAGGTATAAAACTTATTTTTTATTTTGTTAAATCTTTTATGGAAACCAACACCTTCCATGAGTTTAGCAACAAATATGGTATTGACTCTGAAATAGTAGATACTCTCTTTGAATCATTTGCTACTCGTGTTGATCTTCCCAAAGAAAAGTGGTTTGAATATCATCCTCCCATCGAACCACCAGTAGAGGAACCAATTAAAATTGAGAAAGAAGAAATAATTGTTAGTCATGCTAATCCTGTTGTTCCCACTTCTTACACTGAGAAACATCCTTTTCCTATTAGAATAAGGGAACATGCTAAGACTACGACTGTGGTTAATAAAAGTCATATTAGAACACGTATACCTTCTGAACAAATAAATGTTGAACCTAATGTTGCCATGGTCAAAGATCTTCTAGATAATAATGTTGAGGGACAAGTTCTGTATTTTTGCGAGGAAGTTGCTAGGATTGTGAAAATCACTAGAAACAAACATGATGAGTTAGAGAAAAATAAGCTGGTGGTTGGCATGTGTGTTCTTTCAGTTAAAATTGGAGAACATTGTTATCATGGTTTGTGTGACCTTGATGCTAGTGTTAATGCTATACCTTATACCATATATCAAGAAATTATGAAAGACATAACACCTTCTACTATGGAAGATATTGATGTTACTATTAGACTTGCAAACTGATACACTATTTCGCCACTTGGGGTCGTTAGAGATGTTGAGGTTCTGTGTGGGAAGGTCAAGTACCCCGCTGATTTCCTAGTACTTGGGTCAAAACAAGATAACTTTTGTCCCATTGTATTTGGTAGACCTTTCTTAAACACTGTTAATACTGAAATCAGTTGTGTTACTTATAAGGTTAGAGTAAGCTTTGGTGATGTGTCTCATGAATTCAATTTCTCCAAGTTTACTAATCAATCTCATGAGAAGGAGTTACCTAGTAAGGATGAAATGATTGGTCTTGCTACGATTGTCATTCCTCCTACTGATCCTTTAAAACAATATTTGCTAGACCATGAGAATGATATGCAAATAAATGAAAGGAATGAAATAGATAAAATTGTCCTTGAACAAACACCTATCCTCAAACACAACTTACCAGTTGATATCCTAGGGGATCTTCCTCCACCCAAAGGAGATCCCGTGTTTGAATTAAAAACTTTACCGGATACTCTCACTTATCTTGATGAAAAGAAGATATATCCTGTTATTATCAATGCTAACCTTTCAGAGCATGAAGAAACAAGATTACTTAAAACTCTGAGGAAGGATAGGGCCTCTTTTGGATATACTCTTGATGATATAAAGGCATAAGCCCCACTCTATGTCAGCACAAGATTAATATGGAACCAGATGCTAAACCTGTTATTGATCATCAATTCCGTTTAAATCCTAAACTGAAAGAAGTGGTAAGAACTAAAATAATAAAGCTTCTAGAGGCAGGTATAATATATCCTATTGCTGATAGTAGGTGGGTAAGTCATGTTCATTGTGTCCCTAAGAAATGAGGTATTATTGTTGTTCCTAATGATAAGAATGAGCTTATTCCACAAAGAATTGTAACTGGTTATAGGATGGTAATTGATTATAGAAAATTAAATAAAGCTCCCAAAAAGGATCATTGCCCCTTGTTTTTTATTTATCAAATGTTAGAAAGATTATCTAAGCACACACACTTTTGCTTGCTTGACGGAAATTCTGGATTTTCTCAAATACCTGTATCAAAAGAAGACCAAGCAAAAACTACCTTTACTTGTCCTTTTGACACTTATGCTTATAGACATATGCCTTTCGGTTTATCCAATGCACCTGCTACATTTCAAAGATGTATGACTGCTATATTCTCTAATTTTTGTGAAAAGATTGTTGAGGTTTTCATGGATGATTTTTTCCGTTTACGATACTTCTTTTGATGATTGCCTTGGCAACCTTGATAGAGTATTGCAGAGATGTGAAGAAACTAGTCTTGCCTTGAACTAGGAGAAGTGCCACTTTATGGTAAATCAAGGTAAAGTGCTTCGGCACAAAATTTCTGAATGAGACATTGAGGTAGACAACGCTAAAGTTGATGCGATAGAGAAAATGCCATGTCTGAGAGATATCAAAGGTATAAGAAGTTTCCTTCATCATGCTCGTTTTTATAGGCGTTCCATTAAAGATTTCCGAAAGATTTCTAGGTCATTAACTAATATTCTTCAGAAAGACATTCCTTTTGTTTTTTATGATGATTGTGTAGAAGCTTTTGAAATACTTAAGAAGGCTTTAATTTTTGCACCTATTTTTTGGCAGTTGTTTTTGCCTGTGATAAGTTTAGACCTTACATTGTCGATTCGAAAGTAACTATTCACACCAGTCATGCTTCTATTAAATACCTTGTGGGAAATAAAGATGCTAAACCTAGACTTATTAGGTGGTTACTTTTACTTCAAGAGTTTGACTTGCATATCATTGGTAGAAAAGGAGCTGAAAACCCCATAGTAGATATAGGTGGAACAATAGGAAGTGGGTCTAGGATGGAAAATGTTCTTGATGACCCACTTCCTATCAATCATAGTTTTCCTGATGAACAAACTTGCTGCTATAAATACTTCACGTAGTGCTCCTCTGAATACTGATTATGCTAATTATATTGTTGCTAAATACATTTCACCTAGCTTCACATATCAACAAAAGAAAAAAAAGTCTTTTATGACCTACGACATTACATTTGGGATGACCCACATCTTTAGAAAGAGGGAGTAGACAGTATTATTAGATGATTTATACCTCAGGATGAACTGAAACATATTCTTGGGAAGTGTCATTTCTAAGGTTATGGAGGACACCATGCCAGTGATATAACTGCACAAAAGGTATTACAATCTGGCTTCTGTTAGCCTACTCTTTTCAAAGATGCCCATAAGTATGACCTTTCATGCAATGAATGCCAAAGAGTCGGTAACATCGGTAAGCGTCAGGAAATGACCATGAATTATTCACTTGCTATCGAACCATTTGATGTTTGAGGCTTTGACTTTATGGGACCCTTTACTTCCACAAATGGGTATACTCATATTCTAGTTGCTGTTGATTACGTTACTAAGTGGGTAGAAGCAATTTCAACTAGTAGTGCTGATCATAACACCTCTATTAAAATTCTGGAAGATATCATTTTCCCGAGGTTTGGTGTTCCTAGATATTTAATGATTGGTGGTGGTTTACATTTTATTCATGGTGCTTTCCGTAAACTTCTACCTAAATATGATGTTAACCATAGGATTACATCACCTTATCATCCCCAGTCTAGTTGCCAAGTTGAATTTAGTAATCGAGAAATAAAATTAATATTGCAAAAGTCTGTTAATAGATCTAGGAATAATTGGTCTAAGAAACTAGATGATGCACTTTGGGCTTATAGAACTGCTTATAAGAATCCTATGGGTATGTCTCCATACAAAACGGTCTATGGGAAGGCTTGTCATTTACCTCTTGAGTTAGAACACAAAGCTTATTGGGCAATTAAACAACTTAACTATGATTTTAAACTTGCTGGTGAGAAGAGGTTATTTGACATTAGCTCACTTGATGAATGGAGAACACAAGCGTATGAAAATTCTAAGCTGTTTAAAGAAAAGGTTAAAACATGGAATGACTACAGGATTCAAAAACAAGAATTTAATGTAGGAGACTTAGTACTTTTATACAATTCTCGTTTCAGATTTTTTACAGGAAAACTCTCCAAATTGGAAGCCCCATACGTTGTTGAGGAGGTTTATCGCTCCCGTGCTATAAAAATCAATAACTTTGAAGGCAAGAATCCTAGAGTGGTGAATGGGCGAATAATTAATCATTATATTTCAGGTGCACCCATTAATGAAGAAACTAATGCCATCCATGTCATCACACCGGAAGAACACATGAAGGAAGTCTTCAGGAACACTCCATAAACCTGAAAAAGGGGTAGGTATGTGGTAAGGTAAGTAAGCCGACTCCAAAAATTACATGAAAATATTTTTTTGTCATTTTGGGTATTTTAGAAAAGATACAAAATTAAAACACCGTCGGAAGGACCCATGGGGAGGGGGGACAAGCGAACATGTCGCGCCCCTAGTGGCGCGACCAAATGGCTTGTGGGTCCCTCGTGTGGCCTCCAGACTCCGATTTCTTCCAGAACACATATTCTGGCCTAGAAAAAATTATTATATATACCCCTAGATGTTTTGATCACCGCATTGCGAGATTTTTATTTGTTCTTGTTTTGAGCTGTTTTGCTGGCAGATTGGAAAATATGTCGTCCCAAGATTCAGATGGAGAGAGCTATATGTATCACATTATGTTGCCAATCGAATGATCTTTGGGTATATTTAACCCTACCTATGGTCCTCAGAGGAGGAAGAAGACACCGACTTGGAGGAAATAGAAGATGCTAGCCCGGATGCTAGTTTAGATGAAGATGAAGCTCCACTACCTCAACTTGGAGATATGCACATGGAAATCAAGAAGTCAAGCCTCCCTAATGGAGGGAACAAACCCAATACACAATTTGTCCCTTCTCGTTTTCTGCAAGAAAGCAAAGCAGCTTTATGCAAAAGGATATTGAAGCTTGAACAAGAAAAAACGATTTAAGGGAAGAAAACTTTATCCTCAAGCGCAAATTGGAGAAGTACATTACTACAACAACACCGCCATCACCAAAAAACACTTGAGTACATGGGTATGGCACCACCCTTGGCTTGTTCCAAGATTGGGGGAGATGCCCTGGTATCGTATCACCATCACTTTTCACCACCATTATCTATCTTAGTTTGATCCCCAGTTTTCGTGATTTAGGAAGTTAAAATTTTAAATTTGCTTTGTTTAGAGTTTTTGCTTTTAGTTCCACCTATCCTTGTAATCGAGTGTGAGAGTTATATACTAAATTCAGTTGCGATCATGTGCCTCTTCCTTTCTTGCATTCATCATCTTAGCATGGGAACAAAAAGAATAGAAAAAATCATATGCCTATCTCTTGAGAAGTAATGACTTCACATAGAAAAGAGATATAAGCAATAAGAAGTTGTTGGTGCACTAGAGTTTTGGGCTCTCCAGTGCCCCTTACTCATGCACGGGCAGTAGTAGCCACCCTGGCGACAAGGCCCGACAAGGAGCTGCCAGGTACAAGCACATGAGAATCAAGAACCCCAACAAGACCTTGCTGGAACGGCCATCAAACCCTCAGGCAAGACAAAGCCCCGGCAAGACCCAGCAAGGCGAAGCCCCGGCAAGGCTCCGCCAATGCACATGCCAGGTGTCGCCCTGCCTGGGCACGTGTCGCAGCATCGACGATGGAGGGGCTAGGCGGTGCCGATGGGACGGGCTCCTATGACGTCCCCTAGACAGTCAGAGATGCCTGACGGTGCATTAAATGCACTTGTCCTACTCCGTCAGTGTTGGGTATGATAGCACTGTAGCTCTGTACACCCCGTGTATGCACTGTACGCCACTGTTGGGATCCCCTTTAGGATATAAAAGGAGGCCCAGGGCGATACGGTGGGGGGGTGTTGTAGGACTTTTGGACTTTTTAGACTTTCGGCTTTTCGACTTGGGACCTTCTAGCTCATACGCGTAGTAGCTGCTCATAGTGCTCCTGTAGCTAGAACCCTAAGAACACCCACAATACAACCAAGCAGGAGTAGGGTTTTACACATCTTTGCGGCCCGAACCTGGGTAAAATCTCCATGTGTTGTTCGCCAGACCTGCTCTTTGTGCGAGCCTTCTCCCCCACAGAATCGAAAGGGGTACCTCCAATCCCATAGGTGTTCGTTCCCCACGACATCTTTGGAGCGCTAGCTAGGGATGTTAAAGGTCACGTGAACCTATTCTGGTGATCAGCGCACCAGTTTCCTTCATAATCATCATCGCCATGGCCCCAAAGAAGAAGGACTTGATGGTGGTTGGCCCATCCACGTCCGTTGTCCTTGTATTTGCACATATAGGCGACGACGTAGACGCAGGTGGAGGAGGAGGCGGAGGTTCAGAACTTCTGTGACGCTTCGGTGATTAAGGCCAAGAAAGCGGCAACGCCCGCTGTGAAAACACCTATGGCGGCAGCAGGGACCCCCATGCCGCTGGGTCTCAGGAAGGAGTTGTACCGCCTGCGGGTGGTACGGTGAACTCCGGGGACGAAAGGGCATCTTCCAGGATGCCCACGCTGGCGCCTATGCCACGACCTTCCCAGGACACACACGAAAAGAAGCGCCAAGGCACCGACGGTTCCCAACATCCCCACGGAAAAGCTCATGTGCATCACTCCCAAGGTGTGCGGGACCAGCATGCTCGCCAGCATGCTAGTGGGAGTGGCGTGCCATCGTGGGACCGCGGTGGAGCTCCTTCTAACAATGTTAGAAGTCAGAGCACCTCGCATTCCTCGCACCATTTGCTGCCGACCACGTTGGAAGAATCAATGGCATGAGCACAGCTACTCCTAAACTTCCGTTCTGCTGTGGAGAAACTCGATGAATGGAGAGCCACCATTCAGAGCCTCCTCAGCCTCGTAGATAAGTTTCGGACCACTGAGACGGCTCACGCCAATGGTGAGAAGGCTAGAGGCGGTGCGACCATGGTGAACTCTCCTCCACAACAACAACACCGGTCACCGACTCGAAGGACCAATGCTTACGATGGTTACTCGACGACGTCGTCCGATCCACGGACTCACCGCGACCAGCGTCAAGTTCTGCGGGAACGAATCAAGGAAGATGCTCGAACTACAATCGAGCAATGGCGGGAAGCGCGCCATCAATCTGATAAGTGTGCGGGGCCCATTGTAGACAAGCCCGCGCCAGGTTATCCTGCCACCCTACCTTACGTGATGGGTTGTCCAGCGTTTACCCGTGAGCTGCGGCAAGTCCAGTAGCCCAATTCTCGCATGCTAGTACATCCAAAGGTTCAGCCGCGTGCAGCCAACATACCAGATGTTCATCCTACTGCTGTTATCAGCGCGTTCCATCAGAACATGCGCAATCGAAGGATGGAGGAAGAGCTAGCAATGAACAAGGTTAGGAATGTTGCTGAGCTTTATGCTCTGGCAGATAAATGTGCTTGTGCTGAAGAAGGGAGGAGGCTCCCTGGCGAAGACGCTGGCGCAAGGGTTGACTCTGAGGATGAAGACACCGCCACCCCAACAAGGAAGGGCTGGCGACACAACAAGAAGCGCAAGGGCAAGGCCGTGCTTGCTGTCGAGGGATCCGACAACCCCGGTACCACCAAGAAGGGCAAGGTTGACGACCCCGGGAAGGATGTTGTAGGGTGCGCCTCCACTCAAGAAATGGCGGCTGACGACAAGCCGGAAGGCTCCGTCAAGCAGTATTGCAAGATCTATCACACCAAGGGCTACGATCTCCAAGACTGCAGGTAAGTTGAGCAGCTTTCCGAGAAGCAAAAAGCCGAGTACGAGAGGTGAGACAAGGAGAAAGGCCAGTATGGTGCTGAGGGATCCGGCAAGAAGCGTGTTCGCCGAGGAGGTCGCCGCGGCAAGCCCAAGCAACAAAAAGATTGGCCCGCCCGTGCCCACGACAAGCAAGAGGGTGACGATGATGACGTCGAAGAGGACGACAAGTCCAACGAGCATGAGTTCCAGAAGGCTACAAAGATGATGTGCATCGGGGGAGGTGCCTCGTCACATTCCTCTCACCGCCAACTTAAATAGTGGGCGTGTGAGGTTAACGCGGCGAAGCCCTCTATCGATTCCCAGAGACCTCTGAAGTGGTCCAACCCTCATATCATTTTTGACGCTGAGGATCACCATGATCGCACGACTACGGTCGGGTGCCTAGCATTGTTGGTTTCTCCAACAATTCGCAACCTCAAGGTGACAAAGATGCTAGTCGACAGTGGGGCCAGCCTGAACCTGATCTCGCCTAATGTCATCCAGAGGCTGCAAATTCCTGATGAAGATCTCGAGCCCATAGGCGCTTTCCAAGTGGTCAATTCAGGGAGGACTCAACCAAAGGGCAAGATCACGCTGCCGATGACGTTTGGCAGTGTCAAGAGCTTGTTCTACCTTCAAAGGCTCAATGCTAGAGATGAAAGAATAATGCTCACAAAAGTTAGCTAGACGAGTTTTAGAGCGAGTGATTCTCCTAGTTTGGATGTCACCAAAGATTTGGTTTAGGGGATGGTTCTTGGTCACTTGTCCTCGAACTCGGGCCAGCTTTCGATTGTTAGACTGTGGAGCTTCTTCATCATCATCATCATCTCCTTCATCTTCGTTGTTGTTGACGGTGTCATTCCCTTGAGGTGGTGGTGAAGGAGGTTGTGGTGGATCTTCATGATGTACTTCCTCCTTCTCTTCATCTTGTCGTGTACCGCTTGTGGACACCTCCATGTCATGTTGTGGTTCACCTTGTCATGAAGTAGGGGCTTCTACTTGAGTTTATGAAGTACTTTCCTTCACTTCCATGTGATGAATCTTGCCGATGGGTAAATCTAGGATTGCTTCCGAAGGGTCCTTATCACCTAGATCATTTGGCAATTGTTAGACTTGCAAACCATTAGATTCATCAAACTTCACATCTACCGTCTCTTCAACTTTTTGAGTGAAGTTGTTGTAGACACGGTAAGTGTGAGAATTTGATCCGCAACCAAGTAGGAATCCTTCATGAGATTTAGGAGAAAATTTAGTACGACGATGCTTGTCAAGAATGTAGCACTTTGAGCCGAATACCAGAAAGTATCCAACTTGGGGTTTGTTACCGGTGAGTAGCTTGTATGTCTTTTTACCGAGAAGCTTGTGCAAATAAAGTCGGTTTGTGGCATGACATGCTATTTCCACGGCTTTTGCCCAAAAGTGTCTTGGCGTCTTGTAGTCGTCAAGCATCGTTCTAGCCATCTCAATAAGCATTCGGTTCTTCCTCTCAACTACTCCATTTTGTTGAGGCGTGTACGTAGCCGAGAACTCATGTGAGATACCTTCTGCGTCAAGAAAGGTATCCACATGGGTGTTCTTGAACTCCGATCCATTATCGCTTCGAACCTTCTTGATCCTCACTTCAAACTGATTTTGCGCTTTGCGAACGAAGTTGTTGAAGATCTTTTGAACCTGTGACTTATCATCAAGGAAAAATACCCATGTAAATCTGGAAAAATCATCAACTATAATTAGACCATAGGAATTTCCATCGAGACTCTTGTAAGCATTGGGACCGAAAAGATCCATGCGAAGTAACTCGAGTGGTCTCCTAGTAGTCATGATATTCTTAACAGGATGACTTCCACCTACTTGCTTTCCACCTTGACAAGCACTACAAAGTCTATCTTTGTGACAGATAACATCTTTAACACCAAGTATGCGATCACCTTTAATAAGCTTGTCTAAATTACGCATGCCAATATGTACTAATCTTCTATGCCAAAGCCAACCTTTAGAAGATTTAGCAATTAAACAAGTGTGAGGCTTGGATCTCTTAGTGAAATAAACAATGTATAGATCACCTCTACGGAAACCGGTAAAGACAATTTTATGATTATCTTGACGAAACACTTGGCAATCAACTTTCGTGAATAACACATTGAAACCAAAATCGGCAAGTCTAGATATAGAAAGAAGATTGTATCCAAGAGATTCAACAAGCATAACATTTTGAATAGAGATATCATGGGATATGGCCACCTTACCAAGACCAAGTACCTTACCCTTGGAGTTGTCTCGAAACGTTACGTACCTCCGTGGTCCATGGTTTGGTGTGATCTCTTCAAAAAATTCTCTATCTCCGGTCATATGGTCGGTACATCCGCTGTCGAGAATGTACTATTTTCCTCCATACATGTAATCCTTGAATTTCGCCATGAGACTTAGATTCTTCATAATATTCTCATACTCGATCTCGAACAACTCATCTTCATCATAGTAGCCATGCTCCACATTGTCATCATCAAGTGGGAAATCCTCGTCATAAAGGACAAGCGATTCGTTAGGATGATGATCATGACAATGTTCAAGTTTATGAATATGAAGGGCCTCTATAATGATATTGTTGATAGTTGTGACATCTCCTTTAGCACGCATGAGGTCTCTAAGCTCAAATAGACAATCATCAAACTTAGGGTCACTAGGCGTCATATTGTGAAAAGCAACAGTTTTATGAAGAATTTTATCAAGATTACTTAATGAAAGATTTGGATATCGTTTATCCAAATCAGTCCACAAAGGATAAGCGCATGCAAAGTTCTTCAATTGTGAAAGCACGAATCTTGGTAAGCCTCTAAAAATAAGATTGACAGTTCTAAAATTTCATAGCATATCAATTTACTCTTCGTGTGTGGGATGCAAGGGATCAATAGTAGGCTCATAGGGGTGCATAACATATTTGCTCAATTGAAATTTATTAAACAACTCAAGCATCAAAGTTTTCCATTGACCATAATACTCTCCATCAAGAATAGGCACTCTACAACTCAAACTCCCTATACTAAACACATCCATCTTCCTCCTCGGTGATTAAACCGAATCAATGGAGACCAAAGCTCTGATACCAGTTGAGGGATCACTAGAAGAGTGTCTAAAGGGGGGCGGGTGAATAGACTACTAGCAGGAAATTAAAACCTAACCTTTTCCCAAGTTAATTGGTTGGCAGATTTTAACAGTTTTAGCAAGCCTAGGAAGTCTTTATACCCTACACATGCATGTCAACAAATATGGCATCGGAAAGTAAAGATGTTGCACATGAAGTAAAGAGTTGAGATATTGAGATCAAACGCAATTGGAGACGCAAAGATTTTTCTTGTGGATCCGATAGGTGGTGCTATCGTACGTCCATTTTTATGGAGTCTTCAACCCACGGAGGGTAACGATCGCGAGAGTCCATGGAGGGCTCCACCCATAAGGGTCCATGAAGTAGCAACCTTGACTATTCCATAACGGCTTCCATCCACGAAGGACTAGCCTCACTATGGGTAGATCTTCACGAAGTAGGCAATCTCGTTGCCCGTGCAAACTTCTTGGTTCAGTCCACAACACAAAGTAGGAGGCTCCCAAGCGACACCTAACCAATCTAGGAGGCACCACCCTCCAAAAGGTAATAGGCTTGGTCATGCGGTGAACTCCTTACTCTTGTGCTTCAAGATGATAGACTCCTCAACACACAATCACTCTCTCACAGACATGGCTTGGTAGAAGAGATGGGATTGGTGCAAAACAACTTGGGGAGGCTAGACATCAAGATCCATATGGTTGGAGTGGAAGATCTTGATCTCAACACAAGGATAGGTGGTTCTCTCCTAGAAAACTAATAGGATAGGCCTCGAATAGTTTAGAGTGCTTCACTTTTGAGTAGGTGGTGGTGGAGGGGTATATATAGGCATCTCCAAAAATCCAACCATTACACACAATAAGTCAGACTTGGTGGAACCGATGTGTGAATCTCGGTTGTACCGAAGTGACTTAAAGTTAGAAACTTTTGAATCTCGGGGAGACCGATATAGAAATCTCGGTTGCACCAATAAGGTGACTTTCGTGGTTTTGTCACGGTAGACGTCTGAAGACTTAGGTTCAGGCCATTGCTAAGTCGGTGGACTCAAACGGGTTGGTCGGGACAAAAGACACCGATTTACCCAGGTTCGGCCCCTCGAGATGAGGTAAAAGCCTACGTCCTCCTTTGTGTGTATTGATTGAAGTATCGATTAGAACAGGGCATATTTGCTTGACCTAGCTCTCGATCGATTGGTTTCTATCTAAGCCGTCCCCGGGTCTTGCCTTTATATAGGAGGTCAAGACCCTGGGTTATACAAGTCCCAAACCGACTCTTAGAATGTGTGTGACTCCATCTCTGAGCCGCCCTGCCTATCTTGGTCAGCGTTCTCTGGGCGGCTCACCCACCCGGGTCTTGTGTCTTCTTCTTGCCTCTGGGCCTCCATCTCAGCCCATCTGGTGAACGGCCACGCGGCCCAGCCTTCCTCTTCTATCCCATAGGATAACGAGCCGCCAAGTATGACCCGGGCCCTCTTGGGCAGGTCTTACCACCAGGTTATATCCCCAACATTAGGCCCTAGATTGATTTGAGCTTGCTCATGCCAATCTTCACTTTTTCCTGTGGCGAGTTTCACGTCCTTGTCACCCGAAAACAAAACAATACATAACCCGCCGTGACGTTTGCCATGGATATGCCAAGAATATTTTGTGATATTTGCAACGGATCTCCTCATTAAACGGTTGGCACGAAAATCGAGGCGTCTGTCTTGGTCAGTAATCATTTGGTCTCCTCGATTCCCGTGCGCACTGTTTGCCATCCCATCTCTTAAATAGGGCCATGATGGGTCTTTTCCTTTTCTCTGCCGCCACCATTCTTCCTCCTCCCGACACCCGTGCTTCCTGTGGTCCACCGCACTGGTGGGATCTTGGTGTCGTCAACGACCATGGCCGCTGCATCAACCTGAACACTCCAGATTTTCGCCCGCATCAGCCGCATCCTTTAGGTACCCTGTCCCACCTCCATTAGATCTATAGTTCCTCACTTGAATCTTTTCGAGTTTGCTGGACCTCCATTAACATGCTTGTTCATCCAATCATCCTCGCAATGCCAACAGATAAGTAGTCTTTTGGATCTCATGATGCTTGTTAATCCACCGCTGCTACCTATGCAAAGCCAACAATAGTTCATCCTAGATCTGCACTCTGCTCCTTTTCTTGTGCCAAATGCTTGTTCTTTCTCGGCTCCTCTTTTAGGGTTGAATTAAATTTGTTTTTTCCTTGCCTATAGATCTTGCAGTCACGGTGTAATATGTGAAACCTATTTGTATGTCCTTAGTAATATTTGTAGCATGACATTGCTCATTTAACCCGCCATCAAATCATTGGCTCTTCCAATAAACTGTACCGGCGGCTTAACGTCACGCTATTTATTTTCATTAGTCTTCTTGGTTGTCTGGTCGCTTTCTGACCCGCCGCGTCCAGCCCCTTTCACAGTTTGACCCGCCATCATGTCTCTAGCATCTGCATCCTGTGATTGGATCGGCTCTGGAATCACCGAGCAATTTTTATTTGATTTCATAGAGGTAGGCACATTACCAGCTCAGAATGTCATTCACTGGCGGGTTCCAGGGTCAGAGAAGAAACCCACGCCAAAGGAGGGGGAAATTCTTATCTTTGCTGACCATCTTATCCGTGGTTTCAGCCCGCCTGGATCAAAATTCTTCCGAGACGTCCTCCATTTCTTTAAATTGTATCCTCAAGACATTTCCCCAAATTCGGTCTCCAACCTATGCAACTTTCAAGTCTTGTGTGAGGTTTACTTGCAAGAAGATCCATCCATCGACCTCTGACGCGGTTTCTTCTATGTCAACCGCCAAACGGAAGTGGCGGACGGTCCAAGCTTAGAGCTCGGCAGAGTCTCCATCCAAAGACGAAGAGATCTCGCTTACCCGACTGTCCAAATGCCAAGCCATTCCAAAGACTAGAACAAAACTTGGTTCTACTACAGAGACACCTCTCCAGAGGGAGAAAATCCATTGCCGGGTTATCATCCTACCCGGCTCTGCCCCTCTACTGAGCTTTCGGATCGGATGTCGGCTACAACACGAGCAAAGTATGCTCCGGATTTCGCCAAAATCAAGGCTCTTTTGGCGAACGGGTTGACGGGAGTTGACTTAACCCATTGTTGGATTTCATGGAAAATCTTACCACTAAGCCGACGCGACCGGCTTATGTGTGAATACACAGGCAATGTGAATGATCCTTCTGCTTCAACCACACACCTTTGACAGAAGAAACCATTACCTCTATTGTCGAAGGACTTACCCGCGAATCCCAAGAGGCTTGCCGTACAATCGGGTTAAGACCCTTATGCGTCGCAAATCCAACTCCACACGTAAGGATGGCTTTCAAATTTGCTTTCTCTCTATCTTGACTTTTTATATGGCAACCTTAAATATTTTGGCTGCTTCATTTACATGCCATTTCCAGCTTCTAGAAGAAAAAATATACTCCCCCTTGTGAAGAAGAAGTCTCAGGCGGGTAACATCTGTGGCCGCAAGCCAAAAGCACCAGCTCAAAACCTACTTGAACTTGACGATTCAGAGCTAGAACTTGACTCCCTTGGCTGTCTTTTTATGCAACTTATTGACATGGACTGTACACAGGAGGAGACAGAGACGAGCCACACCAACGCCCCTGAGGTAACTTACCTTTCTTTTGACTCAGAAATCTTACCACAAGAGAAGATACAGCGGGTCGTCTGAAAAGTTCCTTTTTTCACATCCTCTTGCTTACTTAGATCCCGAAATTTCCTTGAAAAAGCAACAACACGACTCCCGGCGTCATACCCGGACCAACGACTCTAAGGATCTTATGGCCGGTTTACCCAACTCCCTGGCGCCACAGAAACATCCCGCTGAGGTATTTTATCATTAAGAATCTGATATCTGTCTTATATTTATGTACTATTGTCTTACTCTTGTGCTTTATTGTTTTTAATTTGTAGAAGTCACCTCCGTCGTCTGGCGATTCAACTACCTCCAAGCTTCCTCCCACGAAGATCAACCCAGAGTATGCTTTCACCCAGCCATGTATACATTATCTACACTGTATAATGACTGCACTTTTCAGGGCTCATGCCAAACACAGGAAAACAAGCGGGTCTACCATTTCTCCTACCGTTGAACAGCCAGAAATTACTCAGCCATCACTCTCCACTCATACCGAACCTTCCGACACAAACAAAGAAACGCCTGAGCGCTCTCCTCCGCCATTGGAACCGGCGGGTCATCGTATGACGACTTCTGATAGTCCAGCGGCTGACCATAAGTCGCCCAGTTCTGCCGCCGAAGACTTGTCTCTTCCTGATGTTACCATCACTAGGACAGGTTATCAGTCCCCAACTCATCATGTACTGGCAAGAAACTACAGCAAGGCTGATACTTGCTCTCCAGAGAAGCTTAGCTTCGAATTCCCCGTCTTGGAGAAACTGTCTGCAGATGACCCGCATGCCGGTTATTTGGACCACCTTTCTGCCAGCCGTGACATGGAAACCAAATTTGTTGGTTTGATGAAGAAAAAGTACGAGGTATCTTTTATTTTCTATATTTCTCTTATACCCTTATGTAGCCCCCAAGAACCGATGTATATTGCAAATAATGGATCGGGTCTTCCAAACCTTTGACATGCTGTATAGAACTTTGACCTATAGCCCCCAAGTAACGGGTTAAATTACATATAAGCCGATACTTATGTTCAAACCATAGATCCAAGTGTAGCCCCCAAGGCCGGATCATTATAATGATGATGAGCCGGATCTTTTATATTTGAGAAATCTGCTGGGTGTAGCCCCCCAAGTCCGGGTCAGTATAACAATAATGAGCCGGAATTTTACCGTAGACTTGGAGCGAAAACACATACATTAGCCCCCAAGTGCCAAGTATATTGCTGGCAATATGCTTGGGACTTGTATCAGAAAATAACTCCACCCTGGTGATTTAACCCTTATAATATTTTACTTGTATAATGCAGGAGGCATTAGACACAGCCGAGTCTGAACGTGCCGGCTTAAGGGAAGACTTGACCACTCAACAAAACACCCGAGCCATAGCGGAAGAGAAATTACGGGTAGCCGTTGAGCAACTTGAGAAACTCCAGGTCAATTTCACCACGTATAGAAAACCTGCCGAATCTGAGCAAGCTGCCTTCTCCAAGTGTGCAAGCGATACCGAGGAACAGCTCAATCTTGCATCAGCGGAGGTGAAGACTCTAAAAGACCACATATCCAAGATGACTACCACTATCTTGGGTAAGCACATACGGCTTAAAAAATTCCCTTATGAAAGAAATACCAGCCAAGCGGCTTATAACTTTGACCTTTTTCTTGTAGGTGAGAGGAGCCGCCAGCTATCCTTTGATAGTCTGATGAAATTGAAGGAAGTATATACTTTGACTGAGCAACTCTACAGTGGAGCCCTCTGTACCATCAAGGCCATGATGACGGCCAAGTATGTCCCCAAATTTATGAAGGGTGTCATAGAAACCTTATCAACCTTGCCCAAGCAAGTGGATGAAATAAGGCGATCAGCCGCCAGGAGAGGGGCCATAGCTGCACTGAGCCGGTCCCTGTCATTTGCTCCTGAGTTAACTGCTGAAGAAATGATGAACGGCTTCCCCTCCAAGAAGGTCAGATTTTACTAAGGCGGATTACGCCAAATGCATTAAGGCCTCCAAGAGGCTTGCCTCCATACTGGTTGATGACACGGATCTTACTCCTTATCAGGCGGCTTACGATGAGAACAACCAACGGTTGCACTGCCCAACCTTAGAAGCCAAGGATTTAATCGATGCATGTCGTAAGCCGCTCTTCGACCCTGATGTTGATCCATCTCCACTTTTCAACGATGCTCAATGTGAAGCCTTATTAAACTGCAACTGGGATGTGGATAATCTTCAGATTGAAGATCTCGAAGACCCGATGCAAGATGACCCGCCAGCCAGTTAAAACCTTTGTTGTTCTCAACTGAACGTAACCCGGCCATCCGAGCCGCCAAAATGAAGAAGTGTATGCAAAACTTTAAGTCCTTTGTCTTTTGAGCTCATGGAGAGCTTTGTAATAGACATAGAAAAAGTTGATTGCCTCAACCATCAAATGTGCATGAATTTGGATGCATTTTCTACCTCCCTTGCATTCTTCTCATAATGTTTTAACAGTAACTCATCTTTGGAGATAAAGCCTACAAAAAACAAAACAGAAAATATTTTGTGGTGTTTGTAAGGGCGGCTTTGAAAAAGCATAACCCGGAGATCTTAATATCTGCATAGCCTTGCTTCTTCTTTCATAATGTTGCTCTGACCCGGCTTGGGAGACCGACATGATATGTATGCAATGTATGATGTAATGTATGATGCCATGTATGATGCAATGTATGATGTTCTTGCTTTCCCTTCCTTTTTTGTTTTTCGAAAACTCATTGCTGGCCCTTCTGGGGGAACTATTACTTAGAACTGCCTAACAGTGCAGGCTCTCTAACGAGAGTGACCATCAATCTTGAATGGCTTAGGGTATCTAGGTGAGATTAACTATTATGGGCACAACAGACCAGAATTTGCAGCGAGGTGAGTGCCCCAGGCTCATAAGCTACTTCTCGCGTGACATAAATCCCTCATTTGAACCTTAAACAACGTCACTTGCTTAAGAGTACGACGGGCCACTTAGCGGAGAGTACATAGTAGATGAGAGAGTTTCCCTCGTCGCTGTAAGAGTCTCTCGCAGGGGGTCAGTTGACAGCTCACTGCACCCCTGGCAGAGCGGCAACTGCATACAGGCAGGTATAACTCGGCCTTGTGGATCAATAGGGGGCAAGTTCACAACTTGCTGCACCCCTTTTGACCTTGTTTTATAGAGTAAGTTCGGGTCCCCATCCCCGCCATACGGTGGGTGAAAAGCGGATCAAGAGGGGGGCGACCTTCACCCCCTCCTGACCTTGTTGATGGAGTCAACGTTTTGGGTCCGCTACCCGCCTTACGGTGGCTAGAGAGCCGATCGAGAGGGTTCAAGCTTAACCCAGAAGGTTGAAAGCCCCCAAATGACCTCGTTGACGGAGTCAACGTTTTGGGTCCATGACCCGCCTTACGGTGGCTGAAGAGCCAATCGAGAGGGTTGAAGCTTAACCTAGAAGGTTGAAAGCCCCCAAACGACCTTGTTGGCATGGCCAACCTTTACACCATCTTGCACGCCGGCGTCGCATGGACCACCAACTTGTAAGAAGCTATCTTGCAAGCCGCCGCACAATGCTGCTGTTTTGGCTAAAGATCTGATCAAGAGGGTGGGCGAGCTAAACCCAGTGGGTTGGAAGCCCCCAAGTGACCATGTAGAAGTGTTCATCTTTTGCACAAATCTGTAATGCAAAAAGAAAAAAATGGCAAAGGCCCCGGCTTGCAGGGATGCCAACTTTATTAAATTAGAAATATAAATACAATGAAGTATGTATGTACAAAATATGGGAGTCGACGACTCAAGTATAGTAAGGCCATAGATGAGCGATGTTCCATGGCCTGTGTGTCTCCTGACCGGAGGTACGAGACTCATCCCGTATGTTAATGAGATAGTATGACCCATTGCTCAGATTTCTGCTAACCATGAAAGGTCCTTCCCATGGAGGAGATAACTTGTGCAGATCTGTCTGATCTTGAATCAAACGTAACACCAAGTTGCCTTCTTGGAACGTCCGGGTCTTAACCCTGCGGCTATTGTAGCGACGCAGGTCGTGTTCATAAATCACCGACCGAGCTGCTGCAAGATCACGTGCTTCATCTAGCGCATCCAACGCATCCTGACGTGCCGTCTCATTGTCAGCTTCCACATAAGCTGCCACACGTGGCAAATCATGACATATGTCGCTTGGTAACACGGCCTCCGCACCGTAAACCATGAAAAATGGTGTGTAACCCGTCGACCTGTTAGGCATAGTACTGATGCTCCAGAGGACGGAAGGCAGCTCCTCAACCCAACAGCCCGACGTTCTCTGCAAAGGAACTATAAGCCGGGGCTTGATACCTCTTAAGAATTCCTGATTAGCCTGCTCTGCCTGACCGTTGGATTGTGGATGAGAAACAGTAGAAACATCAAGCCGGATGTGCCCGCTTTCACAGAACACTCTCATAGCCCTCTTGGATAAATTTGTGCTGCTATCTATGATGACGCTATGAGGGCATCCAAATCAGTAGATCAATTTTTTGACAAACTGAACCATTGTGGCCGCATCACATTTACTGACCGGCTCAGCCTCCACCCACTCGATGAACTTGTCCCCCGCCACCAAGAGGTGGGTCTTTTTATCCTTAGACCTTTTGAAAGATCCAACCATATCAAGCCCCCATACTATGAACAGCCAAGTAATTGGTATCATCCGTAACTCATGAGTCGGTACATGAGCACGTCGTCCGAATTTCTGACACCCGTCGCACTTAGCGACCAGATCCTCCGCGTATTTATTAGCCATCAACCAGAAGAAACCATGCCCGAACGCCTTAGCCACCAAGGACTTTGAGCCGGCGTGATGCCCGCAATCACCGGTGTGTATTTCATATAGAATTTCCCTGCCTTCCTCTGGAGAAACACAATGCTGGAAAACGCCGGTAACGTTGCACTTATGCAATTCACCATTAATGATGGTCATAGATTTAGATCGCCTCATGACTTGTCACGCCAGAGTCTCATCCTCAGGAAACTCACCGCGGGTCAGATACGCTAGGTACGGTAATGTCCAGCCCGAAATAGCATGTAAAGCTGCCACTAGCTGCCCCTCCGGGTCAGGTATAGCCAAATCCTCCTTTGAGGGTAGTTTAACAGATGGGTGATAAATTACGTCCAACAAAACATTAGGTGGCACCGGATTACTCTCAGAGCCCAATCTTGACAACGCGTCAGCCCCTTCATTCTTGCGATGATCAATATGATCTACCTGATATCCCTTGAAATGGCCAGTGACGATATCCACCTCATGTCGATAAGCCACCATCCGCGGATCCTTGGAGTCCCACGTGCCTGAAACTTGTTGTGCCATAAGATCTGAGTTGCCAAGGCATCTAACCCGGGTCAGATTCATCTCCTTTGCTACACGAAGTCCATGAAGCAAAGCCTCGTAGTCATCTACATTGTTTGTGCAAGGAAACATCAGCCTTAGTACGTAACATAACTTATCACCTTTGGCGGAAGTTAAGACAACTCCAGCCCCCGATCCCTCCAACTGTCTGGACCCATCAAAGTGAATTGTCCAATACATATTGTCCGGCTTTTCCTCCGGTGACAGACACTCCGTCCAATCATTTATGAAATCCACCAATGTCTGAGACTTCACGGTTGTGCGAGGTACATCCTTCAAATTGAGAGCCCCCAGCTCCAGCGCCGTCTTAGCAATTCTACCAGTGGCTTCCCGGTTCTGAATTATATCTCCCAGCGGAGCAGAGCTAACCACCGTGATCTGGTGACCAAGGAAATAATGCTTCAACTTGCGATTTTCCATGAACACCCCGTATATTAGTTTCTGCCAATGTGGGTATCTTTGCTTGGACTCTATAAGAACCTCACTGACATAATAAACCAGCCTCTAGACCGGGTACTCCTTCCCTGCCTCCTTGCATTCTACCATGATAGCAACACTGACCGCCCTGTTATTAGCTGCCACATAAAGGAGCAAGGGTTCTTTCTCAGTCGGAGCAGCCAAGATTGGCGGCTCAACCAACTGCTTTTTGAGTGCTTCGAGAGCTTCATCAACAGCCTTACTCCAGACAATGTCATCCGTCTTTTTCATCATCTGGTACAAAGGAATAGCCTTCTCCCCCAGGTAGCTGATGAAGCGGCTTATAGCGGCAATACGACCCGCCAAGCACTGCACATCATTGATGCTCGCCGTCTTAGCTAGTGACGTGATGGCCTTTATTTTGTCCAGGTTGGCCTCGATTCCTCACTCCGAAACCAAGAATCCCAGAAGTTTACCTGCAGGAACTCCAAAGCCACATTTAGTCGGGTTAAGCATCATCTTGTAGACCCGTAAGTTATCAAATGTTTCCTTTAGGTAGTCCAGCAACATCTCCTTCTTCCTTTACTTAACCACAATATCATCCACGTAAGCATGAAAATTGCACCCAATCTGACCGTGAAGGCAATTCTGTACACAACATTGGTAAGTCGCCTGTGCACTCTTGAGCGAAAACGGCATAGACACATAACAGAAAGCCCCAAAAGGTGTTATAAACGATGTCTTCTCTTGGTCTTTGACTGCCATCTTGATCTGATGATAACCTGAATAGGTGAACAGGAAGCATAAACTCTCACAGCCCGCCGTTGCATCAATTATCTGGTCGATACGAGGGAGAGGAAACGGGTCAACTAGACAGGCCTTGTTAAGATTCGTGTAATCTATACACATATGCCACGTGTCGTTCTTCTTGATTACTAGCACAAGATTGGCTAACCACTTTGAGTGAAATACTTATACAATGAACCCTGCCGCCAAGAGCCGGGCCACCTCTTCTCCAATTGCTTTACGCCGCTCCTCGTTGAAACGGCGGAGAAATTGCTTAATCGGCTTAAATTTAGGATCCACATTAAGGTGGTGATTAGCAAATTCTCTCGGTACACCCGACATGTCAGACGGCTTCCATGTGAAGATGTCCCGATTCTCACGAATGAATTTGATGAGGGCGCTTTCCTATGCGGGGTCCATGTTAGCCCCGATAGTGCACTATTTGGATGAGTCGCCCAGAGTGAAATTCACCAACTTCATGTCATCCGCTGCAAACTTCAAGGGAGGCTTGGACTCTGTACTGGGTTTTTTCAACGGAGTCATATCCATCGGGTCAACATTATCCTTGTAAAAGCTAAGCTCTTCCTCTGTACAACTTGACTCAGCATAAGCCACGTCTCCTTCTTCACATTCAATGGAAACTTTCCTATCACCATGGACCGTGATCGTTCTGTTAAGGGCCGGCATCTTGAGCTGCAGATAGACATAACAAGGCCTGGCCATAAAATTTACAAAAGTCGGCCGGCTAAACAGAGCATGATATGGGCTCTTAATTTTTACCACTTTGAACCACAAAGTCTCCACCCTGTAGTTGTACTCATCTCCAAATGCCACTTCCAAAGCAATCTTCCCTACTGGATAGGCCGACTTTCCTGGCACCGCCCCATGAAAAACTATTGACGACGGCTTAAGAGCCTTGTCAGTTAACTCCATCCGCTGGAAGGTGTCGTAGTATAGGATATTGATGCTACTACCACCGTCCATGAGCACTTTCGTAAACTTATAACCCCCAACCTGAGGGTCGACCACCAGAGCTAAATGATCCGGATTGTCAACCTGCGGCGGGTGATCCTCCCGGCTCCACGTGATTGGATACTCTGACCATTTTAAGTATCACGAGAGGGCCGGTGTGGCCACATTAACCACCCTCTTGCACAGCTTCTAATCCTGCTTGTCAAGGCTTGTAGTGAAAACATGATACTGCCCCAACTAAGTTGTTCCGGGTTGCTCTGATATCCTGATTGATTATTATGTTGCTGACCACTATTACCCTATTGCTGGTGATGACCTCCCTGATTTCCTCGCCCTGGTAACCTGAACCTAACTCGCCAGCACCAAAACTTGCAACTGAGCCGCCTTGCCCTAAACCGCCGGACGGTCCGTTGCCATTATTGCAGTTTTGACGAAGGCTGTGCTCCCGGAACTAACACATAATGCTACACTCCTTCCAGGTGTGGGTGGCCTCCCTATCCGGCCGGCTGTGCGCCGGGAAAGGTCTGTTCAGTGCCTCTTCCAAGTTGGAAGGCGCGGGTGCCTTATCTTTGTTGAACGGTGGCCTAAAATTTTCGTTGCCCCTAGGACGACCATTCCTAGCATTGGTGCTCGCCACCAACTCTAACTCGCCATCCGAGTTCTTTCGCTTGCCTTGGCTAACGTTCCCAGCACTGCCCTGCTGGTTCTTACCGTTGTTTCCCTTCTTACCATGAGCTGACTTCTCATCATCGAAGCTTGGGTCTTTGGTGGTGTCTGAATCTGCATATTTGGTGAGAGTCGTAATGAGCTCAACCATGTCCTGACAAGAACGCTTCAACCGCTCGAGTTTCTGTTTTAGGGGTACAAAGTGATAGTTCCTTCCCAAAATTAGAACTACTTGAGGTGCTGAAATATTCTCAGACGAGTGGATCACCGTCGAGACACGCCGGACCCAATGATGGGCCGATTCACCTTCTTGTTGTAGACAATGATCTAGATCCATGATCGTCATAGGTTGATTGCAGGTTCCCCTGAAGTTGTTGATAAAGTGTGCTTTCAACTCGGCCCAAGACATGATGATGTTAGGTGGCAAACCTTTCAACCAAGTGCGGGTCGGCCCTTCTAACGTCATGATGAAGTATTTTGCACAAACTGCCTCACTGACATCCAACATCGCCATAGCCAGCTCATAGCTTTTGACCCAGGCCTGTAGGGGCAGATCCGCTGTATAATTAGGCACTTTCCACGGCCCCTTAAAGTACTTGGTCAAATGTTCATTACTTAGATCCGCCATGAGACACTACACACCGACTCCCCTAGAAGAAGAGCTGATAGGGGTTGCTAGTGCCGGCTCAGGGATCTCCGGGTAATCCGTCACCGGCGTTGATCCTCGCTGAGCCCGACCCCCATTCATAGCCTCCTGAATATTCCTCTCAGGCATGTTATCATTGGGCGGGTTCCGCCTTTGTTCACTGCTGGAAACCGCTGGCGACTCAATGCGCCGGCTATAGCTGCGGCTTTGAGCCAGCATAGAGTGCACCCGGCTCCGGCTGTGTGTGTGTGTGTACTTTTCTTGATGAGCCACCGTTATCTGTAACAGGCTAATTGCGTTCCTCGCCTCTTCAGCAAACGGCATTCCTTCAGCCAAGGGGAGGGCGTCAAGCCGGGCGGCCGCCGCTATCATGTTTTCTACCAGGTTAGAATAATGGCCAGGTGGCGTCCTGACGTGTCGCAACAAAGTTATGTTGCTCCGCGATGGGTCTTGTTGCCGCGGCGCCTCCGCCGCCTGGGTCACCATCGGCGGCATACTCATCCCAGCTCCAGGAGTATTGAAGAGATTCCGAGGCTGAATAGAGAGACCAACTTGAGTCCTTCTACACTGAACCGCCTCTGAAGCCCGCTAATCCAGATCAAAACAGAGAGCCTCCGCCCTCAAGCGCTCTGATTCCACATTCATCTGAACCTGGATCATTTTGATATCCTCCTGGGCCTGAGCCATCTGTCCCTTGATCCGGTTAATCTCGACATTATGCTATGCCTGCTTCTCGGTCGTCACTTCTGTGGCCATCAAGGTCACTAGCTCCTCCATGAGCTCTGGAAAAACTTGAGCCGGCGTCTTAGGAGGCTCAACATCGGGTGGGGCCGCTCCTGCCGCTGCTCCAGAAGTCACTTCGTTAGACGCCGACATTGGGCCTGCCATGAACACGGCGGCTCGGCTCGGTGGGTCATAGGGCTCCGGAATACTGTCATCATTGGCATAGCCCCCTAGCCCGCCGTCATGAAGTTGATAGATTGACTCCACATCCTCGCTGGAAGATCATTCATCTGAGAAAGCCAAGGTCTCTCCCGACAATGAATCCCCATGTCCTGTGTAAAGCCGACGAAAACACTCTTCCGCCCGGGTTGAACACGGGTGGGTGTGATGCGCCGGGCCGTGATACGTCTCGAACGTATCTATAATTTTTGATTGTTCCATGCTATTATATTATATGTTTTGGATGTTTTATATGCATTAATATGCTATTTTATATTATTTTTGGGACTAACCTATTCATCTAGAGCCTAGTGCCACTTTCTGTTTTTTCCTTGTTCTTGAGAAGTGTAGATAAGGAATATCAAACGGAGTCCAAACGGAATAAAACCTTCGGAATGATTTTTTTCTGAACTGGAAGGAAACCACCAAGCTTGGAGACCAAGGAAAGAGAGCCATTGTGGGGCCACAAGCCCTAGGGGCGCGCCCAGGGGGGTAGGGCATGCCCTGCAGGCTTGTGGGCCCACGGCAGCCCTCCTAACCCTAATCTTCGGCCTATAAATTCCCAAATATTCCCTATATATCAGAACGATCCACGAAAACACTTTTCCGCCACCAAAAGCCTCCGTTCCCGAGAGATCCAATCTTGAGCCTTTTCCGGTAATCTACCGGATGGGGATTCGATCACGGAGGGCATCTACATCAACTCCATTGCCCCTCCGATGATGCGTGAGTAGTTCACCACAGACCTTTGGGTCCATAGCTAGTAGCTATATGGATTATTCTCTCTATTTTCTCTTCAATATCATGTTGTTTATGATCTTCATGGAGATCTATCTGATGTAATACTCTTTTGCGGTGTGTTTGTCGAGATCCAATGAATTGTGGGTTTATGTTCAGATTATCCATGAATATTATTTGAGTCTTTTTTGAATTCTTATATGCATGATTTCATATCTTTGCAAGCCTCTTCGAGTTATTTGTTTGGTTTGGCCAACTAGATTGGTAATTCTTGCAACGGGAGAAGTGCTCAGTTTTGGGTTCAATCTTGCGGTGCCCTCACCCAATGACAAAGTAGGTCTAGCGATGCACGTATTTTATTGTTGCCATTAAGGATAACAAGATGCGTTTTCATCATATTGCTTGAGTTTATCCCTCTACATCATTTACCTAATGCATTACTCTGTTCTTCATGAACTCAATACTCTAGATCCAAGCAGGAGTCGGTCGATGTGTGGAGTAATAGTGGTAGATGCAGAATTGTTTTGGTCTACTTGACACGGACGCGATGCCTATATGCATAATCATTGCCTTTGATATCGTCATAATTATTCGCTTTTCTATCAATTGCTCGACAGTAATTTGTTCACCCACCGTAATACTTGCCATCATGAGAGAAGCCTCTAGTGAAGCATGTGGCCCCGGGGTCTATTTTCCATCTTATACTTTCAGATCTAAAACCTAAAATACCAAAAATACTTTGCTGCATTATTTTTACCTTTTGTTTTACTTTCCATTTAAGCAATATATCTCCATCAGATCTCATCCTTGCAAGTAACCGTGAAGGGATTAACAACCCCTTTATAGCGTTGGATGCAAGAGTTTGATTCTTTGTGTAGGTACATCTATTGGGGACTTGCTTGTATCTCCTACTGGATTGATACCTTGGTTCTCAACAACCGAGGGAAATACTTATCTACTTTGCTTCATCACTCGTTCCTCTTCACGGAAACCAACGCATGCTCGAGAAGTAGCAGGCTGGCTCGACGAGGTCGGTGCAGATGTCCGGCTAGGGTGTAGATCCGTCAAGCTTGTCGATGAACACGTGCATCTTGCCAATGGGAACCCGGTACCCGTACTCGATTGAGCCGGTGTCAGGCCCCCATGTTGAATCTCCGATGTAGATCTTGCCGCGGGGATTCTTCATCATCAAGCCGATGGTGTATCCTTCAATCCCTGGAAGAGAGCCCTTCGAGAACTCAACACCACCACGCGCTAGCCCAATGGTGGGCACCAACTATCGTGGTTTTGTCACGGCACAGGTCCGAAGACTTAGGTTTGAGGCCATCGCTAAGACGATGGACTCACAGGGGTTGGTCAGGACGAAAGACACAGATTTACCCAGGTTTGACCCCTCGAGATGAGGTAAAAGCCTACGTCCTTCTTTGTGTGTATTGATTGGAGTATCGATTACAAGGGAGCATATTCGCTTGACCTAGCTCTTGATCGATTGGTTTCTGTCTATGCCGTCCCCGGGTCTTGCCTTTATATAGGAGGTCAAGACCCTGGGTTATAAAAGTCCCAAACCGACTCTTACAATGTATCTGACTCCGTCTATAAGCCGCCATGCCTATCCTTGTAAGCGGTCTCCGGGCGGCTCACCCGCCCGGGTCTTGTTCTTCTTCTTTCCTCTGGGCCTCTGCCTCTGCCCATCTGGTGAACTGGCACGCGTCCCAGCCTTCCTCTTCCAGCCCATATGATAAAAGGCCACTAGGTATGACCCGGCTCCTCCTGGGCGGGTCTTACCACGGGGGTATATTCCCAACAGTGACTAACGGTCAGAATGTCCAATCTCGGTGATGTCGATCCAACAATCTCGGATGGACTGAAACTGTAAACTTGCGTAACAGAAAGTTAGCACCCCAACTCGGTGGCACCAAATGCAATATCGGTCGTCCCGAAAGATTAGGGTTTGGCCGAGTCTGTCTAGGGTTTGGAATCGGTGGCACCGAGTGTGGAATGTTGGTTGCACCGATTTTGAGTATTTGGCTTTGGACAAACTTTGGTAAAAGAGTTTGTGTGTGTCTTTGGTGACTAACTTGTGCACGCATGAGCATTTTGTTCACCAACAAAATGTTACCCCCTTTTAATTGTATTGGCTCTCCTATCGACTCAAAGTGATTTCTCACAAATGTAAAATGTAGAGTCCTCTTTCTTGAAGCTTGGCCAACCTATTTGCTTGCATCTTGGGGTATCTCCATGATCCTTTTGCCAACCCAACTCTCCATGGACTATTATCTGAAATACACTAGATAAAAGTATTAGTCCAAGAGACAATGTATGTTATCATGAATTGTCAAAACTACCAAGGGAGCATGGTGTGCTTTCACATGGAACAAAGCTTGTACTTAAACATCAAATTTTCTAACTAAACATCACAGAGTGAAAAAATAGGCGGTGTATAACTAAATAAACAAGGCATACTACAGCAACCAAATAGTCATTCATATCGGTATTGTTGAAATTGCATAGAACGTAACATGTGCTTAAACATCAAATTCCATGATTGAACATCACATTGTTAGAAAACCAAAATAAACAGGGGTATGTTAACTACACCAGCTTTAACAGGAACCAATTGTATGATTGAAGAACCAAATCTAGCAATTTAAGCTGGACATATGTTCACTACAAACAACCAAAAACAACTAAACAAGGTATATGCTCACTACAGACAATCAAACATAGACGTTCATGAAGTTGAACTGAAAAATTCATACTCGAGCATAGGGCTCACTTGTCGACGACAAGTTCTTGTCGTCAATGAGACCTGACTTGGTAGATGACGATGCCAAAACATCGCCATAGAAAGGGTCCTGTTTGTGATGAAGGAAAATTCCTGACAACAAAGCACAGTAGATCAGATGCATACTACAAACAACCAAATAGAGGTATATGCTAACTATAGACAACCAAACATGGGCAGTCAAATTGAATTGAACAATTCATACTCCAGCATGTCAAATTGCACTTTTGAACATTACAATTCATACTCCAGCATAGCACATTCCTGACAGCGAATCGGAGTAGATCAGAAGCATACCACAAACAACCAAATATAGCAATTTAAACTGGACAAATCATAAACACAAACCACCAAAAAACCTTTAAAGGAACCATATGCTCACTACAACAGACTTAACAGCAACCAAACATCCATTCATATCAGTACTGTTTAAATTGCATAGAAAATAGAATGCACCATGTCCTTAAACATCAAATTGTATGATTCAACATCACATTGTGAGAAAACTGAAATAAATAGGGGCGTGTTAAATACACTAGCTTTAACGGGGAAACAATTGTATGATTGAACACCCAAATCTAGCAATAAAACTAGACATATGTTCGCTACAAACAACCACATATCACGCTAAACAAGGTATATGCTCCCTACAAACAACCAAACACATCATCACTGAAATTGAACTGAAAAATTCATACTCCAGCATATCAAATTGCACTTTTGAACAATTCATACCCCTTGGAAGAGCCTGGAGTGGGGGTACGCACTGTGCGCTCCCTGTTGTGGAAGCTTATCTCCTTGCCTTTGGAAGAGCACGTCTGCAGAGTTGTGGATGGGCTATTTTTGCTTGGAAGACACGAATAGGGTGCCTTGTCATCGTCATCATCAATGAGGTCTGACTTGGCAGCTAACGATGCTAAGCCACCACCATATATATAGAATGCGGCCTTCGGTAATGTCAAAAGGGTCTCGATGGCGATGAAGGCAAAATCCTAACATCGAAGCAGAGTAGATCAGCACCGGGGGGAGGGGGAGGGGGCATGGATGAGATCTAAGGAGGTTGAACCTGAAGGGGCGGGTGGTGAAATACTTAACCTGTGTCATAGCCCGCGTCTGGGTGCCTCAGCGGCCACCTTGTTGGGGAACGTTGCATGGGAAACAAAAATATTCCTATGCACACGCAGATCTATCCATGGTGATGAGCATCTATTAGAGGGAGAGTGGATCTACGTACCCTTGTAGATCGCTAAGCGGGAAGCGTTAAGAAACGCGGCTGGTGTAGTCGAACGTCTTCGCGATCCAAATCGCTGAGCGTCCCGTGATCTCATCACGATCCCTCCCGTGATCCAATCATGATCCGTCCTGCGAATTCATCACGATCTATCCCGTGAACTCATCACGATCCATCTCGCGATCTTGATCATGGTCCTTCCGATCTAGCGCCGAACGGACGGCACCTCCACGTTCAGCACACGTACAGCTTGATGACGATCTCCGCCGTCTTGATCCATCAAGAGGGAGCGGATAGGAAGAAGAGTTCCCCGACAGCATGACGGCGCTCCGGCAATGGTGGTGGAGCTATTCCGACAGGGCTTCTCCTCAGCACTGCAGAAAACCGATCTTGAGGAGAAACTATGCACTAGAGGAACGGGTAGCACGTGGCTGAAAATTCTGTGCCAAAACCCTAAAATCCTCTAGTATATATAGGAGGAGAGGAGGAAGAGGCTTGGCTGCCAAAGAGGCAGCCCTTGGGTCGGCCGAACCTAGTGGGATTGGAGGATTCCTCCTCCAATCCTAGTAGGACTAGGACTCCTCCTTATTTTTGCCTTTTTTTGCCTTTTTCCACCTTTTTCTCTTTCGGATTTTCTTACCAACCGCATGGGCCTTGTGTGGGACTTCCAACAGCCATCAAAGGGCTGGTATTTATCCTCCCACAGCCCATGTAGCCTCTTGGGTCGAAATACCCCTCCCGATGGTCTCCCGGTACACTACTGGCACTCCCGGTACACTACCGATGAGCCCGAAACTTTTCCGGTGACCCAAATAGGACTTCCTATATATCAATATTTACCTCCGGACCATTCCGGAGCTCCTCGTGACGTCCGGGATCTCATCCGGGACTCCGAACAACCTTTGGTCACCACCATGCATAACTCTATACTACTGAAACGTCACCGAACCTTAAGTGTGCAGACCCTGCGAGTTCGAGAACTATGTAGACATGACCGAGACACCTCTACGGTCAATAACCAATAGTGGGACCTGGATGCCCATATTGGTTCCTACATATTCTACGAAGATCTTTATCGGTCGAACCTCTATGTCAAGGACCCAGTTAATCCCGTATGATGTTCCCTTTGTTCTTCGGTATGTTACTTGCCCGAGATTCGATCATCGGTATCTCCATACCTAGTTCAACCTCGTTATCGGCAAGTCTCTTTACTCATTCCATAATACAAGATCTTGTGACTAACACTTAGTCACATTGCTTGCAAGGCTTATTGTGATGTTGTATTACCGAGGGGCCCTGAGATACCTCTCTGTCACACGGAGTAACAAATCCCAATCTTGATCCATGCCAACCAAACAGAAGCCCTCGGAGATACCTGTAGAGAACCTTTATAGTCACCCAGTTACGTTGCGACGTTTGATACACACAAGGTACTCCTCCGGTGTCAGTGAGTTGCATGATCTCATGGTCATAGGAACAAATACTTGACATGTAGAAAACAGTAGCAATAAACTGACACGATCATATGCTACGTTTGTAGTTTGGGTCTTGTCCATCAAATCATTCTCCTAATGATGTGATCCCGTTATCAAATGACATCTCATGTCCATGGCTAGGAAACCTTAACCATCTTTGATCAACGAGCTAGTCTATTAGAGTCATACTAGGGACATGGTTTTGTCTATGTATCCACACATGCATCTAAGTCTCCGATCAATACAATTATAGCATGGATAATAAACGATTATCATGAACAAGGAAATATGATAATAACTAATTTATTATTGCCTCTAGGGCATATTTCCAACAGTCTCCCACTTGCACTAGAGTCAATAATCTAGTTCACATCACCATGTGATTCACATTGTTATGAATCTAACACCCAATGAGTTCTGGGGCTCGATCATGCTTTGCATGTGAGAGAGGTCTTATAGTCAACGGGTCTGCGACATTTAGATCCGTGTGTACTTTGAAAATCTCTATGTCAAACCGTAAACACTGCTACCACACTCCACTTGGTACTATTCCAAATGGTTGCTCCACTAAATGTATCCAGATTGCTACTACGGGTCATCCGGATTGGTGTTAAATCTTGCATCGACGTAACTCTTTACGACGAACTCTTTATCACCTCCATAATCGAGAAACATCTCCTTAGTCTTTTAGTTACTAAGTATAATCTTGACCGCTGTCCGGTGATCCACTCCTGGATCACTCTTGTACCCCTTGACGGACTCATGGCAAGGCACATACAGGTACGGTACATAGCATGGCATACTATACAGAGCCTATGGCTAAGGCATAGGGGACGACATTCGTGCTTTCTCTTTCTTCTGCTGTGGTCGAGCTTTGAGTCTCACTCAACTTCACACCTTACAAAGCAGGCGAGAACACTTCTTTCTGACCAATCCATTTTGAACTCTTTCAAAATCTTGTTAAGGTATGTACTCATTGAAAGTCTTATCAAACATCTTGATCTATCTTTATAGATCTTGATGCTCAATAATTAGGTAGCTTTATTCAGGTCTTCCTTTGTAAATCACTTTTCAAACAACCGTTTATGCTTTCCAAAAATTCCACATTATTTCCGAATAGCAATATGTCATCCACATATACTTATTAGAAACTCTATGGTGCTCGCACTCACTTTATTGCAAATACAAGTTTCTCATAAACTTTTTATAGACTCAAAAACTTTGATCACCTCGTGAAAGTGTACATTCCAACTCCGAGATGCTTGCTTCAGTCTATAAAAAGATCACTAAAGCTTGCACACCTTTTGGCATCCTTAGGACTGACAAAACCTTCTGGTTGTATCACATACAACCTTTCGTCAAGTAAACCGTTAAGGAAACGATGTTTTGACATCCATCTGCCAGATTTCATAATTGAAAGTGCAGCAACTGCTAACATAATTTCAACAGACTTTAGCATCGCTACGAGTGAGAAAGTCTCATCACAGTCAACTCCTTGAACTTGTTGTAAACTTTTTTGCAACAAGTCGAGCTTTACAAATGGTGACATTTACCATCAGCGTATGTCTTCATTTCAAAGATCCATTTGTACTTAACGACCTGCCGTCCAACAAGCAAGTCCACCAAAGTCTGTACTTGGTTTTCATACATGGATCCTTTCTCGGATTTCATGGCCTCTAACCATTTGTTGGTTTCCGGGCCCATCATCGCTTCTCCATAGTTCCTAGGTTCATCGTTGTCCAACAACTTGACCTCTAAGCCAGGGTTGCCGCACCACTCAGGAGCAGTACACGTCCTTGTCGACCTACGAGGTTCGATAGTAACTTGATCCGAAGCTTGATGATCATCATCATTAATTTCCTCTTCAACTAACATAGGCTTCATAGAAACAACTTCCTGCGCTGCGCTACTCTCTGGTTGAAATAGAGGTTCAATAACCTCATCAAGTTCTATCCTCCTCCCACTCAATTCTTTCAAGAGAAACTTTTTCTCGAGAAAGGACCCAGTTTTAGCAACAAACATTTTATGATTGGATCTAAGATAGAAGGTTCACCCAACTGTTCTTCGGGCATTCTATGAAGATGCATTTGTCCGCTTTGGGTTCGAGCTCATTAGGTGAAAACATTTTCCACACAAGCGTCGCAGCGCCAAACATTAAGAAATGACAGCTTAGGTTTCTATCAAATCATAATTCACACGGTGTCATCTCAACGGATTTAGATGGTGCCCTATTTAAAGTGAATATAGTTGTCTCTAATGCATAACCCCAAAATTATAGTAACAACACGATAAGAGACATCATAGCATGCACCATATCCAATAGAGCACGTCTATGACATTCGGACACACCATCACACTATGGTGTTCTAGGTGGCATGAGTTGTGAAACAATTTTCACATTGTCTAAAGTTGTATGCCAAACTCGCAACTCAGATATTCATCTCGACGACCATATCGTACACATTTTTATCTTCTTGTCACGATGATCTTAAACTTCACTCTGAAATTTGCCTGAACCTTTCAAACGATTCAGACTTGTGTTTCATCAAGCAAATATACACTATATCTACTCAAATCATTAGTGAAGGTAAGAAAATAACGATATCCACCGCACGCTATAAGACTCTTTGGATTGCATACATCAACATGTATCATTTCCAATAAGTCACTTGCCCGCTCCATCAAACTAATGGGGTCCTTAGTCATCTTGACCAAGAGGCATGGTTCGCATGTCTCAATCCGATTCAAAATCGAATGAGTCCAAAGATCCATCAGCATGGAGTTTCTTCATGCGTTTTATACCAATATGACATTTAGCGGCAGTGCCACAAGTATGTGGTACTATTATTATTAACTTTGTATCTTTTGGCATCAATGTTATGAACTTGTGTATTACTACGATCAAGATTCAACAAACCATTCTCACTGGGTGCTTGACCATTGAAGGTATTATTCATGTAAACAGAATAACCATTATTCTCTAACTTAAATGAATAACCGTGTTGCAAAAAACACGATCCAATCACGTTCATGCTCAACGCAAAACACCAAATAACATTTATTTAGGTTTTTCACTAATCCCGAAGGTAGAGAGAGCGTGCGATGTTTGATCACATGAACCTTGGAAACATTTCCAACACACATCGTCACCTTACCCTTAGCTAGTTCTCCGTTTATTCCGTAGTTTTTATTTCAAGTTACTAACATTTAGCAACCGAACCGGTATCCAATACCTAGGTGCTACTAGGAGTACTAGCAAGGTACACATCAATAAACACGTATATCAAATATACTTCTATCGATGTGGCCAGCCTTCTTAGGTATTGGATATCCTAAAAATATTTGATATTTGATATTTACACATCAATAAACACGTATATCAAATATACTTCTATCATACTAGAAATGTACCTTGCTCCCATAAATTGTTTTCTTACAAAATCCCTATTAATAGGAAGTGCGTTAGACTTAAATGTGCTTCTCATGTGATTCATGATGCTCTCTTGCATGTTTCAATTATTATTCCTATACGCGCATCATTGAAATCATCATGCCTAGCCAAAAGGCATTAAAGAAAAAGCACTTGTTGGTAGACAACCCAACACTTTTACCTTCTATTTTTATGTGTTCAAATGATTAAGATAATGTAGTAATCATTTTTTGTGTCTTTTATTTCAATAAAGTTCCAAGAAAAGCCTTTGGGATAGTGTGGATACATGCTTTCATGATTCTGTGCAAAAACAGAAAGTTTTGCGTCCAGTATATAAATTATCTGATTTTACTGGAGAGTCCAAAAATTCTGAAGTTTTTGCAAACAAATTATGTACAAATTTCCTACATTGTCCTAATTTTTCAAAATTTATGGATTTGCACAAGTATGGTGATTGTTCAGATCTTCACAAACTGTTCTGTTCTTGATAGATTATGTTTTGCATGCATAGTTTGCTTGTTTTAGTGTTCCCATAGCTTATATTCAGTGATATAAATTATGTGAATGGTATAATACAGTACTTATTATGTGAGAACAATTATGAATCTTGTCTTGAGAGTGCCTAAGTGAAGGTTCTTTACTTATTATACTAACCGTTCTCACGAAGTTTCGTAAAGTTTTGTGTGATTGAACTTTTCAAGTTTTGGGTGAGATACCGATATGAGGAGAATAAGAAGTGAAAAGAACATAATGTTGGGGATTACAAAGGTACCCCAAGGTAATATCCAAGGAATACTCAAGTTCCTAAGCTTGGGGATGCCCCGGAAGGTATCCCCTGTTTAGTCTTCAACACTATCGGTATATCTTACTTAGAGCTATATTTTTATTTTTCACATAATATGTGTTTTTATTGGAGTGTCATTTTATTTTTTTGGTCTCTGTTAGATGCTATTTATAATCTTGTTTCTCAATAAAAAGTTCCAAGAATTCTCTTAGGATGCCTGCATTGCATGTTCCGATGTGTGTTGTGTAAAAACAAAAACTTTTGCTGTAGTGTTTGAGTTTTCATATTTTACCGGAACATGGAAATTTTCTGAATTTTTTACACAATATTGTTATATAAATTCCTTAGCATGTACTAAATTATCATAATAATTTGTTGTGTTATATAAGTACACTAGTTTAATAGATTACTACAGACTGTTCTATTTGGACACATTGCTATCATAGTTTCGTTATCTACTGATCCTATAGTTTCCATAGACTATATTGGTAGATATAAATTGTGGAAATGATAGTAAACAATAGATGACGTTTGAAGTTTATTGTGCATTTTTTCTTGGCAGTACATGAAGTTTTTATTTATTCTTATGTGTACTAACCTATCTCACGAGTTCTTTTTGCGTTTTGTGTGGATGAAGTTTTTGAGAATAGGTGAAACCATGATATGTGAGGATTGAACGAGATACAAAAGCTCAATATTGAGGATGAACAAGGCATCCCAAGTAAATATTTAAATAAGTCTCAAGCATCTAAACTTGGGGATGCTATGCATCCTAAGGGAGTCCTGGATTAAGGGGTCCTCGGGAGGCCGGCCTATTCCTTATGGGCCGGACTGTATGGGCCATTTGCCGAACATTGGATCGATCGAAGGCCCTGTGTCTAGGAAGGAAGCTTAGGGAATTATGCCTTGTCCTTCACATTTGATGTAGTGAATAGGCATGTTTATCCCTTCGGCGTGTAACCGACCATGTGTAAACCCTAGGTACCCTTGGCGTCTATATAAGCCAGAGGGTTTTAGGTTGTAGACAGAGAATAAATCATCTAGGGTTTAGCTATTTGATCTCGAGGTAGATCTACTCTGTAACCTATACATCATCAATACAACCAAGCAGGACGTAGGGTATTACCTCCACAGGTGGGCCCAAACCTGGGTAAACATTGTCTCCCTTGTCTCCTGTTACCATTGATTCTAGTCTCACAGCTCGGGACCCCCTATCCGAGATCCGCCGGTTTTTACATAGACATTGGTTCTTTCATTTAGAGTTCTGTTGTGATCACCGTAGGAATCAATGGCTTGCGTCGTCATCAACGAAGATGTCCGCAACACGGACACCTTCTTCCCCGGATAGATCTTCGCTTTCGGCAGGATTATGCTGCATGTTGACCCGACCGGCCATATGGGCTGGGTCAGGAGCTTCGCACCTGATCAAGAGGTCAGATTCGGGAACCTAGAGTTCTCCGTGGACTCTCGGGGAGATATTTCGCTAACCTGGCTCACAGTCTCACATGCCATGCCCGAAGACTCTGAGGCTTTAACCTCAGATCCTTCTTTTGGTCACGACCATGGGATTTCCCCCGCAACAACCTGACTCTAAGTCCGGATCCGGCCATAGTGTAGGATGTCCGAATACTCGTTCCTGTCGAACACTTCCATAGCATGGACACAACTGAGGTCAACTCCAAAAGCTCCGAGTAGGTTGACCCCATCGACCTCTCAATACTCAATGAGGCCCTAGATCGGATCTCGTCGATGAAGATTACTGATGACCCAACCCCGATCCATGCTCAGATCAGTCTCAGGGTGGGTCAAGACGAATTTTTCGTCCCACCCACCACCCACTTGATAGCCACAGTCGAAGATATAACCGACATGTTGGACTATGCCTCCGAGGAGGCAGAATACATGGATGAGGAAGATTGCGCTCCCACCCCTGTCAACATCGGGCGATCGGCCGCCACCTCCACATACGACGTCTACATGGTGGACACTCCAGCCGCTAATGGCGAGAGCACGCCCAAAAACATTGGCGACAAGTCGGGCGAAGCGCCGAAAAAGTGCCGGAAACCGCATAAACGGTTAGAAGGCAAAAAGGGAAGGAAAGCTATTAGCGGCACCAGGGACAGAGATACCCCGAAAGACCATGGCGATCCCGATATCCCCGGACACCCGTTAAAGGATTAGGAAAGGCCTAAAGACCAGCGCAGCCCGGACGACCTAGATGATTCTGAGGATGATAATTACCTCCCCCTGTTGAGGAGGAAGACATCCCGGAAGCCGATGACTTCGACATTCCCAATAACCATGAAGATCAAGAACTATTCAGACAGCAACTTATAGCAACAGCTCGCAACCTGAAAATAAAAGAATAGCATCTTAAAGCCGAACAAGATAACCTCAATGATCGGTGGACGAGAGTCCTCACAGTCGAGGAAGGATACGGTGCCAGTCTGTCAAACCAGCCTAAGAGCTATCCACGCAGAAGGTTGTTGCCGCAATTTGATGACGAGCTCACTGATACGCCGTCTCCTAAATATACCCCATATGATAAGCCAGACTGCCCCCTCGAGCGCATGATAGGACGACTGACTACAACTGTTATAGGTCGGCGATACCCCAAAGACAGGGCAAAGAGCCAATAGATCCCGATGACAGGTTGGACCTATGACACGACCTGGACCATAGCGTAGGTCGCACAGGATCCATCTACGGACCCAAATGGTACTCACCCGATCAACGGGACGGGTACCGGCCCTGGCTCGACTGCAATAATAGAGGCCGGGAATGAAACTCGGCCAGAATAGATGTCGATCACCGGTGCGACATAGCTCGGGTCTGAGGCGCATCCCACCCGCTGTGCTTCCCGGACGAAGTGATGTAGCATTAGTTCCCGGAGGTATTTAAACCCTTAAACATAGAGCAGTATGATGGGACAACTGACCCAACCGTATGGACTGAGGATTTCCTCCTCCAAATTCACATGGCACGAGGAGATGACCTCCACGCCATCAAATATCCACCCTTAAAACTAAAGGGACCAGCTCAGCACTAGTTGAACAGTCTCCCTGAAAACTCCATAGGATGCTGGGAAGACCTAGAGGATGCATTCCGATCTAACTTCTAGGGCACCTATGTTTTGCCGCTGGACTCCTCCGATTTGAGCAACATCGTCTAGAAGCCAGGAGTGTCTGAGAGACAATTGTAGAGTCGGTTCTTGACCAAGAAAAACTAGATTGTTGATTGCCCAGACGCTGAGGCAATAGCCTCCTTCTGGCACAATATTCGGGATGAATGGCTGGCGCGCCAGCTCGGCCAGGATAAACCTCGGACAATGTCCGCCCTTACATCCCTCATGACCCGCTTTTGGGCAAGCAAGGACAACTGGCTTGCAAGACGAAGCCACAACACCGAAGACGCCGGATCCTCCGAGGTTCAAGACGGAAAAGGGAAACCAAAGCGCAACAAGAATAAGCACCGACACAACAATAGTGATGCCGATGACACGGTTGTTGATGCCGGCTTCCGCAATTCCCGACCCGGGCAGTGGAAGAAGCCTCCTAAAGGCAATCATGATGGACCCACCCCGCTAGAGAAGATCATGGAAAGGCCCTGCAGAAGCCACGACACTCAAGAGAAGCCTGCCAACCACACCAACCGCAACTGTTGGGTATTCAAACAGGCTGGCAAGCTCACATCCAAAGACCAAGGCAAGAGCCTGCACAGCGAGGACGAGGATGAGCCTCGAGGTCCGATTGGTGGCAGAAAAAAGAAGTTTCCCCCAGAGGTGAAGACACTAAATATGATATATGCTACCCATATACCCAAGAAGGAGAGGAAGCGCGCCCTTCGGGAGGTCTACACCGTAGCCTGTAGCCCCGAAGTATAACCCATGGTCAGCATACCCGATCACCTTCGATCGACGTGATAATCCGACCAGTATCCGTCATGGAGGTTCGGCTGCCCTCGTCCTAGACCCCATTATAGACGGGTATCACCTCACTAAAGTCCTCATGGACGGAGGAAGTAACCTATCTCTGATTTATTTAGATACGGTGAAAAAGATGGGTATAGATCCGTCAAGGATCAATCCCAGCAACACTACCTTCAAGGGAGTGATCCTAGGTGTCGAAGCCCGGTGCACGGGCTCCGTAAGCCTGGAAGTAGTGTTCGGCTCGCCCGATAACTTCCGAAGTGAAGACTTGATCTTCGACATTGTGCCCTTCCGCGACGGCTATCATGCCCTGCATGGACGTACCACATTCACTTGCTTTAACGCCATCCCACACTACGCACACCTCAAGCTCAAGATGCCCGGCCCCAAGGGGGTCATCACTGTCAATGGCAATGCGAAGCGCTCCCTACAAACTGGGCAACATGCGTTGGCCCTGGTGGTCGAATTCGATTACAGTGATGATCGGCAAACGCCGTCACCTGCCATCAAGGCATGGAAGGTTGGGAAGCGAGCTTGGCTTCAGCCCGAACTCTCAGAACCTTCTTCTCCCCGTACATAGGGACTCGCCCCCCATCGCGCAGCTCTAGGACCCACGAAGTATGTGCCAAGGAAGCACAACTTCACGCTCAAAATTTTGTGGGCGGCGGTGGGGCAAAAAGGGTAAGTGTTCGGCTAAACCGAACTACTACCATCAAATGTCTTTGGACACATTTCAGGTACCATCAAGGGCCTGCTAATGGCGTAAAGCTTATCCACACTTCGGAGACTTCTGAAGACCTTGCTTGCAAGATCCATTTGTCGAACAGTACCACCCATTAAGGTGCACCACTTCCCAGGAGGCACAAGAATAGACAAGCAAGAGGGCATATCAAGGACATAAGGTCACCAATCGAAGACCACTGGTACAACCACTACTGTAAAATTTCTTTTTCCTCAAATACCTGTAAACAGTTTCTTCGGCAATTGGAGTAATAAGAGTTGTTGAGAACAATAAAAAATCATTAACATGGTTGTCTCATTGTCCTTTTCTGGAACATATTCTATTTTCTCCCTCTTCTCGTGAAATTGTTCAGTATATTGCGACACAACCGGTTAATTGACCGGAGGCTCAAGTTTAAAAAAACGCCTTATGCACAATTTTTACGCATTCGGCGTCTTGGAATTCGCTTTCTATGCATTGGTTCTGAACTATGTCTTGGGTCAATAGTTGGGTTGCCCGGCTTTTGTGCTTGCCCCTTTACGTTCGGCTAAAAGGGCAAAGGGAGAACCTCTACGATTGTGTTTCCAGCTAGCCTGGTCAAACACCTTAGCGGAGAATGCCGAAAACTGACTATGATGGTATGCGAGAACCGGTCTGCGAATTAGAGCCTAAGTGTTATACTCACGACCTTGTCAGAGGTCATCCCGTGTCATACGATGGGTTTAGTATTAGTACAAACCATGTGATATCGGCTTTAGCCACGGTTCATGCAAACATCACAAGTCACCGAGGGTGAGTCACTAGCCTCTCGCAGTCCTTTTCAAGCCCCTACTGCTAAGTGAAAGCAATAAAGCACTATGGTCTGATTGCCTGGTCTGCCATTCACTACAGCCTTCGGGTACCGATAGTTCAGCTAAGGGTTATAGTGCGTAACTAGAGACACCCCACGTAGTATCTACATGGGGGATGAAGCTGACGACTCAGAGCTTTCAGTTTAAACGGCCACACGGGAGTTATAAAGGAATGCAAAACACTAAGGACATAATAAACTATGCATAACAAATATACAAGCATTCAAAGGTCTCCGGATATATTACAATGCATTCAATTGTACATGTCCTCTTTTGAACATTGCGATTCAATCACCCGAGCACCCTCCGTTACTCCGGAGAAGTATAGCTTGGGGATCCTATGCTCCTTCCCAGGAGGCGGAGGGGCGGTGGCTATCTTCATCGGGTCAAGCCCTGACCAGTGCACCTTGGCCTTAGCAAAGGCCATCTGAGCTCCCTCGATGCAGGAGGAACGCACGAGGCCGAAGTAGCTACCCGGCAGCGGCTCATTGGGCCATAGATGGACACAAAGATCCTTCATGGCCGGCTCTGCCATCCGATGCAGCTCCATCAGTTGCTTCAGCTGCTCAACAAGGAGAGGAGAGCGCTCGGGGGCTTCAAATTGCGCCCAGAATAGACGAGCTTCATCTCCTTCTCCCCGTGCAGCATAGAAATGATGCGTGTCCCCTGCGCTCTTCTGGAGGTCAGAGAAGGCGCATGGGGAACGCCACACCTGGGTAAGCAACTCGAACTTGCTATCCCCGAAGACACACTTCAATAAGTATGGCTTACCATCCGTTATAATCTTCGCCTAGAGGACTTGCTCCTCAAATAACCTCCCATCCACCTGCTCCTTTTGGATTTCGGTTGTAAGGGTGGACAGTTCGGCAGCCTGCTCCTGGCCTTTCTGCTCAAGGGCGTCGCACTTGTGGACGACATCCTTGAGCTCCTATTGGATCTCCTCCACCCGAGCCTCGTGCTTGTCGCTGGTGGCTCTTAAGGTTGAAAGCGCGGTAGCCGCTTGTTCAGTCGCTGCCCTCTCGACCGAAGCCTCCTGCTTCACATTATTTAGCTCGGCCTTGAGCTTCTCCATTTCCTTCGCCGAGGCTGTGTAAGCATCAAGAGTATGAATACTGCATCGATAGTACGATGACGAAATTTTTTGGATACTGAGTAAAGCTTACCTTGCTCCTCGTCGAATCTCTTATTAAGAGCATCAAGCTCGTCTTCGGAGCTTTTAAGCTTCCGGTTCAGCTCGTCTAGCTCGGCGGCATTCACAGCCACCGCTGACAATGAAGCGGGTGAAAAACAAAATCCCTATCAGGTTACATGGGTTCAGAACTTCTGAACTGTAATCCATACGATCCAATGTCTAGTCCTTTATTATAGGTTGTTAAGACATTCCGAACATATAGATTCATAGTTCGGATAATATTCTATGATGGATCCCCAGGAAAGTTTTTTCAAACTCACCTAGGTCTCGGGGGCTTCCATGTACATAATGATAAAACAAACAAATTAATATTTCACAAATAAGGGCGTTGCATGACTCACTTGACAAGCCCGTCAAGAGACCATTGAAAGCCTCCTTCTGTCCGTTATTAACGGAGTGAATGCTCTGCAATACCACATTCATAGGGGTGCGATGCTCCTGGGAGATGGAGCGCTCGATAGAGCCTCCCCCATAACCGGCCACCCATTGGTCGGTGGTGTCAGTGGTGATCGGATAACCCGATCACCAACCTGGGACTAGACCGGTACCTCCGGAGGCGTGGCACGCTCCGAAGATGTCCTTGGAGGGGACTGAACGTCCCCTTGTCCGGTTCCCTTGGTGTCCAGGCAGGGCTATCCCCCTAGTCTTCGGTGGCCGAGGTGTTAGCCTCGACCATGACATCATTGCCCCCCCACTGGTCTCGGGCTTCGTAGGAGTCTATTGAGATGACACCTCCGTGGCATCCTTCGCGGCGCTCGGAGGGGTGGGATGCAATGCAGTCCCGCTCTCCGCTAGTTCGGCGAGCGGGGTCTCCCCGTCCAAAACCTGTTCGGTGGGGAGAACCTGATGTGGGCTGTGAAGCCAATAAACGCTCACATGTTAATAACCTTTCAAACTTATTGTTAATGATCAGTGAAGTCTTCGGACCCTTACCTTTGAGGTGGGGGTTTTAACCTTAGGTTCCTTTGTGGAACCCTCTCGAAGTCATCGGACTCGGTATCCGAGTCCTAGCCCTCGTCGGACAGGATTACCTATGTCCGATGCACTTTCTTGCAAGGGGGAATCACCTTCCCCCTTGTCGTCAAGCTCTTGCTCCTAGTTGGAGTAAGCATGGGTTTCCCCGGACTCAGTGTTCGGTAGGTCCCTTATACATAGGCCTTCCCGGCCTGGTTTCTTCTTCTCCTCCTTCTTTGCGGGCGCCTCGTAAGACGCCTCGATGAGCATCTCCGACAACAGCTTGGACCTGATGTCTTTGGGCTGAGGTGCTGGACAGTCGATGCCCGTGGCCTTTCTCAACCATTTCTGCAAGAGTGATAGGAAGGACATTTAGATTTTCATTGGCAAAAATAAAGCCGATCAGACAAAATTATGTTATACCTCGGTAGGAGGCTTATCAGCGTGTAGACCCCAATCCTCCTCCTCGGCCACAACTTCTCCTGAGTAGTGCGGAAGAGGTGATGAATCATGGGCTCATCGTCTAGCCGACGAGCCCACAGGGGAGTATCCCAGCATTGGCAGGGGAGGATGTGCCACCGGAGCATAACCTGGATCACGTTGGTCAGTGCGATATCGTTTCTAACCATGTAGGCGATGCGCTTCTCCAGGTTGTCCACCTCCTTGTTTGACCCCCAGTCGACGCCCTTTCGGAGCCATATGGTCAATTTGGTAGGGGGACTAGATCTGAATTCGGCCAGTGCAGCTCGGCCTTCCTCTCTTGGCTATGTAATATAGAACCACTCTTTCAGCCATAGTTTGATGGTATCGATGAAGGTGCCAGATGGTCATCCGACATGGGAGAGTTTGCCGATGACAGCCCCGCCGCAGTCTACATGTTCACCTGCGACACACTTCGGCTTAATATTAAACATCTTTAGCCAAAGTCCGAAGTGTGGCTCGACTCGCAAGAAGGCCTCGCCGACGATGATGAAGGCCAATATGTGCATGAAGGAGTTCGGCGGGATGTCATGGAAGTCAAGGCCGTAGAAGAACATCAGCCCCCTGACGAAGGGGTGGAGAGGGAAGCTCAGTCCCCGGATGAAGTGGGGAATAAAGTCCACCCTTTTGCCTGGCTTGGGAGTGGGGATCACCTGGCCCTTCTCCGGCACGCGGTGGAAGATGTTGGCGGGGAGGTAGCCAGCATCCTTAAGGTCCCGGATGTCCAGGTCGGTGACCCTGGAAGCCTCCCACTTGCCGTTGGAGCCAGAACCCACCATGGATTAGCTCGGATGAGGTGTGGTGGAAAACCTAGATCTACGCTGTGGAAGCTCAAAATATTGGGGAAGAAGAGGATGTGAATGGGAAGCGGGATTAGGCCTTGGGGTTTTCTTTCCCTTTTTATGAGGCTTATCGTTGTTTTGCCTCCCTTTGCTGCATTGTGAATCCCTAAGCTTCATGAGACGTGCATGCCATTACATGCGCATCATTAAACATATCCCGTATAAAACGGGGCAAGATCTGTGCATTGATGGATCATGCTAATAACGGCCTCAAACCGCGAATAGAGTTTTTGCAGCTGGTTTAGCAGTCATGTTGGGACATGACCTTTCTTTAGAAAGGTTGTTAGGAGACACTATTTTACTCCTTGACATTCTGGCCTTCAGGGCCGACCTATTCACGGTGTTCGTACGTGCCTCTAATCGGAAAACTACATGTCATCAGAGGACGAACTAAACTCGGCGGGAAGAACTCACCTTGCAAGACGTAGACTCTGATTATATGAAGCAGTTGAAGCTAGGACCCTTGGTGTTGGAGGCAAGTTCGGGGGCTACTGAGGGAGTCCTAGATTAAGGGGTCCTCAGGAGGCCGACCTATTCCTTATGGGCCAGACTGTATGGGTCGTTTGCCGAACATTGGATCGATCGAAGGCCCTGTCTCCAGGAAGGAAGCTTCAGGAATTATGGCTTGTCCACCACATTTGATGTAGTGAATAGGCATGTTATCCCTTTAGCATGTAACCGACCATGTGTAAACCCTAGGTACCCTCGGCGTCTATATAAGCCGGAGGGTTTTAGGTTGTAGAGAGAGAACAACTCATCTAGGGTTTTGCTATTTGATCTTGAGGTAGATCGGCTCTATAACCTATACATAATCAATACAATCAAGGAGGACGTAGGGTATTACCTCCATAGGTGGGCCCGAACCTGGGTAAACATCGTCTCCCTTGTCTGTTGTTACCATTGATTCTAGTCTCATAGCTCGGGACCCCCTACCCAAGATCCGCCGGTTTTGACACTGACACATCCCACCTCTCTTCGTCAATTATCGGTTAGCCTATGTTGAGCCTAAATTTTTAATTGTACAGATGATATGTGTTATTCTTGGAGTGCTATTATAATTTAGTTTGCTGTTTGAATAAAATACTTAAGATCTGTTCTTAGATGAGAGAGAATCCCCACATGGCTATTTAACTACTTGACTAAGCATTGATCTTCACTTATATCTTTTTGGAGTAATTTTGTCATTTACTCTCGTTCTTCACTTATATCCTAAGAGTAAATGTTTGAATGAATTGAATATTATAAATATGAAATCATATATGTTTTATATGCTGATCCCATGGGGAGTAATGACTTCACATATAAGAAGTATAGGTGGTAAAATTTATTGAAAGTTAGCAAACACCGCATTGGTCACTTGAAGAATTCATGAAATAACATTGAAGGAAAAGACATTTCACATATAAATATACTATCTTGGACATCTTCTATGATTTTGAGCCCCATTAATTATTTCCAAACTTGAGCAAATTAGTTGAAGTTGGACAAGGAACACAACATAATCAATTATGCTTGGGTATATTTGTATAGAAGTTATATTGTTATGGATCCTCCAACATGTGGTGCTTACTTAGGATCTTTTGCTAGCCAAAACTTTGTACTAAGTAGAGATACTACTTGTGCATCCAAAACTCTTAAACCCAGTTTCTTGCCATGAGTGTCCACCATATCTACCTATGGATTGAATAAGATCCTTCAATTAAGTTTTCATCGGTGAAAAAATCAATAAAAATTATAAGCATTGTACGAACTTCTGATGGTAAAGAAATAAAAGCGACGAACTGCATAATAAAGGTTGCTATCACAAAGGGCAATAGAACGTGATGTTCCTTTACATTAAGGGTTTGCACATCCAAAATCAAAAAGCGCATGACAACCTATGCTTCTCTCTGTGAAGGGCCTAACTTTTATTTTCATGTATTTACTTTTATGAAAGAGTCAATAGTATTCCTTCTTAGTTCAACCTCAATTATTCTTTAGTTGGCAAGCACCATGTGGTGGGGAATGATCCAAGCATATATGGCCATTCAAATATATTTGATCATGAATTATAATTGTTGAAAAATTATCTATATGATAAATAAGTTGGGAGCTGAAACATTAAATACCTATCTTTCTCCATGTTCAACGGATGCCATTTTCTTTAAAAATATGCTTTGAGTTTTAGTAATCATGGAAGACTATATGATAGTTGAGTATGTGCAATTTGCTAAACCAAAGCTCTTACATAGACCCATCCTGAAAATAAGATGAATTGCAATTATTTGGTGACTAAAAGCATAATTTGTTAGTTTTCAAGAAACTTTATGGTCTATACTTTAACATGTGAATAGCTTGTTACTTCATCATGAGAAGTTTTATGAGATGAACTACTATTTATGATATATAATGATGCTAGAAACAGTTTTTGGAACTATCATGGATCAAATTTATGCACTATGCTAGCATTCACACTTCATAAATTACTTCTTTTATCATTTACCTACTCGAGGAAGAGCAGGAATTAAGCTTGGGGATGCTGATACGTCTCCAACGTATCTATAATTTATGAAGTATTCATGCCATGTTTAATAAAAAAAATATGGTTTTTGTATGATTTGAGTATAACTAACCCGGACTGACGTTGTTTTCAGCACAACTACCGTGGTGTCGTTGTTTTTGTGCAGAAATAAAAGTTCTCGGAATGGGCTGAAAATTTATGGTTATTTTTATGGACCAAAAGAGACCCCCGAAGCACAAGAGCTCGGCCAGGAAGTGGACGAGAAGGAAACACGCCCTCTAGGCACGCCCTACCCCCAAAGAGGCTGCTTTGGGCTTGTGGGCCCCTCGGGCACTCCCTTGACGTGAGACCGATGCCAAAAATTCTTATAAATACCCAAACCTCCAGAAAGAACCCTAGATTGGGAGTTCCGCTACCGCCAGCCTCTATAGCCATGAAAAACCAATCGGGAGCCCATTTTGGCACCCAGCCGGAGGGGGAAACCATCACCGGAGGCCATCTTCATCATCCCAGCGGTCTCCATGACGAGGAGGGAGTAGTTCACCCTTGGGGCTGAGGGTCTGTACTAGTAGCTATGTGCTTGATATCTCTCTCTCTCGTGTTCTTGAGATGAAACGATCTTGATGTACCACGAGCTTTATTAATATAGATGAATCATATGGAGTTTTCCCCTCTCTATCTTGTTGTGACCAATTGAGTTTCCCCTTTGAAGTTTTCTTATCGGATTGAGTCTTTAAAGGATTTGAGAACACTTGATGTATGTCTTGCGATGGGATATTCGTGGTGACAATGGGATGTTCTATTGATCCACTTGATGTATGTTTTGGTGATCAACTTGCGGGTTCCGTGACCTTGGGAATCTATGCATAGAGGTTGGCACATGTTTTCGTCTTGACTCTACGGTAGAAACTTTGGGGCATTATTTGAAGTTCTTTGTGTTGGTTGAACCTGATGAATCTGAAATTGTGTGATGCATATCGTATAATCAAGCTCATGGGTACTCGTGGTAACATTGGAGTATCTAGATGACATAAGGGTTTTGGTTGATGTGTATCTTAAGGTGTTATTTTAGTATGAACTCTAGGGCTGTTTGTGACACTTATAGGGATAGCTCATACGATTGATCGGAAAACATAACTTTGAGGTGGTTTCATACCCTACAATAATTTCTTCGTTTGATCTCCTCTATTTGTGACTTTGGAGTGAACTCTTTGTCGCACATGAGGGATTTACATATGATTCAACTATGTCAGTATTGTTGAGAGAACTTGCACTAGTGAAAGTATGAACCCTAGGCCTTGTTTTCAAGCATTGCAATACCGTTTTCGCTCACTTTTGTTACTTGCTACCTTGATGTTTTTATATTTTCAGATTACAAAAACTTATATCTACCATCCATATTGTAGTTGTATCACCATCTCTTTGCCAAACTAGTGCACCTATACAATTTTCCATTGTATTGGGTGTGTTGGGAACACAAGAGATTTCTTGTATTTGATTGCAGGGTTGTTTGAGAGAGACCACCTTCATCCTACACCTCCCACGTATTGATAAACCTTAGGTCATCCACTTGAGGGAAAATTACTTCTGTCCTACAAAACTCTGCACTTGGAGGCCCAACATGAGTCCACAAGAATCAAGTTGTGTAGTAGACATCATCCGCCGCCCACTATTGGACCATGCTAATGTGTTAGCGGCGGATGGAATGGTTTATCTTGAGTGTACAATCGCAAACAGTTGTTACATTCGAATTGTTTGCTATTTACTCCTGGAATAATAATGTAACGGAGCATTTCATCAAAAAATGCGGGAAAGGGGTCAGAACACATACACGTGTGCGTTGTCTAAAAAAACATACACAGTTGCATGTGGAACAAAAATATGTATGCACATGGTGGTTTGATCGTTCAAAATACCCAATGCGCAACTTCTATGTTTCACATGTCTCCTCCGTAACCACGTCGGTGGAGGGGGGATCCTAGCCACGAATACATGCCCCCAAACAGGTCTTGCGTATCACTCATGTTGTAACACGTAAATGAGAATATACATGAATCCAACATGGTTGAACCACCCCACCGGTCAAAGGTGGACTCTGGCCCATATGCCTCAAAACACTGACATCCCGACCAAAGAATCAACACTTTTGGTCAAATCTCTCCCGTTGTCGGTCGAAAAGGATGGACGTCCACTGATGCCCATGAATGGACGTGGCGCCGATATTTAACCACGCGGTGGAGTGTCGAATATAGCCATCACCTGTTGGTGGTGCAAACATCTGTAGAGAAATTTTGTGTTGCATTTGAATCCATTCATATATATATACACCTCATGTGCAACTTTGATGGGTCACAAGCTTTGGAATGGGAAATCCCTCCCCCCCGAGCGAGTGTTCATGATGCGTACAACTAGTATGCCGGGCGTCGAAGGGGACGATTCATGCATTCGTAGGCGTGTGGTCAGACTTTGCTAAGGAAACTCAAATGACCTATAATGTATACCATAATGTGAAATAGTTGAAGATTCCACCATGGTAACCTCTCTCTTGTTGTTAGTTAATGGGATGGACATCCACTCGGGCTCGGGAATGGACTTCCCAACGACAACCACGCGAAGGAGTATCCAAAGACAATCGTCATCTAAGCGTGGATCAAACATATGCATGGAAGTGTTGTGTGATGTCTAGCACACAAACTTTAGCATGGCACACCTTCCTTGGGAATCTTAAAGTCGACACGAAAAGCGAGGTTCACGACGCCTGGTATATATATACCCCCCATGCAAGCCGATGGGAGAGACATTATATTCATGCATACACTACACGCACTCAAATTATACCATGTAATCTCACACCCACATGGCCCACCACAAACATCGACCAGAAAAGAATCCACAATAATTAACCTCTCTTGTTGCGGTACAAAACTACATGAGGCCACAGATGGGAGTGACACTAATAATTGTGCAAGGTTGGCGGTGTCCGAGGACAACCACCTCCTCCATGTTGCCCTAACATATGTACGAAGGTGTTGTGTGTTGTTTTGAATACCCAATGCAGACCTTTCACGTGGCACCTTCACAAATCGAAAAAGCGGAGGTCCACAACTTGTACAATGAGCACGCGCATGCACACATGCGCCCAAACTTTTGTTCGTAATCGCACCATGATAATTGCGGAAACATGGACTAAGATGAATCCACCTTTGATCAAACCCCTCTCACGCGCGCCATCCAAGGTGATAGACCACACAAGGGAAACGAATGGGTGTGTCAGTGGTAACCACATGAGTGAGTGTACGTGGACCACCTCCACATGCATGAGACACAAACATATGCATGAAAAGGTCATGATCGAGATGCTTTAAATATATACCCAATGCACGACTTTTGACGTGGCACGTGTGCCTCACCTGAAGCTATCATTGGTTAAAACCGTTACCCGCATCCCCATGGGTGTTTACTATATTAGGGCACGGAGAAGTGCCATCTTGAATTCCCATGGGGAAGATGGTGGGTCAAATACCTTACCCAGCGTGCCCGACAGGGATGGGGATGGGATATACATAGCACTACCCGCCTTAACCATGAAGTACTTACATGTGGGCTCTGAAATTAGTAGAACCCACGTAATTTGTGACCTCGGTCACCCAAATTTCCACAGATCCCACCCATCTGGCCCAAATATCCCTAAGAAATCCCAGACTTAGCCACAACATATTGTTTATTTGCGTTGGAGTATTATTTTTTACTGAAATACTATCGAATGTTGTTCTTAAATGCATGTTGGGTTTCCCCATGGGGATAAAGAAGTGGCAACGGGGATGGGAAACATTTTATACATGCGCATGGGTATGGAGACGGTGATGTGAATGGAAGGGTGGTGATCGGGATGGGGATGGGAAAAATTTTAGCCCCACGCAAGGGTACGGAGACATGACGGGAATGAGAGGGTAGTGATGGGGACGGGGATGGGACTCCAATATACCCGCCTGAGTAATCTCCGTTGTCAGCTTGATGCCTAACTAACCGGACAACCCCACGTGGTGGCGCACAAACGACGCGTATTGTGTGCCAGACCCCGCACCCCACTCATCCCACCACACCACCGTCACTTCGAGGCATGCATGTCAAACTTTTTTATGTAGTGCACATGTGACGATAGGAGTGTAGTGTTAAAATTCGATTTGTAAAGAATATTAGGACATTATATACATCAAATTGATTCCTTAGGTATTTGATTTGTAAAATTAAAATTTGAACTATATGCACACACAGTTGTGCGCTCGAATGGATTAGAAATTCAATTTTTTGTGTTGGGTGCATGATTAGTCCCCATGGAAGGACAAACAATGAATTTAAAACATCTCGGGGCCACAAACATTGACTCTTGGCTATCAATTTGCAGCAAATGCACAACTAAGCTAGAAGTCATGAAACATTGACATGATTTCATGATATGGACCTTATAGGTCATGGTAAATAAATCTTCCAATTTGAGAGAAGTTTTCATCTAAGCTTCTTGCAAACGAGGGCTTATTAATAAATGCAACACAGAACCATCACATTTACATCACAAATGGATTATTAATCCAATTTTTTTACTCCCCATATTAGCGTTGGATAAAGTCAAGCTTTGTAAACTTTGACCAAATTTAGAAAAAAAATGTTAACATTTACAATTAAAAATTATTTATTGAATGTACTTTCACATCATATATATTTGTCATCGTAATTATTTCCATTTCTTTCTTTAAAGTTGGTCAAACTATATCAAGCGCGATCCTTGCACGCATATATGATTTGATAGGATGCATGCTAGCAGCAGGTCGCCTCGCAGGCTGACTTGGATGCATGTGTGAAGGCGGTTGAATTGATGGGAGGTGTATTTGCTAAGCAGTTTCGTAGGGAGACGTGCCATCAGACGTGTGAATTGACGGTGCGCATGCCAGTAGTCCGGCACACAGATGCCTCACTGGGAGGCAAGCCATCCCTTTAAACCGCCGCCCGCCTCCCTCTCATGTCCCAAATCCCCTTTATTAACCACGCCCGAGTAGTTGGCTTTAACATTCTTGCTAAACATAATCATCTCTCACCCCCACCCCTGCATCCTTGCCACCGTTCTCAATCGTCATCAGCGACCTCCCTGCACCATGGGAGGGAGTAACCACATCGGTGCCCGTGAACCACCAGAGCATAGTGTGAAGGTGGGCATAGAGATTTCCGTCGTCGGAGATGACGTATCGCACGGACAGCAGCACGGCCATGATATTGTTGCCATCGCCGTGCTTCCCTGGCCGAAGTCGGTGGTCCATAGCGACTCTGATGAACACTCCAGCGACGACAATGACTCGGACGGAGAACCGGTTGGTCATATATACCCATTTTTGGTAAATACATATGGTAGGCTGATTGGTTTGCTACCAAAACATGGCATGCCAACTTTTGGCATCAAATTAGTTAGCTTCGATTTAGGGTTCACATTGTCACATTATATAGCTAGTATGTTTTTATAAACTTTGCCTTGTGAATTCACACTATAAAATATACGGATGTCACATTTTTTACTATGTATAGGTGCTACCTGACGATGTGGACATCGAGAATGAAGACGTCCAGGAGAGGTTCAAGAGGCAAAGGCTTAGAGAGCTTATGGCTGGAAAGTATAACAAGCATGTTAGGAAGAATGGGGGCTATGGATGCCCGTTCTGCAACCATAAGATTAATAACACGTACTCGATTGTTCTGGTGCATGTAAGAGGACGACCTGTTGGCTCCTTTAAGTAGAAGTATCCTGCCAGGATAGCGCACATCACGGACGCCTAGTTGCTGGAGAATCTTAACCATCAAGCATGAAGATAAGATGTTGGATTGACTGTTTCGAAGAAAAAAATGTTGGATTTAATCTATCTAGTTTGTTTGTATTATATCTATGCTTGTGTATTATATTTTCTCCTGATATTGAAACTGTGCGACGACTTTCATTATGTGGTATCTCCATCACACCGGAGTGATAGTTTCCTTGAGAGGATTATTTATGTAGGATTTATCACACACGGTTGGATCTAATAAACCGTTTCCTCTAAAGCACATTATTCTAGGGGACTAAAATTCAGTGACTTACTGCACCTTCCTTTGTGTGTATGACATGTGTGCCCAACAGGTGGCTGGTCCACATGTCATACACCCAAATGCAGGTGCAATTACGTCATAGAATCTAGATAGAATCCCTCAGCACAACTCGAAAAAAAACCTGAGCACCCACACGTCACAAAACCCTCGCGTGCTCCCCTCCCCCTCCCTCTCCCCAACCCTAGTAGCACCTACATTAAAACTAGTACTCCGAGACTCTCCATGCATGTCACCGCCTATCCCCGCGGAAACCACTTAGCTCGATGCTAGTCGCCGCTGCCGGCTGCTGCAAAACGCCTCCGCATATCTCCACTATCAATTGTCGCGGCCTATCGGCACTGACTTTCTCGATGCTGCTCTTTGTTGAACCAGCTCGCCCGATTGGGGAATCTTCGGTATTGGGGCCTCCCCCATGAGGTACCAGGTAACTAATATACTAAAATATTTACGCTCATCTCTCATCCCAGTCCGTCGGCCCCTTTTAATCACCCTTCCGAAATTGTCGTGGATTCATGTTTCTCCTAGCTGATTTGAGGGGTTTTATTCATAGAGTGTACAGTGCAAGGACACATCTGGGCTATCCGGACTCGGCCAAAAAACCGAGGAGTTCCATCACACCATACCAGACGACTTCACGCAGCGCCTGGTATGTTCAATCTCACACTATCTGGGTTGACATGTATGACTTATACTTTTTCTGAACCTATACTATAGATTGCTACATTTGGATAAAAGGTGCCACATGCAACATTTACGTCAAATGTGATTTATTCTTCTTCTTATCCTTCTCCTTCTATATTAGGAAAATCAATGATGTATTGTTCTTTCGTTTACTCTCGTATATATTTGCACGACATCATGGTTACATTATCTGTTTACTTGTGATTTTTTATCCTTTCAAATCAACTGATGTGCATATGTTCTGCTTTTAACTACTACTCTCATACTATCACATTACCATGTTCTATAACAATCTTATCATTTCCTACAGTACATCCCTCACACTGCAACGACAACCGTAGCGCTAAATCTTTGCCTTTACATAACTGAAGACTCCAGGGATGTCACATTGAGCACAAACCATGGATTTACAATCGTTGTTTCTATAAAAAATTGATGAAGGTTGTCACTCCTACTTTGAAGAAGGCCTTTGGGGAGAAATTTATAAGTATTATGTACTAAAAGCTAGCACTAAAATTACGATGCACCTAAAAGAGCCTTACCAAACGATAAATACTACCTTCCCCGATGACATTCCCCATACATGCTATGTTGGAAGTAAGTATTCTTTGTAGTATCTACACGTTGACTTGCGTAGCAATATCAATGTAACTGTGTAGTATTTTAGCAACCAATTGGGATTTCATTTTCTTAATCTGTTAAAACTGTTCCTACCTATTAATTAGTAACTTGTAATTATCAATGCACTATTCTTCTACCCTTATCTAGCTACATAATCACTATCCTCCCACTGCTCCACTCTTGACAAAAAGATACGCCGGCCATTCTTCGGACATGGATGTTGAGGTTGCCAAGAAGCAGAGGCGGGCTGAGCCAGAAACACAAGCACCTCGGATAGGCGTAGACTTCATCAGCAGCCTCCTCGATGATATGTTGAGAGTCATCATCTTCCTCCTCCCTATTGAAGATGGTATGCGCACAACCGTCCTCTCTCGGTGGTGGCGCCCCTAGGGTGTTGCACCCCTCTCGGCATCATCAGCGAGTACATGCTTTGCACTGGCTATCGCAAACGCTTGGATGCATATCCTAGATCCTCGGCACGCACTGTGGCCCAATCAAAGGCCTTATCATGGGCAAGTTCTGTTCCAATGGCAAGGACCGAGCCAAGCTTGATGAGTGGTTATTATCACTAGCCCTAGATCATCTCGAGGAGCTCCATTTCAATGATGGGCATATGCGCCTGCTGCCACCCTGCACGCTGCACCTCACACCAATGCAGCGCTTCGCAAGGTTCTTGAACTGCCATTTCCCCAAGATTAACACCAATCCCGCTCTTTTGCTACCTTGACTAACGCATATTGAGCTCGTCGTCGTCTGCATCCCCAACGATGACATGGAGCACCTGCTCCCTGGCTGTACTACAATCGAGTACCTTCATATTCAGGCAATCAATGGGTTGAGTAGCCTCCACATCACCTCCATGAGTCTTTGGGCAATTTGTGTGTATTGCTGGTGTTGTAACAGGAGATCGCACAAGGTGAAGCACCAAATGGTCATTTTTTATGTGCCTTTACTTGAGAGATTACTTGTTGTTGATCAACAAGGTCCAACAACAATCAGGGCCATTCATGCGCCCAAATTGACAGTGTTTGGCTACTTGCCCGTCAACTTATATGTACTTCTTTTTGGATCCATAACCGTCCAGGTACAACAATCGCCCTCTTCTCATTCTTTAATTAACATGTTTTCTCTATATTAAAGATGTATGTTTGTTTGTCATCCAGAAAATCATATCGACAAGCTTGACCCTGTATCTACGCGGAGTGAAGATCTTAGCAGTAGAATCTATCGGCCCCGACCTGGACCAAGTTGTTAGATTGCTAAGATTCTTTCTATGCCAGGAGAAGCTATATGTCGAGGTGATGCTCTTTCATGTTAAATTTTAACCACAAGGAAGTTCAAATTTTTAGGTCCATTGTGTGTCCAATCACTAATACATTCTCTTCTTTCACAGATACGGTTAGGCCCGGTAGTGGCTAATGTGATACAATATAACAATCCCATCGAATGCCTTGATCTCTATCTCTCAGAAATTACTTTGAACTCCTACCGAGGGACCTTACCGGAGATTATATATATTCGCAAGGTTCTTTGTTGTGAGAGCAAGTGTGCTAAAGATAATGAGATTTTCCCTACATTTATTGCTGAAAAAAGAATGGTTTGATGATCAGCTCCAGTGACTAGGGCAGAATGGAAAACTCTCTACAGAAGCTCAATTTCGTTTTGTAACTTCATTTGACAGACTATTCGGAAGTCCTAATGCCAAGCCCATAAATCACAAGTCAGTGGCGGATCTCTGTGCAGAAATATTGAAGTTCCGAAACTAGTGGTAATATTTGTATGAACCTATCATATATGTTCATGTTCAGCTGATCGGCGCGGGCGTCTAGAGCTCCATGCAAAGTTTCCTGCATAAGCTTAATTTAATTTCTATTATCGGCTTGAACCTTGTAATCTTTGAATTTGAGTATTCTAATGCTGGAATTTGAACCTTTTTACTATTTTTGTCATTTGTGATACAACCATGCCAATGACATCTTATGAGGGAGACTATTATTTTGGTAGTACTATCTTTTCCTTAGTATGCAATGGTCGATTAATATCTGGACATCAATATGCCATTGACGATTAATATCCGGACCATAAGAAGCAGAACCACGACCAAGGGTATCCTGCGTGGCTCCCACGGCGCTCCTAGTGGCTACCGACGATGAGTGCTAGTTCACCATGCATGCCGTAGTGGACACGCCCAGTCGGTTCGTGGTGTACACCAAACATCCGATCTGGATGGAGAACTCCAGCGCCATGGACCTGTTACTTGACGAGGACAAGTACAAACTGGTCTAGTTCGACCTCGCGTCCCACTGCATTCTCTGCTCTTGCATCCCTGCGCATGCTCTGCTCTCGTGCCCCTTCGCGCATGCTCGGCTCTCGCGTCCCTACGCGTGCTATGCTCTCGCGCCCCTCCACGGGCGCTCTGGGAGCGGTTGAGGCCGGCCCACGATCACGTTCGGGGCTCCATATGTTGCGGAACGTCGCATGGAAACAAAAAAATTCCTACGTTCACGCAAGACCTATCCATGGTGATGAGCATCTACGAGAGGGAGAGTGGATCTACATACCCTTGTAGATCGCTAAGCGGGAAGCGTTAAGAAACGCGGTTGGTGTAGTCGAACATCTTCGCGATCCAAATCGCCGAGTGTCCCGCGATCTCATCACGATCCGTCCTGCGATCCAATCATGATCCATCCCCCAAACTCATCACGATTTGTCCCGCAATCTCATCATGATCCGTCCTGCAATCTCAATCACGGTCCTTCCAATCTAGCGCCGAACGAACGGCACCTCCGCGTTCAGCACACGTACAGCTTGATGACGATCTCTGCCTTCTTGATCCAGCAAGAGGGACTGAAGAGGTAGAAGAGTACTCCGGCAGCGTGACGGCGCTCCGGCGATGGTGGTGGAGCTATTCCGGCACGGCTTCGCCTAAGCACTGCAGAAATCCGATCTAGAGGAGAAACTGTGCATTGGAGGAACGGGTAGCACGTGGCTGAAAAAACTAGTGCAAAAACCCTAAAACCTCCAGTATATATAAGAGGGAGGGAGGAGAGGCCTTCGCACAAGGGCCAAGCCTCCTTTGGGTCGGCCAAAGTGGGGACGAGAGGAGGACTCCTCCTCCAATCCTACTAGGACTAGGATTCCTCCTTTTTTGCATTTTTCTACCTTTTCCCTTTGGGCTTTGCTTCCCTAGCCACATGGGCCTTGTGTGGGACTTCCACCAGCCCACTAAGGGCTGATATTTACTCTCCCACAGCCCATGAAGCCTCTTGGGTCGAAATACCCCTCCCGGTGGTCTCCCGGCACTCCCAGTACACTATCGATTAGCCCGAAACTTTTCTGGCGACCAAAACAGGACTTCCTATATATGAATATTTACCTCCGGACCATTCCGGAGCTCCTCGTGACATCTGGGATCTCATCCGGGACTCCGAACAACCTTCGGTCACCACAATACATAACTCTATACTATCGAAACGTCACCAAACCTTAAGTGTGCAGACCATGTGGGTTCGAGAACTATGTAGACATGACTGAGACACCTCTACGGTCAATAACCAATAGCGGGACCTGGATGCCCATATTGGTTCCTACATATTCTACGAAGATCTTTATCGGTCGAACCTCTATGTCAAGGATTCAGTTAATCTCGTATGATGTTCCCTTTGTTCTTCAGTATGTTAGTTGCCCAAGATTCGATCATCGATATCTCCATACCTAGTTCAACCTCGTTACCAGCAAGTCTCTTTACTCGTTCTGTAATACAAGATCCCGTGAATAACACTTAGTCACACTGTTTCCAAGGCTTATTGTGATGTTGTATTACCGAGTGGGCCCTGAGATACCTCTCCGTCACACGGAGTAACAAATCCCAGTCTTGATCCATGCCAACTCAATAGACACCCTCGGAGATACCTCTAGAGCACCTTTATAGTCACCCAGTTACGTTGCGACGTTTGATACACACAAGGCACTCCTCCGGTGTCCGTGAGTTACATGATCTTATGGTCATAGCAACATATAGTTGACATGCAGAAAACAGTAGCAATAAACTGACACGATCATATGCTACGTTCGTAGTTTGGGTCTTGTCCATCGCATCATTCTCCCAATGATGTGATCCCGTTATCAAATGACATCTCATGTCCATGGCTAGGAAACCTTAACCATCTTTGATCAACGAGCTAATCTATTAGAGGCATACTAGGGACATGGTTTTGTCTATGTATCCACACATGCATCTAAGTCTTCGATCAATACAATTATAGCATGGCTAATTAACAATTATCATGAACAAGGAAATATGATAATAACTAATTTATTATTGCCTCTAGGGCATATTTCCAACAGTCTCCCACTTGCACTAGAATCAATAATCTAGTTCACATCACCATGTGGATCGCATTGTTATGAATCTAACACCCATTGAGTTTTGGGGCTCGATCATGCTTTGCATGTGAGAGAGGTCTTATAGTCAACGGGTCTGCGACATTCAGATCCGTATGTACTTTCCAAATCTCCATGTCAAACTATAAACACTGCTACCACACTCCACTTGGTACTATTCCAAATGGCTGCTCCACTATATGTATCCGGATTGCTACTAAGAGTCATCCGGATTAGTGTTAAAGCTTGCATCGACGTAACTGTTTACGACGAACCCTTTATCACCTCCATAATCGAGAAACGTTTCCTTAGTCTTTTAGTCACTAAGGATAATATTGACCGTTGTCCAGTGATCCACTCCTGGACCACTCTTATACCCCTTGACGGACTCATGGCAAGGCACACACAGGTGCGGTACACAGCATGGCATACTATACAGAGCCTATGGCTAAGGCATAGGGGATTACATTCGTCCTTTCTCTTTCTTCTGCCGTTGTCGAGCTTTGAGTCTCACTCAACTTCACACCTCGCAAATCGGGCGAGAACTCTTTCTCTGACTTATCCATTTTGAACTCTTTCAAAATCTTGTCAAGGGATGTAATCATTGAAAGTCTCATCAAGCATCTTGATCTATCTCTATAGATTTTGATGCTCAACAATTAGGTAGCTTTATCCAGGTCTTCCTTTGAAAAACTCTTTTCAAACAACCGTTTATGCTTTCCAGAATTCTACATCATTTCCGATCAACAATATGTCATCCACATATACTTATCAGAAATTCTATAGTGCTCCCACTCACTTTATTGTAAATACAAATTTCTCGTAAACTTTGTACAGACTCAAAAACTTTGATCACCTCATCAAAGTGTATATTCCAACTCCGAGATGCTTGCTTCAGTTCATAGAAGGATCACTGAAGCTTGCACACCTTTTAGCATCCTTAGGACTGACAAAACCTTCTAGTTGTATCTCATACAACCTTTCCTTAAGGAAGGAAACGATGTTTTGTCATCCATCTGCCAGATTTCATAATTGAAAAAAATGGAGCAACTGCGAACATAATTCCAACAGACTTTAGCATCGCTACGAGTGAGAAAGCCTCATCGCAGTCAACTCCTTGAACTTGTCTGAAACTTCTTTGTGACAAGTCTAGCTCTATAAATGGTGACATTTACCATCAGCGTCTGTCATCATCTCAAAGGTCCATTTGTACTCGATGACCTGCCATCCAACGAGTAAGTCTACCAAATTCTATACTTGGTTTTCATACATGGATCCTTTCTCGGATTTCATGGCCTCTAACCATTTGTCGGAATCCGGGCCCATCATTGCTTCTTCACGTCTCATAGGTTCATCGTTCTCCAACAACATGACCTCCAAGACAGGGTTGTCATACCGCTCAGGAGCAGTACACATCCTTGTCGACCTATGAGGTTTGATAGTAACTTGATCTGAAGCTTCATGATCATCATCATTAACCTCTTCACCTAATGTAGGCTTCACAGAAACATCTTCCTGCACTGCGCTACTCTCTGGTTGAACAAATGTTCAACATCCTCATCAAGTTCTATCTTCCTCCCACTCAATTCTTTCGAGAGAAACTCTTTCTCGAGAAAGGAACCAGTTTTAGCAACAAACATTTTATGCTTGGATCTGAGATAGAAGGTTCACTCAACTGTTCTTAGGGTATTCTATGAAGATGCATTTGTCTGGTTTGGGTTTGAGCTCATTCGGTGAAAAAAAATCCACACAAGCGTCGCAGCCCCAAACATTAAGAAATGACATCTTGGGTTTCTATCAAACCCTAATTCATATGGTGTCATCTCAACGGATTTAGATGGTGCCCTATTTAAAGTGAATGTAGTTGTCTCTAATGCATAACCCCAAAATTATAGTAGCAAAACGATAAGAGACATCATAGCACGCACCATATCCAATAGAGTAGGACTATGACATTCAGACACACCATCACACTATGGTGTTCCAGGTGGCGTGAGTTGTGAAACAACTTTCACATTGTCTAAAGTTGTATGCCAAACTCGTAACTCAGATATTCACCTCCACGATCATATCGCAGACATTTTTATCTTCTTGTCACGATGATCTTAAACTTCAATCTGAATTTGCTTGAACCTTTCAAACGATTTAGACTTGTGTTTCATCAAGTAAATATGCACTATATCTACTCAAATCATCAGTGAAGGTAAGAAAATAACGATATCCACCGCACGCTACAAGACTCATTAGATTGCATACATCAACATGTATCATTTCCAATAAATCACTTTCCCTCTCCATCCATCTGGAAAACGGGGTCCTTAGTCATCTTGCCCGATAGGCATGGTTCGCATGTCTCAACTGATTCGAAATCGAATGAGTCCAAAGATCCATAAGCATGGAGTTTCTTCATGCGCTTTATACCAATATGACATTTAGCGGCAGTGCCACAAGTATGTGGTAATATAATTATTAACTTTGTATCTTTTGGCATCAATGTTATGAACATGTGTATTACTACGATCAAGATTCAACAAACTATTCTCACTGGGTGCATGACCATTGAAGGTACCATTCATGTAAACAGAATGACCATTATTCTCTAACTTAAATGAATAACCGTGTTGCAATAAACACAATCTAATCACGTTCATGCTCAACGCAAAACACCAAATAACATTTATTTAGGTTCGTCACTAATCCCGAAGGTAGAGAGAGCGTGCGATGTTGATCACATCAACCTTGGAAACATTTCCAACACACATCATCACCTCGCCCTTAGCTAGTTCTTCGTTTATTCCGTAGCTTTTATTTCGAGTTACTAACATTTAGCAACCGAACCGGTATCCAATACCCAGGTGCTACTAGGAGTACTCGCAAGGTACACATCATTAACACGTATATCAAATATACTTCTATCGATGTTGCCAGCCTTCTTATCTACCAAGTATCTAGGGTTGTTCCGCTTCAGCGACCGCTCTCCTCATAATCGAAGCACTTAGTCTCGGGTTTGGGTTCAACTTTGGGTTGCTTCACTGGAGTAGCAACTGACTTGCTATCCATGAAGTTTCCCTCCTTGCTCTTGCCCTTCTCAAAACTAGTGGTTTGACTAACCATCAACACTTGACGCTCCTTCTTGATTTCTACCTTCGCGGTGTCAAACATCGTGAATAGCTCAGGGATCATTATTTCTATCCCTGGCATTTTATAGTTCATCACCAAGTTCTAGTAGCTTAGTGATGGTGACTTGGAGAACTATATCAATCAGCATCTTATCTGGAAGATCAACTCCCACTCGATTCAAGCGATTGTAGCACCCAGACAATCTGAGCACATGCTCAACGATTGAGATATTCTCTTTCATCTTGCAGGCAAAGAATCTTGTTGGAGATCTCATATCTCGCAACACGGGCACGAGCCTGAGATCCTAATTTCAGCTCTTAGAACATCTCATATGTTCCATGATTTTCAAAACGTTTTAGAGCCTCAATTCTAAGTCATAATGCATGACGCACTAAACTATCAAGCAGTCATCAGAACGTGCATGTTAGATGTTCACAACATCTACAGCCGATGCTAGAGGGGTTGGCGCACCGAGTGGTGCATTAAGGACATAAGCCTTCTATGCAGCAATGAGGACAATCCTCAGATCATGGACCCAGTCCGCAATATTGCTACCATCATCTTTCAACTCTATTTCTCTAGGAACATATAAAAATTCAAGGGAGCTATAGCGCAAGCAAGTAATATAAAACATAATTTGCAAAGACACTACTGACTATGTTCATGATAGCGAGTTCAATTAATCATATTACTGAAGAACTCCCACTCAAATTGACATCCCTCTGGTCATTCGAGTGATACATGATCCAAATTCACCAACTCAAGTCCGATCATCACGTGAGTTGAGGTGGTTTCAATGGTGAACATCATCATGTTGATCATATCTACTATATGACTCATGTTTGACCTTTGGTCTCTTATGTTCTGAGGCCATGTCTGTACATGCTAGGCTCGTCAAGTTTAACCCGAGTGTTCTGCATGTGCAACACTGGCTTGCACCTGTTGTATGTGAACGTAGAGTCTATCACACCCAATCATCATGTGGTGTCTCGAAACGATGAACTTTCGCAATGGTGCACACTCGGGGAGAACACAATTTATCTTGAAATTAAGTGAGGGATCACCTTATATTGTTACCGTCGTCCTAAGCAAAACAAGGTGCATAAAAGGATTAACATCACATGCAAATCATAAGTGACATGATACGGCCATGAACTTGTGCTTTTGATCTCCATCTTGAAAGCACCGGCATGATCTCCATCATCACCAGACACCATGATCTCCATCATCTTTATCTCCATCAACGTGTCGCCATCGGGGTTGTCGTGCCCACCATGCTTCTACTACTATTGCTACCGTTTAGCGATAAAGTAAAGCATTACATAGCACTTAATGATTGACACGCAGGTTATACAATAATTAAAGACAACCCTATGGCTCCTGCCGGTTGCCGATGGTGGTGGAGCTATTCCGGCAGGGCTTCGCCTAAGCACTGCAGAAATCCGATCTAGAGGAGAAATTGCACACTGGAGGAACGGGTAGCACGTGGCTGAAAAAACTAGTGAAAAAACCCTAAAAACCCCAGTATATATAAGAGGGAGGGAGGAGAGGCCTTGGTGCAAGTCCCAAGCCTCCTTTGGGTCGGCCAAAGTGGGGACGAGAGGAGGACTCCTCCTCCAATCCTAGTAGGACTAGGATTCCTCCTTTTTTGCCTTTTTTCCACCTTTTCCCTTTGGGCTTTTCTTCCTTAGCCGCATGGGACTTGTGTGGGACTTCCACCAGCCCACTAAGGGATCATATTTACTCTCCCACAGCCCATGAAGCCTTGGGTCGAAATACCCCTCCCGGTGGTCTCCCAGTACACTACCGATTAGAGCGGAACTTTTCCGACGACCAAAACAGGACTTCCTATATATGAATCTTTACCTCCAGACCATTTCGGAGCTCCTCGTGACATCCGGGATCTCAACCGGGACTCCTAACAACCTTCGGTCATCACCATACATAACTCTATACTACCGAAACGTCACCAAACCTTAAGTGTGCAGACCCTGCGGGTTCGAGAACTATGTAGACATGACTGAGACACCTCTATGGTCAATAACCAATAGCGGGAATTGGATGCCCATATTGGTTCCTACATATTCTACGAAGATCTTTATCGGTCGAACCTCTATGTCAAGGATTCAGTTAATCCCGTATGATGTTCCCTTTGTTCTTCGGTATGTTACTTCCCCGAGATTCGATCGTTGGTATCTCCATACCTAGTTCAAAGTTGTTACCGGCAAGTCTCTTTACTCGTTCCGTAATACAAGATCTCGTGACTAACACTTAGTCCCATTGCTTGCAAGGCTTATTGTGATGTTGTATTACCGAGTGGGCCCTGAGATACCTCTCCATCACACGGAGTAACAAATCCTAGTCTTTATCCATGCCAACTCAATAGACACCCTCGGAGATACCTATAGAGCACCTTTATAGTCACCTAGTTACGTTGCGACGTTTGATACACATAAGGCACTCCTCTGGTGTCCGTGAGTTACATGATCTCATGGTCATAGGAACATATACTTGACATGCAGAAAACAATAGCAATAAACTGACACGATCATATGCTACGTTCGTAGTTTGGGTCTTGTCCATCACAGCATTCACCTAATGATGTGATCCCGTTATCAAATGGCATCTCATGTCCATGGCTAGGAAACCTTAACCATCTTTGATCAACGAGCTAGTCTATTAGAGGCATACTAGGGACATGGTTTTGTCTATGTATCCACACATGCATCTATGTCTCCGATCAATACAATTATAGCATGGATAATAAACGATTATCATGAACAAGGAAATATGATAATAACTAATTTATGATTGCCTCTAGGGCATATTTCCAACACCATATGCATGTGGTTGCGCCACGCACGTCGCCCCATGCAGTTACGTGCTCCACGACTGAATCACGCGCTGCAAAAACTGCCATCCGGATGTGCCAGTTTTCTGGGACGTCCGACCCCCATTTATACCCATGGCCATTAACCACAGTCTCTTCACGCTTCTGATCGTGCCCCACAACAAAATAAGCACGCCCTGGAAAACGCATACAGAGAGGATGTCCAGCGATGCTCCAGTGGAGTTCGGCGTGCACCATGTGGAGACCCACATGAGGAAGACAGACCTCAAGATGGTGTACACTAACGACTTGGGCATGGTGGAAAACTCCATCGACACCACAGAGCGGCTGCTTGATGCAGATGTCAAGTACAAAGTGGTTGGCTTTGACCTTGCTTACACCGGCGGCCGTGTCGGACAAGATCAGAAGGTTGCTATCGCCCAGTTGTGTGTGGGCCATCACGTCCTCCTCTAGCACTACTGCCTGGCCATAGTGCATTGCGATCAATAGCCCTGACTACAGGTTTGCTACCGTGTATAGCGCCAATGATCCAAAGGTGCTCAAGACTTCGGGCTTGGCCTGGCAGAAGCTTGTCGACATTCGTAGCCACTACAGGGTCTGGGGCAACAATAAGTACATGGACTCCCATGTTGACCTGACCGAGGCCATCATCGACCCCTACTACACTGACATGAAGGCTGAGTGCAACAAGAAAAGCCTATCTGGCACAGGGCCTGGGTGAAGAAAGTGGATGAAATCACCTCCAGACCGTGGCCAAGGAAGCATACACATTCTACGAGATCTTTAGACAGATCATTGGCATGAGGAAGTGCCTCCTACCTGAAGACAAGAAGGGTCAAGCCACAAGAAGAGCGTTGGCGGCAAGTGTCGCAAGAAGTAGATGATTTGATGATCGTTTCTCAATTCTCATACCCCCTCTATGCCAAAATGTTTGTAGTTTTAGAGGAATAAGTCTATTATGCATGTAATAGTTTAATAAGGTGTGCGCCAATGTTATGTGTGTATTGGATGCTTAATTTGGTTATGCAATCATGTTCTTCTAAACATAGCATAGGTGTTTGTGGACAGATTGAGCAAATCACATTGCATACGGAATAAACAACCAAAACCGTTGATGATGATTTCATCAGTCCCTGGCAGTTCTTTATCCAGAACGTTTTTCCCACAACACATCCGGGTGGCCTGTGTACATCACACACATCTTGATCTGAAAAACCATTTTTGTTATTTTTGCTTATCGCACACAGTTCATCCCAGTGAACTGTATGTTGTCTATCACACACATCTTGATCTATGTAACCATTTATGTTATTTTACCTCATCACAAATATTTCATCCGAGTGACATGTATGCCATCTATCACACACATGATCATCTGGACAATCATTTGTGTTCTGCTTGATCAATGCAAACAGTTCATCAGGGTGAACTATATACCGTACATCACACACACTTGTATTTTTTGTAAGCGTTTGCGCTATATTATCCAATCGCAAACAGTTTATCTAGGTCAACTGTTTTCCAAACATCGGACACGCAACTATTCTTTAGATCGTATTTGATGGATACGCCATCGCACACAGTTTACGTCATTAGCAGTAGAGCTATAACTATACCATTTGCGATTTGGTCATCGCCCACAATTTTGTCGAAGGGTCTCGAATTGATGTGTCGTCTTTGGACCATTCTATAGTAGTGTAAGGTCGTTTGGCGATAGGAGTTGTGCCTGGTTTTAAGTGGATGACAAACTTGACAGCTCTAACAGGTGGAATTCCTAGAAGTTCTTCTGGAAAGACATCTTGGAAGTCACAAAAAACTGGAACGCCTTTAATCCCCTCAAGAGGTGATGCATTCAATGCATTTAAGAAATAAGTCCGGCCTTCGGCATCTCAAACAAGATGAGCATTGTAGCTTACTATCTCATTCGAAGGATGTGGGAGATGGACGGTTTTTGTTGCATAGACGATTGAAGCAATATGTGTTTTGAACCAACCCATTCCTAGAATGAGGTCAATATTGGAAGACTTCAAAACAATGGGAAAGACATGGAATTCCAACACTTCAATTTCAGTGGTGATGTTGTGGCTAACCATGGAGGTTTGACATTGGCCCGCGGGGTGTGTACCACTAGTGGAGTGTTCATATCTTCATATTTAATGCCAGGCATGTATGCAAATTCTTCTGATATGAAAGAATGTGATGATCCTGAATCAAATAAAACAGAAGCTGGTACTGAATTAACAAGAAGAGTACCCATCACATTAGCAGGCTGGAGTTGAGCTTCATTCAGATAAATGTGGTTAGCCTGACCATGATCACAAGAAGGCCTAGCATTTTTGTTGCAGGTCTAGTTGTTACCACGACCAGTTGAAGGCAGTGCAAGGTGATTCTGATTCTGATTGCATTCTATGGCATGGTGACCTAGACGACCAAAATTGAAGCACAACTAGTCATTGGGACGGGGAGCAGGAGCCCTGGGTGATGCAGGTGGAAGTCTCGGTTTCCTAGGTGCTGGAGGAGGCAGACAAGGCGCATCATAGGATGGCCTTGGAGCAGGGGCAGGTGAACGATACATGTTATGTGGAATCCATATAGGCTGCTTCTCTGATGATGATCCCGAAGATGGGCCCATGTCACGGTTGCGCTTGAGGCCTTCCTTGTATTCCTGCAGACCGATCTAAACCTGAATGGCCTTGTTCACCAAGGTGGCGAAGTCAGCAAAGTCATGAACAACGAGTGCGAGATTAATATCAGGGTGAAGTCCTTCATAGAATCTTTCATGTCTACGATAATCAGTAGTGAATCCTGCATACAAATCAAGGAACTCCCACTCATAAGTATCTACGGTCTTGTTACCCTGTATGAGGTTGCGGAACTCTCGCTTCTTCTTGTCCATGATTCCTTGAGGAATGTGGCGGGCATGGAAGGCAACTTGGAACTCCAGCCAGGTAATGATGGTTCCAATAGGAAGTGAACGCCCCTGACTGTCCCAACATTGAGCAGCAGGACCCTTTAGGAGGTAGGGTGCAAAAGTGACATAGTTGGCAAGGGCGACGTTAGCAGACTCCAGTTCATATGTCATGTTAAGGGACCGACTTGAGCTGTGATAGACAGCAGGGTTGAGTCGCACAATGTCTTGCAAAGCTATTGGGGCTGGCTATTAATTCATATTCGGTCGCAGAAATTGATCCATAAGACCTTGCATAAACCGACGGTTCAGCTCAAACTATTGTATCATTCCAGCCATATATTTGAGTGGTGCTAGATCGTTGGCACCACCGCCACGATCAGCTAGCCTAACCATCATGTACAAATTGTAACTGTGGTAGTTTAATATTGTGTAATAGAAAAGACAAGGAATCATTCATGAGGTAACCTGTACAATGAAAGAAGTGCAATAGATACATCATAGTAGTCAAACATGACATACAGATCCATACATAAGTCTATTACAAGCCAGCGGTTACAACTTACAGGTTCGGAAAGGAAAATAACCCAGACAAACTAGGTGGCACGCATGCACGTAGTAGAGGGACATAACAACGGGACATAGCTATGGCTACATCAACATCAGAGAGAAGCACTGAAGCCAGGTAGCTGCAGGTGACAACGTAGGTCGCCCTCAATATGAGGAGCCTGCGCTCCTTGAACACTCTGGTGTAGAACATGTTCCCGTGCGGGGAGCATAGGCCCACGTGGAGGAGTAAAATACCCGACAGCAGGCCACTCAGGATCTGGTGGTAGCTCTATCCTGAGCGGGTAAAGGATGTACTCAGGATGTATCCTCGCACTGACTACTGGCAACAACTATGCCAAAGCATCATGAACATGAGTATGAGTGGCGTACAACTCGATAGTGAGAGCTCAGACAACACGATCCAGAGCCTTAGTGTACTAAATCAGAACTTGTGGGTCATAACGACGTGGCATGTAAGGGGTGCAGACAAAGATGTAATATCCACTCTCATCCCTTGAAGGGGTGTACATGATGTATCTGAACCTAGTCTGCTCCAAGCGGGGGTGCTCTTCACGAAGACAGATGATAGCAGCATGAGCATCATCACGGACTACCATATCAACAGTCACTCCAACACCATGGTAGGTGTGAAACATAGTGATGGAGATAACATGTCGATCAAAGATATGAACCACAGCGTGGTACTGCTCCTGGTTGAACTCGTGGTAGTCCTCGAAAATAGTGTACTTGGGGTACTAGCGATATCCCAGCCTGATCAAGAGGTTGACCAGAATAGCCGGGAATCCAATCGCATCGACAACCATAGTCTAACCTACAAGCTGCCTTGCGGGGCGCATCTAAAGCAAGGGGGGTTCAAAGATGTCAAATGACATTGTGTGCATCATACCTTCGAAAGAAACAGTTGCTGGTAATATATACGACGCTCCAGGTGCATGTGATCACGAAAACCTAATGTTAGAGTTAGCAAAAAATTTAACCAAAATTGAAGAGAGATGAGAACCCATAGTAAAGAAGAGGAATAAAAGATCCTAATCCCAACTATTTTTGATGTGGGCCCATAAGCCACACAACAATGATAGTATGATAGTTTTTCAAAGACTAGAATCAACTTCGGCCAAGGAGTTGGAAAGGGGCTTCCTAGAGGCAGTCGACTCTGATACCAACTTGTGATGCCTCCTCCATAATCATGCACTAATTATACATGCAAATGTGCATGATCAAGATGATAGACTAATGGGAAAGACATGACAACACAACTCTAGACACAAATCCAAACACAAAACTTTATATAACAAGCAGGGCCATGAAGGCTCGAATAAATAAGTTAGCGGAAGCAACAATATATGAGTACAAACATAATTAAACAAGTTTCCTTTAAGAACGCTGAGCAAAACAACCACATCAAGATCGAAAAGGTGTGGGCCTCCTGCCTGGGAGCCTCCTGTCTACTCTTGGTCGGCGGTGGCCTCCGCGTAGTAGTATGCTCCGTCATGGTAGTAGTTGTTGTCGTCAGGATCAGGTGGCTCCTGAGCTCCGTCATCTGAGCACAACAATCATACCAAGGGGGAAAAGGGGAGCAAAGCAACTGTGAGTACTCATCCAAAGTACTCGCAAGACTTACATTAGATCTATGCTAAATATGCATCATTATCAAGGGGAAGGGGTTGTATATGTGGACTATACTGTAGAAATGCCAGAATATAAGGGAAGGCCTAGCCTATGAAAGACTAGCATCTTCCAGTGTCTTGCATTGTCTTGCAGCCTTATAAGAGTATGGATTAGTATAATATATGTAATGAGTATGTAGTAGCATGGCCCAGGAATCCTTCCTCCACTCCCTGCGAGAAAGAGATACCGGAGCCATCATTTTAGTTTAGTGTCACAAGTATCCAATTCTAGTTGTAGTAGATCGGGATACTCTCTGAGCATCCGTTACCGTGGACATGACTATTTGAATAGATATACTTCCCGGCTAGGTGCACAAACTTACCCAACGAGCTCAATTAACTCCAGCCAAACACACTTTTCTAGGCCATGCCCGGCTTTGGCTGATCGACACACCGTAGTCCTACCTAGGCTCAACAGAGAGGGCATCACAACGGTCTACATCCTAAATGCGAAGGGGTGATGGGCCAATCGTCCTTTACAATCCTTCACGTTGTGAGGATGATATGGACCAGTCTTGGCTACCTATTTATACAAGCAGGTGCTTATGCAGACCACCTGGGCGCGTGTTGCTCAAATGTGGCGTCTGGAGAGCTTTCGAAAGAAACATATGACGCGGAGTCTCATACTTATTCCTGCGCGGTGGTCAGTGCGAAAAGGCCAGAGACCTACTCGAATCACATATCCAAACTGTTAGTGTCTTGGGAGCACGCGGAGACGATCAATGATCCGCGATCTGGGGTCCCATCGCTCAGTCTCACACACTTACGGACAGGTCTAAGAATGTTTGGTCGTCCTGCGTAATTATCTCGTGGGTACCCCTCAGGGCCGACCCAACTTCAACATGGTTCTGGGGTAAAGTCAAAGTAATCGTGCGTTCATAAACATCAAGGCGGAATCAGAGGAATCACCATCGATGGATTCCACTCGATGTAACTATCAAGGTGACCTTGGAGGAATCACCCTCGAAGTGTTCACGCTTGAGGTGTTGCACGACATAGTCGTTATTAGGAGTGGTGAAGGAGGAATCACCCTCCGTAATCTACGACCGTTAATCTACACTACGGAGTTATCATCCGGAGTGCGTTACGAGGTATCACCCTTGGTACTCGATAGTAACTCTGTAGAGTCATACAACTAAGGGGGTGTTGATGATGTGTCGGTCTCTAGACGTCGATCACGTTGATTGAGTCATCCATCGATGAAGAAGCGGGGCAATAGGGACAAGGTGAGGGGTCACTGATGGATCACTAACCAACTAGACAGCTAAGTAACAATAACAAGCTACAAAATTAGGCTATGCATTAGAATAGGAGCAAGCAAATACAGTAGAAAATTCTAATGCAAGTATTAGAGATAAAGAATGGGCGATATATGAATGATCAAGGGGGTCTTGTTTTCCTGCAAGATCTGATGCAAGTGGCTAGACGTCAGAGGCATAGTCGTACATGACAACAATGTTAGTCTCAGTGTCTATCAGAGAGAAGAGGGGGAAGAAACAATGAATATAAAGCAAATAGATGCATCACGATGCATTACACGGCAATATGCAGTGCTAGGGGTGACCTAACGTAGCGCTACATGTTACAGACAAAGTGGGAAAACATGTGGGAATGCTTTCACGGCGTTCGGCAATTTCCAGACAAATGAATCAGAGGGGAAGGATTTTCAACATGTTAGGGGCATGTGACAAATGAATGGATTTCATATTCGAATTCGTTATATTTTTCTAAGAAATTTTCATACATAAATTATTTTCATCCGAGTTTTATATCATTTTATATGATTTTTTCAAAGTTGTATCAATTTCTGGAATTCAGTGGATTTAATTTAACTCAAAATTAAATTGTTAAATCGATACAAGTACACATAGAGTGTACCTTGAGATGTGCAACAAAGATTCACAATGTATCCTATTGACCGATGAGTCAGTTGTCAATAGTCAACAGTTGACTAGTCAAACTGACCAGGGGGCCCACCTGTCATAGACAAAGTGGTAACAGGGTGTTAATTTTAACCAATAAGTTAATTATCTAGTAGGACCCATGTGTCAATGTCACATTAAGTGAAACTAATTAATATAATTAGCAGTTTACTTAATTAGGTGTTGAGGCCTACACGTCGGTGGCTGGGGTTGCCCAGTCAACAAAGTTGACTAGGTCTACCTAGTTAACTCGGCTAGAGGGTCCCCTTGTCAGTGACCCAGGGCGGGTCCCAGGCGGTGTCACATCGGCAGTGGCGCCGGAGTTGGCTCCGACGACCAAATCCGTGGCGGAGGCGGTCGGAACTCACCGAAAATCGGTTACAGGCATCACTTTGGCATGAGGCTGGATGTGTTCGAACGTGCAGTCGACAACACATTGATATGCGGCAGTGGTGCGGCCAGAGATGGCCGGAGTTGGCACCGACCTTGAGGTGAGGCGGCGGCCCACGCTCGCTTGAAAAAACCAATCTGACAAAGCGGGGCTCCACATCCAACGTAGTCGGGCTCGTTCAGACGGGGGCGATGCGGCGCATCGATCCGCGGTAGCAGACGGAGGTAGGGTGGCCGAAATCGACGATGGCGACCAGTGAAGGCGACGGACAAAGTCCCACAAGGTCAGAGGTGAGGCTGCATGGCAGGGTAGGGCGTGTGGGTGCATGTGTTGCGCTCCTGGGACACCTAGGAGCACGGCTGCATGCTCGAGCGTGAGCTATAGGCTCGCGGTGGCCGCGACGATAAGGCAATGCTACGTCTCCAACGTATCTACAATTTTTGATTGTTCCATGCTGTTATATTATCAATCTTGGATGTTTTACAATCATTTTATAGCAAGTTTATATCATTTTCGAGACTAACCTATTGACATAGTGCCAAGTGCAAGTTGTTGTTTTTTGCTTGTTTTTTACTTCGCAATATTAGTACCAAATGAAGCTTAAACCCCACGAAACTTTTTGGAGATTCTTTTGGCCAGAAGACAACCGGGGGACCAAAGAAGCACCTAAGAGGAAGGCCGAGGAGGCCACAAGACACTAGGGCGCGCCAGAGTCCCATGGTGCGGCCTAGTGGGTTGTGCCCTCCTCGGTACCCCTCTCGACCGCCTATCATCTCTATAAATACCCAAATATTCCAAAAACCCTAGGGGAGTCAATGAAACACAATTCCAGCCACCGCAAGTTCTAGAACCACGAGATCCAATCTAACATCATCACAGAGGGGTGCATCATCTTCATGGGTGCCTCTCCGATGATGCGTGAGTAGTCAACCATAGACCAAGGGGTCCATAGGCAGTAGCTAGATGGCTTCGTCTCTCTCTTTTGATTCTCAATCCAATGGTCTCTTCGACATCTATTTGATTTAATGACTTTTTGCTGTGTGTTTGTTGGGATCCGATGAAGTTTGAGTTCATGATCAGTTTCTATCCATGAATATTATTTGAGTCTTCTTTGATATCTTATGTGCATGATTACTTATAGCCTTGTATTTCTTATTCGAATCTTTTCTTTAGTTAGGCCAACTTTATCAATTTTTCTTGTAATGGGAAGAGGTGCTTTGTGATGTGTTCGATCTTGCGGTGTCCTCTCCGAGTGATAGAAGGGGCAGTGAGGCATGCATGTACCGTTGCTATTAAGGGTAAGAAGATGGCATCGATTCCTACATGAATATATCTTGTCTACATCATGTCATCATTCTTATTGCATTATTCCGTTTCTCCATGAACTTAATACACTAGATGCATGCTGGATAGTGGTCGACGTGTGGAGTAATAGTAGTAGATGCAGAATCATTTCGGTCTACTAATCTTGGACGTGATGCCTATATAATGATCATTGCCTTGGATATCATCATGATCATGTGCTATACTCATGAGACAAGCCACTAGTGAAACCTACGGCCCCCGGGTCTATCTTTTAACATATTGCTTTACGATATATCTTTTTCCGCATTTGCTTTCAGATTTACTATTCCAAAAACCCAAAAATACCTTGCTGGAATTTTTATTTTCTTATTTTATTTTGTGTTCTTACGCGATCTATTTATCCAGTCTCATACAAACAGGTCTGTCTTTTACCGTGGAGAGATTGACAACCTCTCTTACGCGTAGGGTTGCAAGTATTTGTTCTTTGTGTGCAGGTATCATTTACATAGTGTTGCTTGGTTCTCCTAATGGTTCGATAACCTTGGTTTCGTAACTGAGAGAAATACTTACCGTAGATGTGATGCATCATCCCTTCCTTTTTGGGGAAATACCGATGCAGTCTCAAGCCACGTCAAGCAGACGGCGACGACGAGCTTCGTCCATGGTGGTCCTATGCCCTAGAGGACGCACACGAGCTAGAGAAGAGAGGGGAAAGGAAGACGGGCTCACGACGGTCCTATAGATGTGCAAAACGGGCTCGAGGGATCATCGACGGGGCTGGTATCAACAACGAAGCTTGTCGGGGCCGAGGAGGAAGGCGAGGTCGTAGTGGTCATTGTGGTGGATCCCGACTTCCGTTCATTGAAGTAGACGACGTAGGGGTCGATGACGGAGCTCATACGCACGATGGTGAGGCAAGAGGTGGCTAGTGGCCGCAGGATCAATGCGACGACCGCGACGGTGGGGTTGGGGTTGACCGGTGGAACTGAGGGTAGAGGGAGAGAGCGAAGGAGAGTGGCGAGGGAACAGACGGGGAGGCACCCCGAGGGGTCGTGGGGGGTCCTTATCCCCTCCTCCACAACGCTATAGACGCGAGGATGACGAGATGGTTCGTCGGCGACCAGCAAGTGCGCACCCTCTATCGGCCTCTTGTAGCTGGAGGTCGGATGCGACCGAGGGGGTTTGCTGGGCTAGGTCGGCTGGGCCCGTCCCTATGGCCTAAGGACCAGGGGCAGGGGGTTTTCTTATTATTATTATTATTATTATTATTATTATTATTTTATTCTGCTTTTCTTTTATATATTCCGTTTTCTTTTATTTCCAATAGCAATTGACTTTTATTTAATATGAGACTTGCCTAATAAATACCGTGCAATATTTGGCGCTGTTACGAAATGGTTCGGGTAATATTTGACTTCATTTCATTTTGAATGAATGCAAAAAAGGATTAAAGTGGTTGTTTTAGTCAGTGTTTTAAATGCTAGGGGGCAAACAAGCAATTAGGTGATGTTGTTTTCCTTAACCTATATTTGTTACAGAATATTGGCTAAATGGTGAACTATTTTCCTCACTATAAATTTGAATTGAAATCAGAGGTGGAATTTGAAATGATATTTGAACCCAAGTGATCAAGGATTGCAAATCAAAGTGACTTAGCATAATCATGACAGATCATTATAGCTTAATACATGGGGGTGTTACAGTTGGTGACCATGTATATGAGCTTGCATGTTGAATTCATATGGTTGAAAGTAGTTTTGATGCATGATATGACCTCTAGACACTTGTGGGAGTAGTGACTATCAATTTTGTTGAGTTTCATTAATTATTATTTTGGGGGACTAAAAATTTCAGAATTATACCAGAGAAAGAAAAGATGTCTAGGAAAATGCTCCATGGTGGTTCTTCGAGTAAGAGCTCTGTAAGGTCGGCAATTTGCGAACAAGACCTTGAACTACATCGGGATGCGCTCATTAAACCATGCGAATGGTCGTCCGATCACTCCATGATTGAAGTGGGCATAAAGCAAGAATTTGGTATGTATGTGCAGAATACGGAGGTGATTGACTTCTTGTTAGATAAGTGTCCCCAGTTCCACAATATCACTGATTCATTCATGCGTATGTTTAAGTATGTGGTTCATCGTTCTTCTCATGAAGTCATGTTTGATTTATATGAAAGTTCTTTTCGCATGTCTGTTGAGTAATTTGTCCATTCTTGTAAGGTTCCTAATTGGGGGACCTTTCGTAAACCTAGTAAAATTGGTGGCATTGATTTTCTATTGAGCCAAATTCAGGGAGAAACAAGAGGTATAACTCAAGATGGAGTTCACAGCATCCATTTTCCTGCAATCCACTATTTTGCTTTGTTCATATGGAGATGCATATATGGTAAACGCGACTTAAGTTTTAGTTTATCTTTCTTTGTGTTTGAAAAAGTTTCAAAAAACAAAAAATATTTCTTGCTTATTTCCGGTTCTTCTTTCTTCTTTGATTAGATTGTCATTAAAAGAAAACCCCAAAATATTTCTCATTCTTTTCTTATTTGTTGGGAGCTTTCCCATGTAAATAGTTTTCTTGCTTTTCGTTTGATTAATTTTCTTTCTTTAAAAAATAAAAAATCCAAAAACATTTCAGTGTGTTTCTTTGAATTTCTTTTCCTCTTTTTGAATTGTCGTAAGGACAAGACTATGCTATAATTGTTAAATGGCTCATATGATATATTCTTGGTCTGACAAAGAGCTAATGTTACCTTGTCTTCTCCTTTGAATAAATGTTTTGCAGATTCCAGCTTAGTCCACAACACACTTGCACTACTATTAATTTCACATCATTCGGTCATGCAAGTGAAAGGCAATAATGATGATAGTTTGATGAAGTCATTATGGTAAAGGAAGCAGGTATGAACTCTTCTTGTTTTCCATTATTGTAAATATGTTAGCTCAGACGCTCTAGATTTAGCATATTATGAGTAAACATGTTTGTGATGACAATTAGAGATTATAGTTGCTCATGCCATGCTTAAATAGCTAGGAGTGGACAATGATTTATCTTGTGTGTCAACATGCATTAAAATGATTATGATGTAGTATATTAGCATGATATCCTCCTCTAAGTAATTCGAGTAGCTTGACTTGGCACGTGTGCAAAAATGTAGTTGATTTAAAACCAATGCAGACTTCATGATATCTATATTCAAAGTATTTACATCATATTCATGGTAACGTTCAATGTTAATTATTTACAATGCATGACTATGACCGGTGTTGCTCTCTAGTTGGTCGCTTCCCAATCTATTTGCTAGCCTTCATCTGTATTAAGCGGGAATGCTCCTTGTGCATCCAAAATCCTTAAACCAAATTTGTTCCATATGAGTCCAACATATGTACCTATATGCGGTATTACCTTGCTGTTCCAAGTAAATTTGCATGTGCCACCTCTAATCATTCAAATAAATATTTATTTTGTGTGCTCGTACAGCTCATGGAGCGACAGGCGGTTAGTATCTTCCATGCTAAGCGGGTTATTCTCATGACGTGTGTTTATTCACTTGTCATTTCACAAGAGAGGCTGGTAAAAAGGATGCCTAGTCCTACATAATCAAAAAATAAATAAAACAAACTCCCTTGGAAAGATGAATGTTGGAGGGCACCCGTGGATTTGATCAACCATGGCTTGTGTATGTATGGTGGAGGGGAGTAAACTTTACAATGTCAATTGAGAACCGCTTATAATGTGTCTAAAATCCTTTGTCGTGCCATTAACAGGAAAAGCACACCACACAAGATTATACTTTCATCTCTGGTTTAAACCATGAGCTCTGGCACCTCTGCAAGTCAATGCTTCCCTCCAGGAAGGGAATTTCTATTTTCTTTCATATTATTTACTTTTATTGTTGAGTCATCATCTCATCATCAAAAGCACCAATCCCAAGAGAGTTAATGTCATTTTTATGCATTGTGTCTAGTTAATGTTGGATGTGAGCATGACTGGTTCTCTTCTACCTTGATTTACAATGTTTAGTCGTTGGCTTGAATCTTCGAGGTGTTTTGCATTATGTTTTGTAGTCCCAAAAAGGGCTAGAGAGATACCATATTATCATAATGTATCATGATTATTTTGACAAACGGTTGGCATCAGACAAATCTTATTATTTCTTGCTAGTTAGTTATGTTATTGTCATGAGTAAAGGTGAGACCTAAGTGTTATCATTGACATGGTTAGTTTATGATCTTTGATGAAAACCTGAACATTGAGTTAAGCATATATACAACAACGAGAACAAAAGAGTTTGTAAAAGTTTTCTTTATCACTTTTAGTTTGTCAACTAAATTGCTTGAGGACAAGCAATGAGTTAAGCTTGGGGGAGTTGATACGTCTCAAATGTATCTACTTTTCCAAACACTTTTGCTCTTGTTTTGGACTCTAATTTGCATGATTTGAATAAACTAACCCAGAATGATACTGTTTTCAGCAGAACTACCACGGTGTTCTTTTTGTGCATAAATAAAAGTTCTCGATTTAGCTGAAAATTGACAGAGAATTATTTTGGAATATATAAAACTATTGGTGAAGGAACCAACAACAGAAGACCCACCAGGTGGCCACAAGCCATGGGGGCGCGGCTAGCCTCCCCCTGGGTGCGCCAGGGTGGCTTGTGGGCCACCTGGTAGGCCTCTGACATACATCTTGTGATATAAAGAGTTTTCTACTTGGGAAAAAAATTAAAAATAAGGATTCATAGCGTTTTACGAGACAGATCCATCCCCCACATCCTGTTCTTCCTTGGTAGGGTTGATCTCGAGTTTGTTTGGGGCTCCAGAGAGGGGAATTCGGCGACATCGTCATCACCAACCCTTCTCAATCAACAATTGCATGATGATCACCACCGGGAGTGAGTAATTCCTTTATATGATTGATGTACTGTGATGGGATTGGATGAGATTTGTCATGTAATCAAGCCAATTTGTTAGAGCTTGATCCCTAGTGTCCACTATGTTCTGAGATTGATGTTGCTATGACTTTGCTATGCTTAATGTTTGTCACTCGGGACTGAGTGTCATAATTTTAGATCTAAACCTATTATGTTTCTATGAATATGACAGTGTTGTGGATCCTATCTTGCAAGTTGTATGCACCTATTATGTGTAATGATCAGTAGACCCCCAAAGTGAGAGAGATTGGGATCATCTCCGATGATGGTTGTCGTATGAGGAGCTCATGTATTCACCATGTGTTAATGCTTTGTTATGGTTCTCTCTATTAAAAGGAGGCCTTAATATCCCTTAGTTTCCCTTTATAACCCGCTACCATGGGAGGATAGGACAATAGATTTAATGCAAGTTCTTATTATAAGCACGTATGACCATAAACAGAATACATGCCTACACATTTATGAATTAGAGCTAGTTCTATATTGCTCTGGGTTTTGGCTTTTACACGATGAATGTCATCCAAACCAAATATCCATCATTTATCCAATGCCTACGCTTTTCGCATATTGATCTTCGTTAAGTTACTTTTGTTACTTCTACTGTTACTTTCCACTAATTCCATTACTATTGTTACCCTACTACTAAACACTTGGCTGCATAAAAGATATATCCAAGTGTGGTTGAATTGACAACTCAACTACTAAGACTCATAAATATTCTTTGGCTCCCATTTTGTCGAATCAACAAATTTGAGTGAAATATTACCCTCGAAGACTCTTGCGATCCCCTATACATGTGGGTTATCACACATCATCTCTGGAGCTGGTGTTCCTACTGACCCATCAGAGATATTTGTTGTGTTAGATAGGCCAGTTCCAACTACAACTACTCAACTAACATGATTCCTTGGTCTTTGTGACTATTACAGGAGGTTTGTCCAAAACTTTGGCTCTATTGCTAGACTACTGTATGATATGATGAATGATAATTTTGCTGAACTAATTCTCACATGACAACTTTCAATCAATTGAAATAAGCTACGATCTTAACACATGTATTGGCTTTGCTGATTTTGTTACCCCTTTGATTTGGAGGCTGATGCATCACGGACTGGATTGGGTGCTATTATAATGCAAGAAGGAAGACCCCTGTCCTACTACAACTCTTCCTTATGCCCTGAAAATGTGGCACTTTTATCCTATGAGAAAGGGGCACTTGCTAGAATTGAAGCACCGAAAAGGTGGATATATTATTTCCTATGAAATGGCCTGATAATCAGAACTGACCACCAAAGTTTGCATTTTATGAAAGATCAAAAACTTTCAAGTAGTATTCAATACAAACTCATGCTAAAATTACTATAATTCCACTTTTGGTTAGAATAAAAGAAAGGTAAAGAAAACATAGTTGCACATGCTCTCTCTAGAAAACACTCTTGCATGAAAATTTATATGGCTAGCCCTAAATGGATTTCTGTAGTACAAAAATCATATACACATGACCCTCATTTCCCACAACTACTTGAGAAACTATTGTTGACACCTGATCACATTGTCAACAGAAACCTCTTGCAAGATGGCATCATCGGGTATAAAGGAAAATTCTATGTGGTAACATACTTGGAACTGAGGAAAAGATTAATGCAAGCCCTTCAGTCCTCTTTAGTAGGTCTGCACTTTGTTGTGAAACCATCCTGTCACACACTAAAGTAAATCTTCTACTATCCTGGCATGAAAAATGATATTGATCAATTTCTCATTTTATGTTCAGTCTGTCAAAAGAACAAGGGAGAAACATGCCCTATCCTAGTTTTCTTAACCTTTTGCACACCCTAGATATTGTGTGGTCACATGTGAGCATCAACTTTGTTGAGGGCCTTCCCTAATCTAACGGAAAGGCAGTTATTCGGTGATGGTGCATAGACTCTCTAAATTTGACCATTTCATTCCATTATCACATCCATTTATGGTACAAACAGTTGACAGAGCCTTCGTTGATAATGTTCTCAAACTACATGGTCCACGTCTTGCCATAGTGTGTGATAGAGATAGGATCTTGAAAAGTAAATTTTGGCAAGAAATTTTCCCTTCCATGGGATTTGAAATAAGGTATAGCTCAACTCATCACCCTCAATTAGACGGTCAAAATGAGCGCATCAACTAGTGCATTGAAAACTACTTATGATGCATCATGTCCACTAAACCCAGGAAATGGACCCAACACCAAGCTATGGCCAAGTACTAGTACAACACCTCCTTCCACTCTTCACTACAGAAAAATAAATTTGAAGTAATGTATGTATATCCACCCCGTGATATCAATCCACAACAACCTCCTCAAACTGTAACCAGTGAAGCAAATAAATTCCTCACTGACAGGAATTCCATGTGGTAGCAACTGAAAGTCAACCTGGCAACACCACAAGCAAGTATGAAGAAGTATTCTGGAAGTATGCTGACAGTAAACGAACATAAATAGTTAAATATGTTAGGAACATGGTATACTTCAAAATGTAACCTTACTGTCTCAATGTCGTTTGTTCTCTCACACATATCAAGATCCAGAGCAAATACTACGGGCCCTTTCATATCATCACTCGTGTTGGCAATGTTGCCTGCAAACTCCTACTTCCAAACTCCGCCAACATTCACCCAATGTTCAACATCAGCGAGCTGAAAAAAACACTTGGGACCCCTTGCATTTCCATGTGCTAATCTACACTTGGTTGGTCCTGGTAGAATGATTTCAATTGAACCAGTCGTGGTGTTGGAAACACGGCAGATACCTCACAACAATCTATGGATTGTCCAAAGGTTGTTCCAATGGGAAAACTTGCCACCTAAAGATGCTTCCTAGGAAGACGAGGATTTCATGAAGAAAAAAATTCCATCGTTCTTAAAATCGAGAGTGAAAGGGTGGTTCAACCTATCAACACCTTGAGGAAAAGTTTACCTTCAAAGGGAGGCATTATCAACCTAGAATGTCTTTAGGAAGGAACTGTTGTTTATCTTTAGTTATCAGACGGCCACAAGAGGAGATCAGTTGGACGTCAAACAACTCATGTAGCTTGCCTCTCTTCCAACCATTTTTCACTTTTACTGGTGCATTTCTATTTTCACTCCTATTCACTTTATACTGCTGTCAACTAAGCTATATAAGCCAGCTGCCCGCTTGTAACGGCATGTATCATTCTGTCGAATAACTCTACCAACACTTTACACAAATACATTAGATACTACTCCCTCCGTCCCATAATGTAAGACGCTTTTTGATACTAGCGTAGTGTCAAAAAACGTCTTACATTATGGGACGGAGGGAGTAGTTGATTCCCATACCAAATGTGTGCCCCTTTAAGAACCCTAGCTCCAAATATGATCCTGATCTATATATGGAGCATGACAATCCAGGTTGCGGAGCTTCTTGGGAAGGCGGGGAACGGGTATATTCGACTGATGGACCTGACGAGATGGCGACCATGGTGTTCTGGTGCTTTGGTGTTTCTTGTGCAGATGAAGAGCTAGAACTGAGAGGGGCCAGAAGAGGACACAAATAGAGGTGTGGGATCCTACAAGTGTGCTTGGCGAGCTAGGGACGTGCACATAGGGCGACGTGAGGAGATGGCGCTCGGGATGGCACTGCACGGCTTGGTCGGCGCGGAAAATGAGGAAGAAGGTGGGTGGCTTCTGCATTGAATAGTAGGCTCATTTCTTTTTAGCGAATTATGGAGAATTTTGGTTGGGAAAATCTTATGCCAACAAAACTCACATTGCCTCTCTAAAATCTTAAGAGGATTTTGTAGAATCCTAGTGCAATCCAAAATCAGTTGGATTTTCCCAAACTTAGGATTTTGGCTAGCAAAAGAAGACGTTTGGATAGAGTGCCCATATTGTAGCAGGTTATTATGACAAAACTGGCACCAAGACACCCACGACTAGTACATAGGGAAATGAGTGCATCTAGATTTCATGCCCCATCTGTTTGCATCTCTCAACCTCGAGTAGGGTCAACGCTATGGTTCCAGCACCGCCAGCGGACCCAACTTGTCGTCTCAGACCATGGAGGTAGTGTCCTAGTCCTCACTGTCGCCGGTCTTGACTCCCAGCATAGCCCATCTTCCCCCATCGCCCCTATGCCCCTCTACCATAGGTACTACCGACACACCCCTCTGCTACAACTGCAGATGGTCCCGCCATGTCATCCCGAAGCTACATCTCGACGGTTGCCACTCCTTCACTTTGCGACAACACTACAACCACAATAAGCCTCTCTCTCCCCCAACTCTCTGTTCTTCCTTTTTTAACTAATTTGGATATATGGACAAATTTGTTGCACAGATGAATGAATCGATGTCTCAATTTGATAGATGGATGAATTGATTGTTTCTTAGATGCATGGATGGTGCTAGATTTATTTTTGTTATTGTCAATGCTACTATATATTGGTGTTATTTCTAGATGATTGTATCGTCTATTGGTACTACTCTATGAAGATGTTGTTACATTGATTAATTCTTTCGTGCAATGCTAATGCGAGAATGGTGAATGGTAATGGTAATGGTAGATGGAGAAAGCCAAAGAACCCAAAGAAAATTGGGATAGTGGTACTTATACAATTTTTATGAACGTGTGTGTAGAGGATTCACGATCAAGTCACTGCTCCGGCGGCACTTTCCTAGACATAGGACAAGCTAATTTGCATAAAAATTTGAATGAGCAATCTAGAAGAAACTATTTGTCCGTGAAAACAAAAAGTAAGTGGGGTGTATGTACAAGCGAGTACAACACATGGAATACATTGATTTAGCAAGAATATGGTGTAGGAAGAGATTAGCATACGAGTACCATTGCTGCTATAAATGAGTGGTTGGCATTGGAGATAAAGGTATTGTTGTTGTCACATCATTTCTTAAATAGTGGGTGATGTTGCTTCAATTTTGACATTAACCTTTGGTGCTATATGATGGAAGGCACATCCACAAGATGCCAAGTCTCAGTATGCTCCAATGGTGGAGAAGGATAAAATGGCAGAGGGTGTTGATACTTGTTGTGTCACAAATGAGCATGCGAGAGTGCCAACTCCCTCATATCAAGGTGATCCCTCTCGAATCACTTTGGAGGAGGACTTAGGGTGTGAAAAAGTCAGGAAGGTCAAGTTACCCCTCTTCATAATCGAGTAGAGAGTCGGACGAAGAGGGCATGTCCTTATTCTCCAGGTCCAAAGATGAATGAAAAGTGAGCAAGTGAGAATGCTAAAAATGAGGCTTTTGTGCATATGGTGGGCACCTTTGGTGCAAGAGATAAGAGGAATGCAGAGGAGAGGGCAAGGGAGAATAGGGATGCAGACGAGAGGGAAAGGAATAAGATGGACATAGAGGAGAGTGTGGATCTAACAAGATAATATATTCAAGACATGATGGCCATGGTGGAAGCATATGGTGCCAAACCAGGAAGTGATGTGCATTTATATGCTAGAAATATTTTCATGGAAGATAACTATCATGATGTTTGATCCTCTTTCACAGCTCATGAACCTCGTGTGAGGCTTTTATGGATAAATAATATGTGGGAGCTCAACAATATCTAGAATATCTATTTGTTAAAAACTTTCAACCAAACTATTTGCTTTCGGCCATTTTATCTAGAATATCTCAAGATGCCAAGTCTCAGTATACTATTATGAACTATGTTATTTGCTTTGAACATGTACTGTTTTGAACTATCTTATTTGCTTTTAACATGTACTAATTTGAACTATGTTATGTTCTTGAAGTATTTTCTATGAATATGTTGTGTCTTCTTATTATCTTATGTACTATGTTGTTGTGGCATATGGATATTTCCAAAAAGAAACAAGAAGAAATGGAATTTGAGGTGGCCATGGTAGCATTTTCTATGGATGTGGCATCATCAAGTACGAGATTGTTCATATGCACCAAGAAAGTTACATCTTGTTATATGTATAAAATAGGTAGAAGAGAAGTAGCAAGATGCAAAAGATTTCTGTGCTATGTTCATAATGTGGAGGTCAGTGCTTCACACACTTCACAATCTTTTAGTTGAGAAGTATGGCCTTAAGTCAACTTTCAACATATTATCTAAAGAAGTATTGGCACAATTTTTGTGGACTGTGGATACATGTGACACCACCGATAATTTCACAGATCAGTTCGCACATAGTACTCATGTCATTAAAAAATCCATGAGATTTTGGAGTGTGTAGACCGCATGGCTGGTGATTACATTAGACCAATTAACCCAACTTTATTTGAACTTATGGGGGCACAGGACAATAGTACTGACACCTCTGGTTGTTCATCTAACAATGATCCCATGATTGGTGTGCTACTGGGTACAATGAACTGATAACAGTAGCATACATCCATTACAACCTGAATAAGTCTTGCATAGGGGTGACCAACAAGGGTCTAGTCTTAGATAAGGAAGCCATAAAGGCAACTACTTAAAAACAGTGCAGCGGAAACAACGACGGTAACTTGAACCCATGTAGCAAGCCATAACCAACATGCAAGCTGATTGGGGAAACGGTGAAGTTTGCAACGGCCTCATCGAAGAACTCGTCTTCATAACTAGTGTATTCCATTCCTCCCCAAGTTGATAGCGAGGAACAAGCCAGGTGCTTACATTTGAATGCACTCGCAAGCAACCCAAGGAATGTAATAACAGAATATTCATGCAAGGCTCGGCACAAAGGAAAGGCTACTAGACTAGGTTGTTGCAATTGCGTAAAGCTAGTTTTCAAATGCACATAACTTACTTCCAAACAACTATGAGGCCCCATGTTCCAAAGAACCACGGTCCCTCCGATTACAGATATCAATATAAACAGATTAAGTTTAGCACCAACTTAATCATCTCGTAAATGATACAAGGTACCCATTTCCCTTCATCCTCCTCATCATCTTTCTCATATCATAACCATTATCATTCTCATCCAACTCATGGACTTGGTTTAAGTGTAGTCATCCCAGTTCCCCTTGATCACAGATATTGACTATTCAAATATTTTTACACTCTGCAGAGGTTTGACACTTTACCCACAACATCCGATGTACTATCCATGTCAACCATGCCCCACTATACCTCAAGTATCCGAGTATAGTACTCGATCTTGACCATCCCCAAGACTTTCCCAACATAGAGACACAACCGATGACCACCGGACCCTCACGTGACCATGAGGGGCGGCAACCTAGTGACCACCTGGCCCTCATGTCACCACGAAGGGGACCACCCACATGAGGATCTACGCCAGTGTCAAATCATGGTTCAAGTCAAGCCCCATCACCGAGATATTGTGGTTGCGTTGTAGGTTGGGTTGACGGTCACGAACTTATTTCAATCCTTCCAGGAACCTTCATCACATATTCTCCCATTAACCAAGTCACCTATTAGGGTACTCACAAATTTCCCAAAAGATTCCTTTTGTATCCAAACTACAACTTATACCCTCTTAACATGACTAAGAAACTACCATAGCAATAAGCTATGCCCATTTTGTTTCCTGGGTTATCAAGGCTAGGGTATTAATGACATATAGGGTATAACCTATGTCATGCAAATGGGATAATCTCTACTAGCAATGCATACTAATGGTTTTCAATGAACGGAAATATACTACTTCCTGAGAAAAAAAACTTGGGTAAATCAACATGGTCAAAAAGTTGTTTGCGTGGCTCACCAAAGTCTTCAAATGCTTCTATCCTTCTCCAAGTCCTTCATCTACGTCGAAATGAAACAACATAACCAACACACCAAGGCAGGAAAAATAAAAATGATCTAAAAATTAGGAGCTACACTTTTCTCGTACTTCTTTGGCTATAGGAAAAATAAACAAAGTCAATATATTGTTTACAAAGCTGCTAGGATTTCTGAATATTTCCATCAAGTGGAAACAAGGGATTAATGGACTTGCAAGAAGTTCACAGATGGCCTTTTTGGAAAAATGAGTGGAGGCACTCATTAAGTAAGGCATGATATTGTGAACATTAGAAATTGGTTTCCCTATAATTGGATCGCAAACGAATATTATATGATTTTTCAAAGTTGAAATATATGAAGAAATGGCCTAGTTCATATAACAAACAAAATCAAGGAACAGGGAAAATGTTCACTAGGATGGATAAATAGAGAATGATTTGAGGAACTCATGGAAATTTGAGTCAACTCATTTAGAGTTCAAATGATTGAGCTAGGAGTTTTCAAATTTGACCTATATATGAAATAAATTAGGTTTGCTATATAACAATACAGAAAAGTCACATGGAAATTCCATGCATGCCACCTAATTGAATGGATCCTAGTTTTAGGACCATGCATGATTTTGAATCATCAAATTAGGACTCCATTTAAATTTTATAAATTTAAACGAAGCCTCTGGATAAAGAACAGGGGTCAACTTGATGGGTTGGATCTAGCGGGGCAGAGGTGCACACTAGGCGCACTTTAACAGCAAAGCGCACTCAGCCTATCCCAACTTCTTTTCCGCGCGTCCGAAGGCGATGACATCAGAGGCATACTCCATAATTTATGCCTCATTCTGGCAAAGGCGGCTTCTCGCAGAAGCTGTCTCCACTTAAAACTAGAAGGCCCATGCGTCAGCAGGTCAGGCTCCCATCTGAGTCGTTGACAGGGGTGCCTGCTGGATGACGGGGCAGTTGTGGGCAACCTCTTGCCGGGGAGAAAGGGGAGGCGGGGTTGAGCTTGTCCAGACGGTTGAGGGCACCGATGTCGATGCCAGGCATATTGGAGAGCTCGGAAAGGAGATTTCTGACACCCTGGCTGGGTCTTGGGCTTTGGGGAGGATGAGGCCGAACATGGCGGCTATCATGGCGGGAGATGGAGACGACGATGGTGGGCACTAAAGTTGCCTCTGCGGGGAGGAAGAATTGGGGGCGGTGGAGCTTCCTAGTGGTCGTGGAGTTACAAAGAAACGCTCCATTGAAGCAGAGAAGCGGAGGGGGGGCTCGGATTTGACCGAGGCAATGACGTCTTTGGGGGTGGAATTCAAGCTCTAAAGCTTGAATGGAAGGTTATGGAGGCTCCTGGGGTGCAGTGGGGATGTTTGGGATGGCTATATTGACAGGGGCTCACCCTAGAGCAAGCTTCGGCCTTGTTGGTCATAACTGCGCTTTAGTGCGCTCATGAGCTCTTGGCCAACTGTTTATGGATGTGAGGCTAACGAGCGGGGCAGGATGTCTAGGGGATTTGTGTGAGTTCCACGAAGTGTTTTATGGCCAAGACAGAAGGAGGCGGTGACAATTGAGCTCTGTGGGTACACACGGCTAGAGCTCTAAGCATTGGCCATGGGCATCCATCATGCACAAGAGCATGCAGTGGTGGTTTTGGCCATTCCAATGGTCGAGGAGATCACAGAAAGGTGTTGTTGATATGAACTTTTGGGATAGGTCGACTGAAGCAATGAAGGGCTTGAGCCGTGCCAATTAGTGCACTGTTCTTGATATCCTTGCTAGTACAACAACTCTGAGGGAAAGGTAGAGTGTACAGGGGCTTGCCATGGTTTTGTAACTGATGGGGGTCGACATGGGAACAGTGGTGGAGCGTCTTGGGGAAAATTAGGGGCCTTGCCCCCCCCCCCCCCCCCTTCATGGAAGAAATTCTGCCAAATAAGTATATCCTTCAGCTAATCGCTGTACTAATCCTTCGACTTGTCTGATCATCCTAGCCTTTTCTATGTCATATTCAGTCATTTGGCCCTTCTAATATTTGGTTCACGCTCCGCCACTGCCTGGGAAGTGCTAGGTCGTATGGAATTGGATGAGAATCACAGAAAGAAAAAAATTACACATTGTGTAGAAGGTTAGGCAGGGGTGTCTGGAAATTTCCTTGGTCAACTTGACTGCTATTTCTTGCACTAGATGTTGATCATTGGAAGGCTAAGATGTGGTAAAATTTGGGGTAATTTTGAGAAATTTTGTTTTGAAATTTTTTCGGAACAAGGTTCTCTATGAAGTGGAAAAATGGATGGTCTTCATACGAAATGAATGATCTGGTTGCTCAAACTTTGCATGATGGATACTTGACAACATTTGCAACTCGAGGAAATTTATGGGAATATTTGGAGAAAAATTCATGTGTAGACCCTAGAAATTGGTAGAATGGAATTATTGTAGATCTACAAAGATTTTAGTCATGACCATAGGTTGAAACTCTTATATATGGTAACTATATGTCCCCTGAGTCTCTGGATTAGGAAATACCTTTGTAAACAAATTGTTCCAATTAAATCAATGACTTGTAGTTTAAGCCATGACTCAAGGGACTTTGAAAATCTAAATTTATAAAATAGCTTGTGACCAAAATATTTTGCAAAATAGTTATTTTTATGACATATAGCCATGCCATGATGAGTGGTAGAAATTTAGAACTCGGTACTAGAGTAGAATGGTAGTACATTAATATTATTCATTCTATTAAAACTTCAAAACCATTCTGGTTGTATTTAGCACTTTATGATATTAATAAATCACTTCCGTACTCATATTCAACAAGATACCATTTGAATTCGTCAAACATTTTTTGTCCAAGGATATTTCAGACATTTCATCACGCAACTCAATCCAAAATCTCAGAAAAGAAGTCGACGACAAATTATGCGGGAACAAGATTCTGGGAGATTTTTCCACACAGATTGCCGAGCAAAAAGAACGGGGCCTTTAGGGACGTTGTCCCTATTTGCTAAAGACATAAAAAAGAGAAAGCACCCGCTAATTATACGGCTATGGGGTTTTGTGGCTGCCTTAGGGATCGTTTTAAGTGGACTCTAGGTTAGAGGAGAGAGAGAAAATGGGGCTGGTCCAATTTGACATGTTTTACCGCAAAACTGTTTAATCATTTTACTCACTAATACACCTCAGATATTTAAACATTCTAGTAGAAAACGGACTCTGAATCAGACGGAACTCGAAGTTCGGTCTCGATACAATATAACTAGATCACGTGCCAACTTACGACTCCATTCAAAAAAGAAAAATTAAACGTGGTCTCTTGGCCATTTCTAAGTGTGTGGTAGTCTCAGAGAAACGGCAAAAAGGGAAAAAGATACATATTCACCATCCGCGAAAATGGAGAAATAAACTAATGCCACTAGTTTAATAAAAGCACGAGAAAACTCGGTACCAAGACAATGTACGCCGATGCAATGCTGGTGATGTCATGATGTTGTACAAATAGTAATAATAATAATAATAATAATAATAATAATAATAAGTATATAATAATTAGGATTATGTTGGGTTGTTACTGTCTCTATCATCGTTAGGTCCCACCTATTAGTGAACCCACATGTCATGTTTGATGTCTATAAACTATAACTAGGTTTAGGGTCTTCAAACCAAACACATATGTGGAGGTTAAATGGGATGCAGTCAGTACAACCCATTTTCCATATCCTATTCTTTTTTATATAATTGTAAAAAAAATGGAAATTACAAACATAGTAGAAAATAAGTTAATACCTTTGTGTGTTAGAAATAATATACACACACTTAAAATAATTTACTTAAAAAATATATGTATTCTAAAAAATGTTCACATATTATTTTAAAACATTAAAAATGATATTTTTAAAATTTAATAATATTTGAGTAGTTTTAGAAAACGAAGAGATAATTCATAAAATTATTAGTATTATTAAAAATTATATATTTGAAAGAACGTTAACATAATTTAAAGAATGTTCATATTTTTACAACAATATTCATGTAGTTTATAAGAAAAATATTATGTTGTTTTAAAAAGTGTTCACATGTTTTAATAAAGTTTGTATGTTTGTCAAAAAATATTTATGTATATTTACAAAAATATAAGTAAATAAATATGTATGAAAAAATGAATACGAGCCTTGCGAGCGCCCACACTGCAGATCCTCAAATGAATACTCTTAAATATGATTTCAAATTTATAAGCATGGAAAATCAAATATTTTTATGGCAAATTATATTGTTGCGAGGAAGACAATTTTTCTTTAGCACGCAAGGAAAATCCTGGCAAAAAATTGAACATAACAAGGATTTGTGTTGCTTGCTGAGAAACTTGTCATGTTGGCGATAACATAATTTACCGTGCTAAAAGATCAGAGTGTAATATGGGTCGCCAGGTCCAAACACATCTATCAAAGTCGTTGTCTACGAGCATACGGGCGCCTCTAAGTCTCGCGTTAAGAGAGACAGGGGAAATCTCTCGCGTCGGAGGAGCCTCAGATGTGCCGGCCCATCCCCGCGGGAGCCAACTCCTTGTTTTTCTTGTTTTCTGTTCTTCTTTTTGCTTCTTTTTGTAATATCTTATACATTAAAAACATTTTACATAGATAATTTGTTCAACCTTTTTCAAATGCCTTTTTGAAGAATGTTTTTAATACAAAAAGTTACATTTATATTGAATCACGACGTAAAATTTCATATAAGAAAACAAAAATATAAGTCAGAAGACCAAAAAATTGAATTTATCATATATTTTCCACTATTTTTGTATGATTATAATTTTAACCTGACATAAGATGTTTTTTACACTAATTATAAATTTTCTTACGGTCTCTTTTTACGTATTAAATGAGACAAAAATTACGGAACATAAAATTACGGTGCATTGATGGTAAAATTGAGGGGGGTGAAGAATACCTATTCCTCACTCAGGGTGACGAATCGCGCGACCCTATATATATATATATATATATATATATATATATATATATATATATATATCTGTGTGTGTGTGTGTATTGAATTAGTATTTAAAATGATGAACAAGTATTTGTTAATAAGTACTAAAAATGTTAAATGAGTATTTGAAAATGTTGAACACGTACTAAAAATGTTGAAAAAGTTTTTTAAAAATAGTGAATAAGTATTTTAAAATTCTTAATAAGTATTAAAATGTTTTTTGAAAAATATTGAATAAGCGTTCGGACAATATTGAACGAGTATAGAAAAATGTTGATCACTTACTTTATTTTTTGACATATACAAATACGTAGAGTGAAAATGAAAACAAATATAATAAAAAACAAAAACAAAAAATTGAGAACAAACAGAACAAACAAAAATGGAGAAGAAAAACAAAAAGCAAAATAAAGTAAAAACATGAAAAACATAAAAAAACAAAAGGGAGAAAGAAAAAACAAGAGAAACATCCGGGAAGAAAGAAGAAAAAACTGCTCACTTCGCCTAAATTACAAACCGCCTTACTATTGTCTAGAATCCCGACAGTACCCCGTGGCTAGCGTAGTTGAACTCTATCGAGGAGACCACGGTTCGCTCCCCCCCCCCCCCCCGGCGCTCTTTTTGTCTATTTTTTTATGAAGTGGGCCGACCTATTACTGCTCAAGCTCGCAGCGAGAGTTTCCTACGGGCTCGCTTAAGATGATAAATAGTCGCCGCACCCGTATTGGTCTAGCTAGAAGACAAAACACATACTCGCTGGAGTACTGATATTCAGTAAAATGGAGAATTGAATGACAGATGCGCACATATGGTAAAGGGGAGTTGTATATCTTAGGGGTAAATGCAGATGGAATCCCAAGCCCTCCTGCGTGTCCCCGCTCTAGGGACCACATCCATCCTCCTGCCCCCCCTCTCCCCGCGCGCGCTCCGGTGGCCGCAGACATCAATTCCCCAGTTCCCGTTGTCGGCCCGCCCCCGTCCTGCCGCCCTCCCGGCTTCCCCATGCCCCTGCCACCACGGCCCCAGGTCTGGGATCGAGACCTATCATCGCCGCGTATCGCCAGATGTGGCTCTCTATCGTCCTTGAGTCGCCTACACTATAGATCCGGAGCCCAGCCAGCCATCATGTAAGCTTTGAAGAGTGCCCGGGTCGCCCGGGGCCTGCTAGGGATGGCGTGCCCCCCGTCGCTCGCATTGAAGCCGGGGCGCCCCGCTGTGTCCAGCAAGGCGGCATCTCAGATCGAGTGCCGCCGTGGTAGGTCGTGCGCCCGCCATACTAGTGGCGCATTCATGGCGAGGGCAGCTGTCAAGTACCGCCGCGCTGCGCGGCGTCCTTGTTTGGCTACAGGAGTTCAGGCTGTCATTCAACTCGTAGCAGGGGATTCCAGGCCCATTCATCTTCGAGTAGGCACGCATTGAAGCCGCATCAGGGCAAGTGCTTTCGCTGCAGGGAGAGAAGCCATAAAGCCATCGAGTGCCATGCCCTGGTGATTTGAAATTCATGCAATAGGAAAGGCCACAAGGCGTGGGAGTGCGACAATCGCTGTCAAGCCGCTGCCCCAGCTCATCTTAGCGCCCCCAGGCCATCGTCTCCTCCACTCCCAAGCCTGCCATGATGTCTGTTGCCGATGTTGCGCCTCGGTGATTCATCCATGTGCCCCGCAGAGGGGTTTGTCACCATCAACTTGACACCGGCCATGGACGTGCAGGAAGCGGGTCTCTGCAACCTCGCCGCCCTTGTCTGGCTCAGCGACAACCACCCTCGCATCAATGTCGCAAACATGAAGCATGTCATTCACGAGCACACCAAGGTGGATGAGGAGTTGTTCAAGGTGGTGCCACATCATCCCGAAGACTTCTTCATCTGCTTCGACTTCCCCCACCACCGGGAGCTGCTCACCGCAGTGTTGGGTTGGTTCAGGCGCGATGACCTGGACGTCCATGCAGTAGCGTGGAGGCCTCTCATCCGGGAAGATGCGGCCTCCCTTCCCCACCACGTCCACCTCTGCGTCGAGGAAGTGCCGCTGCACGCATGGAACGAGGAGGTCGTCGACAAGATCATTAGCAAGGCCTCCATTGTCCATTACTTTGACATCGCCACTGTGCAAAAGGAGGGTACTGCCACACTCAACATGTGGGTTTGGTTCTCCAACCCGTCAGACACCCCCAAAGTCATGTGGGTCATCATCGTCAAAGAGGTCCCCGTCTCGGCGATGTCGTCCAACGACCGCCGTGGGCTCTCCTACCGCATGATCATCTACCCAGACATGCAAGAAGAATTCACGCCCCGCGAAGACGGTCGGGTGCCACCGCAGCCACGCTACTCCGAGAAGTTCGATGGGCCTTCGGCTTCGTTGACAAGGAGGCAGCGCAACGGGAAAGCAAGGAGCTCCGAAAATTGAGCAACGGGCGACGCGACGATGAAGACAGGGACCATCGTTGAGACGATGATGGTCGTGGCTGCCGTGGTGACAATCCTGACTCCCAACTATTTGGAACCGCCTATGATGCATCTAGTGTGGGAATATATTTAAATCTATGAGTTGTTTTCGTTGACAGAAAAGTCATGTCACTCAAAATATATTTCTCTATCAATTTAAACACTTGAGCTCTGGCATCTTTATAAATCCCTACTTTCCTCTGCGAAGGGCCTATGTATTTACTTTATGCAATTTTTATTTTTCAATTTGAGTCTTCGTCTTTTCTTATAAAGCACCAACTAGGGGGCACTATGATCGTACTTGAGCATTAGGTGTAGCTAATATTTGAGTGTGTATTATGAATGGACCAATGATTGAGCATGATTGGCTACGGATAGCTTGCTTTAGCGTTGATATTTTTTAAGTCATAGTTGTTTGTTGATATGTTTGAGTATTAAAGTTTTCATGTCAATACTAGACTATTGCTTTGAACCATATGAAAAGTCCAAATGTCCATGCTATAAAGAAAAAAATATGTGATGAACATGACAGGCAACATTCCACATCAAAAATTATGTTTTATCATTTACCTACTCGAGGATAAGTAGGAATTAACCTTGTGGATGCTAATACGTCTCCAACGTATCTATGATTTTTGCTTGTTCCATGTTGTTATATTATCAGTCTTGGATGTTTTACAATCATTTTATAGCAACTTTATATCATTTTTTCGGACTAACAGTTGTTGTTTTTTCTTGTTTTTTACTTCACAGAAAATCAGTACCAAACTGAGCCCACAAGCTATGAGGATTTTTGTAGATTTTTTTGGACCAGAAGGAAGCAAAAGAGAGGGGCCAAGATGGCCACCCTCCACCAGGGTGTGCCAAAGGCCCCTGGTACGGCCTGGTAGAGGGTGGGCACCTTGGGCACCCCCTCAACCGACTATCGAGCCTATAAATTCCCAGAAAATCCAAAAAACCTAGGGGAGTCGACAAAACACAATTCCAGCCGCCACGAATTCCAGAAGTTCGAGATCCAATCTTACCATCACGGAGGGGTTCATCTTTTGCATAGGTGCCTCTTCGAAGATGCGTGAGTAGTTCACCATAGACCTATCGGTCCGTAAGCATTAGCTAGATGGCTTCCTCTCTCTCTCTCTATATATATATATATGTGTGTGTGTGTGTGTGTGTGTGTTTTTCTCAATACAATGGTCTCTTGGAGATCTATTTGATGTAATGACTTTTGTGGTGTGTTTGTTGGGATCCGATGAATTTTGAGTTCATGATCAGTTTCTATCCATGAATATGATTTGAGTCTTTTTTGATCTCTTATTTGCATGATTACTTGTAGCCTCGTATTTCTTTTTCGAATCTTTGGTTTAGTTAGGCCAACTAGATCGATTTTCTTGCCATGGGAAGAGGTGCTCTGTGATGGTTTCGATCTTGCAGTGTTCTTTCCTAGTGTCAGAAACATCAGCAAGACACACATGTATCGTTGTCATTAAGGATAACAAGATGGCGTCTATTCCTACATGAATAAATCTTGTCTACATCATGTCATCGTTCTTATTGCATTATTTTGTTTTCTCATGCACTTAATACACTAGATGCATGTTGGTTAGCGGTTGATGTGTGGAGTAACAGAAGTAGATGCATAATCGTTTTGGTCTACTTAGCTTGCACGTGATGCCTACATAATGATCATTGCCTGGATATCGTCATGATTATTTGATCTTCTATCAATTGCCCACCAGTAATTTGTTCATCCACCTTGTGCTATACTCATGAGAGAAGCCGCTAGTGAAACCCACGACCCTCGGGTCTACTTTTCCAACATATTGCTTTCCGATCTACTATTTGCAACTTTTATTTTCAGATCTATTAATCCAAAAAAACAAAAAATACCTTGCTGCACTTTTTGTTTACTTATTTTACTTTGTGTTCTTGCGAGATCTATTTGCCAAAACTATCATTACCTAATATATCTTATTACCGTAGAGAGCGTGACAACCTTTATTTCGCGTCGGGTTACAAGTATTTGTTGTTTGTGTGCAGGTGTTGTTTACGTGGGTGCATGATCTTCCTCTACGGATTGATACCTTGGTTTCATAACTGAGGAAAATACTTACCGTCGTTGTGTTGTCTCATCCCTTCCTATTTGGGGAACTACTGATGCAGTCTCAAGCCACGTCAGGGCACAAGAGCCGCCAGCGAGGGGGCAATGTCGAAGATTGCTTTACCTTCGAGCCATGGATCCTCCCTAAAGCGGCAAGAGGCGCCATCACTCGGAAGAACTGATGAACCTCGGGTTGTGGGTGAGCTGGGGATGAGCCCAAGGAGGAGAGGGGTCGGTGGCTTGGAGCCAAAGCTACCTGGTGTGAAGGGAGGTGCCAGTGCGGTGCATATTGCGTACTCCTAGTCCGCCTAGCTCTAGGGTGCGGCACAACCACGCCCAGCTAACCAGGAAAGAGCCCACACGTGCATCCTTGCATGTGTGCTAGAGGAAGTCATGTAGAATTATGTTCGCCTTCTTGATGATGGCATGGCGCTCAAGACATGTAGAACCAGAGCCAAGCGCTCCCCATGGTTGAGAAGGGTGGCCTTCCAAGAGGCAAGCTTGTGTGTGAGCTTCTCAATGAGCAGCATCAAGTGAGAGGTCGACACCTTCAGATGGAAAGGGGAAGGCCGAGGTACTGGATCGGGAATGCCCTGAGCGGGAACACAAGCGTCATGCCAATGGTGCTACAGAGGATTTTCGGGCATTGGATCGGCGCTCCGAGACATTTAGCAAAGTTGGTGCACATGCCAGAGGTCGACCCGAAGAGGTCCAACAGGGTGCTGATCGTAGAAAGCTCATGGGCCTTGGGGTGGCAGAAAATGACTACGTCATCCGCAAAGAGGGATACGCTGTGAGCGACATGCCTGGGTGTCAGACTCTTGATGATACCGGACTAGATGGTAAACTAGAGCAGGGAGTTGATTGTGTCGATGAAAAGCACGAAGAGCATTGGGGAGACGGGGTCTCCCTAGCGGAGGTACCCGTGGGGGATGGGGGCGGCATCCAAATCATCAGAATGCGTGTGGATGCCGTCAAGATCAAAATGAACAGCCTATCGCCCCAGTGCGGTCCAAACCCTAAGTGGTGCAAGACCTGGAGTAAGAACGGCCACGAGACCGAGTCAAAAGCCCGAACAATGTCCAGCTTGAGAAGAAGCCGAGGGAGCTTCAGCTGGTGTAACTGCCTCACCGTCTACTGGACGATGAGGAAATCGTCATGGGTGCTCCTCTCAGAAATGAAGGCGCTCTGGTTAGTGGAGACCATCTCGCCAAGACGCGGTGCCAGCCGGAGCGAGAGGACCTTGGTGACGAGGTGGATGAGGCTAATCAGGCAGTAATCGAAGAGAGAGGAAGCGTCTGGTTGCTTGGGAAGCAAAGTGATGAATGCCTCATTGAGACTCTAGGATGCGCAGCTATTGAGGGAGAATAGCTTGGCGAATACATCGCACAAGTTATCCTTGACAATGGGCCAGCAGGATCGTAAGCACTCGGCCATGAATTCGTCCAGGCCAGGAGCCTTGCCGGGCGGGAGCCTCTTGATGGTATCCCAAATTTCCTCTTGGTTGGATGGTTGCTTGAGGTCCAAGAGATCAAAGGACATGTGTCGTAGAGTGGCATGGTCAAGGGTCGTGTGGCACGCCTTTGGTGTGCCCAACACGAAAGAGAAGTGCGAGAAAGCGGTACGTGCCAAATCTACCTCGCCAAAGATCTTCACGCCATCCACGAGCAGGTCGAGGATGTGGTTCTTGCTGGATCAGCGCGAGGCATGGACCTTGGAGATGGCGGAGGCAGCCTCTCCTGCACGGAGCCAGCGGAGGCGACCATGCTGACGTGCGATGGTGCGCTGGAGCGACACCAGCCCGAGGTATTTGCACTTGAGCTGATGTCGTAGCCACGCCTCCACTTGGGCAAGACGTCAGGAGTCCTGGGCCATGGCGAGGTGTGCAATGAGATACCGGGCAACACTTAGATGGGTAGAGAGGTTGAGGACGACGCGAGAGTTCAGTGGCCTTAAGGCGCGCAAAAACGCGCCAGAAGGGGTCCAGATCCAGCGGCACCGAGTTCTAGGCGCTCTAGACGGTCTGGCGGAAGCCGTCAAGGGTAGGCCAGTAGCATTGGAAGTGGAAGCGCCCACTAACCTCAGACCTGCCAACATAGTTGAGAGAAGAGGACAATGATCTGAAGCTGCAGAGGAGAGGCAACAAAGGAGAAAATGGGAGTGAGCCAACTCCCATGCCGGGGTGCATATCACGTGATCATTGCGCACGAGAGTGGGGTTATCTTTATCATTTAACAAAGTATAGCGGCGTCCGTGGACATAAATGTCATGAGGCACGTGGTCAGAGATGAAGCGGCGATACCGATTCATCATGCGCCTATTCAGATGATCATTATTCTTTTCGCTTGCGGAGGTGATCATATTAAAATCTCCACTGAGAAGCCAAGGCCCCGTGATGGAGGCACGAAGGTCCTGTAACTCAGCAAGGAAGGCGGCCTTGGCGTCATCCCCTTAGGGGCCATAGACCCCAGTAATCCAGCAATGCTCGCCAACCGTGGTGCTAATCATAGTGGCCGAAACGTGGTAGGCTCCTATCATCGGGTTAGATAGGGAGATCATGACGCTATTTCAGGCCAGAATGATGCCATCGCGAGTCCCATCCACTGGGAGCCAAAAGAACGTATCAAAGGATGCCCCAAGTGTTTCATGAACTAGCACCGGCGAGACCAAAGAGAGCTTAGATTCATGGAGGCAAACGATACAAGGCGAGATCGATGCAATTACAGAATGTACGACTGCACAGTTGGCGCCACTATTCAGGCCGCACATGTTCTAGAAAATGATCGTAAGGTTATCATGCATGGGAGAAGGGATGAGGGTGCACGAGGCAGGTATACATGCTACAATCATGCCACGATGAGGCATCACATGGGGGGAGCTAGGCCGGTGAGGAAGGCTTGCAACCCCTTCCACCCGTAGAAATCTACGAAGGCACACGCAACGTCTATGGCGAGGGGATGCTTCAAGAGCTTGTTGTATCGGTCCATGATCTCATCTGAGAGAGGCTCATCATCCTTGAGCAGGCCTAAGCGCAGGAGAAGGACACACTTGGCTTTGGCCTCGGAATCTAAACCTTGGTCGGCCTTAGCAATCCAAAAGCTCTAACGGGGGGTGAAGGTTGGGCAAAGCGCCGCCTTGCCCTGCGCATGCCAGACTTGGCCAGGATAGGAGTCATCGTGGCGCTGATGGAGCCCGGGAAGCCCAACAGAGGGGCAGGGGTGTCGGCAGGAGTGGCATGCAGGGTCATGTCCTAGGAGGGGAGACATGGCGTAACTAGGTCCGCGAAATAGTGGGGCGAGGTATCCTGGCCATGCAACACCGAAGCGGGGTCCACGCCGGCCCCGATAGGAGGGTCCACATTGGGATCCGAGGCCAAGTCCTGGGTGACCACCAACAGCCTGGAGCTAGTTTGCAAACAAGAGTCCATGGCGGGGGCCGAAGCAGGGTCCCGCATGGGCGACCGGATCATCTCGGTCATGGCGATGCCAATCAAGGGAGGCGATTATTGGGAGACGTAGTAGTAAATCAAAAAATTTCCTACGTTCACCAAGATCTATCTATGGAGAAACCAGCAACGAGAGGGGAGAGATTGCATCTTCATACCTTTGAAGATCGCTAAGCGGAAGCGTTACAAGAACGCGGTTGATGGAGTCGTACTCGCAGCGATTCAGATCGCGGTAGATCCGATCAAGTGCCGAACGGACGGCACCTCCGCGTTCAACACACGTGCAGCCCGGTGACGTCTCCAACACCTTGATCCAGCAAGGAGGAAGGAGAGGTTGGGGAAAGGCTCCAACAGCAGCACGACGGCGTGGTGGTGGTGGAGTAGCAAGGTAATCCGACAGGGCTTCGCCTAAGCGCTGCGGAGGAGGAAGAAGAGAGGTAGGGCTTCGCCGTGAGAGAGAGAGATCAAATCCTGTCTCAAAACATCCAAAACCTCAAGTATATATAGGAGGAGGGACGTGGAGGGCTGGCTTGGCCTCTACTCCAAAGAGGAGATGGCCGGCCGACTTAAAGGGAGAGTCCACCTCCCACAAGGGAGGTGGATCTCCTCCTTTTAAATCCTTTTTGCCTTATCTCCTTATCTCCAGCCACATGGGCCTTTAGCAAAAGTCTTGCCCAGCCAAATAAGGGCTGGCACACTTTATCTAACAGCCCATGTGGTCCTTTGGTCGTCACACCCCTCCCGGGGGTCCTCCGGCACCCTCCCGGCACTCCCGGTACACTACCGATGAGCCCGAAAACTTTCCGGTGACCAAAACTGGACTTCCTATATATCAATCTTTACCTCCGGACCATTCCGGAGCTCCTCGTGACGTCCGGGATCTCATCCGGGACTCCGAACAACCTTCGGTAATCACGTATACCTTTTCCCTATAACCCTAGCGTCATCGAACCTTAAGTGTGTAGACCCTACGGGTTCGGGAGACACGTAGACATGACCGAGACACCTCTCCGGTCAATAACCAACAGCGGGATCTGGATACCCATGTTGGCTCCCACGTACTCCACGATGATCTCATCGGATGAACCACGATGTCAAGGATTCAATCAATCCCGTATACAATTCCCTTTGTCTATCGGTATGATACTTGCCCGAGATTCGATCGTCGGTATCCCCATACCTTGTTCAATCTCGTTACTGGCAAGTCTCTTTACTCGTTCCGCAATACATCATCCCGTGACTAACTCCTTAGTCACATTGAGCTCATTATGATGATGTCTTACCGAGTGGGCCCAGAGATACCTCTCCGTCACACGGAGTGACAAATCCCAGTCTCGGTTCGTGCCAACCCAACAGACACTTTCGGAGATACCCGTAGCGTACCTTTATAGCCACCCAGTTACGTTGTGACGTTTGGCACACCCAAAGTATTCCTACGGTATCCGGGAGTTACACAATCTCATGGTCTAAGGAAATGACACTTGACATTGAAAAGCTTTAGCAAACGAACTACACGATCTTTGTGCTATGCTTAGGATTGGGTCTTGTCCATCACATCATTCTCCTAATGATGTGATCCCGTTATCAATGACATCCAATGTCCATGGCCATGAAACCGTGACCATCTATTGATCAACGAGCTAGCCAACTAGAGGCTTACTAGGGACATGTTGTGGTCTATGTATTCACACATGTATTATGGTTTCCGGTTAACACAATTATAGCATGAACAATAGACAATTATCATGAACAAGGAAATACAATAATAACCATTTTATTATTGCCTCTAGGGCATATTTCCAACAGTCTCCCACTTGCACTAGAGTCAATAATCTAGTTCACATCACCATGTGATTAACACTTACATCACCATGTGATCATATCATCATGTGATTAACACCCAATAAGTTCCGGGGTTTGTTCATGTTCTGCTCGTGAAAGAGGTTTTTAGTCAATGGGTCTGCGACATTCAGATCCGTGTGTACCTTGCAAACTTTCCATGTCATATTTGTAGATACTACTCCCACGCTCCACTTGGAGCTATTCCAAATGGCTGCTCCACTATACGTAGCCAGATTTCTACTAAGAGTCATCCGGATTGGAGTTAAAGCTTGCATCATCGTAACCCTTTACGATGAACTCTTTATCACCTCCATAATCGAGAAATATTTCCTTAGTTTTCAAGTTACTAAGGATAACTTTGACCATTGTCCAGTGATCCACTCTTGGATTACTCTTGTACCCCTTGACAGACTAATGGCAAGGCACACACAGGTGCGGTACACAGCATGGCATACTATATAGAGCCTATGGCTAAAGCATAGGAGATGACACTCATCTTTTCTTTATCTTCTGCCGTGGTCGGGTATTGAGTCTTACTCAATTTCACACCTTACAATACAGTCAAGAACTCCTTCTTTGACCCATCTATTTTGAACTCCTTCAAAAACTTGTCAAGGTATGTCTTCGTCGAAAAAACTTATCAAGCGAATTGATCTATCCCTATAGATCTTGATGCTCAATAAAATAGTAGCTTTATCTGGGTCTTCCTTTGAAAAAAAAAACTCTTTTCAAACAACCCTTCATGCTCTTCCAGAAATTCTACATCATTTCCGATCAATAATATGTCAACTACATATTCTTATAAGAAATTCTATAGTGCTCCCACTCACTTTCTTGCAAATACAAGTTTCTCATAAACTTTGTATAAACTTAAACACTTTGATCACCTCATCAAAGCTTATATTCCAACTCCGAGATTCTTGCTCCAGTCCATAGAAGGATCGCTGGAGTTTGCATATTATTAGCATCCTTAGGATTGACAAAACCTTCTGGTTGTATCACATACAACTCTTCCTCACAGAAACCATTACGGAAACCTTGTTTTGTCATCCATCTGCCAGATTTCATAATCGAAAAATGCAGCAACTGCTAACAAAATTTTAATAGACTTTTAGCATCGCTACAGATGAGACAATCTCATTGCAGTCAACTCCTTGAACTTGGCGGAAACTTCTTTGCGACAAGTCGAGCTTTATAAACGGTGACATTTCACCATTAGCGTCTATGTTTATCTCAAAGGTCCATTTGTACTCAATGACCCGCCATTCAACAGGCAAGTCTACCAAAGTCCATACTTGGTTTTCATACATGGATCCTTTCTCGGATTTCATGGCTCCTAGCCATTTGTTGGAATCCGGGCCCACCATCGCTTCTCCATAGTTCGTAGGTTCATCGTTGTCCAACAACATGATTTCCAAGACAGGGTTGTCGTACTACTCAGGAGCAGTACGCGTCCTTGTCGACCTACGAGGTTCGATAGTGACTTGATCCGAAGCTTCATGATCATCATCATTAACTTCCTTTTCAACTAAGTAGGCTCTACAGAAACATCTTTCTGTGTTGCGCTATTCTCTGGTTGAAACAAAGGTTCAACAACCTTATCAAGTTCTATCTTCCTCCCACTCAATTCTTTCGAGAGAAACTCTTTCTCAAAAAGGACCCATTCTTAGCAACAAACACCTTTTGCGCTTGGATCTGAGATAGAAGGTATACCCAATGTCTCATTAGGGTATTCTATGAAGATGCATTTGTCTGCTTTGAGTTCGAGCTCGCTAGGTGAAAAACCCATTTTCACATAAGCGTCGCAGCCCCAAACATTAAGAAATGACAGCTTAGGCTTCTGTCAAACCATAATTCTCACGGTGTCATCTCAACAGACTTAGATGGTGCCCTGTTAAAGTGAATGGATTTGTCTTTAATGCATAACCCCATAACGATAGTGGTAAAACGATAAGAGACATCATAGTACTCACTATATCCAATAGAGCACGACTACGACGTTCGAACACACCATCACACTATGGTGTTCCAGGAGGCGTGAGCTGTGAAACAATTTCCACATTGTCTAAAATTGCATACCAAACTCGTAACTTAGATATTCACCTCCATGATCATATCATAGACATTTATCTTCTTGTCACGATGATCTTTAACTTCACTCTGAAACTCCTTGAACCTTTCAAACATTTCAGATTCGTGTTTCATTAAGTAAATATCCCCATATTTACTCAAATCATCAGTGAAGGTAAAGAAAAACAACGATATCCACTGTGTGTTTCAACACTCATTGGACCACATACATCAACATGTATTAATTCCAATAAGCCACTTGCCCGCTCCATCATATTGGATGACGGGGTCTCAGTCATCTTGCCCAAGAGGCATGGCTCGCATGTCTCAACCGATTCGAAATCGAGTGAGTCAAAAAACATCCATCATCATGGAGTTTCTTCATGCGATTTATACCAATATGACATTACGTGGCAGTGCCACAAGCATGTGGTACTATCATTATTAACTTTGTATCTTTTGGTACCAATGTTATGAATATGTGTACTACTACGATCATGATTCGATAAACCATTTCGAGTGGGTGCATGACCATTGAAGGCATTATCCATGTAAACAGAATAACCATTATTCTCTAACTTATATGAATAACCGTATCGCACTAATCATGATCTAATCACGTTTATGCTCAACGCAAACACCAAATAACATTTATTTAGGTTTATCACAAATCCTGAAGGTAGAGAGAGCGTGCGATGGTGATCACATCAATCTTGGAAATACTTCCAACACACATCGTCACCTTTCACCTAGCTAGTCTCCATTTACTCCGTAGCTTTTATTTCGAGTTGCTAACACTTAGCAACCGAACCGGTATCTAATACCCAGGTGCTACTAGGAGTACCAGCAAGGTACACATCACTAACACGTATATCAAATATACTTCCATTGACATTACCAGCCTTCTTATCTACCAATCATCTAGGGTTTTTCCGCTTCAGCGAACATTCTCCTCATAACAGAAGCACTTAGTCTCGGGTTCGGGCTCAACCTTGGGTTTCTTCACTAGAGCAACAACTGGCTTGCCATTCCTGAAGTTTTTCCCTTCTTGCCCTTGCCCCTTTTGAAACTAGTGGTTTTCACTTAACCATCAACACTTGATGCTCCTTATTGATTTCTACCTTCGTGGTGTCAAACATCACGAACAACTCAGGGATCATCTTATCCATCCCTGGCATGTTATAGTTCATCACGAAGCTCTAGTAGCTTGGTGGCAGTGACTTGGAGAACTGCATTAATCACTATCCATCTGGAAGATTAACTCCCACTTGATTCAAGTGATTGTTGCACCCAGACAATCTGAGAACACGCTCACCGATTAAGCTATTCTCCTTTATCTTGCAGGCAAAGAATCTTGTTGGAGGTCTCATACCTCTCAACATAGGCACGAGCCTGAGATCACAATCTCAGCTCCTAGAACATCTCATATGTTCCGTGACGTTCAAAACGTTTTGGAGCCTCAATTCTAAGCCGTAATGCATGACGCATTGAACTATCACGTAGTCACCAAAAAGTGCCTGTCATATGTTCACAACATCTACAGACAACGCTTGAGGGAGTGATGCAGTTAGCGGTGCATAAAAAACATAAGCTTTCTGTGCAGCAATGAGGACAATCCTCAGATCACGGACCCAGTCCGCATTATTGCTACCATCAACTTTCAACTTACTTTTCTCTAGGATTGTATCAATAAAACTGGGGAGCTACAGCGCGAGCTATCTACGACATAATTTGCAAGGACATTTTTAGACTAAGTTCATGATAATTAAGTTCATTTAATCAAATTATTAATGAACTCCCACTTAGATAGACATCTCTCTAGTCTTCCAAGTGATACATGATCCATGTCAACTAGCCCGTGTCCGATCATCACGTGAGACGGACTAGTCATCCATGGTGAACATCTCTATGTTGATCGTATCTTCTATACGACTCATGTTCGACCTTTCGGTCCTCCGTGTTCCGAGGCCATGTCTGTACATGCTAGGCTCGTCAAGTCAACCTAAGTGTTTCGCATGTGTAAATATGGCTTACACCCGTTGTATGCGAACGTTAGAACCTATCACACCCGATCATCACGTGGTGCTTCGGAACGACGATCCTTAGCAACGGTGCACAGTTAGGGTGAACACCTTTCTTGAAATTTTATTGAGAGATCATCTTATTTACTACCGTCGTTCTATGCAAATAAGATGTAAACATGATAAACATCACATGCAATCAATATAGTGACATGATATGGCCAATATCATCTTGCTCCTTCGATCTCCATCTTCGGGGCACCATGATCATCACTGTCACCGGCACGACACCATGATCTCCATCATCATGATCTCCATCATTGTGTCTTCATGAAGTTGTCTTGCCAACTATTACTTCTACTACTATGGCTAACGCTTAGCAATAAAGTAAAGTAATTACATGGCGTTTATGATTGACACGCAGGTCATACAATAAATAAGACAACTCCTATGGCTCCTGCCGGTTGTCATAATCATCGACATGCAAGTCGTGAATCCTATTACAAGAACATGATCAATTCATACATCACAATGCATCACATCACATCCTTTGGCCATATCACATCACAAGGCACATGCTGCAAAAACAAGTTAGACGTCCTCTAATTTGTAGTTGCAAGTTTTTACGTGGCTGCTATAGGTTACTAGCAAGAACGTTTCTTACCTACGTCAACACCACAACGTGATTTGCCAATTGCTATTTACCCTTCATAAGGACCCTTTTCATCGAATCCGATCCGACTAAGGTAGGAGAGACAGACACCCGCTAGCCACCTTATGCATCTAGTGCATGTCAGGCGGTGGAACCGGTCTCACGTAAGCGTACGTGTAAAGTTGGTCCGGGCCGCTTCATCCCACAATACCGCCGAATCAAGATAAGACTAGTAGCGGCAAGCAAATTAACAAACTCGACGCCCACAACTGCTTTGTGTTCTACTCGTGCATAGATTCTACGCATAGACCTAGCTCTGATACCACTATTGGGAGACGTAGTAGTAAATCAAAAATTTTCCTACGTTCACCAAGATCTATCTATGGAGAAACCAGCAACGAGAGGGGAGAGATTGCATCTTCATACCTTTGAAGATCGCTAAGCGGAAGCGTTACAAGAACGCGGTTGATGGAGTCGTACTCGCAGCGATTCAGATCGCGGTAGATCCGATCAAGTGCCGAACGGACGGCACCTCCGCGTTCAACACACGTGCAGCCCGGTGACGTCTCCAACACCTTGATCCAGCAAGGAGGAAGGAGAGGTTGGGGAAAGGCTCCAACAGCAGCACGACGGCGTGGTGGTGGTGGAGTAGCAAGGTAATCCGACAGGGCTTCGCCTAAGCGCTGCGGAGGAGGAAGAAGAGAGGTAGGGCTTCGCCGTGAGAGAGAGAGATCAAATCCTGTCTCAAAACATCCAAAACCTCAAGTATATATAGGAGGAGGGACGTGGAGGGCTGGCTTGGCCTCTACTCCAAAGAGGAGATGGCCGGCCGACTTAAAGGGAGAGTCCACCTCCCACAAGGGAGGTGGATCTCCTCCTTTTAAATCCTTTTTGCCTTATCTCCTTATCTCCAGCCACATGGGCCTTTAGCAAAAGTCTTGCCCAGCCCAATAAGGGCTGGCACACTTTATCTAACAGCCCATGTGGTCCTTTGGTCGTCACACCCCTCCCGGGGGTCCTCCGGCACCCTCCCGGCACTCCCGGTACACTACCGATGAGCCCGAAAACTTTCCGGTGACCAAAACTGGACTTCCTATATATCAATCTTTACCTCCGGACCATTCCGGAGCTCCTCGTGACGTCCGGGATCTCATCCGGGACTCCGAACAACCTTCGGTAATCACGTATACCTTTTCCCTATAACCCTAGCGTCATCGAACCTTAAGTGTGTAGACCCTACGGGTTCGGGAGACACGTAGACATGACCGAGACACCTCTCCGGTCAATAACCAACAGCGGGATCTGGATACCCATGTTGGCTCCCACGTACTCCACGATGATCTCATCGGATGAACCACGATGTCAAGGATTCAATCAATCCCGTATACAATTCCCTTTGTCTATCGGTATGATACTTGCCCGAGATTCGATCGTCGGTATCCCCATACCTTGTTCAATCTCGTTACTGGCAAGTCTCTTTACTCGTTCCGCAATACATCATCCCGTGACTAACTCCTTAGTCACATTGAGCTCATTATGATGATGTCTTACCGAGTGGGCCCAGAGATACCTCTCCGTCACACGGAGTGACAAATCCCAGTCTCGGTTCGTGCCAACCCAACAGACACTTTCGGAGATACCCGTAGCGTACCTTTATAGCCACCCAGTTACGTTGTGACGTTTGGCACACCCAAAGTATTCCTACGGTATCCGGGAGTTACACAATCTCATGGTCTAAGGAAATGACACTTGACATTGAAAAGCTTTAGCAAACGAACTACACGATCTTTGTGCTATGCTTAGGATTGGGTCTTGTCCATCACATCATTCTCCTAATGATGTGATCCCGTTATCAATGACATCCAATGTCCATGGCCATGAAACCGTGACCATCTATTGATCAACGAGCTAGCCAACTAGAGGCTTACTAGGGACATGTTGTGGTCTATGTATTCACACATGTATTATGGTTTCCGGTTAACACAATTATAGCATGAACAATAGACAATTATCATGAACAAGGAAATACAATAATAACCATTTTATTATTGCCTCTAGGGCATATTTCCAACAGCGATACCACTTCCTCAGTCACGGCCGCACAAAAAATGCGCGGAGCCAATGGTTGGGAAGGTTCCAAAGCCTACGCGGGTAGGCTAGAAGAGCAACGCGTCGGCAGCTGGCTGGCGAAGGGGAGACCAGCCGGGCCGTTCTCTGTTCCCAAAGGACCGGGGCAAAGCGGTCGCACGGCCCCACCTGAGCCTAAAAAATGGCCAGGGTCGTCGAAGTAGCAACAGGAGGCGCCACCGAGGGCCCAACTTTATCAAAAAGTAAGGTGGGACCCAGGCAATGGTTTGCAGGGATTCGAGGCGCAGGGGGCAGCGTGTGGATGAGGGCCCAACACGCCTTGCCAGCCTCGATACGGTAGCCACCGGTAGCGAGGGTGGCGAGCGCCGTCGCCGCGGCTAGCGCGCCTTTACGAGCGACCGAAAGAGCGTCCAGGCAGGAACTCGTTCCTCCTAGGCCATGGGTCCGGGACCAGCAAGGAGTCATGGGCATCATCGCCAGCGATAGGACTCGGTGGAGGGGGCAGGGATGACAGGCGGATGTCTTGGGTCTTTGTGACGTGGATAAAAACGTGGAACCGGAGGAGGGTACGCACGAAGTGCGAGACGCGGTCTGGGTCGATGTCCGGCGACACACCATCATGCGGCGGTAACATGATCTCGGAGGAGTGAGGGATGCTGTCGGGGTTGGCCGTCCAAGCAAAGAGGTGAAAGATAGACATGTCCCAGTCAAAGAGCGTCTTGGTGGCAAGGTCTTCGATGAGGCAAAATGGGGCCACGAAGAAATTGTTAGAGGCACGATGCCAAGCCTAGTATGGGAAAACGCAAATCTTGGTGAGGACGCGCATGCGAACGGTCACCGGCTCGCCGACGAGGGGGCTCCAGTGGGTGAAGTGAAGCTGGAACTGCGGGGTGTGCAGGCTGGAGGCGACGACACGCGCCATGGAGTCCCGGAACGGAAGCGAATGAGAAATCCTAGGGATGGCGGTGGATAGAGAAGTCACCCAAGCTAAGGTCGAAGCGCGCCTAGGGAGCCTCAGCAATATCCTCGACCGAGATGCCCCCACGGTTGTCGGCGGGCGTCCCCAGCAGTGCCGCGCACTGCAGCTCTACCTCGGCAGCTGATATGTCTCCAACGTATCTATAATTTATGAAGTATTCATGCCATGTTTACAATAGTTCTATATGTTTTTGGTATGATTTTATTAGAACTAACCCAGATTGACGTTGTTTTCACCAGAACTACCATGGTGTCAATTTTTGTGCAGAAATAAAAGTTCTCGGAATGGGCTGAAAATTTACGGTGATTTTTTATGGATCAAAATAGACCCCGAAGCACAAGAGTTGGGCTAGGAAGTGGACAAGGAGGCCACAAGCCCGCTGGGCACCCCCCCTACCTCGGGCCCCTGGGGCTTGTGGACTCCTCGAGTGTCCCCTTGATGTGAGACCGAGGGAAAAAATTCCTATAAATCCCAAAACCTCCAGAAAGAAACATAGATCAGAAGTTCTACCATCGCAAGTCTCTATAGCCACGAAAAACCAATCTTGGCCCTCTTCGGCACCATGCCGGAGGGGGTCACCATCATCGGAGGCCATCTTCATCACCCCGAAGGGGCCATCATCACCATGGAGGCCAAGCACTAGAAGGAGAACCTCTCCTCGCCGAGGGGGGAGGCCATGGAGGAGGAAGCACAAGGGGGAGACCCTCTCCCTCTCTCCTTCGGTGGCGCCGGAGTGCCATCGACGGAACCATCGCCGCAGTGATCGTCTTCATCAGCATCACCTTCTTCATCATCGTCCTCATATCTTTTCAGTGGTCCACTCTCCTGCATCCTACTGTAATCCTCTACTTGAACATGGTGCTTTATGCCACATATTATGATCCAGTGATATGTTGCTATCCTATGATGTTTTGAGTAGATTTCTTTTGTCTTATGGGTTGATTGATGATCTAGATTGGTTTGAGTTGTATGTTTATTTTGGTGATGTCCTATGGTGCCTTCCATGCCGCGCACACGTGAAGGATTCCCATTGTAGGGTGTTGCAATACGTTGATGATTTGCTTATAGTGGGTTGCTTGAGTGACAGAAGCATAAACCCGAGTAAGGGGGTTGTTGCGTATGGAATAAAGGGGACTTGATGCTTTAATGTTATGGTTGGGTTTTACCTTAATGATCTTTAGTAGTTGCAGATGGTTGCTAGAGTTCCAATCATAAGTGCATATGATCCAAGTAGAAAGAGTATGTTATCTTATGCCCCTCCCTCATATAAAATTGGAATAATGATTTCCGATCTGGTTAACAATTGCCTAGGACAATTCCGTACAACGACCCATCATTATTCCACACTCGTTATTTGTAATATATTGTAATATATTCTAACTTTATGATAACAGCACCTATTTTTATATTTTAGTTCTCCGATAGCATGCAAATCTATCCTCTTCATACCCACAACGTAGTTTTATTTCTCGTTTCTAGTTGGAAGCAAACATTCGGCGTACGTAGAGTCGTATCAGTGGCAGATAGGACTTGAGAGAATATTGATCTTACCTTTAGCTCCTTGTAGGATCGACACTCCATACTCATCACTTCCACCTTTGGAAATTTCTACGATGATTCCTTGCACTTGGGGATTATCAAGCTCTTTTCTGGCGCCGTTGCCGGGGAGCAATAGCGTGGGGTCAATATTCTCGTGTGTGCTTATTTATTTTCTTCACTGAGTAGATTTTGTTTTCCATTTTTGATTTCTTTAGTTGTGGGTGAAACAAAAAATTTAATAAGGAAAAATACAAAAAAAATTACTTGCCTCTTATGACTAAGAAGTTTGTCAAAATGAGAAGTGATTGGAAGGTTGTGCATTGGAGAAGTGAGGGTCGACCTTGAACACTTGTGTTCATGCTCATGGAAACAATGTAGAATGTTTGATGGAAGATTCTCAAAAATAATTATCCCCTTATATATAACCATTGTATTATAAAAATAATGTGCCAAGATTTGCTTGTAGGATGATTAGATTGCTTGTTTGGTGTGTGCAGTGTAAAAAACAGAAACTTTGGCCGTAGTGCGTGAATTTACATTTTTTATTGGAATGTCAAAAGTTTCTGGAATTTTTACACAGTACTGCTATGCAATTTTTTTAATTTTTCCTAATTTTCAGAATTTTTAGAGTTACAAAAGTATACGAAGTTTCTAGATTGCTACAGACTGTCCTGTTTTTGATAGATTCTGTTTTCTATGTATTGTTATCTTATTTTGATGAATCTATGGGTTGTATAGGGGGGTATGAACCATGGTGAAGTTGGAATACAGTATATATAATGCAAATATGAATTTGGAATGAGTTCACAATAGTACTTAAAGTAGTATTTTGCTTTATTATACTAACGGATCTCATGAGGGTTTTGTCAAGTTTTGTGTGAATGAAGTGTTCGAAGATCGAGGAGGTATTGATCTAAGAAGAATACGGAGAGGCAAGAGTTTAAGCTTGGGGATGCCCCGGAAGGCATCCCATATTTATTATTCAACAATTATCGGTATATCTCGATTTTTGTTTTGTTCACATGATATGCATCTTTAGTGTTTTTCTTTTCCTTTATGCACCCTTCTAGTATGAGATAGTCCTTCATTGATTTGTAGAATGTTTCATCACTTCACTTAAATCTTTTGAGTATGGCTTTGTCGAATGCTCTTTGTGCTTCACTTAAATCTTTTGAGTATGAATTTATAGAATGCTTCGTGTGCTTCACTTATATATTTTGAGATTGGATATTGGTTAATCTATATTGTAGAATGCTCTATGAACTTCACTTATATCTTTTGAGTATGAATAAAATTACCATCGGAATTAGGCTTGGAAGAATATCATTAAAATGCCATGCCTAGCTAAAAAGTTATTAAAGAAAAGCGCTTGTTGGGAGACAACCCAACACTTTTACTTTCTATTTTTTTGTGTTCACATGATTAAGATACTGTAGTAATCATGTTTTGTCCCTTTTATTTCAATAAAGTGTCAAGTAATGCCTTTGCGATGATGTGGTTGATAGTTGACTTGATTCTGTACAAAAACAAAATCCTTTGTGCCCAGTCCAGAATTTTTATAAATTCACCAGAGAGTCAAAAGCTTATGAATTTTTTACACATGATTTATATACAAATTTCCCAGGTTTTCCTAATTCTACTTAATTTTTAGAGATAGGTAAGTATGTCTATACTACAGATCTTCACATACTGTTCTATTTTTGACAGATTCTGTTTTGCATGCATAGTTTGCTTTTTTTAGTGTTTCCATAGCTTATATTGAGTGGTATAAATTATGTGAATGGTAGAATACAGTACATATTATGTTAGAACATTTATGAATTTTGTCATGATAGTACCTAAGTGAATGATTCATCTCTATTACACTAACCCTTCTCACGAAGTTCCGTTAAGTTTTGTGTGATTGAAGTTTTCAAGTTTTGGGTGAGACACCGATATGAGGAGAATAAGGAGTGACAAGAACCTAAGCTTGGGGATTACCAAGTCACCCCCAAGGTGATATACAAGGAATAGTCAAGCGCCTAAGCTTGGGGATGCCCCGGAAGGAATTTCCTCTTCCGTCTTCAACACTATCGGTATCTTACTTGGGCCTATGTTTTTATTCGTCACATAACATGAGTTTTGCTTGGAGCGTAATTTTATTTGTTTTTATATGTTAGGTGTTATTTATAATCTTGTTTTTCAATAAAAAGTTCCAAGAATTTCCTTAGGATGCTTGCATTGCATGTTTTGATTTGTGTCGGGTAAAAACAGAAAATTTTGCTGTAGTGTTTGAATTTTCATATTTAATGGAACGTGGAAAGTTTCTGAATTTTTTACACATTATTTTCATATAAATTACTAATAATGTACTAAAATTTCATATTTTTAGAGTTCATAAGTACACTGTTTTAATAAATTTCTACAGACTGTTCTGTTTAGACATATTGTTGTCATAGTTTTGTTATCTACTTATCCTATAGTTTTCATAGCCTATATTGGTAGATATAAATTGTGGAAGTGATAGTATACAGTACCTAATGTTTGAAGATTATTTTGCAACTTGTCTTGGCAGTACATGAAGTGTTGATTTGTTCTTATGTGTACTAACCTATTTTCACAAGTTCTTTCGGAGTTTTGTGTGGATGAAGTTTTTGAGAATAGGTGAAACCGGGATATGAGAGGATTAAAAAAGATAATAAATCTCAATCTTGGGGATTCCCAAGTCACCCCAAGTAAATATTTCAAGAAGTCTCAAGTATCTAAGCTTGGGATGCTACGCATCCCACCTCTCTTCATCAACAATTATCAGTTAGCCTATTTTGAGCCTAAATTTTTATTCGTTCACATGATGTGTGCTATCCTTAGAATGACATTTTTTTGCTATTTAAATAAAATCAATGGATCTTAAATTTTGAATAAGAGAGAGTCCCCACATAGCTATTTAACTAATTGACTACGGATTGATCTTCACTTATATCTTTTTGGAATAGTTTGTCATTCACTCTCGTGCTTCACTTATATCCTATGAGTAAATGGTTGAATGAATTGAATATCATAAATTTAAAATTTAATATGCTTCATATACTTATCCCATGGGGAGTGATGACTTCACGCATAATAAGTATATGTGATAAAATTTATTGAAAGTTAGCAAACACCGCATTGGTCACTTGAACAATTCATGAAAGAATAATGAAGGAAGAGAGATTACACATATATATTGGACATCTTTTATGATTATGAGCTAATTAATTATTTTCAAACTCGAGCAAATTAATTGAAATTGGAAAAGGAAGACAACTTAATGAGTTATGTTTGGGTATATTTGTGTATAAGTTCTACTATTATGGATCCTCCAACATGTGGTGCTTGCTTCCACCTCATACTAGCCAAAACTTCCGCACCAAGTAGAAATACTATTTGTGCATCCAAACACCCTTAAACCAGTTTTGCCATGAGAGTCCACTATACCTACCTATGGATTGAGTAAGATCCTTCAAGTAAGTTGTCATCGGTGCAAAATGCAATAAAAATTGCTCCTAAATATGTATGATCTTTTATTGTAAAGGAAAATAAGCGTTGTACAAACTTGTGATGGTAAAGAAATAAAAACGACGAATTACATAATAAAGGTTGCTATCACAAAGGGCAATACAACGTGACGTTCCTTTACATTAAGGGTTTGCACATCCAAAATTAAAAAGCGCATGACAACCTATGCTTCCTTCTGTGAAGGGCCTATCTTTTATTTTCATGTATTTACTTTTATGCAAGAGTCAATAATATTCCTTCTTAGATCAACCTCAATTATTCTTTAGTTGGCAAGCATCATGTGGTGGGGAAAGATCCAAGCATATATGACCATTCAAATATATTTGATCATGAATTATAACTGTTGACAATTATCTATATGATAAATAAGTTGGGAGGCAAAACTTTAAGCCCCTATCTTTCTTTGTGTTCGACGGATGTCATTTGCGCTAAAAATATGCTTTGAGTGTTAGCAATCATGGAAGAATACATGATAGTTGAGTATGTGGAATTTGCTAAATCAAAGCTCCTACATAGACTCTTCCTGAAAGTAAGATGAATTGCAATTGTTTGGTGACGGAAAGCATAGTTTGTTAGTTTTCAAGATACTTTATACTCTATACGTTAACATGTGAATAGCTTGTTGCTTCATCATGAGAAATTTTATGAGATGAGCTACTGTTTATGATATATAATGATGCTAGAAAAACTATTTGGAACTATCATTGATCAAATTTATGCACAATGCTAGCATTCACACTTCATAAATTATTTCTTTTATCATTTACCTACTCGAGGACGAGCAGGAATTAAGCTTGGGGATGCTGATACGTCTCCAAGGTATCTATAATTTATGAAGTATTCATGCCATGTTTACAATAATTCTATATGATTTTGATTTTATTAGAACTAACCCGGACTGACGCTGTTTTCAGCAGAACTACCATGGTGTCATTTTTGTGCAGAAATAAAAGTTCTCAGAATGGGCTGAAAATTTATGATGCTTTTTTATGGAACAAAATAGACCCTCGAAGCACAAGACCTAGGCCAAGAAGTGGACGAGGAGGCCACAAGCCTGCTAGGCGCCCCCCTAGCTGGCCCTCCTATGGCTTGTGGACTCCTCGAGCGTCCCCTTGATGTGAGACCGCCGCCAAAAATTCCAATAAATCCCAAAATCTCCAGAAAGAAACCTAGATCAGAAGTTCCGCCGCCGCAAGTCTCTGTAGCCACGAAAAACCAATCAGGAGCCCGTTCTGGCATCCTGTCGGAGGGGGTCACCATCATCGGAGGCCATCTTCATCATCCCGGAGGGGCCATCATCACCATGTAGGCCAAGGACCAGAAGGAGAGCTTCTCCCCATCGAGGCAGGAGGCCATTGAGGAGGAAGCACAAGGGGGAGACCCTCTCCCCCTCTCTCTCGGTGACATCAGAGTGCCATCGGGGGAACCATCCCCACGGTGATTGCTTCATCAGCATCACCTTCTTCATCACCGTTCTCATATCGTTTCAGCGGTCCACTCTCCTGCATACCGCTGTAATCCCCTACTTGAACATGGTGATTTATGCCACATATTATGATCCAATGATGTGTTGCTATCTTATGATGTTTTGAGTAGATTTCTTTTGTCTTATGGGTTGATTGATTATCTAGATTGGTTTGAGTTGTATGTTTATTTTGGTGTTGTACTATGGTGCCTTTCGTGCCGCGCACACGTGAAGGATTCCAATATGTTCTTGATTCGTTTATAGTGGGTTGCTTGAGTGACAGAAGCATACACTCGAGTAAGGGGGTTGTTGCGTATGGGATAAAGGGGACTTGATGCTTTAAAGCTATGGTTGGGTTGTACCTTAATGATCTTTAGTAGTTGCGAATGCTTGCTAGACTTCCAATCATAAGTGCATATGATCCAAGTAGAGAGAGTATGTTAGCTTATGTCTCTCCCTCATATAAAATTGCAATAATGATTTTCGATGATGTTAACAATTGCGTAGGACAATTCCGCACACCGACCCATCATTATTCCACACTCGCTATTTGTAATATATTGTAATATATTCTAACTTTATGATAACAACACCTATTTTTATATTTTAGTTCTTCGATATCATGCAAAGCTATCCTCCTCATACCCACATCGTAGTTTTATTTCTCGTTTCTAGTTGGAAGGAAACTTCGGCGTACGTAGAGTCGTATCACTAGTAGATAGGACTTGAGAGAATATTGATCTTACCTTTAGCTCCTTGTGGGTTCGACACTTCATACTCATCTCTTCCACCTTTAGAAATTGCTACGCTGATTCCTTACACTTGAGGATTATCAGCAGCCTTCAACTCTGGAGAGAAGGGTGGACGGAGAGGGGGTTGCGACCGCGGAGGACCCTGAGCCTGCCGGGCGTGCTAGGGAGGACTCTGGCAGGGACGTCGTCAAGGCTCGGGAAGTCGATGCGGGATGGGAGGGCGGAGCAGGGGAGGCGTCGGGCGATGGGAGGGGCGAGGAAGGCGCGGGCAAGACCCCTGGAGGACGTGACACTCGCATCTGAGGACGCGGCACTCGCATCCGAGGATGCAGGGGAGTGCGGGCGCATCCTCTTAGGAGGTGGCGAGCCGGAGGAGCGGGAGGAGCGCGGGACAGTGCAAAAGCGCGCGATGCGGCCATAGAACCTACAGTGCCAGCAACAAATGTCCCGTCGACACTCTGACTACGGGTGCCACTGGCGTCAGAGGCAGCGCGGGCACTCGTCAGCGTGCGGAGCGGCCGGGGTGGGGCGCGGGGCGTCCTGGTCCCATCGGCGACGGCAGGGACGAGGCGGAGGGTGACACTCTAGACGGCGCTCCTGGCGGCTCCGGACAGTGTTCCACAACGCCTCTGCCTCCGCGTCCGACGGCTCCTCCACCGAAACGACGTGGTGGATCTCGGAGCACGGACATGGGCGAGTGTAGGTGGCAGGGCTGGGCGACGGGAGCCAAGTGTCGCGACGTAGGAGGAGGGCGGGTTGGGGCACACGGGCTGCGCAAGCAGAGGGGTTGCCGTCCAACCACCGGAGCTCACGGGTCCGACCATGCCTGGAGGCTAGGGAGGGAGTGACCATGGTGCCGGGCGCAAGCGAGGGCCGCGGCGCGGGGGAGGTGGATGCCGGGGCCGGAGTGACCGCCGATGGAACTGGGCATGGAGCGTAGGGCTAGGCGAGGAGAGCTCGGTCTTGTAATCACTGATATTATAATTTGCTTCCCTACCCAGGAGAGATCATTATCCCTTCAGTTATTACCAACTCAACGGGATCGATGATTGAGACAACTGAATGCATGTAGTTATGTCACTACAGTACCTGTACATATGTATGTTTGCTTATGAGGAGAGCTAAAAAGTTCAAACGCATACATAAAGTACAGATTATTCAACAATTTTAAGAGGGCTTGATCTACATGAGCATTGATAATATTGTCGATGAAAACTGTGAGAGACTGTACGTATTGGCATAATGCCCGTCAAGACAAACAATCCAGATCGAGCTGCACGCACGCATATATGCCCAAATGAAGCAGAGTGGCCCGGGGGTGCAAGCACATGTACTGATGGACGGACAGTGTTCTGAGTTGAATTATTCCACCCATGTGTTGCTTTTTTTTGAATGTTGGTAGGAGATCTATCAAATTCATGGATTAGCAAGGAGTAGTACAAAGGGTAGCACCAAGAAAGGTGTGGTGCTAAAAAAAGGAGATGAAAAAATACATTTAGCCCGGGTCAAACGGGATATTAGCGCCTGCCATGTTCCACAGGTTAATTTCCTCTCGAACTAGCCTAACTAGTTGGTCGGTCGTCATCTCTTGCCGTCGAAAGACTCTTCTATTCTGTTTCTTCCAAATTTCCCATGCAACGAGATGAATCATCGAGATCGTTCCTTTTTTCTTTTCCTTAGGTGCATTTTGCCAGCAGGTTGACATCCATTCCTTGATGGTGGCCATTGGCGGCCAGTTTGCCGGCCGCATATGATGCATGAGCCTGCGTTGCAATCTTGTCCCAAATATGCTTAGCCCAAGGGCATTCCAGTAGCAAGTGTCTTGCAGTTTCGAGGTTCCTGATGCAGAGAGGGCATAAGTAATTGTTTGTCTAGCCTTTTCTTTGCAATAGATCAGCAGTGGGTGTTCTTCCTAGCGCCGCCGTCCAGAGAAAAAATCTGCATTTTCTGGGCACCCATCCAGACCAAATGATATTCGCCGCTTCCATCCATTGTGCACCAATGAACTGTATCTCGTACGTCGATCTTGCGGTATATAAACTGTCCTGCGTAAAGCGCCAGCGTATAGTATCAGCTTGCCCTTCCTGAAGTACAAGGTTGTCAAGGTAACCTGTGAGTTGTGTGAGTTCAGGCAACATATCCTCAATGAGCCCAGCGGCTAGATCCTGTAACCATCTTTCCCCATGCATTGCTTCTTGTACCATGCGGTTCTTCCGCGCCGCAATAGAGAATAGGCGCGAAGCAATCTTTTTTGGAGTTAGCCCATTTAGCCATCGATCGTGCCAGAACCGTGCCAGGTTACCACAGCCAACCGTTATGTCTGTAGCCATGGCAAACAGCTCCTGATCAATCTCGTTGCATGGCAGCTGTGTTTCGACCTATGGCCGTTCAGGCGTGGTCCATGCATGCCACAACCATCTCAATCTGAGCGCTCGACCGAATTTGGTTAGGTCTAGCACACCCAGCCCACCAAGCTCCTTTGGTCGACTCAACAATGCCCAGCTCACGTGGCATTTACCCGCGGTACAGTCTTGTTGGCCAGCCCACAACCAAGCCCGACAAATTTTAACGAGACGTTTCATTACCCAAATAGGGAACCGGTGCACCGAGAGCATATAGGTCGCAAGTGCAGAGAGCGCCGATTTAAGAAGGATTAGTCGTCCGCTTTTTGCCATTAGGTCTCCTTTCCATGTTGCCGTTTTCCCTCCAAATTTGTCAATGAGAGGATAGAGGTCGATCTTGCGCAACATGCGTAGGGAGAGTGGCATCCCTACGTAGGTTGCAGGGAAGGTGCCAAGAGGGATACCCAGCGGTCGCAAAATGTGTTGTAGATCTTGATTCTGACATCGGATTGGGAGCGCTACACTCTTGGACAGATTGGTGACAAGGCCCGTGACGTTACCAAAGAGTGTGAGAATCAACTTGATCATCTGTGTGTCCCTCACCGAGGGGTTAATGAACATTGCGACATCATCGGCATAGAAAGAGCAGCATAGTACTGCACATCTTCCGGGTAGTTTTGAGAGTACTCCAGCATTTGTGGACATCTTCATCATTCTTTGTAGAGGATCCATGGCAAGTATGAAGAGGAAGGGGGAGAGCGAGTCCCCCTGCCTCAGGCCCTTTTGGTGATGCACCGGCTCAGATATGTGTCCATTAATTAGGACGCGTGATGAGGTCGTTCGCAACAGCATCGCGATCCACTCGCACCATCGCGGTCCAAAACCTCGAGCTCGAAGCATGTCTAGGATGTATGCCCAAGACACAGAGTCAAAGGCCTTGGCAATATCAAGCTTAAGCAGTATTGAAGCCTTTTTGGTTTGATGAAAGAATCTGGCAGTGTTCTGAATGTGAAGGAAGTTTTCTTGGATACATCGCTTCTTGATGAACGCACTTTGGCATTGGTCCACCAGGTCATTGAGTTTTGGGGCAAGTCTAGTGGCCAGCAGCTTGGAGAAGATTTTAATGATGTTGTGAATTAGCGATATCGGGCGGAAGTCCGCCAGCACGTCTGCCCCTTGTTTCTTTGGGATTAGCACAATGAGGGCCTTGTTGCACCTTGCTAGGCCACGACTGTCCATGCTATGAATTTGATTGATAGCAGCATGTAGTTCATGTTTAATTATGAGATATTTTACAGTACATCATACTACCTAATATGATCGATAGTATTAAACTAATCTAACGGTCTTGATAATTCCCAATTAGGGGCAAATTTGTCCTTTCCGACTTTTGACTAACGATTCATCAGATAATTAATTAAAATAAGATTCATATGCACGTGGTCGTCCCCAACCTCCAGCATCCCGCCGCCGCCAATAATAGCAGTCGACCCAGCCTGCAGGCCGCCGCCGGCCGCCCCCAACCTTCGCATCCCAAGTTCCCAGCGCCACTTGCAGGCATGCACCTCACTAAGACTTTCATCATCTTGACGCTGCCTGCAATCCTCCAGGCGCGCAGCCTCGTCCATGGCAGTGTGAGTCAGCAGGGCTGCAAGTTGGAGTGGACTAGCAAGCCTATGTCGCTGAAGGCTCATGCACATATGTATTGATTAGTATACAATTCTGTACGCGGAATCCATCACACACACTACGTTTCAGCGACCCCGCGCGCACTGGTGCACACACCAATTATTCATCGAGCACTCGCATACGAATCACAAAAACACACAGGTCACCGGAGGAGAGATAAAGATGAGGGACTGAGCTACCTTCGTGAGGGAGGGGGGCTTACGATGGGCGCCAGTGGTGACACAGGAAAGGAATCGATCTTGGAGCAATGACCGGAGGTGGTGTCTATGGCGTGTGGCTCCGTGTGATGGAGAACGGCCACTGAGTGTCCGAGTAGACGGTCGTCGAGCGACGTGGTGGGCGGCTCCGTTGAATTGTTGGGTCCGCACGTGGGTCCGCCTGCGTGCGTCGGTGACCTCGACGCCTCGTTGGCCTGGCTGAGTTTTAACCGATTACTACCCAAAATGCCCCTTCTATCTTAATATACTACCCAAACCGTGATGTAGTATTGGTAAATCTGAAGCGTTTGTCCACTTAAATGGATGGCTAATATATCTTAGATGTATTGTAAAAGGTCCCTTAATTATTTCCCAGCAGGTTTTGAAGAAACCACCTGAGAACCCGTCCGGGCCGTTGTTTGGCCACGACTGTCCATGCTATGAATTTGGTTTGTACGGACTGTTGTGGCTAACCAAAGATGTTGTTGAAGTGGTCATTTGCAAGCTGCATCATACCATCCGCCGAGGATACTGCTTCCTCCCCACCTTGCAGCACATGTATGGTGTTTCGATGATGTCGCGCATTTGCTTTTCTGTGGAAAAACTTGGAGTTTGCATCTCCAGCCTTTAACCATGTCACTCATACTTTGCTGTTTGCGCTTGATTTTCAGGATGATCGCGAGTCCCATCGTGCGGCGCTTGAGCATGGCGCGTAGCTCTATCTCTTCGCTAGTGAGGGGGCGCAGTTCTTGAGCTTTGTCCAGCTGCAGGATCAGCTCATTCACGATGTAAATTTGTCTCTGTATATCGCCTATACATTTGCTTATTGACGTCTGTATGCATGCATGTGCTGGAATGTGTCAGTGGCGTATCATGCATCGGACAGTCGTACCTATGGCCGCTTGTGACCTTTTCGTATTCATTCATCACCCGTCCATCAATCCACTACTAATGACAAATCAATGGCAACGTTGGTGTCTGTCTTGTCTCTCTATGTATCTTCTCATTTCGATTTATACAATAATAATATTACCGCGGATTTAGATAACTACTAATCTACATATTGAACACTTCATATAATATAGGAAATTCACAGGTCCGTAAGTGTGGGGACACTCACATGAGAAACCCTACCGCCCGCTTGATTTGCTTCGCGACTCGCACCTACTAAGTTCCAACATTCGAAAAAAAATAAGTCATTAAAATATAATTAAAATAGATCTTATTTGAAAGTGTTGGTCACAAGCAACACGAATATGAAAACAAAACTTGATTTGAATTTTACGTTTAAAAGATATAGAACTTTAAAAATCGAAAGCCAAAATAAAAAGCTGGCACCAGGAATCTGAGTGCACCCGCACTTGAGTGTCGTAAATCCTCGTCCTAAACAATATTTATAAAATTCTAATTTCCCAAATGCCATTTTCTCTTGGATTTTATGCATATATTATAGAAGAAATTATTGATCAAAATTACTTCGTAAAGACCATGTAAATATCTTGAATAGTAACTAGTATCACTTATTTGTGTACTGTAGGAAGTATATACCCTCCCATCTCTCTCTCTCTCTCTCTCACACACACACAGATCACACAAACCATGAAATTATGTACAATATAAGTCCTCAACTATTTATTCTGTGAACATCTTTTTCTGTACAGAGATCAAATCGTGAAGAAACTTTCGTGTTGTGTGACTAAATAGCTGATCCACACTAACATATTTCTCTCAACATGTCACCTCAGCAACATATGGGAAAATGCTAACCCATTTATGTTCCATTATGCTACTTAAATTCAACGGGTATTCTTCAAATACAATAAATCATATGTATTTACTATTTTTCAATAAATATTTTACACCTATAAAAAATCAAATATGATAAAATATATGTATTTACGTTTCATTTTTCATATTATAGATATGAATATTTGTGTTCCATACAACTAATCTCACTGAATATTGCAACCAATTCTCACAGCTGGCGTTGGTACCTCTATTTATTTTGGAATGTTTGTCGTAAGAGATTAATTCATGAACAAACTGCCATATACTCAAAGTGCAGACTCTACTTTTCCAAGAAAGTACCCTCTTTGTTTCTCTTGTACTACCTTTTTTGATTGGATATAAAAATAATTTGATGACAAATACTCAATGCAATCTATAACATAAAATTGATTTCGTTACATTTATATCAAAAAAATACTTATTTATGATAGTGGTTTGTACCATATAAAAAAATATTAGCACAATAATTTGAACAGTGCAAATACCTCACAAAAGGAACACACAAATGGTCAAGTTAGTCAATATACCAGTTGTAGGTGAACTTTTCTTGACACAATATGTATATAGATTATCAGGATGCATGACCATATGAGTTGCTGCCACAACTGAGCATAAGGCAAGAGTACATGATCAGTTCAGCGGTTTGTCATGTTCACTAGTATTGTCTGCTTTGTAGCCTGGGATAAGCAAAATTTTATCTATAAACTAACGGGATTTATTCTATATATGCCACTACCCATATTGCGTACATGAAAATACCACTGCAAAAAATGACTTGGAACCACTATAAAAAAAAGGCCAAGTTAGTGTCATTTTTGTGTAAGTTTTTTTCATTTCCATTTTTTTATGAAGTGGACAATGGCATTTATGAAACGACTCAAACTAATAAGGAGATGCATGTCGGCACGCACACAAGGGTACAATTATTGAGTTTTTTCTCAGGATTTAGATGTTAGTTGTAGTTACTTCAATGATTTAGTATCTGAAAGGTGGTGCTCCATTTGAGCTAATTACCCGTTCTTTCATTCATTTGACGAAGGATATTTAAGTTCTTGGGCAATCACATTACCTTATCTTTCCTTGACAATCTCTTTGATATGGGTTATATTCAAAATAGGCAATAGACTTGGTGATTTCCATCCAGCCATTCATTGTTTCATTTGACAAAGGCAAACATCTACTTGATTAGAATGGTGCCACTGGAGAGAAGTGCTGAGGATTGATGTTTCCGCCTCTTTTCTTGCCTAGGTACAATCAGTTCTAGTTTGTTCACTCATATATATACCAAAAAAATAGAGGTTTTGTTTAGCTTGAAGATATGAAGTAAAGATAAAGAAAATTGGCAATCACTTCTGCAACTGATCACTAATTGCTAACAATTTGAAAACCTAATATTGATCTGTAAACTAATTACGTGAAAATTGCGATTCAACATGATACAAGGTTCAGAACAAACAACTACGTACATGTATACGCTTTCTTATAGAACTCTACCCCATATATATTTCAACAGCTGAAACGAAGGAAATATATACATCATCGTGTAAAGGAGCCTTTGGCCAACAATGAAAAATTGATCGAAGAGAAACAATGAACAAATCAATTATAAGGAGACGGAAGAAAAATTAATGAAGAGCTAGAAACAAAGTTGCATCAAGCACACAAGTGGAAAATAATTCTACAGTTTCATTTTTTGCATTCGAGAAATTAAGTTGTGTGTGATGCAACATTTGGATTAGTCCCAAGCCTAAGCTCTAGATCTACCAGTCCGTGTTTCTTGAGGAACCGATCTACTTCTCCTTGATCCACATGGGGATTAAGACTAGAGCTACTACGGTTTGTGATTGGTTTTATATTTACCTTTGAATGATCAAGGAATGCCCCTTACTCGAGCGGGCTTTTGGCCCGGCTCGCGGCCCGCTATGGACCCGACCGAGCGGGCCAGGCCCGACAATAAAACAGGCTGGTCCGGGCCCAGTATTCCAGACCGAATTTTTTTCGGTCCAGTCCGGTCTTTAACCGGGCCAAACGAGCGGACCGAGCGGTCAATCTGACGCTGGACACCAGACAGACTCTGCCTCGCTCGATTCCTCTCCTCCTCGCTCGATTGATCCTCCTCCTCGCTCACAGACCCCTCCTGCTCAGTCCTCTACATCCCTAACCCTAACTTTAGCGATGGCGCCGTCGCCCACGGCCTCTCCCCTTCATCGACGGCGACATCTCGTCCGAGTCCGAGCTGGAGGAGCACGTGCACGCCGACGCCGGGGTCGCAGCAAGGGTAGCACGCCGCTATCGGTCCCGCCTTCCCTGGTTCCTTTCCGAGCGCCACGAGGTAACCTGCTCCAGCTCCAAATTTACAGTGCTCTCCCGCGGCAGGTCTACATCCTGTCGAAGCGGCTCGTGGAGTGGACGCGGTTTTTGTCATTCGCGTTCCATCCACAGCGGTAATCCATGCCGTTGCTTTGTGCATCCGGATCAGAGCTGCAAGCAGGCAAGTACATGGTGGGACCATGGAGACTGCTCGTATTGGGCTGTATTGGACTTTACTGGTGGCCGTATTTCAACTCGTGGACACTGCTGACTGGTGCGTCTGACACGTGCAACATGACAGCTTTGACAGGTCGAGCTGTCCGATAGACGTGCGTACTTTAATATTCACGTCAGGGATGCATGCGCATGATACATTGGTACTGCTCTTGTCCAAAAAATGAATTTGTGAATCTGCATCAAGCCGGCCTGGCACTAGTAGCAGACTAGCACTCAAGTTTTTTTTTTGAACAATAGTAGCACTCAAGTTTATACTAGTTACCATAGAAATGGTGTGAGGACGCGAGGTGGACGAGGCAGCATAAAGTGCTGCTGTCATATGTCGTAAAGTGCTGTTACCATATTACTAGTATACAATAAAGACCAATTTGACGTGGCTAATCGCAAGGTATGTCGTAAGCTGCTGCCGTCCAACATAACTAGCTAGAATGTTAGATACGCCCACCCTCCTCTCCCCTCCCTTGAATATGCTTCTACTAGTTTTCGCAAAAAAAAAATGCTTCTACCAGTACGGACGTTCACAGTGTGCACTTTTTGCATTGTTGTTTTTCCATCTACCATTAGGCAACAGTATTATGCAGATTAGTACCTCCATGGAAAGACTAACCCCAAATAATTGGCTGTCAACTAGGCCTAATTAGCTATCACATGCACGTACCATTAATATATTTCTCTGGCAACGCATGCAGAGAGGAGGGTAGAGGATTAATGCATTAACGAGTGCTGCATGCGGTACTATACTCTCCAAAATTACTCCAACTTCCATGCATTTTTAACACAGAGTAATAGTATCACCTTGGTACGGTAGTTTTGAAAATTAGCCCCTCTAACAAATGGATGGAGGGAGTAAGTGGATTTATCATCTCTAAAATAGCATTATAATTACATAAAACTACCATGATGGGCGTCCCAAAAGCTGCTAAGTGTTGGCTAATGAGCGTCCTAAAAACTGGTAGATGTTGCTGGTTTCCCCATGTTACGACATGACTGCCCGTGGACCGTGGGCAAGTCACCTGATCCTAGTCCCCTATTAGTTGTTCAATCGCAAAGCAACGATGCAATCTATAGGCTTCTCGTGTGATCCCACTAGGACAACATGGCCATGCGACAAGAAGTAAGTGTCAATCCGATTTCAGGAATATGCATCACATGAATGAGAAGGAGACCAGCTTTGCACAAGGCTTACCGGCTCGCCTTGAGCACCGGCGTAGATAAATGTTGACAGTGGATTCGTAACAACATTATATATGAAGTTAGTATGGAGCGGTACTACTCGTGCATTACACACTTTTATTAACCGTGCCCGGGACTTATTCCATGTTACCCGGGGGACTATAATGATTTTGTAGATACGTTATTCATTCACACACTTTGTTATTATGCGGCACGTACTTAAGACATTGACATTGAAGGACTTTAACCATATGCGTGCATGAACACTTGTTCTAAAACGAGCACTGCTTATAGGGGACATTCAATTATTGAACATGAGGGACTTTATTTTCATAGAGTTGTTATTTACTTGAGAACTATATTTTCCAGTTGCACGTACTTAAGAAATGGATGTCGATGTACTTTTGTCAGTTCCATACACAGTTTACTGCTTATATGCGATCATGTTGATATAGATTCTTTGGAGTTGAGATCATTTCAAAGATTATATAACAAAGATGTACCATCGAGGTGGGCACTTTGATACAACCTGCCTGGTAGTTAGGTAATATCACACGAAAGACTTTAACGATAGTTGTCACCTAGACCTCGTTCCTAATGCACCAGTGTACATAAAATGTTGATAGGAGATTATTGCAACATCCTATATTAAGTTAGTATGGAGCTAGAGTATCCATGCGTTATACACTTCGGTTCAACGTGCCCGGGACTTATTTCATGTTAGCAATAGACGCCGAAGGACTTTTGCAAGTTCCTCACACTATCGATTGCGTATATGAGAGGATATTGGTATGGTTTCTTTGGTGTTGACATCATTTGTAAGAGAATATTATGAAGATGTACCACCGATGGGGGGGGGGGGCACTCGATACAACATGCCTACTTAGTGCACTGAATCCTCGCCACGGCCGAGTAAATCTAGCGCCTCTCCCTCTCGAACCCCCGCCGCGCCGTCTCCTGCCGCCGCAACCGTCATGCCCAGTCGTCACCACCGGTGACCGCCGCCGGCTTATCACAACTGGAAATCACCCATGCTTCGCCGCCTGTGTCGAAGAAGAGCTTCGGGGTGAAATAAGCCCATCGCATCCAAGCTCCTGCTTCAACCACTCCAATGGCCTCGGAGTGGCCACCGCCACTACGGCAATGGTCCGCCGCCCTCCCATCGGACCTGTCAAAGCCAAACAAGCTCGAAAGCCGACATTGTGAGTTCTTCAGATCCTCCTTTGTCCTATTCTGGATGGTGTGGCTAGGTGTCAGGGATATACCCCGCGGTATGACCCGGACGGAAGTATGCGACTCACAGGAGACCCGGTCAAGACATGGCATTTTACTGGTGACCCGACAGGCGAGTCGCAGGACGACCAGGCCCAAGACCCGGCATATAAGTCAGCACGGGGCGGCTCACAAGAGAAGGCCCGAAGAGAGAGAGACTCCCTCCCAAAGAAAACAAGACCCAGAATAGGATTCTAGAGAGACTAGTCATACTCCTACTCCTAGTAGGACTCTCTTTGTAAACCTACCCTCTCCACTTATATAAGGAGGGGTAGAGCACCCCTAGAGGGACAAGATTCACAAGTCCACAAGTTTAGACAACACAAGAGATTAGAGATAGACAGATTAGAGGCTCTCGTGATTAGAGGTAGCAAACAACACCCTTGTAATCGAGAGATCTTCTTCATCATCAATACCAGACAAGCAGGACGTAGACCTTTTACCTCCATCAGAGAGGTTGAACCTGGGTAAACTCCGTGTCTCTCGATTCCGATCAACCCCTTCAAGCCGCCACATAGTTGCGTTTTCACCCCGAACCTAAGTCCGTTCACCCGGACATCTGCCGTGATAAATTCACGACAGTTGGCGCCCACCTTGGGGCCTACGTACGGTGGTGTTGTGTTCTTGGAGGGAGCTCTTCAGGGATCAGGAAGCTCTAGATCGACCATGAAAAAAAATCGGCATGCAAGGATCTGCATCAAGCTCGAGTTCATCTGTCATAAAGTTGTCTCATGTTTCAGTTAATCAATTATCATTCTATTTCTATAGAAAGTTCTTCAACAATATCGAAACAGTTTGGCAAAGGCAAGCAAAAAGTGCTGCTCAAGGTCACAACACACACAAAACAAGAAAAATAAGTATCCCGGCCTGAGTGAAATATTTAGCTGTTTCGATCACCTCAAAGAAAACCATGAGTTTGTGTCTGATATGTGCATGAGTTTGTGTCTAATCTGTGCCAGCGTAGCCACACATGAAAAAAGATCCTTCACTGAAGCGGCCGGAAAATCAGGGAGCATATAAACAATAACGAAGCTCTCGGATCCCAACAACATGAACCTGGCTGACAGCACAACATAGTAACATAAATGAAGAGCTGGATAAAGTCCTTTGCATTAGCCCTTTTAAGTGCGTATTGTGTAAAGTCCCTAACCTAAATTGGGAAGTCAGGAAAATATAAGAAAGTACTGTACTTCTCAAGTGCACCAGAACAGATAATTTGTTTCCTGTGTATATAGTCGTCATATGCACAGGCTTTGCAATCAATTCCATCCACAAATAAACATTTAACTGAAAGAAGATTTGTATTGAAAAAGTTAATCTGAGAATCACATAATTCTTGGCATTCAACATACAAAGTTCTTTACAATACACACAGAACAAATAACAAACTAACCCTTAGTGTCTACTGTCTAATGGCGTCCAGATTTGCAGTTTCAGACAAAAAAAACGAAGAGCTCCAAAGCACATTAGCAGTAAGATGCGCAACCTGCAACAAAAAATGATGACCCTAAGCACAGGAATATTTTCTTTTAAGCACATGCTGATTTAGTTGCCTAGAATCAAATGGTGCAGAATTAAAGGCCTTGCGAAATCAACCTATCTTCTGGTGCCGGCGTTCCCTCTTCTCCATGGGCTAGGCGTGGAGAGGCATGACCCGATCTGGATATGCCTGGAGCTGACAAGCACGGGATATGAATATCGTATATCACATCACACACAGACAAAAAAAAAGCTGCTTGACCGACCAAAAATCCATCGACCTAATTCACAAGTAAATTTCCAAGATTGCACCAAGAGACACGTGCACCAAGTGCTTGGCGGGATCTAACTCGCACAAAAACTAAAAGAAGGCAGATGGCTCGCTTTTTCCTCTTCAGGTGATGGATTCAGCACATTCAGCAAATGCAGCATCTGCTCCACTGGTCGTGGCAGCTTGTTCTGCTGCCTTTCCCAAGAGAGGTTTCACGGCGTCCATATGTAGCATGAATCTCCTACGCGCTGGAGCACAAATCTGGTTTCATGGATCTTAGATGCTACAGCCTGGAGCACAAATCCATGACCCCGGCAGCAAAATCGCATAGCTGGAGTCGTACACGATCCAAGATCCATCAGACCATCATGTTGTAGGTAGTCGCACTGAGATTAAAACACGAAGAATTAAGAAAAGAAAGGAAAGCAGCAAGAACAAAAGAGAATAAAAGCAGATTTTATAGAAGAACGGGTGAGAACATGGGGAAGGGAACCTAAATCCGCAAGCCCTCCCGCCTGCTCGTGGTGGATATGGCCGTCAAGCTCGTCGGAGGGGCACCGGGTGGATCTGGCCCTGAGGACGAGAAGGAGAAGGTGATGGTCTTCGCCGTGGTGGGGCCTGTCCGACTGGTAGCATGGTAGCAGACTCAGTGGTGATACAGCCAAGTCGTGGTGAGAAGTCTCTGCAGATAAGAGAGAGAAGAGGTAGTAGTCACGCGCCAAGGAAGGAATAAAGTGGATCGATGTGATTGTATTTGCAAACATATATCCGAATGGAATAGAAAAATAGGACTCTGACATGGGCCCTAGGCCGGGCCAGCCGGGGCGGATCTCAAGCAAGAGCGGTCGACTACGATTGCCGCTGTGCATGAAACGCGAAGGAAAAAGCCTTTACCGCTCGTGGAGGAGGCGGCGTTCAGGTTCGCGCTGGAGAACGACCTCAGCCTCCTATCCGTCATGCAGCCGATGGTCGCTGGCCCCTTCCTGACGAAACTACAGTTTAGGTGGCAATGTGGCATGTTCATTTGGCAGTTTCCCTGGCCATGCTCCCCCAGTCAAAACTGCAGTTCAGCTTGCCATGTTCAGAAACAACGGAACCCATCGAAACTGGCGTTTGGCTGGCCTTTTTTGTTGCCTGCACGAGGGAATGGCTGAATTAGGACCTAAACCGCAGCTAACCAGGACCTAAACAGCTAACTAGAACGTAACAGCAGCTGACAGAAGTTGTGGAATCGGTCCACACGGTCCTCAAAAGCTTGACCGAGCTAGCTCTCTTTCGGTCCGGTCTTGAAAAAGGAGCTCGCTGAACAGCTCGGTCCGGTCCGGACCGGACCGTCGTCGGCCGGTCCAAGCGCCGGCTCGGACCGGGACCGGACCGGACCGGACCGTGTCCAGGCTATTGGCGAGGCAGCCGCCACCCACGGGGCCTGATCTACACGCCTCCTCTTCCTCCTCTCCGACAATTCCAAATCCTGGCTGTCATCGTACTGGTGATCTGTAGCTTCTTGATCTCTCGCCGCTATGGAGACGACGACCTTGTTGTTATTCTTCTCCTTGCTGATGGTTGATAGGTAGGAAGGACTGGTGGTACTAGGGTTACGGAAAAGCTCTAGCTGCTTGTACATGGTACTGGTAGAGTAGTCGTCCTGGTGCGGTTCATCAGCTTGTTCTTCTTGGGCTTGGTCGTCGTCGCCATGACGGAGACGTGCCCTGTCTCGGCGGTGCACATTCATGTGGCCGCCGAGCGCCTGGACCGAGCGGAACTCGCGGCGGCAGAAGGTGCAGGAGTAGGAGCGCGGCGGCCACACCAGCAGGTCAGCCGCGGCATCGCGTGCGAAGGCCTGCTCCTCCCATGAGGACGAGGACGGATCGCAGGTGTACGCCGCCGCCCAAGCTGGGATGCTCCTGCACTTGGCTAGGTGCTCCATTGCTTCCCGGTTTTGCAATCGAGGTCTGCACAAGTGAGAGCCTCTCCTCGTAGCTTGCAAGCTAGGATGATTGGAGCTGGAGAGGAGAGAGCAAGCTGGGAGATGAAGAAAGGGAGATGAGGACGTTTGTATGACTAGCTTGCATTGATAACAACTGAAGGAGTACCAGTACAAGATAGTGTGTAGTTTAGGCTGGCTACTGTTGTTTGCTTGTGTGATTTTAATCCAGAGATTGATAGATAATTGGGCACCTACAGTGTTATTTCCTGTCAACTAGCTAGGTTGAGTTGGAGTATAGTGATTATTTTACTGAACAATATTAAGACATGAACAGGGACATTTTATTAAGCATGGTCTTAGTGGTATTTGTTCCTTGTGGGCAAAGTCTCCGGAATACTTGATCCTGACTGGTCAATGTGCAATCTAGCTAATGACCATCTATCCAGGTGAGGTGATCCAGGTGGTAGGGTGACCCCATCGAATCTGGATTAACTGCCCAGCTTGTCATATGATTCTTGTCGTCATTATTTGCTCCATCCGAATGTGGTTGATCGACGTGTCATGAATATGAAGAGGCATCCGAGGTGCTCGGACCTAGTTTATTATAAACATGATCGATATACAGCAATACTGACAGTCTAATACCAACCAGTTTGCTAGTGACGACTAACCCTAGACACAATCGATTGACGCTTCCTAGATTCAACCACATTATTCCAGGGTCTGCAAAGTTTTTTCTGTCTATCCCCGTAGTGCACACACGACAAATACTTCCACTATCTAAGGGCAACTACAATGCGGCGACACAAATGGTATGCGTGTGTCCATTTGGGTCGAAATAGATAAAGCACCAGCCCAACGCGTTGATCCAAACTCAAAATCAGTCTACTTGCACGTGGACACATTTTCAACCCAAAACTGCGTCGGATTTGCGTCCACATGAACACGAAACGGGCGTGTCGCGCGTCCGCTCGGTGTCTGCTTCGGACCCGCGTGTCGGCCACCCAACTACCCCACACAGTGGATGTCAATGCGTCTGCCTAACTTGGGACCGCATGGCAGTGTCTCGAAGCCTATAAAGTCCCCCATCCTTAAATGCAAGCGTGTGGGAGTGGGGGGGGGGCTGTGCCATTCACTTCTCTCGTCAACATCTGGCCACCGTCGCTCCCTTGCGGGTGACAGAAAACCCTAGCTAGCCCGAGTGTCCACCATGGATTTCATCAACGTCAAAGGCGACGCCGTCGCTGGCTCATCCCACGCGCCGCTCGACACGTTAGCTATGATGCCATATGTGGGGAGGGGTCGCCGACCACGCGACCAGTTCTACATCCCGGTGCGCAACGCACGGTACCACTGGTACTACCGCTTGCCGCTCTCGTGGCCTGACGTCAATCCCCCCCCGGCTAGCACCTTGACCACCACTGCATCTCGGTGCCGGTTGTGCCGCTATCGGTGGGCGCGCACGCGGAACAGGCTCACAAGGGTCGTGCCCTCCTAACGTCGGGTATTGCCACGACCCGGCATACACGCCAGACTGCCCCAACTGGGAGGCCTAGTTGGCCACTGAGCATGATGTGGCTTGCCACGGTGACGTCCAACTTGACCCCCGGTATGCACCGCCACCCCCAGAGGTGGCGCTGGAGGAGGTGACCTACCAAGCCACCCTGGAGGAGGCGCTCCAGCGTGCTCTAGAGTATAGTGAGCACGAGGAGGACACACGATGTCTAGGAATGGAGGAGGCGTTGTAGCTGTCGACGACAGGGGACTGCGTCTACCCCCGCCGCCTCCTCACTCCGAGCCCAAGGCAAATACTGAGCCTGCCGCCATGCCCATGCCGCCACCGCCGAACCTCATTGAGCAGTACCAGTGGAGGGTGTTGTTCACGAGTGGGTGAGCGTGCCACCCGTGTTGCTAGGTGTGATGCCGGAGTAGGAGGCGACATACCTCTAGCAATGGAGGGCCGGTATGCATGTTGGAGGACAAGCAGGAGGACAAAGAGCGACGCATCCAGCGGGAGTGCAAGGAGGAGGAGGAGCGCGTGTAGCGCTAGGCACGCGAGGAGGAGGAGTGTGCACCCCACAGCAGATCCGCTGGCGCAACAGACGTAAGAAGAGACGACACGGGCGGAGTGGCAGCATGCCTTCCCATGGGCATGGCCGCCACGGGACTTCGTTGACCTCACTGGCTCGAGGGACGACGATGCGTAGGGCAGCGTGTTGGGTGGCGGATGGGTGCCAACTGGGCGGCAATTTATTTGAAGTTTTAAATTTATGTTTAGTTAAGTTTAACTGGACTTTGGCCAGAGGTGGAGCGACCGTTTAATTGTTCGGTTATTTTGACTTTATGTTAAATTACACGTGTGTTTTCCAAAAAAATGGGTCCATGCGGAAAATGCATCGGCCACCGTTGGGCGCACCGGACAATCCAAACAAACAAAACAGACACACCCGTCTGCTCGCCCAACCAAAACGGACAAAAAACAGACAAAATCAGCGTCCATTTGTGTCGGCGTGCTGGAGTTGTCCTAAGAGCGTCTCCAGCAGTCTCCCTATTCCCTAAAAGAAAAATACACGTATAGGAAGAGTTGAGGCAAAAACTTTGCTCCAGCAGTTTCCCTAATACCAATAATAATTTGGATGTCTCCTAATAAGCTTCTCAAATAGAAGGAGAGTTGCAACTCTCCCTATCCATTAGTTGACGTAGGAGGGAACAAACTTCCTTAAGGTTCACCTTCTACCGCCGCACCACCTTCACCTTCACACGCACCGCCAACTCCTGCACTGCCATCATATCAGATCTTCACGACCCTTCACCAGCCGGCCACCATTGCCGCTTGCCACTACACCATTACCCTACCCTCAAGCGCGCAAGACAAGGGCTGTTGAGCCGCCCGCTTTCGCCGCCGTGAGCACGGCCACCTGTCGCGACCATTGTGGGTCGCCACACCGGGACCACAGCTGCTCCATCTCCCTTCGTGTCACCTCCTCTACGCTTGGTTGTGCCGCATGGGCAGTTGCGAGAGCGACCAATCACCATTCTTGAGGTTAGCCGTCTCTGCCGTTCACTGCCGCATTCGTATGTTCCTCGCCGGCTCCATGTTGGCACCATCGAGGGAGAGATGCAAGTGAAAGAGACAGAGAAAAGAAAAAAAGATAAAAAATGAACCCACTGATAGGTGTGGCCTATTTGCCAGGTTGGGTATAAGGGAAGTTCATTACTGGGAAAGCCCTATAGGTGATCTCAAATGAATGGCAGGCATTGCCTAGGACGCGCCACTACTATTTTGGAAAATCAGCAATGAAGGGTATTAAAATTTCCTGCCACAACTAATAACTCTTATGTGGAGGGCACTTTCGTCTACCCACCACACGTAAAATCTTTCGGACTTGACTTGTTTGCATTACTAATCAGTGGCGAGCGATAAAGTCCGATTGCCACATGTACATGAATCAGCAATGTCAGGCTGTTTCAAGCAACCGCCACGAGTTAGCCTTACCCGATGGCCAATATTGGCAGAACATAGATGTGGCGGTTACCAATTTACGCCGGCCACTAGTAGCTCAAACATCAGTGGCGGACGAGATTTATAGCCCTCCACGAAAAAAAATCCTGTGAAGGTGTTGTCCAAGACACTTAGAAGTGGTGGGCATGGTGTGCCGCCCGCCACTAGTTGGATCACACATAGTGTGAGTGGGCTATTACAGTAGCTTCCCTCCCCCAACTTCCTCTTCCTCTCCATAAGGCCCTCTTCTTCTTCCTCTTACTCATCTCACCATTGGTTATCCTAGCCACTCTCTCACATCTTTAGCCTTAGGGACCCACTTTTTCATGGCATAATTACTCCCCAGGCCCACCACCACCCTACTTGATTAGCATTCATCAACCTCCACCACTCTCTGTAACCCTCTAGAGGTAGGCTCACCAAATGAACACCTCCAACCACCACACCTCTCTCTTCTTGATTTTATTTGATCGATTGCACACAACATTGGAGACATACACGCGAGACACTTATTAGGTGAGAATTCTCCTTCTAAATTGTATCTACATGCTTTAATTTGAGTAGTATCATTGTATGAGCATGCATGTGTAGTTAATTGTTGGCGCGTTGCGGTGGACACGTAGGGTAACATTCGGTTGCATGCTTTGTTGCAATTTTTCAGGAAATAGAAATGAGTGTCAAATCTCGTCGAAATGCTGATTAATTCCATTTCGTGGAGTTGGTGTCACTCAATATGTCCCATTGTTAGCAAAGGTCATGCCGAATTTTTGAATTTTTCATATTCTTAGATCCAATAGTAGTAGATTATGTTATGTATGTATGGTTGCAGGTTGGAGTCGAATGATGGACCATAGTTGATGTGCACCATACCACGAGCATCCAATGATTTTCTTAATGATATGATGGACTTCTTAGACTTTGTGTAGGAAGATATGAAAAGAATGGGTGCAAACAAGATATGGTGTCTGTGTTTTATTTGCGAGAATGTTGTTATGTATAGATCTGAATTAGGAGACTTGCATAAGCACTTGCTGGCTAGTGGTTTCATAAATGGTCATACTACATGGATAGGTCATGGTGAAGATGAAATGTCATGTGAAGAAGCGAAACATGATGAAGAACGACAATGGATGACGGATGGACATGTTGAACGGTCCTACAATGACCAAGAGGATGAGTCAGGTGAACACTCTGACGAAACTAAGGAGGCCGAAGTGGACAAGGAAATCATCAGGGGAAAATTGGCTGGAACGCATGGTGCACGATGAATACATGCAAGAGTTAATCGTGAAAGAGACTAGCACTGATGCAACTTCTTATAGAGAGGTTATCAAACTGACGACTCTCGTGAAAGACTCAACAACTCCATTGCACGCTAGTTGCAAGCCACATCACACCCGACTAAGTGTGACGATGGATCGTTTGGACATTAAGGCAAAAGATCAATAGCACCGAAACTTCCCTCGATATGAACTTGAAGTATTTGTATGATGTTCTTCCTGAAGGCAACATGTTGCCAAAAATTATCAATGAGGCAAGGAAGGTATTGTGTCCTCTTGATATGGAGCCGATGAAATATCATGCGTGCAAAAATGACTGTATCATTTACCGAAATGAGCACTCCAAGCTAACAAGGTGTCCAAAATGCAAAGCACCCTGATTTAAACAGGGAAATAACAGTCGGTAAGATAACGATGATGATAGTGCACCCGCTAGCGACACTCATTATAAGGTTTCATGGTACTTCCCAATCATTCCACGCTAGAAAAAATTGTACACAAACAAGAAGCAGGCAGTGCTTATGCTTTGGCATTCTAAGAGAAAGAAAAAGTATGACAGAGTGATTAGACACATTGCAGATGGTCGCCGGTGGAAAGTAATCAATGTTGACTTCCCTCATTTTAGTGAAGATAATATGAATGTTTGGCTAGGCTATAGCGTGGACGGTCTGGATCCCTTTAGCAACCAAAAAAGTGTGCACCACACTTGGCATGTGGTTGTATGCATCTACAACCTCCCCCCGTGGGTGTGCACGAAGAGAAAGTAACTATAAATGGTCATGCTAATTCAAGGACCAAGCCAACCGGGTAGTGTTATGAACATGTATCTACAGCTATTCAAGGTATTATGGTCAGATGAACGGGTGCGGACATATGATGCTCTAACAAGTAAATATTTTCCTATGAAAGTTGAGATAATAACGATGGTCCGGCACTATCCGGCATTTGGTTATAATTCGGGTAAGGTTTTCGACAAGAACTATGCATGTGTTAGGTGTATGGATGAAACTCATACTCTATATCTAAACGCCTCTCACAAAATAGTTTACATGGGGCATAGAAGATGGCTGAGTAAAAATGATGAATGGAGAAATAGGGAAGATTTATTTGATATTAAAAAAGAAAAACGGGAGAAGCCACGGAAGAAGAGTGGAGAAGAAATCCTAGAAATGATGAACAACTGGAAAGAGTGTCCAAAGCTTGGAAAGAAGCAGAACAGAGTGGGGCCACTCTTAAAAGTATCGAAAATGCGAAGTCCATTTTGGGACTTCAAATATTAGAAGTATCTCCCCACTCCCCATTGTATCAATGTCATGCATATCACAAAGAATGTTTGTGAGAGTTTGGTGGCCACCATTTTGAATATCCAAGAGAAGACAAAAGATATGATGAGCACAAGAAAAGACCTAGAAGTATTCAAAATTAGGAAGGTTTGGGGCCTAACATGGAGGAAAGCAATGTTTTCAAGGATAAAAGATAGTGTCAAAAATGGATCCCACTTGCTACAGTCTATCTCTATATTGATAAGATATTTAATTGCCTTGCTAATGTTCGAATCAGTTTGGGGAACTTGTCAAACATACAGTTATATTTGTCACGTGAGATGAAAATTTTATTTGGGATGAAGTCGCATGACTATCACGGGATGATACATATATAATAGCGGTTGCAATTAGAGGGATAATGGAACCGCATGTTAGAAAGACAATCCAAGACATATAACCTTTTGACATCATGTCTCATAAATCGATCAGCATGGATTGTTGCCAAAAACTGCATGAAGAGATTGTTGTCATACTATGTGAGCTATAGGTCTAATTCCCTCCATCATTTTTTGACATCAAGGTGCATATAATTATCAACGTTATCGGAGACATCATAGTCTCAGGCCAAGTATTCCTTCACAATAGGTTCCTCTTCGAAATGTTAAATGGCATATTCAAACCATACATTCATAACAGATCACATCAAGGCGGAAGCACTGTCTAAGGATTTCTAATGACGGAGGTTATCTCATTTTGCACATACTACCTAGAGGTCGAGAAACCTCTGGGCATGCCCAAGAATAAGAAAATTGGCATGTTGAATGACGTAGGTCACAAGAAAACGAGAAAGGATTTGCATGTGAGCTAAAAGGCACAAAATGATGACATGGCTAATGAGTTGTTCTCCTTGTCATCGGGACCCACAATGAATGTCACCACATACCAAGACTACGACATCATGGATACACTTCCAATATGGAGGTCAGAGACAAGCTGAAAGGTGCGTACCTAAATTCACGGGTGATGCAACATGCCTAGAATGGTTATGTAAATAACAAACACTATAGTAGAATCGAAGAGATTTGGGAACTAAAATACGCGAATGTAGAAATATTCCCCATGATCCGTGTTAGATGGGCGAAACAAGTACTTCAAGAATATGACTATTTTCATTACCATGGTTATATCACCACGAAATGAGTCTGTGGACGCGCATGCAATAAGTGCCTTAAATGCGCCATATGTATTGACCAAGAGTGTCTCCCAATGCTTCTATATAAAAGACTCAATTAAGCCTAGACACGTGGTCTACTGGAGAGGCAAGAGGAGTATCATTGGAATGAAAGAAGTCAATGATGAGGAGGGGTATGACCAATTGGACGACCATGCAGAAGAAGATCTAGTAAAACATATTGAGGGAGTCTGGGACTCAGGGATTCTCGGGCCATCGACTCATTCCTCGTGGGCTGACTTGTTGGGATGATCCGTTGAAGACCGAACTATGAACGACCCCGTGTCCAAGAAGGAAAGCCCTGAAGAATGTCGTGGCTTCCAAGTTCCGAAGATGGGATCTATGCGTATCTTTCCCTTGTAAAAGGTCGGTTGTGTGTAACCCTAGGGACCCGCGGTATCTATATAAATCGGAGGGTCCCCATTCATAGAGGACAAGTGAACTCATCTAGGGTTTAGCTTAGACGATCTCGAGGTAGATCAACTCTATAATCTTCGTACACATTAGTACAATCAAGCAGGACATAGGGTATTACCTCCTCACGAGGGTCGAAACCTGGGTAAACACTGTCTCCTTCGTCCCTTATTACCCATTGATCTAAGGTCCACAGCTCGAGACCCCCTACCAAAGATCTGTCGGTTTTAACACCAACATTGGTGCTTTCATTGAGAGTTCTGCTATGAGATCACCAGAAAGGTCGATGGCCCGTTTAGTCATTAGTGATCAGCTCTACAACGGGACGTCTTCGTCCCCGGGCAGGTCTTCACCTTTGGCAACATCACGCTGCAAGCTGATCTGATTGGCCGTACGATCCAGATCGGAAGCTCTTCTATCGATTAGGGAATCAGGTCCGAGAATATGGAGTTCTCCGCCGACCTAACCCCCGCCGGCTCTTGGTCTCATCCGATGAGTCTAGCAACTCTGAAGCCTTAACTTTGGGTCCTTTGCTCGGCCTCCCCTCCGCCGGGAGCCGCGTTTGTGTTCGGATCTGGCCTTAGCACCCGAACACTCTAATCTGGCCCTCACCAGATACTCATCCTTCGAGGACACTCTAGAGATTACTCCCGGAAACCATCAATGGACGGACCTGGATAGCCTCTAAATGATGAACGAGGTGCTTGACCGGATCCAGTCATTGGTGATCACAAACGACCGAAGCCCGACCCATGTTCAGATCGGTCTAAGGCTGGATTATGAAGAATTTCACTACCCTGCCACCACCCACTTGGTAGCCACTATCGAGGACTTAACCGACATGCTAGATTATGCCTCCGATGGGATGGATGACATGTACGACGAGGTGGACACCCCAACCGGTATCAGTACGGGATGGTGGATGGACACCTCCTCCTACGATGTCTACATGGTGGATACACCCGCTGACAAGGACGATGCCTCCCCTAAGCAGAACGGCGAGAGATCCGAGGAGCCGTCAAAATGCCAGAAGCAGCGCAAGCGTTCCAAGGTGAACAAAGGAAGGGGAGTCATCATGGGCACCGGAGAAAATGATACACCGGAAGACCCAGAGGACCTCGAAGCCCTAGGGCAACCACAAGAAAACCTCGAGAAGCCGTGTGACCCCGAGGACCCCGATAATTATGAGGAGACAACTATCTCCCCCCAGTTGACGATGATGATAGCCTCAAAGACGAAGATTTCAACATCCTCGAGGACCCGCAAGATCAAGAAAGCTTCAGGCGACAACTTTTAGCTACCGCCCGCAGCCATAAGGACAAGCAGTGGTAGCTTCAAGGTGAGCAAGACACCCTCAACGATAGATGGACGGAGGTCCTGGCAACCGAAGAAGGGTACGACACTAAGCGCCTAGACCAAAATAGAAGTTGCATGTGCTGATTTTACTTCTCCAGTTCGACGAGGAGGCCCTTGAGCTCACACCTCCTAGATACACCAAGCATGACCAGCCGGATCGCCCCCTCGGAGAAGAGACAGAACGGATGAGGATCCTGAATACATACCGGAGTTACCCCGTAGGAGGGGGAAGGATCCACTAAAGTATATGGATCGGCATGACCTGCGCCAAGACCTAAATTATAGAGCAGGTCACACTAGATCCATCTACGGATCCAGTGGATACTCCCCTCCTATACGGGACGAAGACCAACCTTGGTTCAACCACAACAACTGATACTGGGAACGACACCGGGCACCAGAAGCCGAATTCCGGCACAATGTGGCCCGGGTCAGAGGTGCCGCCCACCCACTATGCTTCACAAACGATGTCATGCAACACCAGTTTCCGAAAGGGTTTAAACCCGTAAATATCGAATACTATGGCGTGACAACAGACCCTGCCGTGTGGATCAAATATTTCCTTCTCCACATACATATGGCCAGGGGAGATGACCTCCATGCCATTAAGTACCTGCCGCTAAAGCTCAAAGGGCCAGCTAGACACTGGTTAAACAACCTCCCGAAAACTCCATCGGAAGCTGGGAAGAGCTTGAGGATGCCTTCTGGTCTAACTTCCAAGGCACTTATGTCTGGCCTCAGGACTCCTCCGACCTAAGCAATGTTGTCCAGAAGGAAGGCGAGTCGGCCCGACAGTTTTGGAATAGGTTCCTAACAAAGAAAAAACAGATTGTCGACTGTCCAGATGCCGAGGCAATAGCCTTCTTCAGGCATATTATCCAGGACGAATGGTTGGATCGACAACTCAGCCAAGACAGGCTGAGGATAATGTCTGCCCTCACCGCACTCATGACCCGCTTTTGCCCAGGCAAAGACAACTGGCTAGCTCGTCGTGCCCATAATCCTGAAGACCCGGGCACCTAGGAAACGCGGGATGGAAACGACAAGCCGTGGTGCAACAAGAACAAATGCCGCCATAGCAGCAGGGACACCGATGATACGATTGTAAATGCCGGATTCCGCAGCTCGAAGCCTCGCCAACAAAAAAGGCCCTCTAAAGGGAACAGGGATGGACCTACTGTGCTGGACAAAATCATGGAGAGGCCCCTGCCGGATCCATGGCACCCCGGACAAGCCTGTCACGCACACCAACCGTCAATGTCAGGCGTTTTGACAGGCTAGCAAATTAGCTGCCAAGGAGCGGGGCAAAGGACCACACAGTGACGACGAAGAAGAGCCTCGCGGTTCGAACAACCGAGGACAAAAGTGGTTCCCTTTAGAGGTAAAAACTATGAACATGATAATATCACACATATACTGAAGAAGGAGAGGAAACGTGCCCTTTGGGAGGTCTACGCCGTAGAGCCTGTAGGCCCGAAATTCAACCCATGGTATGTTTGCCCGATCACCTTCCATCGCAAGGACCATCCGACCAGTATCCATCACGGATGTTCGGTTGCCCTCGTCTTGGATCCCATCATCGATGGATATCACCTCACCAGAGTCCTTATGGATGGAGGAAGTAGCCTTAATGTCATATACTCAGGCACGGTGAAAAGATGGGCATAGATCCGTCCAAGATTAAACCCAGTAACACTACCTTTAAAGGAGTGATTTCGGGCGTTGAAGCCTGCTGCTCCGGCACTGTAACACTAGAGGTTGTGTTCGGATATCCCAATATCTCCACAACGAAGACTTGATCTTCAAAATTGTGCCATTCTGCAATGGCTACTACGCGCTGCTCGGCTGTACAACATTCGCTCGCTTCAACGTCGTTCCTCATTACGCCTATATGAAGCTCAAGATGCCCGGACCCAAGGGGGTCATCACCGTCAATGGCAATATGGAGCGCTATCTCCGGATTGAAGAACACACGGCGGCCTTAGCAGCCAAAAACCAATACAACAACGAAGCCCCACGGTCCCAATCTGCCTCCAAGACGCGACAGGTGGGCAAGCGAGCTCGAGCCCAATCGGACCTGCCGGTGCCACCTCTCGCTCAGCACAAATAGGGACACACTCCCCATAGCATGTCCCGGCTACACATCAGGTATGTCCCTCGAAGACACAATTTCGCTCTTAAAATACCATGGGTAGCTATGGGGATCTACTTCCGAAGACTGGATATCCGGTTTAAAAGAACTATAGTCCAATTGCTTCTTCGGCCGGAGGCGAGATACCATTAAGGATCTACAAAGCGTCAAGCTTACACACTCTACGGCGGCTCCTCACGACCCCCTCAAGGTCTGCCCGCCAAACAATAATAACCCTTAACAGGTTCCGCAACTCCCCGCTCGAGGGCAACAGCGCGCAGCCGGGCACAAGGAGGACGTCAAGCCACCCATCGAGGGCCGTGAATAAAAATATCCTATAAAAGATTGCTTTCCTTTTTTCACGATAAGAATTATCTGTAATAGCTGCCTCGGCATTATGAATCATATGATTATTACATATGCCCCTATTTTCTGTACTTCTATTACACAACTTGTTTTCTGCATACCTGCACCATATAGATAAAATTTCCAATTACAGGATAGGTGCGATCCGCTGATAGACCGAAGGCTTGGGTATAATTAAACACCACAAGCATCACCCTGTCACTATGTCTTACACATTCAGCGTCTCGGTTATCGCACTATATGCATCATTTCTGAATTATGTCTTGGGTCAATAGGTGGGTTTCCCCTATCCTGTGCTTGCCCCTTTATGTTTCGCCAGTTCGGCTAAAAGGGTAAAAGGGAGAACCACTACGATTGTATCCCCAGCTGGCCTGACGAATACCTTAGTGGATAAAGCTGAAAGCTGAGTGTCATAATAAGCGAGAGTCGGTCTGCGATCCGAGCTAAAGTGTCAAACTAAGAATCGATGGAGATTATCCCGTGTCACACGAAGGGTCTGTACCTTTCCAAACCATGTGGTACTAGTCTGAAGCTTTGGCCAAATAGACTACCACAAAACACTGTGGGCTTGTCACCAGCCCCCGCATTCGAGCTCCTAAGGCTAAGTGAAAGCACTAAAGCAAAATAGTCTGATTGCCTCGTTTCCCTCACTACTGCCTATGGACGCCAATATATCGGCTAAGGACCTAGTGCAGAGGTAGAAACACGCCTCGTAGTATCGACATGGGGGCTGAAGCCAACGACTGACACTTTCAGATTAAAACGGCCATGCAGGAGTCAAAACAATACATAATATGATATATTTGGGACAAGCATAATAAAGCATAATTATCTTCAGGGCATAAAGATAACACCCTCACTCATACATTACATTTGTTGGGCACTAGGTCTCTATAGACCGTGCACCCTCTAACGCGGCACGAAAATATAGCTCGGGGCATCTATGCTCCTTGTGAGGAGGTGGGGGCACTGTGGCCATCTCAATTGGCTTCACCCACGAGCAGTGCATCATGGTCGCGCAAAGTTCACCCACGCTCCCTTGATGCAAACCGAATGCTTCATGGCCTCAATCCACGACACGACGTCATGAAGCTTCTGTAGTAGGCCAAAATAGCTGCTCGTCATTCGCTTGGTGGGCCATAGCTAGGTGCAGAGGTCCCGCGGGGCCGGCTCCACCATCTTGTGTAGCTACATCAGCTGATTCATCTGGTAGCTGAGAAGGGGGTGTGACTCAGGAGTTTCAAACTATGCCCAAAACAGTCTCTTCGCCACATCCCCATCCCGGATGGCAAAGTGCTTCGCCGCATCCGCTGCGCTCCTCGGGAGGTCCATAAAGGCACCTGGGAACGCCACGGCCATGTAAGAAAGGTGAACCTGTTTCCACCAAATACACATTGTAGTAAGTATGGCTTACCATCCGCGATCATCCTGACTTGGCGAATTTCTTCCTTGAAGAACCTCCTCTCAATGCGCTACGATTTAAGATTGAAGGTTAGCATGGTCAGCTCGATCGCGTGGTCTTTGACTCTTTGCTCCAGGGCCTCGCACTTTGTGATGGCATCCTAGAGCTCCTATTGCACCTCAGCTACTCGAGCCTCATGTTTGTCGCTCTCCATCTTTAGAGAGCTTAGCTCGGCGGCCGCCTTATCGGCTGCCGGCTTATGATTGGCAGCCTCCTATTTGGCCCTCCTAAGTTCGGCCTTGAGGTTTTCAACCTATGCACTTGAAGCTAAGGGCATAAAAAATCAAAATTAGGACCCAAAAGTCAGGATAATCCCCATTGATGAGAAAATCAATAGATTTGGCAAATACGGTTAAAACCGACCTTGCACTTCGTCAAACCGTTTGTTCAAACGGTCTAGTTCCTCATTGGAGCTCTGGAGCTTCCGGTTAAGCTCGGCCAGTTCAAGGGAGATGGATTCCCTAGCCAAGGATGAGGCCTACAAAAAAACAACTTATATATAAGCAGGAGTTTGAGTTATTCTGTGCCGAACTATTCGCCTACGTTTCTAGTTTCTATGACCCTCGGTCAAGTTTTCCAAACTCGCCCGCAGCTCGCGGGCTACTATACCTATAAGGAAGGCATGACCATATGAAAAAAAATCTCCTTATAAACAAGATCATGGCTTACCTTGAAGCCCGCTAGTAAACCATTGAAGGTTTCCTTCAGTCCGCTGTTAACAGACTGAATACTTTTTAGAACCGCACCCACAAGGGTGCAGTGGTCTTCAGCAATGGAGGAGTCAGACAATGCCTCCTCCATCATGGTTGGCCATGCGTCCACGGTCTGCTCGGTCGTGGGCGGCACCAGCGGTGGCACTTCTCCTCCCCTCCTTGGGGGAGGCGGGGTCGACGACGTGGGAGGCACTGAAGCCTCCGGAGTCAACTGTGAGGGGAGCCCGGGCGAATTGCGGCCCCCTCCTTATCCTCTAGGAGGGGTTCGACCTCCTGGACTTTGGCGGCCAAGGCATGATCCTTGGCCAACACCTCTTGGTCTTCGGTGGCTACGGTGTGCGCCTCGGCCATCATCGTCTCTACCCCGGTGTACAGTGGAGGGGGCTCCGACGAGATACCACCTCTATGGCCTCACCTGTGGCCAGAGGGGGGGTGGTGCAGGACACCATCCCGCTCTCCGCCAGCTCGGCTGCTGGAGACTCCCCATCTCAGACCTGTTCGGTCGGGAGGTCTCGGGCCGGACTACAACATCAAAGCATTTAAACAAATTAGTTCTAGAAAATCTGTGTGAATAAGTCGTACTGTATCCGGACTCAATACCTCTGAGCTGGGGGGCTTGACCCTTGGGTTCCTTCGGGGGATCCTCTCGAAAGCTCCGGAATCCTCATCGGAATTCGGGCTATCATCCGCTAGAATCACCTTGGGCATGTAGGGCCTCTTCGGGGCGAGGGGAGGAAGATCCTCCTAGGCATCCTCGGGTATGTCCATCTTCCTTGTCTGGGGAGACTCGATCTCTCCCCTGTGTTCTGTGTACTCCTCCTCGTGTGTGGAGGAGGCTTGAGTCTCCCGGACATAGTATCCGGAGGGACCCTAGGGCGGAGGCCCTTGCGGACCTCCTCCTTCTTCTTCTTCTCTTTCTTCTTTGGCACCGCGTACGGTGCCACGACCAGCAACGCCATCAGCAGGGCGATCTTGGGTCTTCGGGCAAGGGGCTGGGCCATTGATTTGCATGGCTTTCTCCAGCCAGCCCTACAAGGACAAAAAGAGGAAGGGTTGAATCCTTGTCGAGGGTTACAATTGTGAATACAATGAGAAATCATGTCATACCTTCAAGGCTAGGGTGCCGGCGTCCAAGCCGATGTCTTCTTCTTCAGCCGGTCATTCCCTCTAGGACTTGAAGAGCACTTTCCACAACTTCTCGTGAGTTGTGCGAAAGAACTTGTGAATGGTGACCGGTTCCCCAAGCTTGTAGGCCCACATCAGGGTCTACCAGCGCTGGTAGGGTAGGACGTGGCGGTGGAGCATGACCTGGACCACGTTGGTCAGCTTGATGTTGGCCTTAGCCATCTAAGCGATGCGCTTTTGCAGCGCCTTCACTTCCGAGGCAGATCCCCAGCCGAGGCCCTTCTTGATCCATGAGGTTAGCCTCACAGGGGGTCCGGATCTGAACTCGGCCGACGCCGAGCAGACCACATCTCGTTGTTCGGTGATATAGAACCACTCCTTCTGCTAGACCTTCACGGTATTGATGAAGGTGTTGTCCGGCCACTCGAACCGCGGGAGCTTGCTGATTATAGCCCTCCCACAATAATCGTGTTAACCGTTGACCGTCTTTCACTTCAAATTGAAGACCTTGATCCACAGGCCGAAGTGCGGGTGGACTCGCAAAAAGGCCTCGTAGACGGTGATGAAGGACGAGATATGCATAAAAGAATTCGGGGGGAGGTCGTGGAAGTCTAAATCGTCAAATAACATCATCCCCCTAACGAAGGGGTGGAGTGGTAAACCCAATCCTCCTAGGAAATGGGGGATGAACACTACTGTCTCACCCGTTTTCGATGGTGGCACCACTTGGCCCTCTTCTGGAGGGCGGTGGGGGATGTTGGGCGAGAGGTGCCCGGTGACCTTGAGCTCCTGAATGTTCTTATCGGTGATGCACGAGGCATCCCACTTGCCTTGCGAGCCCGAGCCAGCTATGAGTGAGCTCGGGAAAGGTGGCTTGGAAGGAGAATGAACAAATGGATCTAGGCGCTTGAGGCTGGAATGCGAGATGGAGTCAAATCTGGAGGCGTAGTGAGATCTTGGGGGGTTGTCTCCCGTTTATGGGAGGCCGTAACACCAAGGGTCCTCCTTTACTGCTATAGGTTGTGGCATTTCCCGAAGCAATCGTGTTGTTATATGCGCACGGGGTTACCCATATCATTACTCGTATCCCACGATATGCTTGACATGATCTTCGTATTATTGCGGCGTGTCGCTGGAAAAGCGGGCTCGAGTCACGAATTGAGTTTTCATAACTGGCTGTTGTGGCTTTTCGTCAAAAAGGTTGTCAGGTATGGTTACTATTCACACCCGGGCATTTGGCCGAGCATAGAGGGAACTCGCCTCTCAAGCCGAATACCATGGACGCGCAAAGCTGCTGAAGACTGCTTTCCTTGGCGTTGGAGGCTAGTTCGGGGGGCTACTCAGGGAGTCCAGGACTAAGGGGTCCTTAGGCCGTCGGCTCATTCCTCGTGGACCGACCTGTTGGGCTGATCTGTTGAAGACCGAATTATGAAAGATTACATGTCCAGGAAGGAAAGCCCTGAAGAATGGTGTGGCTTCCAAGTTCTGCAGATGGGATCTGCGTATCCCTTGTAAAAGGTTGGTAGTATGTAACCCTAGGGACCCGTGGTGTCTATATAAATCAGAGGGTCCCCATTCGTAGAGGACAGGTGAACTCATCTAGTGTTTAAATTCGACGATCTCGTGCTAGATCAACTCTAGAACTTCCATACACATTAATACAATCAAGCAGGACGTAGGGTTTTACCTCCTCGCGAGGGCCCGAACCAGGGTAAACATTGTCTCCTTTGTCCCTTGTTACCCATCAATCTATTGTCCACAGCTCGGGACCCCGTACCTGAGATCTGCCGGTTTTGACACCGACACATATACCGAAAGAAGATCTACTATCACACCCTGTGTTTGTATCACTTGCTATGCTTGGATTTATAAAATTTGGAGCCAATTAAAACTTTTTCAATGCTTATTGCTTGTTTGAATTGTTGCTTGCTTGCTTGCCGATTGTTGTGTATGGCACTCTTAGATTCTATCCCTCTTCATATTCATCTTCCTTGACCCAAACTTCTTGCCCAATGATCATGCCATGTGAATACTGCCCAAAAATAATTTTTATCAAATTTTGTTTTGACCAAAAATGATTTATTCAAATTAGGTTTTCAGCAACCCCTGAGTTGAGGTTTGCACTGCAAGTCCTCAAATTGGGTGGATTCTTCTTCCCCAAAGGCTTTATTTCAAACCTACTATACCAATGACTTCCCGAAACCACCAAATATAAATTTTAAAGATTATTTTATTATTTTATTTAAAGGATTTTTCTTAAGATCAGAAAATGTTTTTCTTAGGGAAAAATTATTTAAATGCTTTCAAAATATTTGAGAAAATTTAGGGAGACTCAGTGGACATATAGTTTCCATATATATGTGTGTCAACACCTGATCCTGTTCAAATCATGGGCAAAACCCCTTAGAACCCTTTTTGTCCAAACCAAGCTTTTGGAATATTTCTATAAGAAATATTCTCAATAAATTCCAGAAAGCCAACACTATTATAGGTGATGATCTTGCAAAGTTTCATCTCAATCCAAGTTGATTTGGTCCATCAAACCATCCCAAAACCCTCCCCGTCCAGATTCAAATTTGAACAACTTTAAATTGTGAAGTTTCTCCCCTTGACCCCAAACTTTGTGGACATGCTCTAATGACAAAATAATGATGCTACACTAGGTGGTGCATCAACGGTAATAGCTTAGCATAACTAGATCTACAGAAATCTGATTTTGTTAGTTTCTAGGGTTCACAAAGTTTCCATTGTAAACTTTGCCCATTTGAGCTCAAATTTGGTGATCCATCTCATTTTCACCTATCATTTGACCCTGTTGAATATCACAGTAAGTGGGTAGATTTTTCTTGCCCAAACACCCATCAAACATCTTCTGGTAAAATGGTAAAGTCTCTGTTTTCACCCCTTTCTCTATTTCCCTTGCCTCCAAATTTTTACCTCACCCTCTGGCAGTGCCCAAGCACCCCAGTAAAAATCCCAGGTCCTTAAGCCACTGGGAAATGGGGTAAATCCCCCATTTTTACCCCTGGACAGCCCTGGCACGAGCTCTCTCTCCCCTCCCCTCTTACTCTATTCTTCTCCTGGGGCATCCAAGGCATTTTTCTCTCATCCTAGATGCCCTAGATTCCCCTAGACACCCTTGGCCATGCACAAGACTCCGTTGGCATGCCATGGCATGCAAACGCGCGCTCTGGAGCACCCTACAGTGTTAACAGGCACTATAGCCGTTGCCCATTGCATGGCTCCGGCGGCCTCGGGCCTCCCTCGCGCGCCACTTGGTTCCCTTCGGCGTCCGCGCCACGTCACCTTGTCGGCCCCCTCCTCTCTCTTCCTCATCCGGCCCCCTTTTGCACGCACCGCGGCCGCTCGAGTCGGCCAACCGGGGGGCTCGCACATGCGTGCCCCTCTTCTCCCTCTCTCCTCCCTCGCGGGCCTAGACCGACCCCAGGAACGCCCCCGAGCTACCCCGCGAGCTCTCTCTCCCCTTTGGCCTCGGCCATGACCTCGCCGGTGCACGGGTCCACGGTGCTCCGCCCCTCCCTCTATTTAAGCCTCTCGGGTCTCTCTCTCCCCTCCTCTGGCTCGCTCTCCACCCCCATAGACCGCCTGCAGAGCCCGAGCTCCTCTCCCTCCATGTGCGCTCGGGATCGAACCGAGGACCGCCGTGGCAGCCCCATCGTCGATCTTAGGGTACAGAGCCTCTCCGGCCCTCTTTCTTCTTTGCTGGTCCTCTCTCCCTCCTCTAATGTGATTACCCCTTGTCCCCATCATCTTTGCAGCTCGAGACGACCCCGGTGAGCGCTCCGGAAGCTCCCTCCGCCATGGGTACTCGCCGCCGGCGACTCCGGCCACCTTCGATGCTCCCTCCACCTCCAAGGGACCGACGACTCGACCCCCAATTAATCCCCACTCTCTCCTGCCACCGCCATGCGCCGCCGGTGAGCCTCACCCCTCTCTGCCCCGAGGTGGGAGAAGGATCCGACAGGTGGGTCCCACCTGTCGGCCTCTCATCTCCCCCTCCCGCGCTCTCTCTCCCCTCGCAGTCGCCGACAGCCGGGCCCTGCGCGTCAGGTTTGAACCTGACCGCGCGCGTGGCCGGCTGGCTAGCCAGCTGGGCCGGCCCAGCTACGGGCCGCGTGTGGCCCAGGCTCAGAGGCCTCTCTCTCTCTTTTTCTTTTCCTTTTTCTTTTGTGTGTGGTTTTTCTAAAAATCCCACAGGATTAAATAAAAATCCAAATCCAATTATTTTTTCACCTAAATTCCTAGAATATTCGATAGAATTTATTAGTGCCACTTGTAAAAGTATTTGAAAACCTATGTATAGTTTTATTTTAAAACCCCTTTTTGGCATTTTTAGCCATTGTTACAAATAGATTTGAATTTTTTTTTCATGTCAATACCTTAGGAGAATATTTTTATTATAGTTTTTAGTATTTATCAGAATAGGATAGCTTTTTAATATTAGCTTTGTGTCCTCTGTTTTTGTGTGATGCTTATTTTATCGCGACGATAGATTGCGCTATTGACGAGGGAGTTGGACCCAAAGACTTTGAAGACCCCGAAGACTTTGTTGAGCCAGGAAAGCAGCCCTTTGACCATATTAAGAAACCATTTTCATTGCATATCATATAGCACTTTACTTTCGTTATACTTGATCATGTGGAGTAGTGACCACTTCGGTGGGTTGTTTCCGGCACTTTTACCGTTGACACTTGAGTCGAGCACGACCCTACCACCTTATGAGGGTTATGTGGGTGGGTGCAGATAGGATGCTAATAGATGATACGCAAGTGGGATCCGGATTATGCATGATGATGGAAATAAGGCAATGATTTCAAAGACTTTTCGAAAACCCCGTCAGGTGCCACTAATGCCCGAGGGAGATGATGATGATTTGGGTGACCATCTGAGAAAGAAGTGGTGTGCCGAAACAAGTTGAGGGTGTGTTTTCGAAAACAGAGGGTTTAATATTTGTCGACTGTCCCAACCTTACATGCGTAACCACGATACCCCTTATGGGATGGGGTTCTGTTGATTACCTTGGTGGGTACTGGCAAGGAGCTCGCATTACTAGTGGCGGGAGTGGCGTGGTCACTCTCGATACGGGGTCGTGCCGGTATGGACGATCATGCGCTATCTTCACAGGCACCAGGCACACCGTTGGTCCCTGCATGGATGCTACGAGTGATGTACATCATGTGGGCTGGGTACCAATCAAGTGGACTCTTTGTTTAGTATCGCTAGGGGAAAGGCGTTGTTCGGGTGCTTACCTCGGGTATGTTATATACCGCGAGTCGTGGATGACACAGAAGTTCCCCGAGTCTTGTGGGTAAATTGTGCAACCTCTACAGAGTGTAAAACTATTCGAATAGCCATGTCCACGGTCAAAGACAGTTGGATGGTGCTGCTTAAGCCACGTCCAGATGTTTTCGCAAACTTGGTATGAGTGTGTGCGGATGACAGAAGTGTGATACTTGAGTCAAGTCTGAAGACTTGATGTGACGAATGAACATGAGATGTTCAAACCCTGCTTATGATGATATCTGTAACTTGTTCATATGGATATCTGCCAACTGTTGATGCATGCTTACCTAGTACTTGATCATGTCATTGCATTAAAAATTAGCTTTCTGCAAATTATCTACTTAGTGCTATATCATGCATCATTATTACGTTGTTCCATAACTTGGGTTGCTTGCGAGTACATTCAAAGTACTCGTTGGCTTGCCACTAGTTATTTAATTGGCCAGGCATGGAAGAACAGGAGTACGTTGAAGAGTTTGTTGGTGACGAACATGCGAACTAGGATGCTTCCCAGTCAGAATGCCAGTAGGTTTAAGGCAGATGGCATGGGTTCACACTTTCGATCAATATTTCCGCTGCTTGTTCTATTTAAGTGTTTGGCCCTTGTGGCGCTATCTATGTAAGACTAGACCTTCATGGTCTTTATTTGTGTAAGATGCTAAATGTGGATGTAAGACTCTTGTTATTCAGCTTCTGTGTGTTCGGTGAGCATTGATCTCTGGGATCACTGTACACGTGCATTCGGTGATCAAGAATTATGAGTTGGGGTCCCCACAGAGCTTGTATCAGAGCCATGCTGGTTGTAGGAAGCCCTTAGTTAGCATGGACGTTAGTTAGGACAAAACCGGTTTTCAAAATTTCACCTAGCACCTATACTTAGGAATTCTATACTATTTACCTATTCTATTCTTCACACAACACTTTGCCGACTCTCCTCCCTTCAAACCTTTGTAGATGGCCGTCTTACCCGAAGCCTTCCTGACATATGGATTTCCTTTACTCCTTGGGGATAGCCTAGAGAAGTGCCAGTTTCGCCAACCACCCGTTTTCGTCTACCCCGAGCACTGGGTCAATGTCGTCACCAAGGAGTACCACGTGGATGTGGTCGTGAAGGCAAACGACTCCCCGACCAGTTGGTTCTTTAAAGGACCACAGATGGAGACCATGATACTCGTAGTCGAGTCAGCTACGCGCAAGGCACTCCTACACCTTCAAGACATCATTCTAGAGATGGATGACAAGCCAGCTACTCGCTACCTTCCCTTCCGAAAGGATGATCTTGGTGAGAGTTGGACGTTGATTCCATCCAAGGAGGATGGCACACCACTCAGGTTCCAGACCTACTTCAGCCTCTCTGCTGATAGTCTGGTTCACAACCTAACTAAGGAGTGTGTGAAGCTCCGCGAGGAACTTCACCACACCCGGGAGCTACTTTGGCAAGCCAAGAAGAAGCTATACAAGATCAAGAAGGATGGAGCCCCCGAGGGACGACCAGCTATCGCTTATAGAGGAGGAGTACCCCCAGCAAGTGATGCACCCACACATCGTCATCGCATGAGTGTGAAGGAGTACCGTGAGCTCTTCACCGATCCGCCAGCAAAGCGTCGTCGGGATGGACCTCCTCGTTCCCTGACCCCTTCGACCGGGAATGATGCCCATTCGGATGACGAACAGGAGGAAGACCCAGAGGAGCGTGACTACGAGATCGAGCACTCCACCACCTGAGTTCGAGAACCCCTAGGGTAGGATCAGTCATGTATCCCTCATGCGAAGTCGAGTCCGTGTAATGGTTCATATGAAACCATGTGTGCTTGTTGTTTGTTCTGTTGTTTGTGTTCGGATGCAAGTCGCGCTTTTGCCTCAGGCAACATGTAAGCGACTCCATCGTCTATCTTAATATATGTTGGTCTTTCGACCTTTGTTTTACCACACTTGCACTCGACCGACCCCCTTAGGCGTGCTCTTCCATTGTTGCTTATCCCAGTTGTTTAACTTGGCTGCTCCTAACAGGATGGTGACTGCTACCCGCAACAGCTCATTCGTCAACCCTGAAGCCGGCAACTTGAGCCAGCAACAGGGAGTGGGTGGGGCTGCTCACGCTGGAGGACACTAGGAGCAGCCACAAGGCGACATTCCCCCGCCACCCCCCCACCGGAGAACATGACCATAGCTCACTTTCTCCAAGTTCTCCAAGAGGAATGCCAAGCCAACAATGCTGCTATCCAGTAGATGGCTCAGGCCCTTGTGAACAACCAGTAGCAAGGCAGGAACGACAATGGCCGCTCCACTCTATCCGAGTCCATGAGGATCTCGCCCCCAACCTTCACCGAGACTGCTGAACCATTGGATGCTGATGACTGGATCCGCACCATCGAGGACCTCCTTGCAATGGTCAATTACAATGAGGATCGTGAGAAGGTGCTTTATGCCTCTCACTGCCTCAGAGGTATCGCCCGAGCTTGGTGGGACGGATTCAAGGTCATGCAAGGTGAGCGTGTGATCACTTGGAGTGACTTCAAGGAAGGATTCTGCACTGCCCACATTCCTTCTGGGATCATGGCTATCAAGAAGAGAGAATTCCGAGCGCTGAAGCAAGGAAGTGGCTCTGTCAAGGAGTACCTACATAAGTTCAACCTGCTGTCAAGGTATGCACCTGAAGATGTCAGCACGGAGGCTGCCAAGAAGGAACGCTTCATGGAAGGACTTCAACAGACCCTGCATTATTAGCTCATTGGCTGCGACTGTCATGCCTTCTTCGACCTGGTGAACAAGGCCCACATGCTGGAATACAAGCGTCGTGCCATAGACGACACACGCAAGCGCAAGATGATCAGCAAGGGTAGCTCCAGCAACCAGAAGCCTCGCCCCTGGCAGCCAGCCCCAGCCAAGCCAACCTATCAGCCACAGTAGGCTAGACCTCCTACGCCTCGTCCGAGCTATCATCCGCAGCAGTATGCCAATCCCAGGCCAGCTTACAACAACCCCAATCACAACAACGATGGCAGGAACTAAAACAACAACCCTAGGCAAGTCGCTTTCTTTAGATGTGGTCAGCGAGGACACATCTCTAGGTTGTGTCCCAACAAGAAGCCAGATGCACCGCGCCCCAATGCGCCAAACCAAGGTCAAGGCCGTGGTGCACCCCCCAAGCAACCCCGCTCCTCACAACCAGCCCAACAATGGCAAGGGTCGTGTGAACCACGTCACTGCAGAGGAAGCCTAGGAAGACCCAGACGTCATACTGGGTACGTTCCTCGTCAACTCAATCCCAGCAATAGTACTGTTTTATTGTGAAGCTTTGCATTCTTTTGTCACATAAAAGTTTGCACTAGAGAGTGGCATGAAACCTACACCCCTGGGTAGTCGTATGTTGATACAAACCCCGGGATCAGTTATGAAGTCTGGGATAGGATGTAAGGGGGTTGAGATTAACATCAACGGGGTAGATTTCCTAGCAGACCTTATCATTCTGAAGTCAGAAGGCTTGGATGTGATCCTATGCATGGATTGGTTGACCAAGCACCAAGGCTTGTTAGACTGTGCCAAGAGGATTGTCACCATGACCAATAGCCAAGGAGTGGAAGTAAAGTATGTTCCCAACCCTACCTCCACTCAAGCCCCTCAGGCTAACTGTCTATCAGGAATTGAGTTGGATCAAGTGCTAGTGGTATGGGAATACCCGGATGTGTTTCCTGGATAGCTGCCCGGAATGCCTCCTGACCTCGACATTGAGTTCATCATTGAGCTTATGCCCGGATCAAGGCCCAACTATAAGAAGGCCTATAGGATGGGATCCAAAGAGTTCGCTGCTTGAAGAAGCAACTGGCAGAGCAGCTCAGGAAGGGATTCATTCGCCCTAGTGCCTCCCCTTGGGGATCACCTGTCCTATTTGTGTCAAAGAGGGATGGAACCATCAGACTCTGTGTCGATTACCGTTCTCTCAATGAAGTCACAATAAACAACAAGTACCCACTCCCCAAGATTGAAGACCTATTCGATTAGTTGAATGGAGCCAAGGTGTTTTCCAAGATCGACCTCAGGTCAGGATACTATCAGCTGAAGATCGGACCCCAAGACATTCCGAAGGCGGCATTTGTAACCCGGTATGGCCTGTATGAATACACGGTCATGTCATTTGGGTTAACCAATGCCCCTTCCTACTTCATGTACCTCATGAATAAAGTCTTCATGGAGTACTTGGACAAGTTCGTTGTCGTCTTCATTGATGACATACTCGTCTTCTCCAAGTCTAAAGAAGAGCATGAGGAACACTTGAGATTGGTCCTAGAGAAACTTCGAGAGCACCAGCTTTATGCCAAGTTCAGCAAGTGTGAATTCTGGCTGCATGAAGTTGGATTCTTGGGTCATGTGTTGACTGCAGAAGGATTATCAGTGGATCCTGCCGAGATTGAAGCCGTGACTGAATGGAAAACTCCAACCACCATGAAGGAAGTCAGGAGCTTCCTCGGACTCACGGGATACTAGCGCAAGTTCATGGAAGGGTTCCCGAGCATTGCCCGACCCATGACCCAGCTTTTGAAGAAGGACAAGAAGTTCGAATGGACAGCTAAGTGCGAGGAAAGCTTCCAGGAGCTCAAGAAGAGGTTGACCACTACCGCCGTTTTGGCCACCCCCGATATTCACAAGGAGTTTGTGATCTATTGTGATGCATCAAGAACTGGGCTTGGAGGTGTTCTGATGCAAGAAGGCAGAGTTGTAGCATATCTATCCAGACAGCTACGTCCTCATGAAGAGAACTACGCTACTCATGATCTTGAGTTGGTTGCCGTAGTTCATGCCTTGAAGGCATGGCGACATTAACTTCTGGGGAAGCGATGTGAGATATACACAGACCACAAGAGTTTGAAGTATATTTTCACCCAGAGGGAATTGAACATGAGGCAATGAAGATGGTTAGAGTTGATCAAGGATTATGACCTCAATGTTCAATACCACCCCGGAAAGGCTAACGTGGTAGCAGACGCTTTAAGCAGAAAGGCTTGTTCCTTGAATGCCATGATTAAGAAAAGGCTACCCGCCCTGTATGAAGAGCTTGAAAGCTTCGGCTTGGAACTGGTTGCCCCCGAATTCCTCGCCAACCTCGAAGCAAGGCCTACCTTGATGGATGATATTAAGGAAGCCTAGAAGGGACACGAGAGCATTGAAGGCATCAAGAGGAAGATCAAGGCAGGCAAGGCCCCAGGATTCTCACTGGGATGAACAAGAAGTTGTATGGTTCGGGAATCGCATCTGCATACCCAACAAAGAGGAGCTCAAGAACTTGGTCTTGCAAGAAGCTCATGACACTCCATACTCCATCCATCCTAGAGGAACCAAGATGTATCAACACCTCAAGGCAAGATTCTGGTGGCATGGCATGATACGGGAAATAGGCACATTTGTCGCTAAATGTGACATATGCTAGAGAGTCAAAGTTGAGCATCAGTGACCCGCTGGGCTACTGCAACCTCTCAAAGTGCCTGAGTGGAAGTGGGATAAAGTTGGGATGGATTTCATCACCGGATTACCCATGTCATGCAAAGGACATGATTCTATTTGGGTCATTGTCGACCACCTAACCAAGGTAGCCCACTTCATTCCCGTCAGGACCACCTATGATGGAAGCCAGCTCGCAAACCTCTACATCAACCACATCATAAGTCTTCACGGAGTTCCAAAGTAAATTGTGTCGGATCGAGGAACCCGGTTCACCTCAAGATTCTAGAAGAAGTTTCAAGAAGCTATGGGAACTAAGCTCTCCTTCAGCACTGATTTTCATCCCCCAAACCGATGGGCAAACAGAACGAGTAAATCAGATACTCGAAGATATGCTCCGCGCTTGTGTTTTGGCATATGGAGCCAAGTGGGAAGATTGCCTACCATTCGCCGAGTTCTCCTACAACAACAGCTATCAGTCGAGCCTTCAGATGGCACCATTTGAGGTGTTGTATGGGTGCAAGTGTCGTACTCCCCTCAACTTGTCAGAGACCGGAGAAGGATTAATTTTTGGACCAGACATCCTCCGCGAGGCAGAAGAGCAAGTTCAACTCATCCGAGAGTGCCTTGAGACCGCAAGTCAAGGTAGAAGAGCGACGCTGACTCCCACCGTCGAGAAGTGAGCTTCTGTGTCGGTGACCATGTCTACCTTCAGGTCACGCCTCTCAAAGGAACCAAGCGTTTCCACGTCAAAGGAAAGCTGGCACCAAGATACATTGGCCCCTTCAAGATCACCGTAATGTGAGGAGAAGTTGCCTATCAGCTAGAGCTACCTTCCAAGCTATCGGATGTGCACAACGTCTTTCATGTGTCACAACTCCGAAAGTGTCTGCAAGTTCCCAACCGCCCCGACCTCTACAAGGACATCGACCATCAAGCCATCGATCTTCAGCCAGACCTCACTTACCGTGAGAGGCTAGTTTGCATTCTGCATGAAGCTGAGCGTTGCACCCTAAGCTGCATCATCAAGTACTTCAAGGTCCAATGGAGCAAACACACTGAAGCTGAAGCAACCTGGGAGCGTGAAGACTATCTTAGATCGGAGTTCCTTTATCTTTTTAGCGCTTAGCCTAGGAATCTTGGGGACGAGATTCTTGTAAGGGGGTAGGTCTGTCACACCCTGTGTTTGTATCACTTGCTATGCTTGGATTTATAAAATTTGGACCAATTAAAACTTTTTCAATTCTTGTTGCTTTTTTGAATTGTTGCTTGCTTGCTTGCTGATTGTTGTGTATGGCACTCTTAGATTCTATCCCTCTTCATATTCATCTTCCTTGACCCAGACCTCTTGCCCAATTATTATGCCATGTGCATAGTGCCCAAAACTAATTTTTATCAATTTTTGTTTCGATCAAAAATGATTTATTCAAATTAGGTTTTCAGAAACCCCTGAGATGAGGTTTGCACTACAAGTCCTCAAATTGGGTGGATCCTTCTTCCCCAAAGGCTTTATTTCAAGCCTACTATATCTATGACTTCCCAAAACCACCAAATATCAATTTTAAAGATTATTTCATTATTTTATTTAAAGGCTTTTTATTAAGACCAGAAAAGGTTTTTCTTAGGGAAAATTTATTTAAATGCTTTCAAAATATTTGAGAAAAATTAGGGAGACTCAGTGGACATATATTTTCCATATATATGAGTTTAAACACATGACCATGTTCAAATCATGGGAAACCCCCCTCAAAACCCTTTCTCTCCAAACCAAGCTTTTGGAATATTTCTATAAGAAATATTCTCAATAAATTCCAGGAAAATTCTAGCAAGTCAACACTATCATAGGTGATGATATTGCAAAGTTTCATATCAATCCAAGTTGATTTGGTTCGTAAAACCATCCCAAAACCCTCCCTGTCCAGATTCAAATTTGAACAACTTTACATTGTGAAGTTTCTCCCCTTGACCCCAAACTTTGTGGACATGCTCTAATAACCAAATAATGATGGTACACTAGGTGGTGCATCAACGGTAATAGCTTAGCATAACTAGATCTACAAAAATTTGATTCTGTTAGTTTCTAGGGTTCACAAAGTTTCCATTGTAAACTTTGCCCATTTGAGCTCAAATTTGGTGATCCATCTCAGTTTCACCTAACATTTGACCCTGTTGAATATCACAGTAAGTGGGTAGATTTTTCTTGCCCAAACATCCGTCAAACATCTTCTGGTCAAATGGTAAAGTCTTTGTTTTCACCCCTTTCTCTATTTCCCTTGCCTCCAAATTTTTACCTCACCCTCTGGCAGTGCCCAAGCACCCCAGAAAAAATCCCAGGTCCTTAAGCCACTTGGAAATGGGGTAAAACCCCATTTTTACCCCTGGTCAGCCCTGGTAGGAGCTCTCTCTCCCCTCCCCTCTTACTCTATTCTTCTCCTGGGGCATCCAAGGCATTTTTCTCTCATCCTATATACCCTAGATTCCCCTAGACACCCTTGGTCATGCATAAGACACCGTTGGCATGCCGTGGCATGCCAAACACATGTTCTGGAGCACGCTACAGTGCCGACAGGCACTGTAGCCATTGCCCACTTCATGGCTCCGGCGGCCTCCGGCCTCCCCCGCGCGCCACTTGGTTCCCCTCGGCATCCGCACCATGCCACCTTGTCGGGCCCCTCCTCCGACCCCCTCTCCCACGCGCCGCGGCTGCCGGAGTCGGCTAACAACGGGGCTTGCACGCGCGCGCCCCTCTGCTTCCTCTCTCCTCCCTCGCGGGCCTAGACCGACCCCAGGAACGCCCCCGAGCTGCCGCGCGAGCTCTCTCACCCCTCTGGACTCGGCCACGACCTCGCGCGGTGCAAGGGTCCATGATGCTCCGCCACCTCCCTCTATTTAAGCCTCTGGGTCTCTCTCCCCTCCTATGGTCGCTCTCCACCCCCATAAACCGCCTGTAGAGCCCGAGCTCCCTCCGCTGTGTGAGCTCTCTCTCCCCTCTCGACTCGGCCATGACCTCGCCGGCGCAAGGGTCCACGGTGCTCCACCCCTCCCTCTATTTAAGCCTCCCGGGTCTCTCTCTCCCCTCCTCTGGCTCGCTCTCCACCCCCATAGACCGCATGCAGAGCCCGAGCTCCTCTCCCTCCCTCTGCGCTTGGGATCGAACCGAGGACCGCCGCGGCATCCGCACCGTCGATCTCCGGGTATAGAGCCTCTTCGACTCTCTTTCTTATTTGGCTGGTCCTCTCTCCCTCCTCTAATGCGATTCCCCCTCGTCCCCGTCCTCTTTGTAGCTCGAGACGACCCCGGTGACCGCTCCCGAAGCTCCCTCCGTCGCGGGTGCTCGCCGACGGCGACTCTGGCCACCTCCGGCCCTCCCTCCACCTCCAGGGTACCGGCAACTCGACCCCGAGTCCACCCCCGCTCTCTCCTGCCACCGTTGTGCCCTCCACCGCCGCCGGTGAGCCTCACCCCTCTCTGCCCCAAGGTGGGAGAAGGATCCGATAGGTGGGTCCCACCCGTCGGCCTCTCATCACCCCCTCTCGCGCTCTCTCTCCCCTCATGGTCGCCGACAGCCAAGCCTCGCGCGTAAAGTTTGAACCTGACCGTGCGCGTCGCCGGCTGGCTGGCCAGCTGGGCTGGCCCAGCTGCGGGTCGCCTCTGGCCAAGTCTCAGAGGCCTCTCTCTCTCTTTCTTTTTCTTTTTCTTTTCGTGGGGTTTTCTAAAAATCCCACAGGATTAAATAAAAAAAATCCAAATCCAATTATTTTTTCACCTAAATTCCTAGAATATTCCATAGAATTTATTAGTGCCACTTGTAAAAGTATTTGAAAACCTTTTATGTACAGTTTATTTTAAAACCCCTTTTTGGCATTTTTAGCCACTGTTAAAAATAGATATGAAAACCTTTTTCATGTCAAAACCTTAGGAGAATATATTTTTATTATAGTTTTTTGTATTTATCAGAATAGGATAGCTTTTTAATATTAGCTTTGTGTGCTCTGTTTTTGTGTTATGCTTATTTTATCGCTATTTATCGAGACGATAGATTGCGCTATTGACGAGGGAGTTGGAACCAACGACTTTGAAGACCCCGAAGACTTTGTTGGGCCAAGCAAGCAGCCCTTTGACCATATTAAGAAACCATTTTCATTGCATGTCATATAGCACTTTACTTTCGTTATACTTGATCATGTGGAGTAGTGACCACTTCGGTGGGTTGCTTCCGACACTTTTACCGTTGACACTTGCATCGAGCATGACCCTACCACCTTATGAGGGTTATGCGGGTTGGGTTAGATAGGATGCTAATAGATGCTACGCAAGTGGGATTGGGATTATGCATGATGATGGAAATAAGGCAATGATTTCAAAGACTTTTCGAAAACCCCGTCGGGTGCCACTAATGCCCGAGGGAGATGATGATGAGTTGGGTGACCACTTGAGAAAGAAGTGGTGTGCCAAAACAAGTTGAGGGTGTGTTTTTGAAAACAGAGGGTTTAAGATTTGTTGAACGTCCCAACCTTACATGCGCAACCACAATACCCCTTATGGGACGGGGCTCTATTGATTACCTTGGTGGGTACTGGCAAGGAGCCCGCATTACTAGTGGCGGAAGTGGCGTGGTCACTCTCGATACGAGGACGTGCCGGTATGGACGATCATGCGCTGTCTTCACAGGCACCGGGCACACTGTTGGTCCCTGCATGGATGCTATGAGTGATGTATATCATGTGGGTTGGGTACCAATCTAGTGAACTCTTTGTTTAGTATCGCCAGGGGAAAGGCACTGTTCGGGTGCTTACCTTGGGTATGGTATATACCACGAGTCGTGGATGACACGGAAGTTCCCCGAGTCTTGTGGGTAAAGTGTGCAACCTCTGCAGAGTGTAAAACTATTCGAATAGCCATGTCCATGGTCAAGTACAGTTGGGTGGTGCTGCTTAAGCCACGTCCAGATATTTTCGCAATCTTGGTATGAGTGTGTGCGGATGACAGAAGTGTGATACTTCAGTCAAGTCTAAAGACTTGATGTGATGAATGAACATGAGATGTTCAAACCCTGCTTATGATGATATCTGTAACTTTTTCATATGGATATCTGCCAACTGTTGATGCATGCTTACCTAGTACTTGATCATGTCATTGCATTAAAAATTAGCTCTCCACAAATTACCTACTTAGTGCTATATCTTGCATCATTATTACCTTGTTCCACAACTTGGGTTGCTTGTGAGTACATTCAAAGTACTCATTGGCTTGCCACTGGTTATTTAATTGGTGACAAACATGCGAACTAGGACGCTTCCCAGTCAGAATGCATGTAGGTTTAAGGCAGATGGCATGGGTTCACGCTTTCGATCAAGATTTCCGCTGCTTGTTCTATTTAAGTGTTTGGCCCTTCTGGCCCTTTCTATGTAAGACTAGACCTTCATGGTCTTTATTTGTGTAAGACGCTAAATGTGGATGTAAGACTCTTGTTATTCAGTTTCTGTGTGTACAGTGAGCATTGATCTCTGGGATCACTATACACATGCATTCGGTGATCACGACTTATGAGTCAGGGTCCCCACATCTACATTGCCCACTCATGAGCACCATGGTTAAGACGGAGTTACAACGAGAAAATGGTCCATATATACCAGGTACAAGATCACGGGAATGCATGTGAATACCATTAGTAAAATGCATTAATGAAACTTATTTTGTAATATGAATGAAGATTATTTTGAATATTAAGGACATGTGGATCGTATAATGTCGTCTCGTTATTTATTCCTTTTGCATTGTGTCATACATGAAATAATAAATTAAATTATTGATGGCAGACCCATTATGTGTGATGGATGCCAGGAATTACCTGCCACTGCTAAGTCTGTCGACGTTCTAGGAACGGGGGTACCTAGACCTGCCTGCCTGTGGGGCAAGACATGGCCCACCCTGTCAGCTAGGCTCGGCCTGGTGCGGCTCCACTCAAGACAAGGCCCTCGCAAGGACCCTAGACTCGCGAGGAAGAATGACACCAAGACCAGCAAGGATGGGCCTCCTCAGGCCCCCTCCGGAGCGGCGGAGATCTCTATGCAGAACCTGGCCTCAGGAGTCAAAGATGACACAGGGAAGGACATGTGGGCACCAGCGTGCTAGGCGGTGCAGTTTTCCCTTTGGTGCTAAGGGAGCAAGGACGTATGTGGGTTCCCGAAGCGCCGCACAAAGTTTTCCATTCCAGTGCAACAAGACCATGACCACGAGTCCTGCAAGGCGGATGTCATCGCTGATCCCACCACTGCATCAACGACAGCCACTTTGCAGGCGAATACCACCTTTGGACAGGGCACAAATGTACTCCTGTCCCCCTTCAAATTTGGTCATTGTGGGATCTGTTCCCGCTATTGTGATAAGGGAAGAGGACCTGGTCCACTGTTATATGTAGAGGTTAGGTCACACCATAGAGGGGATCTGATTCATGACTGAGCCACCCGACGAACCACCAGACAAGGCAGAGAGCCAAGAACACCACTAGAGCCCCCTTGTGAGGCTTAAAACCAGTGTACTAGTTCATCCACCACACCTCCCTGAGAGGCAATCCATCAAAGCAGGAGTAGGTTATTACGCTTCATAGCGGCCCAAACCTGGGTAAACTGTCATGTCCATCTTCTTCCTCGTCATCGTGCGAGTTTGTCGTTGTACCCATCGATTAGCGAGTTGGGTAGGGCGAGGCTGCTGGGGATCTTCGCACATGCCCCTGTGTTCGAACCTTGAGGGTTTTGCGGAGCCCAAAATCCGACATTTGGCGCACCAGTTAGGGGGCGGGTCGAAGCCTTCCTCGAGCCAAGCTCTTCTCCTAGCTCATCGCTATAATGGCTAACGCCCACCAAGCCTGCGCCGAGTGCCGCGTTGCCCAGACGGCACCCGTGGGTAGCGCCAGCGCACGCCGGTCCCTCCCGCCCGTGTCCAACGCCTCCAAGGCCCCGGATGCCCACGAACAACAAGACTCCTCCCAACCTGTCACCGCGCAACACGACGGCCACACCGTCACTCTGTTGATCGTCCCAGATGCCGGGTCGTCCTCCCACGTCCGGCCTGGGCCGACATGCGGTTCAGGTGCACTCGCCATGGCAATGAGCTGCTCCGCTACCACCCCGCCACCGACTGGCTTCGACGCATCGTGGAGCTCGTCAGTGTTGCGGGCGACGCCTCAGCGCTCTCTTACTCGCTTCGACCCCGACATTCCCTGGCAAACGATGTGGTCCACGATGCGCCGCCACCTCCTCCTCAACCTGATGTCGACCCCGAGCCCAGGCGTGAGGCGCACCCGCGAGACCAGCCCCGCGGTCCGCATGCAAGGGCAAGAGATGAAGTAAGCTGCCAGGTGGTGCCCCGACCGCACGTCGACGCGTGCGTGCTCCCCGTGCCGCCAAACCAGCACCGCGACCGAGCACCACTCGAGGCGGCCCCTCAGGAGCATCAAGACCGGGCCCCACCCGCACGTGCAGCAGTACCTGTCGAGACAGTGGGCTGCCTTGCCATTGCGCCAGAGCTCCATCCAACTACATGGCCATGCAAGTTCAAACCCGATCTACCCCCTCGCTACAACGGCACCTCGGACCCCGCCGAGTTCTACAGCTCTACTCGCTCAGCATCCGGGCGGCCGGTGGAGACGACAAGGTCATGCCATGATGGTTCCCCATGGCACTCTAGGGCGGCCCACTCTCCTGGCTCCTCAACCTCCCGACGGGGTCCATCACCTCCTGGGACGACCCGCGCAAGCGCTTCGTCACCAACTTCCAAGGTACCCGCAATCGCGCGCTCACCATGAACGACCTGCGGCGCATGAAGCAACAGGATGGAGAGACCCTGCACAAGTTCATATAGTGCTTCACGACTACGCGCCTCAAGGTCCTGAAGGCGTGGGATGAGGCTATCATCTCCGCTTTCAACGATGGTGTCACGGATCTCAAGTTGAAGGAAGAGCTTGCCATGAACGACGAAATCTGCTCTGCCCTACAGATGTTCAACCTGGCGAACAAGTGCGCCAAGGCCGAAGAGGGCTGCCTGTCGCTCCGTGAGCCTCCGGCGGCAGAGCCAGAGGAAAAGAAGACCAAAGCCAAGGAGGTGAAGTGCAAGGCCCTAGCTTTACTTACGGCTGGGCCTGAGGCGAAGTGCAGCCGAGGCAAGGAGCATCCCACAGGGGGAGCCCGACCTGTAGCTTCCATGGCACAAACAACCACGACACTGCCGACTGCTAGGAACTCAGGCTGGTTTGAGCGAAGCACTTTGGACGTCACCTCGGACACACTGACCATGGCTTCAGACGCAGCGGAGGTTGCAGTGGAGGCCGCTGGGACAATCGTGATCCGCATCAAGGGTGGCATGACCAGCTCGGGAGGACCGCAGGCGGGACCAGCCTCAGGAGGACCGCTGGCACGATCAGGCTCGGGAGGACCGCTAGCGTGATGACCCTCTGGAGGGGTCATGCCACGGCCAGCCTCATGAGGTTTGCCCTCGTGAGGCTGGCCTACCAAAACAACCACCTCCACCTAGAAGGAAAGAAGAGGACAGGTAGGACGATGGGGTTGGGGGCTTCCAGGAGATCAGGGCCGTAGCGTGTATCCTGGGTGGCGCCCAGGCCCCAGCATCAAACCGTGTCTTCAAGCAGTTCGCGCAGGAGATGAACGAAACTCTCCAAAAGCCCGAGGCCATGCGGCCCCTCAGGTGGTCCCAGACTACCATCACATTCGACTCGAGGGATCAACTCAGGTGCTCGGCCATGGCCGACGAACTCCCCATGATGTGCACCCCAACCATCAGCAATGTCCTCGTCACCAAGACCCTCATTGACAGTGGACCGTGGCTCAATGTCCTCTCCATTGAGACCTTCGAGATGCTCCAAGTACCGTACGACCAGCTCATCCCTACCAAGTCCTTCTCGGGAGTCACAGATGGGTCCACTGTTCCCATTGGGCAAGTGCGCCTGCCCGTCACCTTCGGCGGGCGCAAGAACTACCACACCAAGAGCATCATCTTCGACGTCACCCACATCCACCTCCTGTACAATGCGATCCTTAGGTACCCGGCCCTCGCCAAGTTTATGGCAACAACTCACCACAGCTACAACATCCTCAAGATGCCAGGGAGTGGCGGCATCATCACCATCGCCTGTGATGAGAAGGATGTTGTCTGCTCCCTCGATCATGCCTACCGCGTTGCTGCAGCCAAGCGCTTGGATGACGAGGAGGATGCCTAGCCCAGTGAGGATGCATGCAAGAAGAAGAAGCATCTCACCCCCGTGGAGCGCCTAGGGGCTAGAACCTCCGGGGGCGGATCCTTGGGCTCTGCATCCGGGGTCGGGGCCGCACCTTCCATCGCATAGGAAAGCACGCTCGGTGCCCCCCTTGGGTCGGGCTCGGGGGCTTCCACCCAGGAGGCCCCCGGCTTGGCAGGTGAGACAAGGGAGGCATTCGGGCACAACCTGAAGGCACGTTCTAATGCGTGACTTCCAGGGCCAAGGGCTCAGCGCGAGGCGCAGAGCTTGCGAGAGTCAGTCATCAAAGCAATCGAGGAGCTTCAAGAGGCACAGGCCGAGCGAGGAAGGGACTACCCTGCACCATCAATCGCAGCTGCCATCGTCGGCCCAATCGACCAGCTGCACGCCTGCGTCAACACGCTCGCCATCAATAGGTCCACGTCATAGGGCCTTCTCTGGCCGACGTGCGCTGACCATGGACGGGCCTATCAAAACAACTATGTCTGCATGCCCTTCGGCCTGGCGAACGCCAGAGTCAAGTTCCAGCGCCACGCCCGGGCCATGCTCGCACCTTTCCTGCCGAGACACGACGAGGAGTTGGAGGAGATGCCTGGACTGAGCATGGGTCCCAGGCCCCGAGAGATGATGGGCCCATGAGGGCCGCGCTCGTGGAAGTACAAGATCAGGCTACAACGGTAGCTTCGGCTCTTCAGCGGCATGGCCACCAGGTGACTTTTTGTTGGTCTGTGCCAGGTAACTCTTTGTCTTATTCCATTTAAGGGCGCCCGCCGGGCCGCATCATCCTCAGGCGATCAGGGCGTACCCCTGTAGCCGCCGTATTACTCATATTTCAGCAGTTTTACATTCATGTGATGTGTTTCCTAACATTTTCCCTTGCCTGCACGGCTCTTTGCCGGCGTGAATGTCTTCACTCCCGAGTAGGCCTACCTTCAGCTGCCTCGTGAGAGGACTCGGCACGGCGTCTGTGCTCGGGTCCATCCCTGCAGCGTTGGTAAATCCATTGGCTGAGCTCTGTCTGGCGGGCCAGTCCCATTCACGTCATCTCCTAGGGTCACTAGTGCTTGGCCCTCTTAATGGCCCTAGGGAGGATGCTCGCATAGGCTGCTATGAAGGTTGCGGGACCTCAGACGACGCCATCTAAAAGAAGGCCAAGGCACCAACCGCCTTTGAGGTAGGGACCTCGCGAGGCCAAAGCGCCCTCGTGAGCTCCTAGATACACCTCCCAGTTCTACCGTGTCAGCCACGTGTACGGACTCAATGGGATGTACACACCCGGAGCCCCCCGAGGACGCGGAGGGATTCCTTCCCACGCAATGTGGAAGGCACAGCTCCACGCTGACGGACAAGTCAACACTGCCCACCAATGGCTATGCCCATGCAATGTGGAAGCCACAGCTCCCTACTGGCGGACAACACGGTCCACCAATGACTATGCACATGCAATGTGGAAACCCTACGCCCTATGCTGGGGATAAACAACTGAGGGCACCCCATCGGCTGCATCCAACCTGAGGAAAGCTCCTTGCAGCCCCGTTTCGCTGCATTCCCTGGGATGTACACGTGAGGGAGCTGCAAGGGGGCTACTACCGGGCTGGGCCTGGTACACGCCACCTTCCCAGGTCTACGAAACTTGGTCTTCACGTGCCCCACTCAGGAAAAGTCGGCGAGGAAAGGTATGGGAGCCACTCGTACGTCAAGGGGGACTCCTGAGCATCGCGACTCAGGAGCCTCACTCACCACGTAGCCCCTCACCTCTTGGAACCGTCCTTGGTGATCCGGGCAGCCCAATGGCGGATGAGGTATCCACGGGGCTGGGCCCTACCGACGTATAGCTCAATGCGCTCAAAAACTCTCAAGGAGGACGTTGGAGCTTGTACGTCAAGGAGGACTCTTGAGCATCATGACTCAGGAGCCTCACTAGCCACGTAGCCCCTCACCCCTTGGAATCGTCCTTGGTGATTCGAACGGCCCAACGGTGGCTGAGGTATGCGTGGGGCCAGGCCCTGCCAATGTAGAGCACAAGGCGTTCAAAATTTCCAAGTTACACCTATCTTCACCATGTTCCCATCATGAGGGTTGCTCGTACGTCAAGGGGGACTCCTGAGCATCGTGACTCAGGAGCCTCACTAGCCATGTAGCCCCTCACCCCTTGGAACCGTCCTTGGTGATCCGGACGGCCCAAGGGCGGCTGAGGTATGCGCGGGGCCGGGCCCTGCCGACGCAGAGCATCATAGCAAGCAAGAAGGAAACAAGGTGAAGAGGGAAATCATGCAGTTCAATAGTTATTACAAGCATTAGAAGTTTCTCACGAATACAAACAAGTTTAACGCCTCCTCGAGGCACACTAAACATTGCAGGAAAGGAACAAGGAAGAGGAATCAGGAGGAGCTCCTGCCGCCGCTCGTCTCGTCCGCATGGAGCTCGTCATCGACATTGCCGACATCGTCTTCTTCACCACTAACCCCTGCAGCTTCAGGACCCGGAGGAACGGTGACGGGGGAGAACTTCTTCACAAGTGCCTCCACGGCACCCTTCACTACCGCCGCAGCGCTGCTGCGGACCTCGGGGGTGACCGAGCGGATCAAGGAGTAGAAGTCAAACCCTGGCTCATGAAGGTGAAGGTGGCTAAAGACGCGCGTCGCGGCCTCAGAAAAGAGATCGCGGCACTCGCTCTCCAAGACCCCCTCCACCTTGACAATGGCGCCCTCTAGCGCCTCGACAAGCTTCGAAGCGAGCTCCGCAAAGCCATTCTTCGGAGCCACCAGGGGCTTTGCAAAACCTTCCCGGTAGAGGGAATGAAGCGCTCAGCGCATCCTGAGCTGTACCGGGGGAAGGGCGCTGAGCTCCGTGGCCTTTTCCTCTTTGGCCTCGGCGAGAGCCTTTTCCATCATCTCGATCTAGGCCTTCTCTAGTGCAGCCTCCCTCTCCTGCGCCTCCAGGCGCTCTCACGCCACGGCACGGTTGGCCATCGCCTGGGATAGCTGGGAGTCCTGGTCGGCGAGTTGGGCCTTGCAGGTCCTGAGGGCCTCCTCCTGCTGACGCAGTTCTTCCTCGAGCGCAGACTTCTCTTCCTAAAGAGCACTCAAGCGGGACTCTGCCTCGTCACGACGCCCCACAGTAGATGTCACGTCGGCCAGCGCCGCCTCAAGGGCTGCTTTTGCGGATGCGGCCTCCTTCTCGCTCTTCACCACGGCGGCCTCAGCACCGGCGAGGGCGTCCCGAACTCGGCCCAGAGTGGTGAAGGCCCCGTCTAGGACGTCGAGGCCGCGCGACGAAGGCACCCAGGCCACCTCCAGAGGGGTATCCTGCACAATCACAGGAGACGTCCCCCGGGAGACAGCGGCACGAGGAGCAGGGGGCTTTGGAGGCTGCGCGGTGACCAAGGGCAAGACGGATGTAGACGGGTGAGCGGGCGATCGGCCCTCTGGAGCTGACCCTCTGCACAGCGGCATCGACATGTCCTCAGGGAGGAGCGACCACACCAACATGCATCGGGGGCTCGGGGGGCTCCACGGCAGTGACCAGGAGGGTTGCCTTGCGAGCCTCCACCCCCTCACCCGTAGCCACCTCGTCAGGAGACGGCGACACGACAAGAGCAGGCGGAGCATTGAAAGACACCTTCAGCTTGATGCCCATTTTCTTCCTCTTCATCTTCAGCGCAGAGGTATTCCTAGTTACCAAGCAAGGGAAGAATCATGAGTGCAAGCTACCGATAGGCGGGCAAGGCCGAACTGGGGTGCTTCCTCCTCAACGTCGACCCACTTCCTCTTCTTCTCCGCTTCGATGATGACGACGACACCATCGCCTCTCTCGGTGAGAGCACCACCACGCCGGGGAGCAGGGGCACTGTGCGCTAGGGCAGCCGCTGGAGGGATCACCACGGCCCCGGCCTCGTCCACCCGGCCCGTGGGCTGAGATTCGAGCAAGGGCGAGGCCGGCACCCCAACCACCTTGCCGGCAGAGGAAGGACACACCAGAGGACACTCTGCTTCACGCTTCTTGGGGGTCACCAGGAAGGCGGACCGAGTGGCACGAGGGGACGACCCTAGCCCCCTGGGAACCTTGGCAGAACATGGAGAGCCTACAGCAGGAGCTTCACCAGCATCGTCGTCATCGACTAGCTCACGCAAGAGCACCCTCTGTGGCGGGGGATACGCCTCCTCCAAGTCGTCATCCACCGTCTTCTTCGAATCCTGCCCACCCTTGGTGTCGCTGGAGGACACCATCACTGGGGAGCCAAGGCCTTCAACTGGGAAGAGCCCCAGTTCGTTGAAGCCAGGCATCCTGGCGACCAAATCGGTCACGTCATCGCGGCGGTACAGTGGGCCGCAGGCCTTGGGGAAATCACCGGGGTCGCCATTAAGAAGGGTTGCCATAGCCCTACCCAATTCCTCGAGGGTCATGCACGCGAACCGAAGCCTGAGGCTATCAGCGATGCCCTGATAGTCCCATAGGGGCCTGGAGTGAGATTGGAGGGGCGCCAGGCGCTCCATCAAGAACTCCCTCACTATCATCCCCCAATCAGCTTCTCGGCGTTGATGTCATGGGAAATCCTCTCCATGATGGGTTTGGCACGGGGGTCAAACAGCTTTGTGGAGCTCCACGCGGAGGTCTTCTCCGGCAGCCCCTTCGGCAGCTCCAAGCGGGGGTTGGGGCTACCGAGATCCACGAAGACCCAATGGTGCCGGAAGTTTTCCACCTTTTTCCCAGCCTTTAAGAGCATGTTACCGCTCTGGACCATGACGAAGGAGACGCACGCCGACCGCTGAGCGCCGTCGTGCACGCGCAAGCTGAAGAAGTGTCGGAAGAGGGCCACCGAAGGCTTTACGCCCACGAAGGCCTCGCGGTAAAAGGCGAAGACAGACAAGAGCGGGATGGAGTTGGGTCGAAGGTTAAGGGCTTGAATCCTGTAATGGTTGAGGATGGCAATGAGGAACACGGAGAAAGGCGGGAGGAGCCCGGCGAAGACGTTGTCAAGGAAGAAGGGATAGGCTGACCTGGACGGGTCCGCCTCTCCGAGGATCCGCCCCATATCAAGGTCCGCCCGCACTCGTTGGTCCCGTCCGTCGTTGACGGGACCACCAGGACAAGGTCTCCATCCTTGGCAGTGGTGGACTCGGAAAGCATCGGTGAGATGGGAGCAGAGGCTCAGCTCTGGGCCTCACGCTTCGACTTGTCGGCAGGAGCCATTCGGAAGAAAGACGAAGCGACGCCAGATCTGAAGAGGTCTCAACTAAGGCCAGGATCTAGGAGCAAGCGCAGGTGCACAGAAGAGGAAAGCGGTAATGGCTCGGCGCTGGAAGTCAGGCTTTTGTCAATTCAAGCAGTGGCCGAGAGGACGCCCCACATGAGCCGCATGACGCGCGCCAGTCCTGCCTCCTTAGGCATTTCGGGCCCGCGGCACTTCGGGGTGTCCTCAAGAATTTGCCCTCAAGCCAGCTCAAGCGCGGCTTGGGCCCAGGGGCTACTGTCGGCTTTCTAGGAACGGGGGTACCCAGACCTGCCTGCCTGCGGGCAGGACATGGCCCACCCCGTAAGCCAAGCTCGGCCTAGCGCGGCTCCACTCAAGACAAGGCCCTCGCGAGGACCCTAGACTCCTGAGGAAGAACGACATCAAGACCAGCAAGGATGGGCCTCCTCAGGCCCCCTCTGGAGCGGCGGAGATCTCTATGCAGAACCTAGCCTCAGGAGTCAAAGATGATGCAGGAAAGGACAGGCGGGCGCCAGCGCACAAGGCGGTGCAGTTTCCCCTTTGGTGCAAAGGGAGCAAGGGCGTACACGGGTTCCCGAAGCGGCACCCAAAGGTTTCCATTCCAGCGCAACAAGACTACGACCACGAGCCCTGCAGGGCGGATGTCATCACCGAGCCCACCACTCCATCATCGACAGCCACTTTGCAGGCGAAGACCACCTTTGCACATGGCACGGATGTACTCCTGTCCCCCTTCAAATTTGGCCATTGTGGGATCCCTTCCCGCCATTGTGATAAGTGAAGAGGACCCGGGCCGCTGCTATATATAGAGGCTAGGTCACACCATAGAGGGGATCTGATTCATAACTGAGCCACCCAACGAACCACCAGACAAGGAAGAGAGCCACGAACACCACTAGAGCCCTCTCGTGAGGCTCGAAACCACTATACTAGTTCCTCCACCACACCTCCGTGAGAGGCAATCCACCAAAGTAGGAGTAGGGTATTACGCTTCACAGTGGTCCGAACCTGGGTAATCTATCGTGTCCATCTTCTTCCTCATCATCGTGCGAGTTTGCTGTGGTACCTATCGAGTAGCGAGTTAGGTAGGGCGAGGCTGCACGGGATCTTCGCACATGCCCCCGTGTTCGAACCTTGAGGATTTTGCGGAGACTGAAATCCGGCAAAGTCCACTAGTGGCGGGCAGCCGGAAGCACCCGCCACTACAATTCATTTTATCGAACTTCACGTGGGGGTGAATGAAATTACATTTGCACGGCCGGACAGAAAAACTATCCCATGGCCTACACGCAATTGACACCACTCAGCTCCCCCTCCCACCCCCCCCCCAACACCGCATCGTCGTGCCCCAACGCATGCCCTGCCACCGGGCACCGTCGTCACATGCTCCCATCACGCACCACCAATCCCCCATCCTCCCAACATTGGCCCACGTGCCCTCTGCCACTCGTTGAACGCTCCGCCACTCCCCCATCCTACCTGACGACACCTTGTGTCTCCGATGCTACTCCCTTCTCCCTCTCCCCCTAACGTCGGCGCATTTCCCCTTCCCCCAAATATTGGGCTATTCAAATATCTCCACCTCCCCTCCGCCAGCGCGCCTCCACCCCCTCCAATAGCTCCTCGCCCATCTACACACTGTTTCTTAAGTCATTGCTTGTGATATGTTCATTGATTTCAAAGGAATTCAATTCATTGCTTGTGATATGTTCATTGATTTCAAAGGAATTCAATTCATTGCTTGTGATATGTTCATTGATTTCAAAGGAATTCAATTCATTGTTTGTGCTATGTTCTTGCTTGCGGTTTATTGTTAGATCGATGAATATGACAGAATTGCGTGTATTATATGTCGATGCTCGTGGTTTCTTTTATGAGGAAATGTTGATTCACTTCTATTTCATCGAATTTATAGCATTCAGTACCACCCAGTTTTAGAAAGGTTATGCGGAATTTTTTTTGATAGATGGCGACGGTTGTTGGTGAATTAGATTGCGATTTGTTGTATTATTTTATAGGGAATGAAAATAAGTGCCAATGTTTTGAAAAAATGTTGATTCACTTCCATTTTGGCTAATTTATGGCACTTAATATGTCTCATTTTTAGCACTCATCATGCCAATTTTTTTGTAAAAAAAAATCATTTCTTTTTACTCTAACTACTAATGCAATCATTATTTTGCAGGTAAAAGATAGCGAGACACACACAATCGCAGAGTGAGGCTCACCTCGCATGTTGATTATGCTTAGGAGTTGCACAAGTACATCGATCATGATGCAGATGGATGACAAGATGGGTAAGAAGAGACAAATGGTGCTGAACAGGAATGACAAGATGGGGAATAAGAGTCCAATGGTGTTCAAGACGAAGGATAACATTGGGAATAAGACATGGATGGTGCTGAAGACGAAGGAGACCCAAATGGTGCACAAGCTTATTCAGAAATTTATCCGCGGAAGTCTAGGTCACGGAGTAAGGTGCCTACAAATACTTACATAATCAAGCATATTAGCAAAGAAGGGAGACACGTTACTCCTCTCAAGAACCCAACAAAATGGGTTAATGCCCTAGGTGCCATCGCCCAAAAACTGTGGCATCAATCTTAGATCCTTAAGGGTCCCTTAAAACAAACAATGATCCAACCTCCTATTAGGAAAGATGAGAGATATTTTAAAGTTCAACGGCCGTGACAATACACTTGCATAATCCATGTCATGCACACATGCACTAAGGCCTTGAGTACTAATAGATACCATGCAGATAAGCTACTCGACGACGGGCATGATTTAGAGGATATCAAAAAGCTATGTCGTATTACTACCGATGAGGAATGGAAGGCGTTCCATGATTATTGAGACTCGAATCAATACAAAAAGGAAAAAGAGAAATTTGTGAAGCTCCAAACCCAAATGGTAGGGAACTACAATCTAGGGACCCATGGTTGTGAAGGGAAGCAAGCAATCTAGGATAATCATGATGTTATGTATTCTTCACAAGCTCAATCCACGCCCTTCAATAATATCCTGGACTCGTGTGCGCAAAAATATTTTTGATCCCTCGCGGTGCTTGATAAACACAACGGACTCTACTACTTCGAGGACCCTCAGATGGAGAAGGCGGTCGAAAGAGCGATAATTAGCCAATAGAACCACTTTATATCATTTATGTTTAGGAGCAGTTTCTAAATGATAGTAGTTTCTTCATGCATGTGTTTTTTACAAAACACACCATGCTTTGAAAAGTCGTCGGATGCCCGTCATCTGACCCAATTCTTTATGACCTCCAAAGGAATAGAGATAACACAAGAGGTTGTAAGCTCAGAGTTGGTAGTTCTTTATCGGATGCCTACTATCCCTCCAAGAAAAGGATTACTAGGTCAAAAAAAGAAAGAAGGGACGAATAGAAAATCGATCACTTACTCTATGAAAAGTTAAAGGAAATCTTACCTGATTATCTAGTAGAGGTTCAAAAGCATATTGAGTAAAAAAGGGTCGAAAAATGTTGGCGCTTTATTCCCTATGCAACAAACAATGGAAACCTAGACGTCGCCGCCCCTTGCTCCCACAAAGAGTAGCAGCCCCTAAGTCAATAATGTCATGAATGGTCATGGTGGATCACCACAATCGCTGGAGGAACAACTTCATTACACTCTCCTAGCTACAGTGAGGGGCGACTTGTTGGAGGCTGCAAAATCTAGAGTCTTTACAGGAAATGTGTTGCACAACAGTAAATTAGATGAGAACATGTGGAAGGTCGGTTTGCTTAGGGTGTTCCCACAATACGAGACTTTGATTCGGCCACAAAACATTATGGAAGAGTGTGATGAGCTGCAGCCCCTTCCAGAATGCTTTGTTGGTTACCTCAAATGGCTGACAAGGCATATAGATAAGCCAACCCCAAGCAGAACATCGTCTCCGACCATCCCCGACACTGGAGCACCATCACCATCTCCAAACATCCACGGCGTTGGACCGCCACCTAGATGATCTCCTCTAGGTCTTTTGCAACCCGTATCTGATAAGGATGTGTAGGAAGAGCACATGCTTGAAGAATTACAAAATCCTAATTATGTTGTAGATGAGGAGATGTCGCCAACCCATCCCGAGACGCAACCTTGCAAAAAAAGGCATCGAAGAAGAGATGTCCTGTCTGCCTATTTTCGTCCAATCGTGAAAAAAGGAACACACATATAAAGGATGCAAAAATGAGTACTAAGGCAAAGGCTTCTGTCACTGCACATGGAAATAGACCACCGCTAAATAAGAAGGCACCAAAGAGAAGTCTTTGGCATATGAACAATGTGCTGACGACCCAAAAGCACCTGCCTATAGCCCGGGTAAGAGAATGGTACCAGACAATGTTCACGAGCAACTTAGGGTTGACATGAAGATTCTACATGAAAAAATTGTGGATTCAAAGCTAGCCAATAAGAAAAGCATCAAAGAGATCTTCTATATGTTAAGATTATATAGTCTTGAAACTTTGCTAATGAGGCTACGGGTGCTTTTCAAGCCACTGAGATAAGATGCCAGAATATTTTCGATGTCGTCATAGCCGATCCTTATCTCATGAACGAGGAAAACATAAAAATGAGGAAGGTAGGAGGTGCATGAACAATTACCTTCTCGATTTCATGCAACATAACAAGCCGAAATCTTCCTCCGCATGCACTACCGACCCATGTGCGTCCTTCTCTGGTTATATGCTTTTGTACTTTATTCCTTCATATATGTTTTCATGTCTCAAAAAATGCAACTTTCTCATGTTCGTGGTATGTTTCTTCTGTTTCGCGCAGCAACCATTGGGTTTTACTAGTGGTATGACAGCAAAGGTGCAAGTTTTACTTGATGGATTCCACGAAGAGCCCGGGAAAACAGTAGTCTCTCCTCAAGGACCTTCTAGATGAGTATTTTTTTGTTGGAGTAATACATGAGGCGTCACGGTTGAAAGAAACTACAAAGGAAGTGAAAATAAAATGATTGCCTTCAGATGGAACAATCGATCTTGTATGCAACAACTGGCGACTAGTTTGATTTGTGGCTTCTCCTCAAATGGTGTCAAGAACTACAAAACAATCGGGGTGAAGCTTGCTTAGTGCTCGAAGGACTACAAGCCACGTTCATGACAATCATTAACAAGGAGGTCCACTCGTCGTCCTAACTATTATATAATAGCACTGAAGAAGATGCTAGGTTAGACTCTTTTATTTGTTCGAATCATCTTCTTGTTGAAGCAGACACTATCGCTAGCTTGACTAAACATATTTCTCCTATTAATTATATTGTTTAACTTTATCAACAAACTATATTTGATGAACATGTATTGTTCGTTACTCATTTATTCTTAATGTACTTCTAGTTCTTTATTTTGATTTATTATCATTATCATTAGTTTTATTTTTCATGTTCTCCCATTTATTAAGAGTTGTTCTCTATTTGCATCAGCTAACGCTGTTATGGTAGGATAATCTATGATGCCATGGCAACACTTTATATTCTAGAATGGTGCAATAATGAGTGGTGGGCGCTACCAAGTGCCCGCCTCACATACATTAATTAGCAGTGGCGGGTGCACCAAGTTTCCTGTCATTGACAAGCTCACCCGCCATTACTACAAAATCTAAGACATGGGCGGCCAATTTCCAGCACTATCGTAGATTTGTCACGGCAGATGTCCGGGTGAACGGACTTATGTTCGGGGCGAAGATGCAACTACGTGGCGGCTTGAAGGGGTTGATAGGAATCGAGAGACACGGAGTTTACCCAGATTCGGCCTCTCCGATGGAGGTAAAAGCCTACGTCATGCTTGTCTAGTATTGATGATGAAGGAGATCTCTCGGTTACAAGGATGCTCTTTGCTACCTCTAATCCCGAGAGCCTCTAATCTGTCTAAACTTGTGGACTTGTGAATCTGTCCCTCTTGGGGCGCCTTACCCCTCCTTATATAAGTGGAGAGCGTAGGTTTACAAATAGAGTCCTACTAGGAGTAGGATTATGACTAGTCTCTCTAGAATCCTATTCCAGGTCTTGTAACCTTCGGCAGGGAGTCTTTCTCTCTTTGAGCCTTCTCTCGTGAGCCTCCTGACGCCGGCTTACACGCCGGGTCTTGGGCCTGGTCGTCCTGTGATCCACCTGCCGGGTCATTAATAGAATGTCATGTCTTTCCGGGTCTCCTGTGAGTCGCCAGGCCGGGTCATACCGCGGGGTATATCCCCGACATTAGCCCCCAGATTAGTTTTGAATTTATTCATGCTAAGCTCCTGAAATAAGAATAACAAATATGTTAAGTAGCCGGCTTGCTCCTTTGGCCGGCTTATGAAATGGCTCCTCAGAAATCCGGGTCTTTTCTGCATATGAAATAGTCGTCTTTGATAATCATCTTGCTTGTCAATGTCCCTAGAAAAATATTGAGAATAGAACACCCATATGCCATTGAGTCGGCTTCCAATACTCTTGGTGGGTCATTTTCGCCGGGTCATAATCATTGATGATGTCGGGTCATTATCGTTGGTGACGTCGGGTCAAATAACTAGAATCCAGTTGACTTGATAAAAATATTGGGATGAAAATGCATCTGATGTAAAACCGGACTTCCATTGTTGTGAAGCAGGGCGGCTTATGTAAATCCAGCGGGTTATGATCTTTTGATAACGCCGGGTCATAAATGTTGGTGACGCCGGGTCTAACAACTGAACTCCATAATTAACATCTTGAAAATTCTCCTCAAAGTTTTTGATATGTCCATATTACCTATAGCCCCCAAGCTCCGAGATTAACCATGATAACTTGGTGCTTTGCAATAATATTTTGGACTATGTAGCCCCCAAGTGCCGGTTTGTCTTGCCTGCAGTAACATGGGACTTATAACTGCCTTATACCTTTATAAAACTTCGGCGGGTGTAGCCCCCAAGGGCCGGCTCATCAGAACGTGATGCGCCGGGTCTTCAATTTGGACCTCATAATCTGTTAAACAACTGAATACTGTAGCCCCCAAGTGCCGGTTTATCTCCTTGAGATAATAGCGTCTTGTCAACAACGTAATGATTTGAAAACCGGCTTGCATTAGCCCCCAAGTGTCGTGGTGCGTGCTTGCAGCGACATGTGACTTGCATGTTTTGATATAAACTAGACTTAAATAGTGTAGCGCCCAAGTGCCGGGTTGTCTGCTTGCGGCGACTCGGGACTATTAAGAATAATATGACTCACCACAATTTGTTGAATGAATCCTTGACCGTGGTTGTAATATAACTCGGCATGAATATCCTGAAATAATTCCTTTGTCTTTGACATAAAATCCCTGCTCATGGTTGCGGTGCAACCCGGTAAATATGTGTTGGAGAAATCCATGAGTGTTGTAGATTACTACAGAGCACAGTTCAAGAAATCTGAGAACCGGTCAATTAGATGACACAGTATTATATCTGATAGGGCGGCTCTTGAAAAATTATGAATTCTCCGAGCTGTTTTCAAAACCCCAATCATTTAGTACTGGTTATGATAAACCATGAAGATCCAGCCAGGTTGGCTATTAAATATCCATTTGCTCTTGTAAAGTAATTAACGGCGGCTCATCTTAAGAGATAAGACCTGCAAAAAGAAACAAGACAGAATATATTATGCATTGTTGTAAGGGAGGCTTGAAAAAGCACAGCCCGGAGATGTTTAGATCTTTCATAACATTGCTCCTTGTTTCATAATCTTGCTCTGACCCGGCTTGATAAGTCGGATGACATGTAAATATGATGTAGAGTATGATGTAATGTTAACTTGTCAACATTTTTGGCGTGAATGCCGGTTGTTTTAGGGTTAGATAAGCTACACCCGAAGGTAAGAAGCCCCCTTTTACAATTGTGGCTAATCATGTTAGCCGAAGATGGCATAAAGCCAGCCGATAAGGCGTTAGAAGCGATACCCGAAGGTAAGAAGCCGCCCTCAGCCCGCGGCTAATCGTGTTAGCCGGAGATTTGGCATAAAGCCGGCCGATAAGACGTTAGAAGCGATACCCGAAGGTAAAAGGCCGCCCTCAGTCCGCGGCTAATCTTGTTAGCCGGAGATTTGGCATAAAGCCGACCGATAAGGTGTTAGAAGCGATACCCGGAGGTAAGAAGCCACCCTCAGCAATATGGCGTGAACGTCGGTTGTTAGGGTTAGATAAGCTACACCAAGAGGTGGGAAGCCCCCTCAAACAAACATGGCTAATAGTGTTAGCCGAAGATGGCATAAAGCCTGGCCAATAAGGCATTAGAAGCGATACCCGGAGGTAAGAAGCCGCCTCCGCCGGTTGTTAGGGTGATTAGATACCCGTCGCTAGGAACCCCTACAACCGCGGCTAATCCTGTTAGCCAGAGATTTGGCATAAAGCCGACCGATAGGGTGTTAGAAGCGATACCCGTCGATAAGAAGCCCCCTTCAGCAATTTGGCGTAAACATCGGCCGATAAGGCATTAGAAGCGATACCCGAAGGTAAGAAGCCGCCCTCCGCCGTGGCTAATCCTGTTAGCCGGAAATTTGGCATAAAGCCGCCGATAAGGCATTAGAAGCGATACCCAAAGGTAAGAAGCCGCCCTCCGCCGCGGCTAATCGTGTTAGCCAGAAATTTGGCATAAAGCCGGCCGATAAGGCGTTAGAAGCGATACCCAAAGGTAAGAAGCCGCCCTCAGTCCGCGGCTAATCGTGTTAGCCGGAAGGTTTGGCATAAAG